>CM052369.1:27935721-28561012 GCA_028551485.1 Casuarina cunninghamiana
ACAAGTTATTATTATCCCAAGAATTACATGTTTAATATGACCATACCTTCTGAAGAATCTCCAAGTGAATGTGTAGGTTGAGAAGCAGAGGATGACAAAGACTCATCACTTGCATGGGATCCATCCGATCGTCGAAGAGAAGTCCATACAACTCGATCAGGCCTATCCTTATTTCTATGACGCTTTTCATGTTTCTCACTACCAAAACCATGCAAGTCATTACCAACCACCTTATCGTCTGGAGTTTGATTTGTATCCTTCAAAAGCAATTGTGCATGTGGGGGTCGAGGAGGTCGCTTGTCCTTTTCTGAATTTGAAGTCTGAATTTGCTGCTCAGACTGACCCACAAAAGACAGATTTTGACGTGAATCCTTGTTTAAAAGTATTCTTTTAACAATCCTTCCACTACCTTGTCGTTGTGGATTCTGCTTGACTGCAGCTGAACCAATAATATTTCTACCTGAAGACGTTAAGCCCTGCTGCGGTGACAAGGAGGCAGAACCCTGCAGGAGTAGTATACAGCAATTCAAAAATTTTCAGCACTTCAGTCTGGAGACAGACCTCTTTACAATGGAAGAAATCTAATTATAAATTTCATGGGATGCAAAGAGACCAACAATCACACATAAAAGAACACAAGAAAAACAAATTACTTGGCAATTCCCTGCAAAATAGTTGAAGAAAAAACCCACTTACTTTACAAGTAGCAAAGACTATCCCCAGCTTTAAAGAATAAGAACAATTAATACTACAAGAAGTTAGACAAAATCTCTCTCATCACGACCTAAGAACTCAATAAGCACTATCACAATGTTTGACAAAAAGGTTTTTGTTGTGTATCACTTGTTCAAGAGAAACAATTTACTCGATGTGATAGCCAACAAACAAAACTTGAGAATACTTCAAAGGATTTCAAATGAAATTATCATAGTAGGACTTCACTTACTGCCCACTTCATGCCACTAGACACAAACTCAGTGTAGAAATTTCTATAAAACAGTAACAGCTACAAATTATTTTGGAATCAATTGCCTCATAAGTGACACTCTCTTACCTCTCCTTCCCATATTTGTTGTTTCTATGGTTTTTGTCACCTACAAGAGCAGTCAAGAGATGTGGAGGCAGCTGCATAGATAATGACAAACAATGATGATGGCAGTAGTTATGATAGTGGCATTGGGACTAAGTTTCTTTGTGGTATTGTAAAGTTTTGTTTCAGAACTAAAATAGTCTTCTTGCAATGCATCTCATAAAGTGAGGTCACATGTTCAACTCTTCCGGTTGACTCCAACCCCACAGGATATTCCAGGGATTATTTGGCACATAAGGGTGGGGTTAGTAAGAGCTTGCACAAACAATTAATCTCATTAAAGGTTAGAATACCCTTCTTAATCCGCACGATGAAGTATAATGGAGATGTTAAGAATACAAATATCGATAGAATGGTGGAGGCAACACTTCAATGGAAATGAAAGTAATGATAACAGCAACAACAATGACCAAAGTTGTGAATAGTAATGGCATTGAAACTGGCAATGTTTGAGTGTGGCTGCAAGTACAATGGCGTCAGTTGTGGCACTTATTATGGTTGGTACTAAATGATCCCAACTTCTCCATTTCCTACGGAGAGAGATGGTTGGTGCTAAAGCAGTAGGTTTCCAACTTTTCAGTAAAGGATTGTGAAAACTTTGTCATCATCCATCTTTGCACTTTTGGTTTCTCTTTGGGGTAGTTTGTTAAGTATAAAATTCTTGTGAGAAATCACACATCCAATACAAACTGGCAAACAAATTAGAATATTCTGAACCTGCAAGCCAAACATGACCATTCGTCAAACCTTATATGGATATTACAAACCACCAACAAATCTGTTCCAAAAACTTAATTCTATATATTTTTCACCCCTCAAATACATTTATTTACTGCAGAGCACAGTTTGCAAAAGCATGCACCTTTTCTCCTTCCTTCAGAAACCCTGCCTTATGAGACAAAAGCAATGCACCTATCCTCTCTCCTTTTGAATTCTGGCATAATTCTTTTAGGAACTCATAATTTCCTACTACTTAGCTGGTTCAGCAAAAAGCCCACCCAACAAAGCACATGTGCACACGAGAAAAAGTAGCAGCAGAGACTGTTCTACGGTTTAACCTCTAATCAAATGCACTGTTTAATTATCGCAGAATTGTAAGTGTCAAAAAAATCCAAAACCCCTATTCCCGATTAACAAAGAAACTAACTTAGAAAATTATGAACGACATCAAGACAATAATACAAATTCTCTACAAGGGCACGATAGAATAAAACAAATATGTAGATTAAAACTTACTCCCCAGTAATGCATGTAACTTGTAAGAAATGAAGAAAAAACTCACATAAGAAATCTCCTTCTCTTTCCCTTTCAAAAGCAAGATTTTCTTTTTGCCAGATTCATTAGTACCAGAAACTCCTGAAAGAACATATAAGAGGTGAGCAAAATGATATAAGAACAGACGTGATAGCTCAGCCACAGAATGGAACGAAGATTCACAAACAGAGAGAACAATGAATAATCAAAAGAGACATTATACAAAGAAGACCAACTGCATTTATTCCGATGAATATCCAACACCATA
This sequence comes from Casuarina cunninghamiana, assembly GCA_028551485.1. Taxonomy (NCBI): domain Eukaryota; kingdom Viridiplantae; phylum Streptophyta; class Magnoliopsida; order Fagales; family Casuarinaceae; genus Casuarina; species Casuarina cunninghamiana. The sequence goes on from CM052369.1 coordinate 27,938,334, forward strand.
AGATGCTGACATGACAATGTGAACATAAAAGATATCTTACTTACACATAGTATAGTGAGGAAACATTAACTGATGGAAGTTTAATCATCAAATGAATAGTGAGCACTTGGTTACTAAGTTCTATAGCCATACCACTTTCCTCTTCCAGTATTTCAGCTCCAGGTGCGGAAGCCAAAGTAACAGACTTGTCAGAAAGCTGCTCGTCATCTCGCTTTGGAACCAGAATGTAGGTTGACCTTTCTTTGACAGTATTTTTTGCACCGTCCCTTAAAACATACTGCCCATCAGACAGCAATAGGTTTAAATAAATTTCAAACTTCCCAAATCTTGCTTGAAATCAAGGATTAAACCACAATTGGTCACACAAATAAATGTAGAAAACATACTATAGAATGTATCACAAACTTGACCCCTAAAGGCAAAGTGATGCAGTGCAAAAGCCACACATTAGGAACCAAGTTTTAGTTTTAAGAAAACAGCATACTAAATTCTATAGCGAACCAACATATTTCCACTTATACCTTAATAACTTATAAAATCGACTACTACTTTCTAGGAAACCTTCGTCCCACTAATCCAACAAATCAGTAATACAATATTCAAAATATTGACCCATAAATCAAAAATCTAAAACAGTGCATCCTTTTAACATTTTAATACAAATTTTATTTTGATTCAATCAGTCAAATCAGCTTCAACCATGAATATCATTCCATCCCAACATGATTCTTATAAGGAGGTATAGACAGGGCATATTGGTAAACTAGAACACAAGTTATAGGTCTAAGCAGATACTGAAACCTGTGCTCATTATTGCATCCATGTCATAGGAGTAGTGTTATTCAGGGTGCAGTGGAACAAGCATAACATGGACAATGTGCCATTAACGAAACAATCATACTGGTAACAGTTTTGATGTTAACAAGACAAAACATCCAAATTTCATAATTTTCTGAAGAGAATATACATCACCACAAAAAAAACTAGATGTTTACTTTGTTAAAAAGTATTTATCAAAGGATGTGTACCATTGTGGAGGAAGTTCTTCTCCTCTCAGAACCTCGTTTTGATGAGGATGAACTAGGACTTCCAGTGGAAGATCCAGTAGTTCTTCTGTTCACTTTCCCATTAGACAACAATCGCTGTCATCAAATATAGAGGTAAATTCAGAATGGCAGGAATAAAGGGCTTTTCAATAATATAAAAGATGAAAACAGATGATATGTTTTTCCAATTGAAAGTACCATATAATCATGAAATTGAAATACTTAAGTACACTTAACATTATTAAGTTATATCAATATGTAATCAGATAATAGATAAAACAATAGGCATGTGCACACATAAACACACACACACGCAGGAGAACTGAAACACATGACGTGTTTCATGAGAATGACAATATCAGACACACCAACAAATCAAAGTATCAATAACTAGAAACTGGATAATTATGACACTGAAAGTATTCCCACTGAAATACAATTGATTGTGAAATTAAAATATTATGTACTTTTTTCCAAACCACTTAATTCTTAAGCTTATCTCTAGTGAATGAGAAAAATACCCGAGAACCACCCTTAGCAGCTCTTTTCTGCCGCACAAAATCCATTAAAGGTGTAACAATAGGAGCATCTTTTGCAGCACCTACAAAAGCATAAATGGGAGAAAACCGTTTGAAAAAGCACTTCTAATTATATCTCCCAAACATATCAAATGATTGTGTCATTATTTAGTATTCATTTCCCATTTCTAACACTATTATTTCAGGGTGCAGCATTGTCTACAATCTAAGATATTTGTAACTTACCCACTCGCTCTGCTTCTCTTCTCTCCAATTGTATCTCTGCACTGGGAAGATTTTCAACAGGCTTTGCAAGATATTCAAGAAACTCCATATACTCAGGATCTAACACAAATAATTGTATTTGTGAGAAACGCAATAGCCGAATATATAACTCAGAGGTTAATGGTTACACAAATATTTCTCCATGCAATAAATATAATTATTGATATTTTTCACTTGAGAAAAAAAAATTAGTACCTTTTGATATGCTTCCTTCACGACTATCTTTTTTAGACCACTCCTTTGGAACACGTTGAGAAGGAGCATACTCAACAATAGTTTTAAATTGAGTACCTGAAAAAGTATGTTAAGTTGAAACTTCAATATTATATGCTGTGTTGTCCCTTATTGAAAGGAGTATAAAACAAAAGGAAAGATACCAGAAACCAGTTAGCTTCCTCCAAAAAAAACCCAGCAACTCAATGATTTTCTCAGTTTCAAATAACTGGAGAAAAAAAAAAATCTATCCAAAAGAATAAAACAGTGGAACAAATAGAAGGATAATCACAAAAAATCTCGCAGCGAGATTGATGGACCTAGCCTATATCTAAAAAAGATATGCACAAAGTTTACCCTTTTCATTGACAAATAGATGCCCATCAAAAAACTCAGCGAACTCAATAACATCCTCAGGTTTCTTGAAGTCAATATATGCTCTAGAATAAGATTGATGCTTCAGGCTGCAAAACCATTCAAGGAAATGTAAATATATGATATTTTCTATAGCAAGCAACTTGCTTAAACCATTAAAACTACACCACTAAGACCTGTATCAATAAATAATAGAATTTACACCCCCATCCTAACAGGATTCCCCCTTTACAGTGACAGTATCCATCCTGTGAAACACATTCAGCAAGCACATCTTTTTAAAGAGAAAAAGGAGAAACCCAAACATAAAACAAAATTCAAGGACTTTTAAACAAAGATCCCAGAGACGAGTGGGATATATGAGTTGATCAGCCAAAGGAAGCCCTGTTAAACATTTCCTATCGATTACTTTTCAAGAAATAGAGAATCAAACATCTTATTAAATCTTTCGGAGAACAAGGAGAGAGGCTGCAAAAAGTCAGTTTTTTTTTTGGTCAGCAGCCATATCTTTAGAAAAGATCTATGTAATTAACTGGGTAACAGACCTTCCAGAGTGCGATTTCCATCCACCTATGCTTTACAGAGTCCCTTCTATGTCAGCAATATTCAAAAAACGCACTGCCATCCATGTTCATAATTTGAAAAGCGCAAACTTGAAGGTGAAACACTTTCTTTCTTACACCATGTAAGGTGCCATATAGCACAATAAAAATTTTAACACGCAAATAATGGTTCTTGTTTCTGTAACCAGCTTATCAAGACCCAAAAGATCAAAACAGAAAACCTAAATTCACAGTTAGTAGCACTCTCTATAAATGTTCGTCCTTTTTCCTAGTAACATGTCACCATGGTTCGCAAGCCATGAGAAAAGACCATTATTTAGATAGCTATCAATAGTGAACATTTGGGTTGATCGACACAGTATGAACCAATAATCAAGATACTACGGTACAGTTAACCGGACCCACCAACAAAAATCCTAAAAGCTTTGTAAAACCTAGGATCAGACGACAGACAACTGAAAAACACCAAGCCTAACCCACTAGCGTCAGAGCCATTCACACAGCATTCCATCACATTTTTACATACCCACACTTACACATTGCCATTTAAGCACGTAATCCAAAAACCAAAGCATATCAAAGAAAACCCCTCGACGGAAAAACCGCCCGAAAATGACAAACCACAACAACCCTCACCTCGATCGCCCAGGACGAAAGGCAAGCCAGTGGTAGCGGCCGGCGAAGGCAGTGTCGATCTGGTCCACGAGCGTAGCCTGCGAAATCGCCGGCGGCAAGTGCCGGAGCACCACCTTGGTCCGATCCGACGACAAGCCTTTCATTCCACAACGAAAAACAGAAAACCCTAACCAAAAAAAAAAACAACCCGAAAACTTCCCGTAACCGTACGTTTCAAACCGCGAACAAAGGAATAAAACTCCCTTAGGATTACATCTTCTCCGCCAGAAATCAAGGTCGATTGCGTGCCCTAGCTCGTGACTTCATCCCCAATCGCCATGAGAGAGAGAGAGAGAGAGAGAGAGAGAGAGAGCAAGCAAAGCGAGAAAGAGAAAGAGAGAGGCAGAGTATCGAAAAAGGGATTTTGGCGCGTGGAATATATAGGGTTGTGTTTTTAGCGCTCTGAGAGTGGAAGTCTCTCTCGCTCGCCCCCCCTCACTCTCGCGCGAGTATACTCGTCCGTACGTTGGCAGCTTCGACGTGTCTACGTGGCTTCTCTTGGTGCACCCGGTAAAAGAAAAAAATGTCTCTCCCTTTTTCTATTATTATTGTCGTTACAAAACAAACTAGAAAATAAACCAAATTGAAATAAGACTTTAAACTTTTAACATATTATTATAGTTTAAATTACATTCTACTTCAATTTTTTTTTTATTGTTATTAGCATTGGAAACTATAAAGTCTTGTACTAAAAAATAATAATTTTAAAATAAAATTTACATTATAAAATTAACTTTTAAATTGAATTTTTAAGTCTGCTAACGTTTATCCTTATGTATATATTGATTGTCTTGATGTTTGCAGTAAAAGAAATGTCACTCTTTCAATTATTTTCTTTTGTTTATTTTTCTTAGTAAATAAGTAGAAAAATTTGAGATGAGACATTGTTTTTTGGGGTTTGTTTTGCTTTTGGCAACTTCTTCAATTTCAAGCCTTTTGATTTGGCTTTTATTGTACAAGCACTTCAAAGCCTCACTCACTTTAGAGCTTAGTTATGTCATTTGAACAGTATTACATACAAAAAAAAAATACACTTGTATGTAGTCCAATATTGTATTGTTTGCTAAAAAAATATTATTTGCTAATTAACTAATAGTTTTAATGAAAATGGCCAACTCTGAATGCTTATTGCAACAATTTAATAAGTCGATGCAAATTTTTATCATCACTTATTGCTTCCAATACATAAACATATAAAAATAATATTAAATCAAAATATTCATAATACATATAATAATTATTTTTAAAGAATTACTAATGATGCAAAATTAGATAGATCTAATTCATGATGAGATATTGTACTTAAGTCTATATTTTAAATACTATATATCAGAAAGAATCTAACTTTTACCATTAAAAATTTGTTGTCAAAAGAGAGTGGCATTTAAACATATAAGAATAATACAGTACTTACATATTAAGAAAAAAAAAAAGGAATGTCATTTGCATTAATATTGTGATTGGAGACACTCACTATTTTGTACATCCTATTTCTTCTATAAAAGTTTCTTATTATTTTTAGTTTTATTAAACTTATTTCTTGAAAAATAGTCTTAAATTTATCTCCAACTTCCTATATCTTATAAACAATTTCTTCTTGATTTGGAAAGCAACAAGGCAACTTCTTGTCTTATTTTCATCACTTTACCTAATAAAAACTTAGTTTTATTTCCCAAATATGTTTTTTATAACTCTATAATCATTATCAATAGAACTACAATACATATTTAAAAGTCTTACAAGTAGCACTTTCCTGAAATTAATAATATTTTGATATATCAAATCAGTTGAATAATTTATAATAAAACCAGAAACAAAAAGGTGTTGCGTGGAGATTGCCGGCGAATATTAAAATCTCTTCCTGCGTGTAAAATGGCGCCCGGCGATTCACCGGCAGGAAAAGGCGACCCACCTTTTGGCGCCTGCTCCGAGGATGCTTTTACTTTTCTTTTCCGGCATTTTTCTTTTCTCGACCCTTATTCCCACATGTCGTTTGTCGTCTCCGATCTGCCTCTGCTCACATTATTACAGAGTTACTGTGATGGGCGCCACCGTCATCATGGTGTTGACACCACCTGAACGTGGTCGGTCTCCGGCAGGGGCCGGACCCAGTGGATCAGAAGCACTAAAAGTTTCCTGTTTTCTTCTGTAGAAGTCTTGTTTGGGTGATTTAAGAGTTGAAAGAAAATGAAGTTTGATGGATTAGGGGGCAGTAGTGTTCTCTAAAAGAACTAGGATATTTAGCTAGTATCATCGATTGATAAAAGACAGCCAATATTTCAATGGCAATATATTTCATATTATTAAAGAATATACTAAATATCATGCATATAAAATTGTAAGTTACATTAGTCTTAGAGTCACTTTTAGATCAAATAGTAAACATCTTAATATGGTATCAGATTTTGGATTCTTCATAGCATTCCTATGGGCTCCTATTGTCTAAGTTTGGAAATTATTTACAAAGTGCAATATCATAATATTTTAATAATTTAACTATTATAATAAGATAACTTATTAAAATATAAGTAATAATTCTCTTATCAGTAAATAAGTTCTTAAGAATCATGTTTATAAGATAATTCATTACCCCACCTTATGAGTAAATGCCTTGTATCTAGAAAGTTTCATTTGTCCAACATAAGAAAAAGAAAAGGTTGAAGATACTCAAGTGTTCAAATAAAATGATAATCATTTTATTATTATTAATTAATTTTAAAATTCATGTTTAAGTGTAATACTTTTTTTAGGTTAAGGTACTAAAATGAAATTAAGTTATAGAATTAAGAGTGTTGTTCGGGAAGAACTGGGATATTTAATAAGGTAACATCATGAGTGAGGAAGTCAACCAACATTTTAATTATATTAATGTTCTCCCCTCCCCTCCCCTCCCCTCCCCTCCCTTCCCCCCTTCTCTCTTTTTTCTTACAAGGTTGGATGACAAGCTAAATTGGTTAATTTAAGTTGATTTATTTGATTAAAACTTATTGGTTAAAATAATAATAATTTAACATAATTTAATATTTTTATTATATCTGTATATTTTTCTTCTCAATAAAAATAATTTAAAATTTAAATTCAAATATGACATTTCATTGTTTAGAAATTGAATCCCATAATCTTAGCCTATCAATAGTTGTCATCGTGGACTAAATTTTCATGATCTTATTGTGTTTTTGACAAAATTTCATATTATCCCTCAAAACTGATATATTAACACGATATCATTGTAATACTAATTGTTTTTTTCTCTTTAAAACAATCTAACGAGTGAAATAAAACCAATTTTATTATTATTAGGGAAACCGGGGTGTCGTTTGGAGAAAAATTAGGATAGTTAATAGGGTAACATCATAAGTAATGATGACACCAACATTTCAATTGCATCACTTTTTTGTTTTTGCTTTTTTTGTTCCCTTTATTGCAAGGTTAGATGACGAGCTAAACTAGCTAACTGAGTTAATATGATTTGATTAAAAATTATTTATTAAAACATTTTACGTCACTTATATTTTAGTTTTTTTGTGTGTTTAAATTTTTCTTTCTTGTTAATTGGTTTTTAATACTCATGTTCAAGTGTGACACTTCATCCCTTAAGATTAGACCTTGTAATTTTACCCTATTTATAATTGTCATCATTCTTAAACTATATTTTAATGATTTTCCTATGTTTTGAACAAAATAACATGTTACAATACCAATTATTTTTCAACGTCACTATCTTAATATAATATCCTTTATACCACTAGCATAATTCATCATACATTCAATTCCCACTTAGTTTCTCAAGGTTATTGAATTGCATGCATGGGTTCGTAAAAGTTTAGGACTTCAATAATTCTTTAAGGTAAAATAAACTTAAAACCCAACTAACAAATTTAATATGAAGGTACACTCACAAATTTATAGCCATTGATAAGCATGCCTTATAATTCTTCAGAAGTCAATTCAATCTATGTGGTGAAAGAAAAGTAACTTTGAATCCCCATTTCCTCTCAATAATGGTAAAAGGCAAATTCTTAAAGTTAATAAGAGAACAATTGACTCTTCCGGGTGTTGTAAGGAAAAATAGAGTTTAAAGTCATTTGTTAATATGTTATGTGTTTTAGTACATAAGTAACTAAAATAATACTAATCTAACTTTTAATGACATATTATATTTTATGATCGTTTGCTTATTTATGTATATGTTTTGTGTTTAGTATTCATTAAAGACTCGTTAAACTTTAGATCTAATGAGATAACCATGATCGATAATAATTTTATCAATTAGTGAAATACCAATCACAAGGCTACATATGTATAGATATCAGAAGTGCCAATGGGAATCAAGATCATTGATGCCATTGTCTGTATGGGTAAGATATTTATTTTTCATGGCAACATCATATGATAAAGACCAGAAATTTGAATTCATTGCCTTTCTTTTTTGTTCTTATCAGGGGCAAAATTATTTTTTTTATATACATATTTTAATGTTGGGAGGCAAAAGATTCAACGAGATTGATGTTGATTGAGTATATATACAGCAAAGCAAAGCATCCATAGGAGTCCTGTTTTAGTAGGGCTTTTGTCTCCCACCCTCTTGCCCATTCATTTACTCTCACTACCCAATAAGGGGCAGAAAAGACTTGAATCTCTCTGCCCCCTTCACAGCTTCTCTTCCCACCCACCTCAATCTCTCGCCTTTTCTCGGGTTCAATCGAGTAAGCTTCTTCTTTATTGCGTTGGATATGTATTTGTCTGATCAGCTTCATGTGTGTGTAAAGATATCTGCGTATTTGGTGGTGTTTTTGGTGGCTTCTGTGTTTTTCTGGATGTATTATATGTTTTTCCTTGCTGGGTCTTCTTGGATATGTTCGTTTTTTCCTGGGTTTTTCGTGTATGTTGGATTGTTTGCCGTGTTTATGGGTTGAATTTTGTTTTTTGGTTTCATCCTTTTAGTGTTGCTGGTGTTTTGTCTATACAATTGATGTATTGGGTGTTTGACCTGTTGATTCTTTCTTCTCGGTATTGAACTATGCAGCAAGTCCTTGGATGATGGGGGAGAGAATCCCATCGGGGAGTTACTTCCAATATCCTCCTCCGGGAATCCCTGCTTCTCCTATTAGGTCTACTTCACTCCCATCAGATCGAGAAAGGTTGGTTTAACACTTAGAACTCTCTGTTTCTCTGCTATTCCTCTGGATTTGTTAATCATTGATACATGTAAGAGCTGGTGCTTTTACCCTGTATAATCCGGTGTCGATCAGGATGTCTCAATAGTATGTTTTATGGTTGTTGATGGTTTTTGGTTCAATATTTTTTCAAAGTCGTTGCTCTTTACGCTTGATATTCTGGGTTGATTAGGGTGCTCAATAGCATGTTTTGTTGTTCTTGGTGGCTTTTACTCTGCTAACTTTCGTCATTTTCTGAAAATCTTTTTGATGTGTTTTTTCCATTTCGTGGGAATACATTTCCTCTACTTTTCATTATCTTTTTGGTTTCGTGTTTTCCTATATTTTTAGCTCCGAGGATCAAGGATTATTGTGTTGGAAGCTTGTTTGCAAATACAATTTTCGAGATTCTCTTAGAAATTGACAATTTCTATGCTTAGCTTCAATATTGTTGGTATAGTATTTGGATTTGAGAGACAATTGAATTAGTTCGATTGTCTTTTTGCAATTGTGTGTAATTTCAACAGTATAGTAGTTGAGAATGATGCTAAGGATCGAATTTGTTAGTTTAAGATTGCAATTTCAATGAAGAATGATTTCAGCCTTATACATGAGTGCCTACTTGGAGATTTAACTGCAGAAACTCTTATTTGATTCAAACACAAGACATTTGAACGAGAATTGCCACAAATTCTGTCACAAGATCTTGTTATTGTGGCACTAGAGGCCAAATATGAATTTTCTCTTCCATGAAAAAAGGGTGAAAGAAAAGGATGACTGGTGCTGTTGACTTGTTTTACGTATAGCCAGATCCTTCCCTTTTTCTTCTTTTCGCATTTAGTCCCTGTTTTGTTTAGAAAAATAAGCAACATAACAGTAAAAAACTGTGGGGCCAATCTTTCTTCCTTAAAGTCCCCAAAAAAATAATCATTTTGTTTTTTTTGGCGGGGGCTGATTGATGTAAGATCCTGTGGAATTACAGGATCAACAGTTCCTCTCCCTTTCTAATTCACATGATATGGTGCCTGTTAAGGATAATGTGTTCCGTGCACTTGCTTGATGCACACATCAGTGCATGTCTGCAAGTGAGTGTATTGAAGCATGTTGCTTAAAACATGCCATGTACTGACGGAAGCATATGGACGTTAGGGTTTTCATCTGTGGAATCACCATTCATTAAATTATTGCAGTTATAGTTTAAGATTTTAGCCTGCCAGTGCGATTGTTTGGCTTTTAATTCATGGATTATGATAGAGCATAGTACATGATTCACTTTTATGACAATGGCAGATACTTGGCCGAATTACTGGCAGAGAAGCAAAAGTTGGGACCATTTGTGCATGTTCTGCCTTTATGTAGCAGGCTTCTTAGTCAAGGTTGGTGAATCTCCAATCCATTTTTGATGAAATGCATTCTCCGTTCTTCAGTTGCTTTGTTGCTTCATCTTATTTTCTGTTGTTTCCTTAGTGAACAACTATTGCTAGGAACCATGGATCATGTTAATAATGCGCTCTGTTGGCTCAAAGAGGACCTTGAGTGATAAGAATAAGATGGGCAATAATGACGTACTTTGCCCACACCAAAAAATTTACAGCATATAATCTTTTCTTGTGCTTTAAAGTATGTAAATAAGAAACAATGTCGGTCAGAAGATATTTTTGTAAACAACACTGTTAAAAGTTTTGTGTATTTTGCTTTTTTAACCCAACTTGATTTGTTCTTTCATATCTCTGCAGAAATCAGACGGGTTTCTGGCTTCAGTCAAAGTTTTTTGGATCATGAAAGACTTGAGCATGAGAGCCCATTGAGGTCATTAGGTCAACCCTTGAATGGCAGGGCAATGGATTTGGAGGGATGGCCCTCTATGCAAATGGAGGTAATTTTACTTTACACCCATGATGGATATTTAAATTGTTGGATCCTTCATGTGTGATTCATGTTGGCACCTTTTTCTTCATGATATAATTTGATTGGCATATGGTATTCTGGTATAGTATGTACTATATGGAAAACGAATCCACATGTTTGGTTGTTTTAGATGATAAGATTCACGATTCTAGATGATAAAATTCTTGTTCTACGATGCATTCAAAGCTTAAGATGGTTGTTTGCCACAGCACTATGTGCTGCCAAAAAAAGTGAAGTTTTATTGGTGAGACATCATTGAGTTATACATGTCTCTGTGAGTAGAGCTTTTGAGACAGCACCAGTAGCTGTGGATGTGGAGTATCATTTCAATTTGCTAGTACATGACCGGAGAAGAATGGGGACGGTATTAATCACCTTCGAAAAGCTTTGAATTATCTTTTCTTTATTTTAATTTTGTTTCCGCAGGAAAATGGACATATTCCAAGAATGAACCCATTTCAAGCTCCTCCAGTGGGTTGGCCTGGGGTGCAAGGAATTCCAACCACTCCTATTGTAAAGAGAGTTGTTAGACTTGATGTTCCTGTGGACAAATATCCAAATGTAAGTTAATATGTTCCCCAGGCGTTGATTTTGACCTTTTTCTTCCAGTATCTAGTAGTTCCTAAAACAAAGCTTGGCAGTATAATTTTGTTGGCCGAATTTTGGGACCGCGGGGGAATTCACTGAAAAGAGTTGAAGCCATGACAGAATGTAGGGTATACATAAGAGGCCGAGGCTCTGTTAAAGATTCTGTAAAGGTATGAAATGTTTCCTTTCCCTTTTCTCTTACTACGTAGTTTGGTAAAGCAGTTCATACATATAGTGACAGTGGACTAAGTTGAAGTGGTAGTGAATAGTTGGCACATCAATATTATGCTGTGCCAGCCTGAACTTGCCTTTTGCTTTCTTTTATAATTTATGTAGCCATCTATTTAGTTTCTCTGTTTAGATTGGTGGGAATGCTCACCATTTGATCCTTTAACTAAGTAGATTATCATTTTTAGTCTCCCTATATCTGTTCTATATTCTAAATAAAGATTTTTTAAATTGTAGGTGATGCACCACTATCCCTTCACGTTTATCTAGTGGTGATGTGCGTCTCGCTATGCATATCTATATCAATACTTCCTATGTTGTCAATTTTCTCCCCAGATGTGGGAGCTGTAATTACTTAATTGGCACCAACGTATGTATTTTCCTTTAAGTTTTGCAATAGTAGATCTTTTGGATTAAGTCTTGCAATACTAGATCTTTTTGATTAAGTCTTGCAATACTAGGTCTTTTGGATTGAGTTTTGCAATAATATATCTTTTGGACTCATTCCTATTATTCTTTTTGGTTTGGGTGGCAGTGGGATGGAGGAGAAAGGAAGTTTAAGACTTCAATTTTTTCAGAGTGGTTAAGCACTAATGATGTTTGTAGTGTAACTCCCAATACCGCATTCTACACACAAAATTGGGTTTAGAGAAGCATGAATTTAGCGTTAATGAGTAACCCATAGTTGTGACGTCATTGATAAATCTTATTTGCTATGGACGGACTCAATGATTTTGGGAACAAACTTATAGATTGCAATCAAATCCAGCATCACTGAACAGTCAACCTTCGTAGCATCTTCTAGGCTGCATTTTTCAGTTGCGCCAGACCAGTATACAAGAATCTCACCTGGACCAGGGAATAAGATATGGAGGGATGGCTATTTCCTGTTGTATAGTGCTAGGAGGGGAAGATGTAAGGAAAAATATCTGTTAATTGTAAGAGAGTAAGCATCCAAGAGTGAATGTTGATTAGAAGCATCCAACGGTGAATGTTGATTGAGATAGATGTTTGTAAATATTCTATGATGTAAGCACTTCACAATGGAAGAAGGTGCATTTCCATGGGACAGGGTGTTGGTAAAACACCTTTCCAAAATGGCAAGGTGATTTTGTGTGGGCTGGGAGAATAATAGCGTTTTTTCTTCTGTATGGCCATAATTAATACCGTTTTCTCTTCTGTATGACTATAATTAGTTGATCGTTTTGTGATCCCATCAGTCTTATTTTAGATTTTATTTTTTTATTTTTTTATTTTTTTCTGGCATTAGGTCTTTAGGTGTATCCATTTTGGACTCTTAGTAAAACGTAGTTTTATTTTAGCTTGCCATTTCCCTTCTGAATTACTAGGAGATGGATTTTACTATGAGAAAGTCAATATTTGTTAAAAAGATGTTTTGTTCTGGATGCTATTGGTTCCTGTTTTTTTCTATGATTTGCATTTCCTGTGATGTCAAGTAGGTTCCTTAGTTTATACCTGTGCTCATGATGAACCTCTGTTTTTCTTCAGGAAGAGAAACTGAAGGATAAACCTGGATACGAGCACCTTAATGAGCCATTGCATGTGTTGGTGGAGGCTGAATTTCCTGAGGATATTATAAATGCTCGCTTGGACTATGCAGTGACCGTATTAGAAAACCTTTTGAAGCCTGTGGTATGAGAAAGAATTCAAATTGCTTTTTCCTTTACTTCTTTTTATCTGCACTTGGTTAAATTCTCTCTCTCTGTGTAGGATGAATCCTTGGATCATTATAAGAAGCAACAACTTAGGGAACTGGCTATGTTGAACGGTACACTGAGGGAAGAAAGCCCGAGTATGAGCCCTAGCATGAGCCCGAGCATGTCTCCCTTCAACAGTACAGGAATGAAGAGGGCAAAGACAGGAAGATAACGCAAAAATGATGATGATGTGCCATTGTTTGATTTGCTGGCTTGTTGGAATGAAATTGGTTATGACATGTTGGCAGAACCTTGGGATGCTCTGTTTACAACCAGCTACTTGAACGCCTGAGGTAATTTGGGCCCTGATGCTTGGGATTGCAGGTGGATTAACTGCTGCTTTGATTTTTGAGAATTTGCTTGACGTCCAGTATGATTTATATTCTTTCATGTATCACTAATTTTGAACATTGCAGACCTTATTTGATTATTTAACTTGTAACCATCCCCTATTCAATTAACTTGTATTCTGCTAGCTGCTGAGAGCCATATAACTCAAATGTACTTGCAGAGATTTTTATTTTTATTTGACATTTCTTATCATAATGTAATGTGTATGCTGATATAGCTTAAGCTTCTTGAACTCGGAAGTGTTCCATTATTGTGCAGTGAAAATCAAACTTTTGTGCCAATCCTAGTTTGACAGCTAACTCTCTTAATGGAATTGTATTTGTAGTTTATTTGTGGTTTTGTGGATTAAGAAGGCTAAAGCTTTCCTTGATCATGTGGCCTTGATGCATGACTTGAACTTTCCACTGGTTAACTGATTAGTCATTGGTATATTCACTAATTTGACTCTCATGGTCACTTCTTGCTTGTTGGGGAATCTACGCGGATCATACAGCTACATATACGTGACAATAACCAAGAACATTTAGGATTTCACATGGTTTGGGATAAATAATCCTTGGGTCTATAGAACAATAATTTGTGTTCATATATGTAAAGGGCTACTAGAGGATTTCTCTTCTTGGTAGCTTTCTCTTTAATCATTGTGACATAGTTTATCAAATAATAATAATATTTATTAATGTTTTTCAAAGTCTCATAATTAAAAGTTTCTTAGAAGAAACTATAATTGACAAAATGTACTCTTATCTATCTTGTCACAGCAATTGGTAAGCATGCTTGTGAAAGAAGAAAGCCATTAAAACTGGATTTGTAGGGCTGAATGGACTCTAATCTTATCAATTAGTGTGGGATCACAATTTCAAAAGGACTTTTGACAAATGAAATAATGCAACCTTACACTTTAATAAATGATTGAAGTGTTGACTATATGTATTTGGTGCAGATTTGAGTGAGGAAATGAAGGTTGAAGTACAACTATCCATTAGTCCTTGTGTTTACTATCAACTGTTGCTAAATGATTAAATCACAATGCTCTCAACTAAATTATTTGCTCTTTTGAGTAGTGCTATGGTTCTCACATGTTCCAAGCTCTACTATTTCTAAATATCACACAAAGATAAGAGTTCTTTTGACCTTGAGTATGGGAGAGGTTAAAAGACCTCTTGGTTTGTTATTGACTTTGCAATTGAATTTATAGATAAAAGTCTTGATAGAAAGGGCAAGTATAAAAGTATTTTTGTATTTATTATGTATGTATCTAGTACTAAATCACGTTAATCACATAATTTTTTTTATTTTTTATTTTCTAAGTAAAGAGGAGAGGAGGTTAGAGTGTTTGAAACCCTGCCTTTGAAGCTAGGATTCCCCTAGCTTCACTTGAGTTACCATGCAAAGTACTAAACATGACCTTTGTTAAAAAGTTTACTTTACTAAAACAGTAGTATATTTAAATATATAAAGATGATTTTTCTCCCAAATTGTTAACAAGATGTGTAGTTTTAACTCAAAAGTTTGCTTGTGAGTTAAGAAGCTAATTTTTAGGTATCAAGAGTTAAAAAGAATAAAATAATTTTTCACATACAAAATAGATTTAATAGGTTGATGATTGAATGAGAGTTGAAAATGATTATTTTGTACATTAATATCATGTTAAAAAAATTCATAATTTAACTTAAAAGTTAACTTATAAATTAGGAGATAATTTCTACACTTAAATGTTATCAAATAATCATTTATTTCCTATACAAGATTCTCGAATCTAGAAATAACTTTGCATATATATGAAAAAGACAAGGAAAAAAAACAACATATATGCATGGGGAAGTCAGTAAATCGGCAGGTTGTGAGACATAAGACAGATGATAAGCCCAAGGTACTGCAGATTAACGTGTGTTTCAAGGGAGCTAATTCTTTTTTATTTTTTATTTTTTTATTTAGTCCCTCAATCAACTTGATTTGGTTTATTCATATCTTAAAAAACATGATGCCAGCATATGTTCTTGAAAACTTCAATCACAAGATTCCAACATTGCCTGGAAAACTCCGTTAAGTATCCAACCAAATACTTCCTGCTATAAATGTTGTTATGGGTTCTCCTTTCCCTCGTACTCACCCAATGTCTTCTCCTAGTTGTCTTCATTTTTGTTCTCTCCTGCTGCTTCTGCTTCTTCCTCATCTACCCACTCCTTTAGCCTTCAGCAAAGAAGACTGTCAAATATGGCAGAAACCACATGTACTTGCACAAGATGAATCTTCATCATGGACGTCGCCTTCAGGTGAATTTGCCTTTGGATTCCGCGCTGTTGATAAGAATAATAAGCAAAACTTCTTGCTTGCCGTTTGGTTTAATAGAATAGAAGATCGCACAATAGTTTGGTCTGCAAATGGCAATAAACCAGCACCGCCGTTCTCCGTGCTCAAGCTGAATAACAATGGCGAGTTTGTACTCAATGATCCGAACGGCGTTGAGCTATGGAAGGCTCAAACGCATGGTATCAAATCCACTTGTGCTGCTATTCTAGACAATGGGAACTTCGTGATTCTAGACGAGGACTACCGTCCTATATGGGAGAGCTTCAAAGAGCCTACTGATACGATCTTGCCGGGGCAGATAATGAAGATGCCTAGCATCCTCCGGTCTCGCCGGTCAGAGACAGAATACGCCGATGGGCGCTTCCAGCTCCGGTTGCAGACGGATGGCAATCTGGTGCTTTCTCTTGAAGACCCTCTTGGAGCTTATTGGACGACTGCAACCACAAACTGGGAATCACAGTTGATCTTCGATGAGGCCAGCTTCATTTACCTCATGGATAAGAACAAACCGACCACGCAAAATCTTCCCGAGAAAGACGAAGGAGCAAGCGAATCGTTCTACTTTCTGGCCAGGATCGATCATGATGGAGTTTTCAGACTATACAAACACCAGAAAATGAAGAACATGGCAGATGATGAACGCAACAGTTTATCCTGGACTGTCGTGCAAGGAACTCCGGTTTGCAATTGTCCGGAAGGGAACTCTAATTTAGACTCATCTAACGCCATTGGAGGATGTAGAGCAGATTTTCCACTGCCCGGCTGCCATTTCAAAAGACTGGAAGAGAAGAAAGAGCTTGTAGAGTCTGCAGAACTTCCTAACGTTGACTCTCCACGATCAGACTACTGTAATGATCAAGGAGCTGAGATTGACCAGGAAAAATGCAAAAAACTTGCCAGGACCGAGAAAAGACGATATTGGTGGTTTAGGCTTGTTGGGGGAATAACATGGCTTTGGGATCTTGTTAATAAGCTTTATATTATTGCTTTGATTTTCAGATAATTAGGCTGTCTTATTATTGTCTTTAAATAAAGTTTAAAATTTCAAATAGTCAAAACCTAGTCATGTTAAGAGACTAAAATCCAATTAGGCCTATTTAATAAAAAAACAAAGATGTGAATTGTTTTATGATTGAAAACTTGATATTAGTTTTATTGAATAAGGAACTTAAGATTTTGGTCTTTCAAACTTCTTCGTTAAGATTGATCTTAACTTTCTTATTTTTATATTCTAGTGTTCACTTTGGTTTTAAGAGCATGTCTATAATACTTAAGGTGAAACAATCTTGTGAGATCGTTTTTTGAAGAGATTGAAACCTAGGCTATAGGTTCTTAATCTTGTGAGTTTGTGTATAACTTTCCTCTTATACATATTTATTGTATAGAGTTGAATCTAAATAGTTGTTTCTTTTATCGTTTGATGTTCACTTTGGTTCCAAAGCACACCCATAATCCTTTGGGGGCGTGACAGAACTGTGCCTCAACAGCTACTTCAGTGTTTTGGTTGTTCATAATAACGATACTAAAACTAAAAACTTGTGGGATGAAGAGGAATCCTCAGTCATTTGGAAGAAGAAACCTAAATCTCTTAGCAACAGGTCTCCTCAAGGTGTCTAAAGGTAATTCTACGCATAACAAATATGCCCTGGTTCTTCTCTTCGCTGGACTTGGATGCACTACATGCCTCAATATCCTTCTCGTCATAGCCATTTCTGTGGATCTTTGCTACTTCTACCTGAAGAAGCTGAATTCGATGGACATTGCACTCTCATCCGCCACTAGCATCAGATGTTTTGTTCAAACTGTGACAACAAGTGCATCTGGAAAGGCTCAATATGGTGCATATACATGCATATTTTGCACATTCAAAACAGAGCACGTGAACAGTAAATATTGTAGAGTAGCTTTATTCTTTCAGCAAGAGTTACACCAAAATACAGCTCAAGATCATCAATCAAAGGTCAAGCAAAGGCAAACAGACAGTGCTTATATATTTTGAATAAGATTGCAGCTTGATTTCTAGAGGATTTTTGCTCTTTTTTGCTCAAGAAAAACTCTCGTTTTTCTGCACAGTATTCCTACAAATCTGCAGCAAAAACTCTTCTGTTAGCTTATATTTCATACAGAAGGCTTACCACACGCAGGATAGCAAAACTGGCAAGCGTTTCTACACTTGGTGAAACTCGAGTTTCTAAGTTTCACTTGGAAGTATGTGGACCTGGGTTGGGTCATGTAATACACTTGGGTCTAAGGTGGTCTAAGCTTGAGTTTAAATCAATCCAGCCCAATAGGCAAACGAAGGAATTAAAGAATTCCCAAATGTTGATACATTACTTGAATATTATTTGTGAAGTAAATATTATATTTAAAATGCCTCGCTTTAGATTTCTTTTTGTTATCTCAACTATTTGAGATCACGTAGCCAAAAATAAAATAAAAAATAACATGCTTGACAATACTTAAAAATTTACTTTGTTGAAACATTAGCACATTCCTATATGTAAATGAGATTTTTCTTTCGAAGTGTTAAAAAGACCCAAAGTGTAATTCAAAATTAGTTTGTGAGTTAGAAGATAATTTTTATGTTTAAATATTACTTAATAATTTTTCTTTTTCTATGTGGAATTTGTCCTTAACATTTTTTGGCATGAAGCATACCTTGGCTTAAGATTGAATGGAGTGTAATGAATGGTCTCTTACATTCAAATGTATTTGATGAGTTCATGGTCGAATGAGAATTAAAGATAATTAACTTGGACTTTAATACAATGTTAAAAAGACCCATAATTTAACCCAAAAATTAGCTCATAATTTAAAAGACAATTTTTACATTTAAATACTATCAAATAATTATTTATTTCCCACGTAAGGTTACGTTTTCAACACAAACTACACCAAAATCTGAGATTCTTCAAATCTAGAAACAATTTTAATATTGAGATGAAAAGACTTGGAAAAAAACAACATACATGAATAGTTAGTTGTTTTGTGATCCAATCAATTTTCTTTTAGATTTTGTTTTTGGCATTGGGTAGTAAGGTGTTTCCATTTTGGATCCTCAGTAAAATATTTTTTATTTTATTTTTTTGGCTTGCCTTTTGAATGACTAAGAGGTTGATTTTACCACGAGAAAGTTAATATTTGTTAAAAAAAAGATGGTTTTGTTCTGGATGCTATTAGTTCCTGGCTTTTCTAGGATTTGCATTTCCCGTGATGTCAAATAGGTTCCTTAGTTTATACGTTTGCTCATGATGATCCTCTGTTTTTTTTTAGGAAGAGAAACTAAAGAATAAACCACAATAAATGTGTGTCTTTAGCCTTCATTTCGACTATTTAAATGAAGCAAACCACACATTTTCTTCAACGATTGAAGGTTGGTTGCATTTACATTCAGTGCAGATTTGAGAGACCAAAAAAATGAAGGCTAAAGACCAATTTGCTTATGTTTGTGTTTGCGGTAGATGTCATTAAGCTCGTGACAAGTTACCATGTTAATGTATCACAGACTGCTCAAGATCACATACAACAACTATAACATGTTTGAAAATTTTAAGAAGCTCAAGTTACTGATGCAGTAGAATCACATTCAAACTCCCTCGAGATTTGAGATCCTTGAATCTAGAAGTAACTTCGCATATTGAGGCAATAACAGACGTGAAAAACAAAGAAATACATGCATAGGGATGTCAGTAAACCGGCAGTTTTTGAATCATTAGCTAAATGTCAAGCACTGGCGTACTGCAGATTAACGATGGTTTCAAGTTGGCTTCCTATCTTTTACTTAGTCTCTCCAATCAATTTGATTTGGTTTATTCATAATTGAAAAAAACTGAAGACGCAGAGTTTCTTGGAAATTTCAATCATAAGTCCATACAATTGCCTAGAAAACTACGTTAAAACCCAACCAAACACGTCCTGATATAAAATGTGGTTTTGGGTTCTTTTTCACCTATACTCATGCAATGGCTTCTCCGAGTTGTCTTCATTTTTGTTCTCTGCTGCTGCTTCTACTTCTTCTTCATCTACCTACTTCTTTCTCCTTCAACAAAGAAGACTGTCAAATATGGCAGAAACCACACGTACTTGCACAAGGTGAATCTTCATCATGGACGTCACCTTCAGGGGAATTTGCCTTCGGATTCCGCACCGTTGATAAGAATAATGAGCAAAACTTCTTGCTTGCAGTTTGGTTTAATAGAATAAAAGGCCGCACCATAGTTTGGTCTGCAAATGGCGATAAACCAGCACCGCCATTCTCTGAGCTCAAGTTGAATAGCAATGGCGAGTATGTACTCAATGATCCGAACGGCGTTGAGTTATGGAGGGCTCGAACACATGGTATCAAATCCACTTGTGCCACAATTCTGGACAACGGAAACTTTGTGGTTCTAGACGAGAACTACAGTCCTATATGGGAGAGCTTCAAAGAGCCTACTGATACGATCTTGCCAGGGCAGATACTGGGGATGCCAAGCATCCTCCGGTCTCACCGTTCGGAGACAGACTATGCTGATGGACGCTTCCGGCTTCAGTTGCAGACAGATGGCAATTTGGTGCTTTCTCTTGAAGACCCTCTTGGAGCTTATTGGGCGACCGCAACCACAAATTGGCAATCACAGTTGATCTTCGATGAGGCCGGCCTCATTTACCTTAAAGATAGTAACAAATCAATCACCCAAAACCTTACCAGGAAAGACGAAGGACGAAGCCAATCGTTCCACTTTCTGGCCAGGATTGATCATGACGGAGTCTTCAGATTATACAAACACCAGAAAACAAAGAACATTGCAGGTGACAAATATAACAGTTTATCCTGGACTACTGTGCAGGAGACTCCTGATAATGTTTGTCTTACAATCCCTTCTTATGGTCCTGGGTTGTGTGGATATAACAGTATTTGTGACCTAAAAAGAGGAGCTCCAGTTTGCAGCTGTCCTGAAGGGTACTCTTACTTAGATCCCTCTAAAACCGCCGAAGGTTGTAAAGCTGATTTTCCAGTGCCCAGCTGCTATTCCAAAGGATGGGAAATGAGGAAAGAGCTTATAGATTTTGTAGAACTTCCTAACGTCGACTTTCCACAGTCTGATTACTATTTTCAGCAAGGAGCTGAGATTGACAAAGAAAAATGCAAAGAACTATGCCTCGATGACTGCTTCTGCGTTTTAGCTGTTCATAATAATGATAAAAAAATTTGTTGGATGAAGAAGAATCCTCTGTCATTTGGAAGAAGAAACCTAAACCTCTCTGCAACAGCTTTCCTCAAGGTATCTAAAGGTACTGTTATACGTAAGAGGTACGTAATTCTCTTGGTTGTACTTGGATGCTCTACATGCTTCAATATCCTTTTCGTTGTTGCCATTTTTGCGGCTCTTCGATACTTTTACCTGCAAAAGCTGAGTTCGATGGATACTGCACTCCAATCCGCCATTAGGATTAGAAGCTTTGGATATGAAGAGCTCGAAAAAGCAACGAGCAGCTTCACGCAAATACTGGGTAGAGGAGCGTTCGGAACAGTTTACAAAGGGGTCCTCCCATCACATCCACGGGCTCTCGTCGCTGTCAAGAAATTAGACAAGGTGATAGAAAAAGGCGAGAAGGAATTCAAAACGGAGGTGAGTGTGATATGCCAGACCCACCATAAGAACTTGGTCCGTTTGCTTGGCTATTGTCATGAGGGCGATCACCGGCTTCTGGTTTACGAGTACATGAGCTGTTGGGTTTTGGACATGGGATGGAAGAGGAACAAAGATATGGAAGAAAATTGGCAAAACGAGGAGGTAAGGTTGGTTGAGGCAAAACGTCGAACACTTGGTGGGCAGAAAACTTAAGAGTGAAAAACAGCTTATATGGAGCACGAAATTCACTCTTTATACAACCAACCAAAGATTACAAAGTATCACAATGAATTAGACTCAAGAGAGTTGCAATCTCTTGAATATACAAGCACAATCAACAAGATTAACAACACTTTGAGAGGAAAGAAAAACTCACAAACTTGAGCAACAATGGAGCTTCTTGGAACTGCCGTCCCTTGGAGAACTCTTGCTGGAGGACTCCGTTCACTCTCTTGCTTCACTTGCTTCTCACTTCGTTCTGCATCTCCTCCAAGTGCTCCATGGTATTTATAGCTCCACAAAGTTGGTGCTTGCTTGTTCTTCAAGAGAAACTTGTGGTTGAGAGAGCTTGCTTTGGAGATATTTTGTAGAGAAGTTTCTAGCCATTTCTAGGAGGGAGAGTTCTCCAGAATTTTCTGGTTTTCTCTGCACATTTTTACCATCGGGGAAGGAGAAGGAAGGAGGGAGAAGAGAGAGACAGTCATGGGCTCTTTGGGCTTTCTCACTTTAGTTGGGCTGATTAAGATTAAACCCAACAATCTCCTCCTTAAACTTGATCATGCCCAAATTAAATCTTAGCCTTCTGAATTCTTCAAACGTTAATGGCTTTGTAAATATGTCTGCTAGTTGATCT
Organism: Casuarina cunninghamiana; assembly: GCA_028551485.1. Classification (NCBI taxonomy): domain Eukaryota; kingdom Viridiplantae; phylum Streptophyta; class Magnoliopsida; order Fagales; family Casuarinaceae; genus Casuarina; species Casuarina cunninghamiana. The sequence continues at coordinate 27,960,739 of CM052369.1, forward strand.
TTACTTCTGCAATAAGTCAACTTAATGACTCCTTTCTTCACTTGATCTCGAAGGAAATGAAACTTCATCTCAATGTGCTTACTTTTCCCATGGGATTCTTTGAAAGTGATAATGCTGACTTATTATCCACATAGATCTCTGTAGGATCCTTCTGCAAACACTCCATCTCCATCAACAAATTTCTTAACCATATTGCTTGACAAGCACAATGAGAAGCTGCGATATATTCCGCTTCGCAAGTTGATAATGCTATCACAGACTGCTTTTTTGAAGACCAAGAAAAGACTGCTGTCCTAAGACTAAAAGCATACCCAGAAGTACTTTTCCTTTCATCTTCATCTCTTCCAAAATCACTATCTGAGTATCCAAATAAACTAACATCCTTGTACTTCTCATAAAGCAAACCATAATCTATTGTACCTTTGACATACCTCAATATCCTCTTTGCTGCCTTCAAATGAGCTTGCTTGGGAGTCTCCATATACCTGCTTACCAAACCTACTGCATACATAATATCTGGCCTTGTATAGGTCAGATATCTTAAACTCCCAACAAGACTTTTAAACATTTGTGAGTCTACAGCTTCTCCTACTAAGTCTTGTTTGAACTTAGTACTTCCATCAATTGGTGTAGAAATTGGTTTGCAATCAGTCATTTTAAATTTACTTAAAACTTGGTTTGCATACTTCTTTTGTGAAATGAAAATGCCTGATTCTCCTTGAACCACTTCTACTCCAAGAAAGTAAGACATCATTCCAATATCAGTCATTTCAAATTCTTTAAACATAGAATTCTTAAAGTCTTGGAACATACCTGGACAATTTCCTGTGAATATCATATCATCCACATACAAGCATACCATCAACATTTCTCCTTCCTCATTTTTCTTCGTGTATAAAGCATGCTCAAAAGGACTTTTCGCAAAGCCATTCTTTATCAAATATTCATCAATTCTTGAATTCCATGCTCTTGGGGCTTGCTTTAATCCATACAATGCCTTTTTCAACTTATACACCTTTTCTTCTTGTCCTTCTTTTATATATCCTGAAGGTTGTTCTACATATACTTCTTCTTCTAGATACCCATTAAGAAAAGCCAATTTTACATCCATTTGGTAAATATTCCAACCTTTTGCTGCAGCCAAGGCTATAATTAATCTAATGGTATCTATCTTAGCAACTGGAGCAAACACTTCTTCATAATCTATTCCATACTTTTGCTTATATCCCTTTGCTACTAATCTCGCTTTATATTTTTCAACTTTTCCTTCTTGATTAGTCTTTGTTTTATAAACCCATTTAACTCCAATTGCTTTGTGACCTTTTGGTAGGTCTACTAACTCCCATGTATCATTTCTTTTTATTGCATTTATTTCTTCATCCATTGCCTTTTTCCATTTTTCACTAGCTGCGGCTTCTTCATATGTAATTGGATCACATTCAGCTAAAAAGCAATACATGGAGTAATTACTTACCTCCAGGGGTTCTGTTTCTTCATATATGTCTCCCAAACTTCTCATCTTTGATGAAGTTTCTCCAGGTCTGCTGCCTCCTCCTTGTCTCATTGAAGTTTGTTCACTTGCTACTGCTTCTTGTTGACCTTCTTCTTTTTCTCTACTTTTGTAGAATAGATCCTTGATTAGTGTGTCTCCTTCACTCCATTTCCATTTTGCTTCTTCATCAAACTCCACGTCCCTTGATACAATCAGCTTCTTTGCATTTGGATCATAAAGCTTGTAGGCCTTTGACGCTTTGCTATATCCTACGAAGATGCACTTGACTCCTCGATCATCCAGCTTCTTTCTTCCTTGTTCTGGAACTCGAGCATATGCAACGCAACCAAACACCTTGAGATCACCTACAACTGGTTTGCTTCCACTCCATGCTTCATCTGGTGTTTTATCTTTCACACTCTTTGTAGGACAGCGATTGATCAAGTAGACTGCACAATCAACTGCTTCAGCCTAGAAGCTCTTTGGTAGATCCTTGCTCTTCATCATGCTTCGCGCCATGTCGAGAATTGTCCTGTTTTTCCTCTCTGCAACACCATTCTGCTGTGGCGTATATGCTGCTGTGAGTTGGTGGATGATTCCTTCTGTCTTGCAGAAATTCTTGAACAGTTTGGAAGTATATTCTCCTCCCTTATCTGATCTGATTGTCTTCAAAGACTCTCCGGATTGCTTTTCCGCCATAGCCTTGAACTCCTTAAACTTCTCCAATGCCTCTGATTTTTCCTTCAAGAAATACACCCAGGTTTTTCTGCTGAAGTCATCAATGAAAGAGATGTAATACCTGTTTCCACCCAAGGAAGTAACATCGAATGGACCAGCAATGTCGGTGTGAACAAGCTGCAGCGGCCTCTTTGCTCTCCAAGAATTTCCAGCTTCAAAGCTCCTCCTGAATTGCTTCCCTTTCACACATGCTTCACACAACTCATCTGGATGATTAATCTCAGGCAAACCTTTAACCATGTTCTTACTTGCAAGTATTCTTAATCCTTTAAAACCGAGGTGTCCAAATCTTAAATGCCAAAGCCAAGACTCATCATTCATTATAGACTTTAAACACTTAACTGATTCAGTTTGAAGGTTAAGTGTAAAAAGCCTATTTTTCTGCATTTCTACTTTGGCTATTAACACCCCTTCCGAATTTCTAATGGTTAAACCTCCATCTTTGAGGTTTATCTCATATCCTTTCTCCAATAATTGCCCGAGACTTATCATATTACTTTTTAAAGTAGGCACATAATAGACTTCATTAATAAACTTCTGCGTTCCATCCTTGGCTCTAACCATTATTCTTCCTTTTCCTTCTACTGGTATTGTAGTATTATCTCCAAATCCTACTTCTCCTTTAACTGACTCATCCAATTCATTAAACAACTCCTTATTCCCAGTCATGTGGTTGCTGGCCCCAATATCCAAATACCAAACATTTCTTTTTATTGTCCTTTCTTCCTTAGAAGTTAATAGGACAGTTTGTTCATTCCTTGATTCCTCCTCCTTTACTAAGTGTACTTCTTTATTTAAGTTGGTTCTACACTCTCTACTAATATGCCCATATTTTCCACACCTATAACATTGCGGTCTATTATTCCTTTGTGTAGAACCTCCTCTATCATTTCTTGAGGAGAAACCACCTCTACCTCTACCTCTTGGTCCTTGGGCATTAGATCTTTGTTGTTCTTGTTCCATATTATTATTTTGATAATTTCTTCCTCCAAATCTACCTCTTCCTCTATATCCTCCTCTAAAGTTCTCTCTATTTCCTCTTCCTCCACTATGACTTGAACTAGTTCTTAACTTACTCTGGAGAGCTTGTTCTAAAGTTTCTTCTTCTTCATCTTGTTTCATTCTAAATTCATGGGCCTTAAGTGATCCTAGTAGCTCTTCAATGCTTAGTTTAGAGAGGTCTTTAGATTCTTCAATAGCTGCTATTACAAAATTAAATTTCTTATGTAAAGACCTCAAAATTTTCTCTATTATCCTTTCTTCAACCATACTTTCACCATTTCTCTTCATTTCATTTGCTATAGATTGCACCTTTGTAACATAATCATCTACCGTCTCTCCATTACTCATATTTAGAGATTCAAATTCACGTCTAAGAGTTTGGAGTCGTACCTTTTTAGATTTCTCTACTCCTTGGAAAGATTTCTGCAGAATCTCCCAAGCTTCCTTTGCACTCTTTGCTCCCGAAATCTTCTCAAAAGTTGCTTCATCGACTCCTTGGTAGATGATGGCCAATGCTTCTTGATCCTTTTGCCTTTCCTTCTTAAGCTCATTCTTTGCATTTTCTGACAAGGTTGACAAATTTTCTGGTTCCTGGAATCCATCTTCAATATAATTCCATAAATCATGAGAGCCAAGGATCACTCTCATTTGGGTGCTCCAATTCCCATAGTTGGTTTGGGATAACTTGGGTACTTGAACTTGGACAATGTTTGACATGTTTTAAATGAACCTGTGAACCAGGCTCTGATACCACTTGTTGGGTTTTGGATATGGGATGGAAGAGGAACAAAGATATGGAAGAAAATTGGCAAAACGAGGAAGTAAGGTTGGTTGAGGCAAAACGTCGAACACTTGGTGGGCAGAAAACTTAAGAGTGAAAAACAGCTTATATGGAGCACGAAATTCACTCTTTATACAACCAACCAAAGATTACAAAGTATCACAATGAATTAGACTCAAGAGAGTTGCAATCTCTTGAATATACAAGCACAATCAACAAGATTAACAACACTTTGAGAGGAAAGAAAAACTCACAAACTTGAGCAACAATGGAGCTTCTTGGAACTGCCGTCCCTTGGAGAACTCTTGCTGGAGGACTCCGTTCACTCTCTTGCTTCACTTGCTTCTCACTTCGTTCTGCATCTCCTCCAAGTGCTCCATGGTATTTATAGCTCCACAAAGTCGGTGCTTGCTTGTTCTTCAAGAGAAACTTGTGGTTGAGAGAGCTTGCTTTGGAGATATTTTGTAGAGAAGTTTCTAGCCATTTCTAGGAGGGAGAGTTCTCCAGAATTTTCTGGTTTTCTATGCACATTTTTACCATCGGGGAAGGAGAAGGAAGGAGGGAGAAGAGAGAGACAGTCATGGGCTCTTTGGGCTTTCTCACTTTAGTTGGGATGATTAAGTTTAAACCCAACATGAGCAACGACTCCCTTGCCAGCTTCCTTTTTGGGATTTGCAGGCCACATTGGAACCAAAGAGTGCAGATTTCTTTCGGAATCGCAAGAGGTCTGATGTACTTACACGAGGAATGCAGCACCCAGATCATTCACTGTGATATAAAGCCCCAAAACATCCTGCTGGACGAGTATTTCACGCCAAGGATTTCAGATTTCGGATTCGCAAAGCTTCAACTGGCAGAGCAAACCAGAACACACACGCAAGTATGAGGCACAGTGGGGTACTTCGCTCCAGAATGGTTTCGGAAGGGATCGATCACAGTCAAAGTCGATGTTTACAGTTTTGGGGTGATGTTACTTGAGATCATATGCTGTAAATCTAGTTCATCGTTTGCAAAGGAAGAGGAAGAGAAGACATTGATAGATTGGGCTTATGAATGCTACAAAGAGAAGAGATTGGAAGAGTTGGTAGAAAACGATGAGGAAGCCTTGAACGACATGGAGAGACTAGAGAGGCTTGTGATTGTAGCTATCTGGTGCATTCAAGAGACACCTTCGGTGAGACTGACGATGAAAAAGGTTTTACAAATGCTGGAGGGGGTGGTTGTTGTGCATGCTCCACCGTAGCCGTTTTGTTCTCCTCCGGCGACAATCACTCCTATGAGCATCGATGGCAATGCAAATAGTTGTAGTTCTTGTGTAAAGCATGCATAAATTGTCCAGTTGAAAGAGAAGATCTGCAGAAAAGAGTATGAACAAAAAGCTTTTAAGTTAATAATGGTGTTAAAATTGGTAGTGGGAGCAAAATTATCAATTTGTTTCTTTTTTGTTTTTAATTATGTAATGAGGTATTAAATTAGGATTTAAGTCTTGGATGACTAGTTGCTAACCATTCGACTATTGACAAAATGATAATTGAGATTTTTTAGAATGTCTTGTGCATATTAATCTTAAAAGATCTATGTTGATTTTATATAAGTGATATTGTTTATTTCAATTGTTAGAGATCTCAAGAAAGTGAGAATTTTGAAGAGAAAAATTATAAACTTGAAAGACGATGAATAAACTACTACTTTGTTGTCAAAAGAGTAGATAACTCTATGCCACATAATTTTTGGTGTTATTTGTGTTACTTACTTATATGTGTGACTACTGTTAATCCTATATCTCCCAACATTTTTTTTTCCCTTGTGGCATAAGAAATCCTTGATATCATTTGTGATTATTTCCCAATATTTTCCTGCTGTCTTTTTTGGTCTTTTGCTTTGTGGATGTTCAAAATCTGTAAGCGTCCGTTTTTGATAATTACAAGCATGTCTTGGCTTGTAATGGCTTGTTGTCCAGAGACATAATAAGAAACCACATGGGCCGATGCCGATTTCACAGCAACACATCAATAAGATTCAAATACTCCAATGGCAACGTCATTGTGATCATAGAATTCCAAGATACCAAGTCCCTAATTGGCATCTACCTGTTCAAACGTCTCGGCAAGGAAATACAAACATAAACATATTGAAATCCCTGCCAACCTTAAAACAACTTCACTTGAACGTTTGCCATTCCATCGACTATGACCCTTTACAAGCCTTAATCACCAATTTTAAGGAAAGTTATCAAGCTCAAGCCCCTTTCATGTCTCATTCTTCAATTAAAAATCTACCGACTCTTTAAACAACCAATTGTTGGTGAGGCCTCTAATCTTAACGATTGAGATATACATATTTATTTCCTCAAACATTTAATGCAAATTTTCCGCACACACACAGACTTTACAGAACCATAAAGCGAGCTTTCACGGCTCAATCAGAGCTTTTACTCTTTTGAATTGGTTCCCATTAGGTGGAGCTGATTTGGAGAATTTTACCTTGTTTACACGCCAGGGCTCCGGCTACTTGCCAGCATCTCAACTTGCTTTCTGGAACATTTGTGGGTACGTTAAGAGTTTCGGAAGGAAAGTATAGGGGCTTGGCGCTGTGTGCGGTTGTGTCAACTGTCCCAAAGAGCTGGGGGACATTATCGCTGAGATGATGAATAAGACTGAAAGCTATATCTGACAATCATAGTGTATATATATTTTTTTTAAATAACATCATGTTATTTTTTAATGATCAAAATACCATTTGCACTGATAGAGAGTGGGGTATATACGACAGATGAGCAAATGTTGCTGCCATTTTCTGAGTTCGTGCTCTTTAAAGAGCAAAAAGATTCTACACTTTCATGAGATATGATGAATTATAGAGTTCGATACGTCAAAATCATGACGTCTCAATGTGGTAGCCTTAGGAAGTGGCTTGTCAAAGCATTATATGTCTTGAAGGCTTAGGTCTACCTCTTTTTAAAAGGTCTCATTGGAGGTGAAGGTGTTCAAAGCTTATAAGACACTTTAAATGTGCTCTTTTTTCTAATGTGGAATTGAGTGTTTAATAATATAATGCTAAAAAAAAAATCAAATTAGTTGGTGAAACTAAATTGGGTTATATCATCTTTTCTATAAAATTATCATTCTAAAACTAAAAGGGAAAGTGCTAATTACACTTGAAAAACTCTTTGTCGACATGCCTTGGGTCGGTTGGAGCTGAGGCGGCTTGGGACCATTCTGCACCCCCTTTGCTATCCTTCTCTCTCCCCCTCCCGGGAGACAAAAAAAAAAAGAAAAAAAAAGAAAAGAAAAGAAACTTTGGTAGTCAATCGGATAGAAAACTGTATTGGATTTAAGATTGAGTTTGTGGTTGGGTCATGTGAACTTCTTGATATTAAGTTTTCTCCCTAGAGGAAAATGGATATATCTAAAGATTGGACCCATTTCAAGTTCCTCTGATGGGTTACCTTGTGGGGTAAAGAGTTCCAAACCATTAATTTTTTCAAGAGAGTTGTTACACTTTGTGATGAATAGGAATACAACAATCACAAGAATATAAAGGATTTTTCATGATTAGGATAAATAATTATTTCGTTTTAAAAGAATAATTATCTTAAAAACTGTTATAAATTTCTCCCACTTGGTCACTTTGATTGCTCAAACCAATGAAATAGCACATATGGGTTTTTTTTTTTTATAAATAATTATCTTACTCTTAACTCTAATTTTAATTCTATACCTAATAGACTTGACTCGTCTAGGTCAATATAAGCTACTAAAGTTGATTTTTAGCTCTCTCTTCAGGTAACCAATGGTCCCTGAAAAAGTTTGTCGGCAAATTTTGAGACTAGAGCCCACGTAGACTGTCGGCAAATGACAGATTCTTAGATTATTCATGAAATGATTTCCTTTCCTTTTTCTTTTACCACATAATTTGGTAAAACAGTTTAAGAGAGAAGACAGATTGGACTTGTGATGAAGCTTTAATATATATATATTTAAAACCCAAAGATAACCTTCAACATGGAATATTGAATTCAATGAAGCATCAATAGAGCTTGGGAACAAACTTTAAATATCATGTAGAACCTGCTTTGTCGACCTCACAACCGTCCATGATACCTTTTGGGCCACATTTATCAGTTGCCTCAGATCAGGAGAACATAGGAAGCGGAGGTTGAACATTCCATGTCATGCATTTGAAAAAGGAAGAAGCCGCTTTTCCATTGGAATGGTCGTCGGTAATGACGGAGGATGCGGCTGACGAGGCTTATGTTCCATCGTGGAAGCCGCTGCGAGAGGCCCAACGCATGACTAAGTCAATGCAAAGGACAGCCTCATGTGTCCTTTCCCTTGTGTGTTCTGCGGCATGTCTTTTGGGAAACTTAATTGAAGGGCAGAGATTTGAGAAGAGACGCCTCCAACAATCAAAGGCCTAATCTGGATGACATTGTTGCAGATTTGATGATTTTTTTTATTTAAAAGTATAGTGTAGAGATTATTCTTTTGTATCCTTTTTTACGGGGAAAACGTTGCTCCTGTTCTTGGTTTTTCTTTCTGTAACAGAGTCGACCACTTCGGCTCTGCACTCGTCCCATGTTTTGTAAAGATCTTGCCTTAACCGCGTACTCTGAAAATCTATAAGTAAAACACACTGAAGCTGGCTTTCTTTTTGGAACATCACTAGAACCAAAAAGTTGACACTTATATTTGTGATTCCAAGAGGTCTGATGTACTTGGACTAATAATGCAGCATCCAGATCATCCACTGTGAAAATGGAAGGTAGAAAAGTTAGCAGATACAAAAAAAAAAAAGGTAGGGAAACACGTGCGTGGGAAGTCGGTAAACCGCGTCAATGGAGAAAACCTTTACCTTTCTGCAATCCTTACAGCCAAAAGGAGTAAAAAAGCACTAGAACAGCAATGGGGTCAACTACGTTATTACTATTGGCTAGACCTTTCTTGCAATTCACTCGACTTGAGAAGCGACAAAGTGTAGGCAACTTGGGTTCTAGGAAATTCAGCCTCAAGATTTGAAGGGTTTCTTGGAAATTTAAGTTTAGCGTCCACCAAAGATTCATTCCTATAAATATCTTGTTCTGAGTTCTTTCTCACTCACAAAACCATAATCATATGCAATGTCATCTCCCAGTTGTCTTCGTTTTGGTTCTCTCTTGCTTCCATTTCTGTTTCTTCCTCGCCTTCCCACTGTTTTCACCTTCAGCCAAAAAGACTGTCAGATATGGCCAAAATCACGTGTTCTTGCACAGCCAAAATCTTTAGTTTCCAAGTCGCACTCAAATGAATTTGTCTTGGGATTCCATCCTATTTCTAAGCACAATAAGACATCATTCTTGCTTGCAATCTGGTTCAATAACATAGAAGAGGGAACGATAGTTTTGTTTGCAAATGGCAATAAACCGGCACCACCTTCATCTGAATTTAAGTTGAGTAGCAAAGGTGAGTATGTGCTCAATGATCCGAATGGCAAGGAGTTATGGAGGGCTCAAACCAATGGCACCAAATCTGCTTGTGCAGCCATACTGGACAACCGGAACTTTGTGATTCTAGACAAGAATTACATTCCCATATGGGAAAGCTTCAAAGAGCCTACTGACACAATTTTGCCTGGCCAGATACTGAGCAACCGGGGTGTCCTCACGCCGCGCCAATCCAAGACTGAGTATGTTGATGGGCGCTTTCAGCTCCGTGTGCAGACGGGTGGTATTGTGGGGCTTTATCCTATAAATTTGCCAGATGAATATAGCCGTGGACCTTACTGGGAGATCACGGCATTTTACTTGGAATCTCAACCACCGCTGTTCTTTGATGGGGATGGCAAGCTTTACATCGATGATGGGAGGAGCACATCGACCAGCCAAGGCCTCAATTCCACGAAAGACCAAGGCTCAAACCAGACGTTTTACTACTTGGCCAGGATTGATCCTGATGGAGTCTTTAGATTATACAAACGCCGCAAAAACAAGAGCATCGCACGTGATGGAAGCTGCCGCTTGTCCTGGACTATCATGCAAGAGATTCCTGATAATATTTGTGGCCCAATTCCTGGTTATGGTTCTGCTTTTGGCGCTGGGTGGTGCGGGTATAACAGTATTTGTGAGAAACGAAGTGGTAGAGCAGTTTGCTATTGTCCTCAGAGATACTCTTACTTAGACCCATCTGAACCGTTGAAAGGGTGTAAAGCAGATTTTCCACCTCCCAGCTGCCAGCCCAATGCATGGGAAACAAATGAAGAGCTAGTAGTTTTTAAAGAACTTCGTAACATCACTTGGGAATCTGCTAATTATCTTGTTCATTCGGGTCCAAAGATCGACAAGGCGAGGTGTCAAGAAATATGCCTCCATGATTGCTTTTGCACTGCAGCCATTTATGACGATCATCAGTGTAGGATAAAGGGGCATCCTCTATCAAATGGAATACGGAGAAGCGATCTAACAGGAACAGCTTTGCTCAAGGTACCTAAAGTTAATGTTATTCATAAGAAAGACCAGTCTACTCTGGTACTTGTCATGGCACTCCTCCTTGGTAGCTCTGGCTTCCTTAATATCCTTTCCTTCATAGCTATTTCGGTGGCTCTTTTCTTCATGTACCATAAAAGGCGAAGTTCGCTAGACATGGCGAGCACATCCACCCCAAGTTTTAGAAGGTACACATACAAAGAGCTCGAAAAAGCAACCGGTGGCTTCACACAATCATTTGTTGAGAAGTCCCACATCGGACACGGGATGGCCAAGTAATGGCCTTATTAAGGGGACTTCCATCTCTTACAATAGGATCTTTTTGTGGGAGTTGGGCCCTTCTTAACATGGTATCGGAGCGGGTTTATGTCCTGGGCCTTCGTTGTGGTTTGCTTCCCCCCCTTCACCATCCATGAGTTGAGCACCACCACCCATACCAGGTGGGCCAGCTTGGGAAGGGAGTATGTTGAGAAGTCCCACATCGGACACGGGATGGCCAAGTAATGGCCTTATTAAGGGGACTTCCCTCTCTTACAATAGGATCTTTTTGTGGGAGTTGGGCCCTTCTTAACAATTGGGTAGAGGTGCTTTCGGAACAGTTTATAAAGGGGTCCTCCCATCGCATCCTCAGAGATTTGTCGCAGTTAAGAAGTTAGATAAGGTAGTAGATGAAGGCGAGAAGGAATTCAAAACGGAGGTGAGCGTGATATGTCAGACCCACCATAAGAATTTTGTCTGTTTGCTTGGCTACTGTGATGAAGACAACCACCGGCTTCTAGTCTACGAGTACATGAGCAGCGGCTCTCTTGGCACCTTCCTGTTTGGGATTTCCAGGCCTCATTGGAACCAAAGAGTGCAAATTACTTTGGGAATTGCAAGAGGTTTGATGTACCTGCACGAAGAATGCAACACCCAAATCATCCACTATGACATAAAGCCTCAAAACATACTTTTAGATGAAAACTTCACCCCAAGGATTTCTGATTTTGGATTAGCAAAGCTTCTATTGGCTGACCAAAGCAAAATCCAGACCCAAAGAAGAGGGACAATCGGGTATTTTGCACCAGAATGGTTTAGGAAAGCATCAATTTCAGTGAAGGTTGATGTTTACAGCTTTGGAGTGATGATGCTTGAGATTATTTGTTGCAAATCTAGTGTGTCGTTTGCCTTGGGAAATGAGGAGGAGGCATTGATAGATTAGGCTTATGAATGCTATAAAGAGAAAAGATTAGAGAAGATGATAGAAAATGATGAAGAGGCAAGGAATGACATGGAGAGAGTGGAAAGGCTAGTGACTACAATTTGGTGCATTCAAGAGGATCCTTCACTAAGGCCCACGATGAAAAAGGTTACACAAATGCTTGAAGGAGTGGTTGGTGTCTATGCACCCCCACGCCCTTCCTTGTTTGTCTCTCCTCCACTTCTAGCTACTCCATTTGAGCGTTTGTAATATAGGATATTATATTTCTTGCCTTATAAATTGTGTTTAATAAAAGCTTAGGCTAGAAATTGCATGGTTCAGAGAGAGTGGTGTGGTTTGGAAGATTTGAGCTTGCTTCCAAGTGAAAGGTTCCAATTTGTTAGTTGTGGAATCAAAATTAAGAATATGAGTAAAGTTGTAGTTTTATAAAATATGAATAAAATTGTTTCATCAATTAATGTTTCTTCCAATTTACTTATAAATATTAGCATTGAGAATCTATCCAAATATACTAAAGATGATAACTCTTAGGTGTATGAAAATCCAAGATAATGATAGATTACTACCTTGTAAGGCCAATCACTTTTGCTCCCTGCAAGGTGAGTTTTGATCTTTTATTTTCTGGAGGGCATTACAAAAGAACAAGTCAATATATGCGACTACAATTATTTGGTTGAACAATAATATTTAGTATTTATTTGTGGATTATTTGCTACATAATCTTTACTAATCTCCCAAAAATAGCTACGAGAACCTTTTATCTCCCAAAACATTAGAGGAGGCAAGAGAATAGGCTGGAATTGATAGACAAGATAGTTAGTGAGGTGGGCTTTGACTGGAGAAAGGTGCAAGAAATAACAAAAATCAATTTTTTTAATCACAAAACACATCAAATAAAGCTAAATTTACAATCTTAAATATCAAGAAATGGCAACCCTTTTTGTGAAGATTTGAAAGCTAATTCTTGCCAAGTACAATCTTAAAGCTAAACCCTTTTTTCCTTTCGATTATTTTCTCCCAAAATAATTCTTGCCAAGTACTTGTCCTAGTTGACACATTTGGGGCCTAAGAATAAAGAAAATAAGATTTGAATGATTCCACGTGTCAGAAGAGTCCAAGGACCATATCTTCATTAATGCACAAATTCAGTAGCAATATAGAAATATTTGGAGAATATGCTCAATGTACAACCATCCTATCTTTTATAGGCTATAAAAATTAGTTGACTTTTCCATTATGTGAAATGCGAGAGTTTCAAAGGAAGTAACTTTAAATTGCTAACTCTCAGATAGAGCATAAGGAATACATATCTAAAACGGCCTTATTACACTACCCTATCACAATACCCATCTTTGCAATTCGGACATAATTTACCCAATCATACAAGGAACCTACAACCTTACCAGAAAAGACGAAGGACCAAGCCAATCGTTCCACTTTCTGGCCAGGCTTGATCACGACGGAGTCTTCAGATTATACAACACCAAAAAACAAAGAACATTGCAGGTTACAAATGTAACAGTTTATCCTGGACTATTGTGCAAGAGATTCCTGATAATGTTTGTCTTACAATCCCTTTCTATGGTCCTGGGTTGTGTGGATATAACAATATTTGTGACCTAAAAAAAGGTGCTCCAATTTGCAGTTGTCCTGAAGGGTACTCTTACTTAGATCCATCTAAAACTGCTGAAGGGTGTAAAGCAGATTTTCCACTGCCCAGCTGCTATTCCAAAGGATGGGAAATTAGGAAAGAGCTTGTAGATTTTGTAGAACTTCTCAATGTCGACTTTCCACAATCTGATTACTATTTTCAGCTAGGAGTAGAGATTGACAAGGAAAAATGCAAAGAACTATGCCTTGATGGCTGCTTCTGCGTTTTGGCCATTCATAATAATGATAACCAAACTTGTTGGATAAAGAAGAATCCTCTGACATTTGGAAGAAGAAACCTAAATCTCGCGGCAACAACTCTCCTTAAGTTATCTAAAGGTACTGTAATACCTAAGAGGTACGTAATTCTCTTGGTTGTACTTGGATGCTCTACTTACCTCAATATCCTTTTCATTGTCGCCATTTCTGCGGGTCTTCGGCACTTTTACCTGTGAAAGCTGAGTTCGATGGACACTGCACTCCAATCCGCCATTAGGATTAGAAGCTTTGGATATAAAGAGCTCGAAAAAGCAACTGGTAGCGTGATGCAAATACTGGGTAGAGGAGCATTTGGAACAGTTTACAAATAGGTCTTCCCATCATATCCACGGGCTCTCATCGCTGTCAAGAAGTTAGATAAGGTGGTAGAAAAAGGCGAGAAGGAATTCAAAACGGAAGTGAGTGTGAAATGCCAAACCCACCATAAGAACTTGGTCCGTTTTCTTGGCTACTGTCACCAAGGCGATCACCGGCTTCTGGTTTACGAGTACATGGGCAACGGCTCTCTCGCCACCTTGCTCTATGGGATTTGCAGGCCACATTGGAACCAAAGATTGAAGATTTCTTTTGGAATTGCAAGAGGTCTGATGTACTTACACGAAGAATGCAGCTTCCAGATCATCCACTGCGATATAAAGCCCTAAAACGTCTTGTTGGACAAGTAATTCACGCTAAGGATTTCAGATTTCGGATTTGCAAAACTTCTACTGGAAGATCAAACCAGAACACACACGCAAGTAAGAGGCACAGAGGGGTGCTTCGCTCCAGAATGGTTTCAGAAGGGATCGATCACAGTCAAAGTTGATGTTTACAGTTTTGGGGTGGTGTTACTTGAGATCATATGCTGTAAATCTAGTTCATCCTTTGCAAAGGAAGAGGAAGAGAAGACATTGATAGATTGGGCTTATGAACGCTACAAAGAGAAGAGATTGGAAAAGTTGGTGGAAAACGATGAGGAAGCCATGAAGGACATGGAGAGACTAGAGAGGCTTGTGATTGTAGCTATCTGGTGCGTTCAACAGACACCTTCGGTGAGACCGACGATGAAAAAGGTTTTACAAATGCTGGAGGGGGTGTTTGACATATATGCTCCGCCACGGCCATTTCATTCTCCTCCGGCGACAATTACTCCTATGAGCGTGGATGGCAATGTGAATAGTTATAGTTTTTATGTGAAGCATGGGTGAATTGTCTAGTTGAAAAAGAAAGATGAGCAGAAAAAAAATGAATATAAAGCTTTTAAGTTAATAATGGAGTTAAAATTAGTAGTGGGGGCAAAATTATCAATTTGTTTATTTATTTTTTAATAATGTAATAGCGTATTAAATTAGGACTTAAGTCTTGGACGATTAGTTGCCAACAGTTCAACTACTGGCAAAATGATAACTAGGGTTTTTAAAAATGTTCTATGCATATTAGGTTTAGAAGACCGATGTTGATGTTGTATAAGTGATAGTATTTATTTCAATCATTAAAGATCTCAAGAGAGTGAGAATTTTGAACAGAAAAATTACAAACCTGAGAAATGATGAGTAAATAACTGCTTCTTGGCATTAGAATAGACAACCCTATGCCACATAATTTTTGGTGTCATTTGTGTACTTGCTTATATGTGTGACTATTGTTAATCCTATATCTCCCAATTTTTTTTTTCTTATGGCATAAGAAATCCTTGATATCGTTTGTGATTATTTCCCAGTATTTTCCTACTCTCTTTTTTTATTTTTATTTTTATTTTTATCTTTTGTGTATATTCAAAATCTGTAAGCGTCCGTTTTTGATAATTACAAGCATTTCTTGGCTTGTAATGGCTTGTTGTCTAGAGACACAACAAGAAACCAGAAGGGCCAACGTCGATTTCTCAGAACCATATCAATAAGATTCAGACACTCCAATGGCAACATCATTGTGATCATAGGATTCCAAGATACCAAGTTTCTAATTGGCATCTACCTGTTCAAACGTCTTGACAAGGAAATACAAACATAAAAATTGAAATGGATAGCAACCTTGAAAACAACTTCACTTGAACCTTTGCCATTCCATCGACTACAACCTTTTTCAAGCCTTACTCACCAATTTTAAGTATGGTTATCAAGCTCAAGCCCTTTCATGTCTCATTCTTCAATAAAAAATCTACCGACTCTCTAAACAACCAATTGTTGGTGAAGCCTCTAATCTTAACGATTGAGATATACATATTTATTTTCTCAAACATTTAAAGCAAATTTTCCACACACAGTTTATAGAATCATAAAGCGAGCTTTCACGGCTCAATTAGAGCTTTTACACTTTTGAATTGGTTCCCACTAAGTTTAGCTGATTTGGAGGATTTGAGGACTATAACTTGTTTACACGCCAGGGCTCCGGCTACTTGCCAGCATTTCAACTTGCTGTCTGGGACATTTGTGGATGTGTTAAGAGTTTCGTAAAGAGAGTATTGGGGCTTGGCGCCATGTGTGATTATGTCAAGTGTCCCAACAAGCTCGGGGATGTTATTTCTGAGATGATGAATAAGACAGAAAGCTATATCTGACAAACATAGTGTATATTTTTTTTTTAAATAACATCACATTATTCTTTTTATGTTAAAATACCATTTGCACTGATGGAGAGTAGGATATATACGACAGATGAGCAAATTTTGCTGCCATTTTCTGAGTTCGTGCTCTTTAAAGAGCAAAAAGATTCTACATTTTCACGAGAAAGGATGAATTATAGTGTCCGATATGTCAAAATCATGAAGTCTCAATGTGGTAGCCTAGGGAGGTTGCTTGCCAAAGCATTATGTGTCTTAAAGGCTCAGGTTCACTTCTCTCTTAAAGGCTTTATTGGAGGTAGAAGTATTCAAAGCTTATAAGACATCTTACAAGTACTTTTCTTTTTTATGTGAAGCTGAGTATTCAATATTATAGTGCCCCAAAAAAAAAAGTTTAGTTGGTGAAGCTGAATTGGGTTATTTGCATCTTTTCTATAAAACTAGCATTCTAAAACTAAAAGGGAAAGTGCTAATCACATTTGAAAAAACTGGATAACTGGATAAAAAACTGTATCGGATTTAAGACTAAGTTTGTGGTTAGATCACGTGAACTTCTTGATATTAAGTTTTCTTCCCGGAGGAAAATGGATATATCTAAAGATTGGACCCATTTCAAGTTCCTCCAATGGGTTAGCAGAGGTAAATAGTTCCAAACCATTAATTTTTTCAAGAGAGTTGTTACACTCTATGATGAATAGGTGTACAACAATCACAAGAATATAAAGGATTTTACATGATTAGGATAAATAATTATTTCATTTTAAAAGAATAATTATCTTAAAAACTATTTAAAATTTCTCCCACTTGGTCACTTTGATGGCTCCCACCAATGAAATAACACAAATGTTTTTTTTAAATAAATAATTATCTTACTCTTAACTCTAATTTTTATTCTATACCTAGTGGACTTGACTCGTCTAGGTTAATATATGCCACTAAAGTTGATTTTTAGCTTTTCCTTCAGGGAAGCAGTGGGCCCTTAAACGAAGGTTCGTGGAATAACTTTCTCGGCCAATTTTCAGGCTAAAGCCCACTCAGACATTAGTGAAAATGGTTGAAGCCACGACAGATTCTTAGAATGTTCATGAAATGATTTCCTTTCCTTTTCCTTTTACCACATGTTAGTAAAACAGTTTAAGAGAGAAGACAGAATGGACTTCAGATGAAGCGTTAATACTTCTTTTCTTTCTTTTAAAACTCAAATATAACCTTCAACATGCAATATTGAATTCAATGAAGCATCAATGGAGCTCGGGAACAAACTTTTAAATATCACGTAGAACCTGCATCGTCGACCTGTCCACCCTCTATGATACGTTTTGGGCTGCATTTTTCAGTTGCCTAAGTGCAGGAGAACGAGACTCTCTTAGACGAGGAAATAGAGGATGAATATTTCCTGGCATGGTCATTTAAGAAGGAAGAATATGCTTTTCCATTGGAATCGTCGTTAGTAATGGAGGATGCGGCTTATGTTCCATGGTGGAAGCTGCTGGGAGAGGCCCAATGCATGACTAAGTCAATGCAAAGGACAGCCTCGTGTATCAGTTTTTTTCTCTCTCGTCGCGGTCTGCCTCTCTCACTGAGACGCATACCCTTCCGTGTTCTGCGGTAAGTCTCTTGGGAAACTTAATTGAAGGGCAGAGATTTGACAGGGAACGGTCTGCCAACACGCAAAGGCCTAGTCTAGGGGACATTGTTGTAGAGTTGATGCTGTTTTTTCCTTAAAAGTATAGTGTAGAGATTATTCTTTTGTACCTTTTTTTACGTGGGAAACGTTGCTCCTGTTCTTGGTTTTTCTCTCTGTAACAGAGTCGACCACTTCGGCTCTGAAATCGTCCCATGTTTTGTAAAGATCTTGCCGTAACCGCGTACTCTGAAGATCTACAAGTGAAACGCACTGAAGCTGGCTTTCTTTTTGGAACATCCAGGCCTCATTAGAACCAAAGAGTTCATAGTTACATTTGTGATTCCAAGAGGTCTGATTGACTTGGCCGAATAATGTAGCATCCTGATCATCCCCTGTGAAAATGCATATCCTGAAGATAGAAAAGTTAGCAGAATACTCAAAATAAAAGTAGGAACACGCGCATCGAAAGTAGGTAAACCGCGTCAATGGAGAAAACGTTTAGCTTTCTACAAGTCTTACAGCCAAAAGAAGTCAAACAGCACTAGAACAGTGCTGGTCAATGGGGTCAACCGCGTTATTACTAATGCTGTACCTTTCTTGCAATCATTCAGCTTGGGAAGCGAGAAAGTTAAGCCAACTGAGGTTCGTGGAAATTTTCAGCCTCAAGTCTGAGGAATTTCCTGGAAATTTAAGTTTAGCATCCACCCAGCATTCCCTCCCATAAATATACTGTTCTGGGTTCTTTCTCACTCACAAAACCATAATCATATGCAATGTCATCTCCCAGTTGTCTTCGTTTTGGTTCTTTCTTGCTTCCATTTTTGTTTCTTCCTCTCCTTCCCAATGTTGTCACCTTCAGCCAAAATGACTGTCAACATTCACGTTTAGTTGCACAGAAAAACTCATTAGTATTCAAGTCGCACTCAAATGAATTTGCCTTGGGATTCCATCCTGTTCGCAAGAGCAACGAGACACTGTTCCTGCTTGCAGTCTGGTTCAACAACATAGGAGACAGCATAAGCGAGAGAACAATAGTTTGGTCTGCAAATGGCAATGAACTGGCAACGCTTTCATCGGAATTTAAGTTGAGTAGCAAAGGTGACTATGTACTCAACAATCCGAACGGCAAGGAGTTATGGAGGGCTCAAACCAATGGCATCAAATCCGCTTGTGCAGCCATACTGGACAACGGGAACTTTGTGATTCTAGACAAGAATTACAGTCCCATATGGGAAAGCTTCAAAGAGCCTACTGACACAATTTTGCCTGGCCAGATACTGAGCAACCGGAGCATCCTCACGCCGCGCAAATCCCGGACAGATTATGCTGACGGCACTTCCAGCTCCTTGTGCGGACATACGGTACTGTGGGGCTTTATCCTGTACATTGGCCAGATGAAGACAGTCGTGGACCTTACTGGGAGACCATGATACCTAACTGGGAATCTGGACCAGGGTTCTTTGATAAGGACGTCAAGCTTTACTTCGATGAGGACGGCAAGCTTTACTTCGATGATGGGTGGAACGGCTCGACTAGCCAAGTTCTCCATTCCATGAAGGACCAAGGCTTAAACCAGACGTTCTACTACCTGGCCAGGATTGATCATGATGGAGTCTTCAGATTATACAAACGCCGCAAAGACAAGAGCGTCGTGTTACACGTAGTGGAGTGTCACTGTGCACTTAAGTGACGTGTAGAAAGAATGGATGGTGGCAAGTTTCTCTTTCACGCTGCCCCATTCTTTCTCTGTCCTCTGAAGAACCCAGAAGCTGGAAACGTAACTGTGGGTGGAGTATTCAGGAAGCCAAGGTTGCATGCGGGCATCTTTGGATGTTGAAGCTGAAGCACTGGAAGCGTGGAAGACTATCCAAGGTCCAGTGGAGAAAGTGTGTAGGTTTATCTTTGCTAGTCTATATATTTTGTTGTATTTCCTTTAAAGTTGAATCAAGTGTAGGAGCTATAAACTATTCTTGCTTGCTGCTTGAATAGTTTTGCAAATCTATTCCTATTTGCTTGTGATTCCAAAAATCCCCAAATCTTTCCTCTGTTTCTGATTTCTGCAACGTGTAAATCAGAAGCAGTTGGTTAAGTTTTTTCCTTAACACGTCGCACGTGATGAAAGCTGCCACTCTTCCTGGACTATTGTGCAAGAGATTCCTGATAATATTTGTCATCCCGATTATGGTTATGGTTATGGTTATAGCGTTGGGTGGTGCGGGTATAACAGTATTTGTGAGAAAAAAAGTGGTAGACCAGTCTGCAATTGTCCTTATGGATACTCTTACTTAGACCCATTTGACTCATCCAAAGGGTGTAAAGCAGATTTTCCACCGCCCAGCTGCTAGCCCAATGCATGGGAATCAAAAAAAGAACTAGTAGTTTTTAAAGAAATTCGTAACATCTCCTGGGTATCCGCTGGTTATCTTGTTGATTGGGATCCAAAGATGGACAAGGCGAGGTATCAAGAAATATGCCTCCATGATTGCTTTTGTGCTGCGGCCATTTATGATGATCATCAGTGTAGGATAAGGGGGCATCCTCTGTCAAATGGAAGAAAGGATAAAGATCTCACAGGAACAGCTTTGCTCAAGGTACGCAAAGTTAATGTTATTCATAAGAAAGACCATTCTACTCTGGTACTTGTCATGGCGCTACTCCTTGGTAGCTCTGGCTTCCTCAACATCCTTTTTTTCATAGCCACTTCGGTGGCTCTTTTCTTCATGTACCGTAAAAGGCGAAGCTCGGTAGACATGGTGAGCACATCCACCCCAGGTGTTAGAAAGGTACACATACAAAGAGCTCGAAAAAGCAACCGGCGGCTTCACACAATCATTGGGTAGAGGTGCTTTCAGAACAGTTTATAAAGGGGTCCTCCCATCACAACCTCGGAGATTTGCCGCAGTCAAGAAGTTAGATAAAGTAGTAGACGAAGGCGAGAAGGAATTCAAAACAGAGGTGAGCGTGATATGTCAGACCCACCATAAGAATTTGGTCCGTTTGCTTGGCTACTCTGATGAAGACGACCACCGGCTTCTAGTCTACGAGTATATGAGCAACGGCTCTCTTGCCAACTTCCTATTTGGGATTTCTAGGCCTCATTGGAACCAAAGAGTACAAATTACTTTGGGAATTGCAAGAGGTTTGATGTACTTACATGAAGAATGCAGCACGTAGATTATCTACTGTGATATAAAGCCTCAAAACATACTCTCAGATGAGAACTTCACCCCAAGGATTTCTGATTTTGGATTAGCAAAGCTTCTATTGGCTGACCAAAGCAAAATCCAAACCCAAAGAAGAGGGACAATTGGGTATTTTGCTCCAAAATGGTTTAGGAAAGCATCAATTTCAGTGAAAGTTGATGTTTATAGCTTTGGAGTGATGTTGTTTGAGATCTTTTGCTGCAAATCTAGTGTGTCATTTGCCATGGGAAACGAGGAGGAGGCATTGATAGATTGGGCTTATGAATGCTACAAAGAGAAAAGATTAGAGAAGATGATAGAAAATGATGAGGAGGCAAGGAATGACATGTATAGGGTGGAGAGGCTAGTGACTACTGCAATTTGGTGCATTCAAGAGGATCCTTCACTGAGACCCACAATGAAGAAGGTTACACAAATGCTTGAAGGAGTGGTTGGTGTCTATGTGCCCCCACGCCCTTCCTTGTTTGTCTCTCCTCCACTTCTGGTTACTTCATCTGAGCATTTGTAATATTAGATAGTCTACTTGCTTTAAAATTAGCTTTCTGTCAAAGCTTAGGCTAGTGATTGTACGGTCCAATAAAAGCTTTTACATATTTTGATTGGGTCATAGTTAGTGGCGTGGTTTGGAGGATTTTGGCTTGCTTACAAGTGTTTTAGTTTGTTAGGTGTGAAGTAAAATTAGGAGCATAGGTCAAATGCTAATTTACATGTACGAGTAACATAATACTTTATCAATTAGTGTTTCTTCAAACTTTCCTATAAATATTAGCTTGAGAAACCTTATGTCTATATGGTCATTAGATAAATCTTCTTAATAATCAAATATGCTAACAATTTGGTGTATGAAAATTTAAAATAATAATAAATTATTATCTCGTAATAATTGATTTATCTTAAATCACTTAAATTTTTGGTACTCATCTTGGCAATTGGGACATCATTTATCCAATGATGTAGAGAGGCTAGAAAGGCTAGTGACTGTAGCAACCTGGTGCATTCAAGAGGAACCTTCGGTGAGATTGACGATGAAAAGGGTTTCACAAATGGCGTAGTGGGTAGTTGATGAGTATGTTCCTCCACGGTCATCTCGTTCTCCTCCGATGACGGTTGCTCCTGCAAGCATTGATGCGATTCTAATTGTTGCAGGTGAAAGAAAAAAATCCCTAGAAAAAAGTGTGCATAGAACGATGTATCGGGTACCCTTACACAATCAAAGTACGTATCTTTTAACCTAACTGTAGAGTTGAACCAGGGCCAATAGCTTAGTAGTATTATTGGTTTTTGACCTCAAGATCATCAGTTTAAATTCCCTTACTTTCATTATCTATTACAAAAATGTCAATCGTAGAGTTAAAATTAGTAGATTGGACAAATGATCAACGTATGTGTTAAGAGTAAAAAAAGTCTCGTTGATAACTAGAGTTTTTGTTTTTTAGAACATCCTTTATATATGAGACTTCAAAGATCTTTATTGATGGTACACAAGTGAGAATTGTTTTTCAATTTGAAGAATCCAAGAATGAGAGAATTTCAAATAGAAAAATTTAAAATCTCAGAGTCAAGTTAAAATCTTAAATTTTGTTGGTTCAAAAGTAAATTGTGTTAATAAAAATAAAAATATAAAAGTATAAGATACCCTAGTATTATAAATGTTACTACATTTATAAAAAGATAGTTTGAAAGTCTTCAAATCTTACTTAAAATGATATTACTTTAAGAGGATTTCATATTTTTAAATAAAAAAGCCTCCTCATACTATTTTCTTTACTTCTTTTTATCTTATTTATTTATTTATTCTACTCTATTTATGCCAAAATTTTATCCTTCACTGAGTATATGATTAAGATTTTCAATATAAACAAGATGTATCCATGAACAAAGATTCATTCACCTACTTACGAAAGGGAGTCATAGATTTTTTTTTTACACACAATCTAAATGAAGACAATTAATAAAAATAAATGCAATAGGGGCACAAAGGCGGCTTACATAAGGGGAGTCGGTTAAGAGTTATCTTCCACACGTCTGTGTCCGGTCAGTGAATTCTTTTTGTACAGGTATCTGGAGTTGTGCTTGGGAGTAACCTTATTCCTTCAGCTCTAATAGTTTGTAATTGATTGCTTGACCATTCCTGATCGTATATCTCCCAAAATTTCCCTGTTTGGTTCCCGTCTTTTCCTTTGTGTATGTTAAAAATCTAACGGTGTCCATTTGTGATGGGTACATCTATGGGCTTGAGTAATGGCTTTGTTTTACAAAGATGCCACCAGATGGTGCCGACGTTGATTTCTCAGAAACACATCAATGGCAAAATCATTGTAATCTAGGATTCCAAGATGCCAAGTTTCTAATTGCCATCTTGCTGTGAAACGTGACAACAAGCAAATACAAACAGAAGGATCGAAGTCCATGGCAGTCTTAAAACAACTTCACGTCAACCTTTGTCCTTACATCGACTACAACCGGGGTCAAGCCTTGATCAGTGTTGTGGAGTGGGCTGATTCACATTTGTTAAGTAAAGTTCCATCGTATTTGGGTCCGTTTTGTGCGACCTTTTGTTGTTGAGAGTGAATTGTATAGCTTTGTATAACGGGGGATTTTACAATTTTCATATAGGTACCTTTAGCCCATTCACTTGGTAATTGCATATTTTTTTGAACTTACGACAAATGTATAGAGCCTATATATTTCATGCCTCTTTGTTGCTTCTACTTATTTTTTGTTATTTTCTCAAGAACCACCAACGTTGAAGTAAAGTTATCAAGCTCTAGCCCTTTCATATCCATTCTTCAATAAGAAACCTTCTGCCTCTCTAAACAACCCATTGTTGGTAAAGCCTCTAATCTTAACGATAGAGATATAAATATTTATTTTCTAAAACATGCAAAGCAAATTTTCCACACACAGAGTTTATAGAAGCTTGAAGAGAGCTTTCGTGGCCCAATCAAAGTTTTTACACTTCCAATTGGTTACCACTAAGTGAAGCTGATTTGGAGGATTTTATCTTGTTTACACGCCAGGGCTCCGGCTAGTTTCCCGCATTTCAACTTGCTTTTTGGAACATTTGTCAGTCAACCCTACGTGATACCTTTTGGCTGCATTTTTCATTTGCCTCAGAGCAGGAGAACAAGAATCTCACGTAGACGAGGGAAGGAAGGATGAACATTCCATGGCATGATCGTTTGAGAAGGTCATAGTTCCATTTGTGATTCCAGGAGGTCAGATGTACATGGATGAAGAATGCAGCTTCCAGATTATCCCTTTTGAAAATGCATATCCCGAAGGTAGAAGAGTTAGCAGTTACTCCGAAAAGCAGAGAAACGCGTGCATGGAAAGTAGGAAATCCGCGTCAATGGAGAAAACGTCTTGCTTTCTTCAATTCTCACTGCCAACAGGAGTCAAAAAGCACATGAGGAATGCTGGTCAATGGGCCCAACCATGTTATTATTGTTAGTTGCACCTTTCTTTCAATTCATTCGGCTCAGGAAGGGAGAAAATGAAGATAACTCATGTTATTGGAAATCTTTTGCCAGTACATTTGAAGGAT
This sequence comes from Casuarina cunninghamiana, assembly GCA_028551485.1. Lineage (NCBI taxonomy): Eukaryota > Viridiplantae > Streptophyta > Magnoliopsida > Fagales > Casuarinaceae > Casuarina > Casuarina cunninghamiana. Next base: position 27,985,258 of record CM052369.1, read on the forward strand.
TTCCTGGAAATTTAAGTTTAGCATTCACTAAACATTCCCTTCCATAAATATCTCGTTCTGGTTCTTTCTTACTCAACAAACCCATGATCATATGCAATGTCTTCTCCCAGTTGTCTTCGTTTTTGTTCTCTCTTGCTTCCATTTCTGCTTCTTTCTATTCTTCCCACTGTTTTCACCTTCAGCAAAAAAGACTGTCAAAAATGGCCGGAATCACGTGTACTCGCATAGAAAAACTCATTAATAGTTGTTGGTTTTGGTGAAAAGAAAAATAGCGGAAACGATTTGAGAAAGAAAAAGGAAGAAGGAAGATTAAGGAAGCTTGAAAGGAAGGTTAAGATGGAGCCCTTTTTCTCCAACGTAGTGGTAAAAAGGAAGAAGATAAAACTTTTGATTGATAGTGAAAAGCTTTGATGCAAGAATAGGTTTAAGGTTTTTACAACCTTTATTTTTAAGTGGTGGTGGGGCCTTCTAATAAAATCCAACAGTGGTATCGGAGCTCTTCTGATTATATCGGGCATAGCAACATTGGTATTGGGCCAAGAGCCTGGACCAAACTAAATGGGTCAGACATGGGTTGATTTGGCCCAATTTGTGACGAGGAACTGTTGGGAGTAGTCCCACATCAGGCACAAAACAAACAAACGAACAACTTATAAGTAAAGGCAAACTTATAAGAATTTGCTCTGTTTGCTTGGCTACTGTGATGAAGACGACTACCGACTTTTGGTCTATGAGTACATGAGCAACATCTTTCTTGCCACCTCCTTGTTTGGGATTTCTAGGCCTCATTGGAACCAAAGAGTGCAAATTACTTTGGGAATTGCAAGAGGTTTGATGTACCTGCATGAAGAATGCATCACCCAAATCATCCATTGTGACATAAAGCCTTAAAACATACTCTTTAGATGAGAACTTCACCCTAAGAATATCTGATTTTGGATAGCAAAGCTTCTTTATATTAGCTAATCAAAGCAAAATCCAAACACAAAGAAGAAGGAGAATTGGGTATTTTGCACCATAATGGTTTAAAAAGCATGATTTCAATGAAGGTTGATGTTTACAGCTATGGAGTGATGCTGCTTGAGATCATTTGTTGCAAATCTAGTGTGTCATTTGCCATGGGAAATGAGGAGGAGGCATTGATAGATTGGGCTTACAAATGCTACAAAGAGAAAAGATTAGAGAAGTGGTAGAAAATGAAGAGGCAAGGAATGACATGGAGAGGGTGGAGAGGCTAGTGACTACTGCAATTTGGTGCATTCAAGAGGATCCTTCATTGAGACCTACCATGAAAAAGGTTACACAAATGGTTGAAGGACTGGTTGGGGTCTATGTGCCCCCAAGCCCTTTCTTGTTTGTCTCTTCTCCTCTCCTAATTACTCCATTTGAGCGCTTGTTTTAAAAATATTTTTCAGTCAAAGCTTAGGCTAGTGACTGCACGGTCCAATCAAAACTTTTGCATGCTTTGGTTGGGCCATTGTGAGTGGTGTGGTTTGGAGAATTTTGACTTTGTTACGGGTGAAGTGTTTTGAGTTATTAGGCCTAGAGTCAAAATAGGGAGCATGGACCAAATGGTAGTTTACATATAAGAGTAACATAATAATTATATAAATTAGTGTTTTGTCTTGTTTGCTTATAAATATAAGCTTTGAGAAACCTTATGTCTATATTTTCCTTGGATAAGCTTTCATAATGATTAAATATGGTAATCCTTTGACATATGAAAATCCCAAACTACTTGTTCTAGTTGACACATTCTAGTGCCTAAAAATAAATAAAATATGATTTGAATAAAAAAAGAGTTACAACTCTCAACATTGCACAAGAAATGCATAACCAAAACAACTTTGTGCAATTAGGACATCATTTACCCAATTATACAAGGAATTGACATACAAACTAGGGAAAGACATTTCAAATTCCTAAAATAATTATTCTAGTGGTGCAAGGAGTTCAAGGATCTTAAATGAAACTATCTAGAGCTTGGTTTAGAAGCCAAGTTAACCCAAACTATTTGGTAAGAAATGCATTTTCACAAGGCCTTTATCAGTATGCAACACTCAAGAATTGCATCAAAACTAAACCTAAGAATCCACCAAGCTATAATCCAAGAATTATGGACTAACCACGTATATGTATGTTAGTGTTAAAATGGAAAGAAATTTTTTCTATGATAAATACATAATTTCTAATATGTGGAAATTTTTTAGACTTTATATAAATATGTTTTATGTTTTATTATGTGGAGAATATTGCTTTATGTTTTATTATGTAGAGAACATTGCTGAACGTTATGCATATTGGGCTTAGTCAGTGTGTTTCTGCATGTTCGGCCCAATTCAGACAAGCATGTAATCCAGGTTTTCTTATAAGTCCACCTGTGCACCAGGTCCTATCTAGAACATGCGCAAGCTCTTTCGAACCGATCTCGAATGTTTTGGTCCAGTTGCTTGTACCATCAATTGCTAAAAAGGTGGGCTTCAGAAGTGGCGACGATTGGAAAAACTAAACCATTGAGTTCTGAAAGAAAAATGTTATTAAAGAGCAAACAATGACGTAAGTTATGCATATCCTTCTAATCGTAGGAAGATACCAAGTTTCTGATTCGCATCTATCCCTGCAAACATAAGCACAAGGAAATAAAAACGTAAGCATTGAAATCCTTGGCACTCTCAAAATAACTTCATGTGAACCTTCGCTCTTACATTGACTACAACCTTGTACAAGCCTTGATCACTAATTTTTAAGTAAAATTATCAAGCTCAAGCCCTTTCATTTCCCAACTTAAAAAAAGAAAAAAATACTGCCTCTCTAAACAACCCGTTATTGGTGAAGCCTTTTAATCTTCACGATTGAGATATACATATTTATTTTCTCAAACATGTAAAGCAATTTTTCCACACACAGAGACTATAGAACCATAAAGAGAGGTTTCGTGGCTCAATCAAAGCTTTACACTTTTCAATTGTTTCCCCTAAGTGAAGCTGATTTGGAGGATTTTAACTTGTTTACGCGCCAGGGCTCCGGCTTGTTTCCAGCATTTCAACTTGCTTTTCGGAATATTTGTCAGTGTGTTTAGAAGTTCATAAAGAGAGTGTGGGGCTTGGGGGTGTGAGTGATTGTGTCAAGTGTCTCAACAAATATACAAGCATTATTCAGCTGATTAAAGAAAGAGATATATGTTGTGACTAAAAGTCATTGCAGACAGGGGGTATATGTTTTTTAAAAACATTATTTTGTTAATTGTCAAAATATCATTTGCACTTACAGAGAATGAGATATATATACAAGAGATGAGCAAGTTTTGCCGCCATTTTGTGCAAAAAGGTTCTACACTTTCATGAGATAGGAAGAAGCATAGAGCTCGATCTATGAAACTAATGACGTTTCAATGTGGTAGCTTCAGGAACTCGTTTGCCGCAGAGTTATATGCTGCCAAAAAATCAAGTTTAGCTGGTGAAACTGAATTGGGTTATGAGCTTTTCTGTAAAACTACTATTTTTAAAAATTCACGAAAGGGCTAATCACATTTGAAAAACTTTGATGCCCAATAGGATGAAAAACTGTTTGGGTATAATACTGTGTTTGAGGTTGGTTCGTGTGAACTCTTCTTGGTGTTAAGTTTTCTTCCCAGAGGAAAATGGATATATCTAAATATTGAACCATTACTTTTTTCAAGAGATTTGTTAGACTTTTTGATGAATATACACGTACATTGAGCAGCAAATGGGCATACAGCAATCACAAAGAACATAAAGGATTTTACATGATTATAATGAACTATCTTACGTTTAAAAAATGAAATTACCTCAGAAACTTTTAAGAGAATTTCTCCCCACTTGGCCACTTTGATGGTTCCCACTAATAAAATAACAACATATGGGCTTTTTTTTTTTATATTTTATAATATTATCTTACTCTTAACTCTAATTTTAATTCTATACCTAATAGACTTGACCCACCCAAGAAAATATGTGCCACTAAAGTTGATATTTAGTTTTTTTTTTTTTTTAATTCTATACCTAATAGACTTCACACATCTAAGAAAATATGTGCCACTAAAGTTGACATCCAGCTTTTCATTTTTTTATTCGTACTTCATAAGTAAGCATTAGGCCCTTGAACAAAGGTTGGTAGGGTAAGTTTTTCCACCAATTTTGAGAGTAGAACCCACGCATAAACCCACCGCAAAAAGTTGAAGGCATGACAAATTCTTAAAGGGACAATGAAATGATTTCCTTACTGGAAAATGGAAATATTTAAAGATTGAACCCATTTCAAGCTCCTCCTATGGGTTGGCCTGTGGTGAAGAGTTCCAAGACCATTATTTTTCTCAAGGGAGTTATAAACGTTTTCTTGAGCAGCAACCATGGCTGAACAGACTGAACAGACTGAGAAGGCTTTTCTGAAGCAGCCGAAGGTTTTCTATGCTCAAAGAAATCTGGGAAGGGCGGGAACCGCTATTTTAAGAGCCTAGAGTTGGGTTTCAAGACACCTAGAGAGGCAATTGAAGGGACATATATTGACAAGAAGTGCCCTTTCACTGGCGGTGTTTCTATCAGAGGCCGTATTCTTGCTGGCACTTGCCACCGAGATGATTCGAGAAAAGACAAACATTCCAGCACATATTTCACCATGCTTCCATGTGAAAGAAGGCGATCATGTCATTGTTGGACAATGTAGGTCATTGTTAAAGACAGTTAGGTTTAATATTTGTTTAGTTAGTTAGTTTCATGGTGAATTAGTAAATATTTTAATTAGAATTCGACGAGTATATGTGAATTGACTACATGTGTCATAATATTTAAAGGAAATTAAAAAAAAGGGTAGGTTCAAGGTGTTGAATGTCATTTCAGCTGGGTCTTCGGTCGGTGGGCAGTGTGAAAGACTATTCTCCAATTCAATCTGACAGCTCAGCTAGTGGCCCTCCAGGTCACAAAGGTCAGTCCGAAGCATCTGTCTCTCAAGGTATCTCAGAAGGTCGCATGGACCAGCAAGTAAGGATGTCGCCTCACTCTGCTCATGCAAAGCCTTAGCGTGAAATAATCCTTCTGACAACAGCTCATGCTTATGCTGCTAAAAGAGGGAAGTCACAGTTGTGCTGGCAGTGCTCGGTGATGGATAGCTCGTGTTACCTTTGAGACAGCATACTCCCTTCCCTGAGGTGGTAGGCTGGGTGAGAGGCCAGTGTATGTTACAATACCTTGTGATTATGCCGGCTGTTTCACGGTTGGATCTGTCAGATCAGCCTTTGACAGATAAAAGCGTGAGAATGCAGCTCCAGAAGTCACTCCCATAACGGGCAAGTCGGGCACTCAGGATTTCCGTGTTTTCACCTGCAAGCATGACGTGTGTGGTTCTGACATGGGCGTGAAAGAAGGGCAAGTCAGTAAGAAAATGAGAGGAGGTGGCCGTGCTACCGACTACAAATGTAACTAAGTCTTAGTGTAAACTTCATGGAAGTTACTAGGATGAAATAAGCGGTTTTTTGATTGCCTATAAAAGGCATAGCCCACTCGTGATTAAAAGAAATAATTATCTCATCATTTTGTGGATTTGATATACTTAGAACCGTTAGAGAAATCTTCTCACTTAGTCTCTTTGACAGCTCCTACTAATAATATAACACACATTGGGTTTCTTAAACATCATATTTATAAGTAAAATGGAGGAAATTTTAATTAAAAATTATGGTCTTACTCTTAACCCTAATTTTAATCATGTACCTAATAGACTTGACTTGTCTAAGTTAGAAAGTGCAAAGTTGATTTCTTACTTTTTTCTTCTAGTAAGAATTAGGCACTTAAACAAAGGTCGGTAGGATATGTTTGTCGGCCAATCTTTAGACTAGAGCCCGCGCACAAACTCACTGAAAAAAGTAGACAGAGTGTACTTGATGAAGAGTAAATAGTTTTGTTTTTTTCTTTTTAAAACTCAAATATAAGCTTTTATACAATGTTGAATTCAATGAATCATCAATGGAGCTTGGGGAACAAATGTTTAAATATAATGTAGAACTTGCATCATCGACCTGTCTCAACCCTTCATGATACCTTTTGGCTGCATTTTTCAGTTGCCTCAGAGCAGGAGAACAAGAATCTCACGTAGACGAGGGAAGGGAGGATGAACATTCCATGGCATGATCGTCAGAGAAGGTCATAGTTAGATTTGTGATTCCAAGAGGTCTGATGTACTTGGATGAAGAATGCAGCTTCCAGATCATCCATTGTGAAAATGCATATCCTGAAGTTAGAAAAGTTAGCAGACGTTCAGAAAAGCAGAGAAACGCGTCCGCCGAAAGTAGGTAATCCGCGTTAACGGAGAAAACGTTTTGCTTTCTAAAATTTTTAGTGCCAAAAGGAGTCAAAAAGCACAAGAGTAGTGCTGGTCAATGGGGTCAACCGCGTAATTATTATTAGTTGAACCTTCCTTTCAATTCATTCAGCTTGGGAAGGGAGAAAGTGAAGACAGTCCACGTTCTTGGAAATCTTCAGCCACTACATTTGAAGGATTTCCTGGAAATTTAAGTTTAGTATCCACCAAAAATTCCCTCCCTTAAATATGTTGTTCTAGGTTCTTTCTCACTCACGAACCCATGATCATACGCAATGTCTTCTCCCAATTGTCTTCGTTTTTGTTCTCTCTTGCTTTCATTTCTGCTTCTATCTCTCCTTCCCACGGTTTTCACCTTCAGCCAAAAAGACTGTCAAAAATGGCCGCAATCTGGTGTAGTTGCACGTAAAAACTCTCTAGTATTCCGGTCGTTCAAAAAAGAATTTGCCTTGGGATTCCATCCTGTTAATAAGGGCAACGAGACACTGTTCTTGCTTGCAGTCTGGTTCAACAACATAGGAAAGAGCAAAGACGAGAGAACAATAGTTTGGTCTGCAAATGGCAATAAACTGGCACCGTCGTTGTCTGAATTTAAGTTGAGTGGCAATGGTGAATATGTACTCAACGATCGGAAAGGCAAAGTGTTATGGAGGGCTCACGCCAATGGCACCAAATCCGCTTGTGCAACCATTCTGGACAATGGGAATTTTGTGATTCTAGATAAGAATTACAGTCCCATATGGGAAAGCTTCAAACATCCTACCGATACAATTTTGCCTGGCCAGATACTGAGCAACGGGGGCATGCTTACATCGCGCAAATCCAAGACAGATTATGCTAACGGGCGCTTCCAGCTCCGAGTGCAGACGGATGGTATTGTAGGGCTTTATCCTGCATATTTGCCAGATGAAGACAGCCGTGGACCTTACTGGCAGACCATGATATCCTACTTGGAATCTAATCCACCGTTGTTCTTTGATCAGGATGCCAATATTTCCGTCGATAATTGGAGGATTTCCGTCAATGGTTTGGGGAGCACAGTGACCAACGAAGGCCTCCCTTCCACTGAAGACCAAGGCTCAAACCAGACGTTCTACTACCTGGCCCGGATTGATCCTGAGGGAGTCTTCAGATTATACAAACACAGCAAAAGCAACCGCATCGCATGTGATGGAAGCAGCCTCTTGTCCTGGACTATCCTGCAAGAGATTCCTGAAGATGTTTGTAGTCTAATGCCTGGTTACAATTATGGTTATGGTTATGGTTTTGGCGCTGGGTGGTGCGGGTATAACAGTATTTGTGAGAAAAAAGGAAGCACGGCATTTTGCTCCTGTCCTCATCAATACTCTCATTTAGACTCATCTGATCCCACGAGAGGGTGTAAACCACATTTTTCACCGCCTAGCTGCCAGACTGATGGATGGGAATCAAATGAAGAGCTTGTAGATCTTAAAGAACTTCATAACATCGACTGGCCTTACTCTGATTACAATGTTTTGTCAGGACCAAAGATGGACAAGGCCGAGTGTAAGCGAACATGCCTCCGAGATTGCTACTGCGCTGCTGCCACTTACGCCGACAATAATTGTTGGATGAAGAGGCAACCTCTGTCAAATGGAATAAAGAGCTCAACTGCCACTGGAATAGCTTTCCTGAAGGTTCCTAAGGATCAAGCTAAAAGGAAGAAACACCAGTCCATTTTGGTTCTTGTCATGGCACTACTCCTTGGCAGTTCTGGCTTCCTCAATATCCTTTTTTTGGCAGCTGTTTCAGCGGCTCTTTTCTACATAAACCGTAAAAAGACAAAGTCGGTAGACATTGCAAGCACATCTGCATTTAGTGTCACTAGGTACACATACAAAGAGCTTGAAAAAGCAACCGGCGGCTTCACACAATCATTGGGTAGAGGTGCTTTCGGAAAAGTTTATAAAGGGGTCCTCCCATCACATCCTCGGAGTTTTGTCGCAGTCAAGAAGCTAGATAAGGTAGCAGAAGAAGGTGAGAAGGAATTCAAAACAGAGGTGAGTGTAATATGTCAGACCCACCATAAGAATTTGGTCCGTTTGCTTGGCTACTGTGATGAAGACGACCACCGGCTTCTGGTCTATGAGTACATGAGCAACGGCTCGCTTGCCACCTTCCTGTTTGGAATTTCCAGGCCTCATTGGAACCAAAGAGTACAGATTATTTTAGGAATTGCAAAAGGTCTGATGTACCTGCATGAAGAATGCAGCACTCAAATCATCCATTGTGACATAAAGCCTCAAAACATACTCTTAGATGAGAACTTTACTGCACGAATTTCTGATTTTGGATTAGCAAAGCTTCTGTTGGCTGACCAAAGTAAAATCCAGACCCAAAGAAGAGGGACAATCGGGTATTTTGCACCAGAATGGTTCAAAAAAGCATCGATTTCAGTGAAGGTTGATGTTTACAGCTTTGGAGTGATGTTGCTTGAGATCATTTGTTGCAAATCTAGTGTGTCATTTGCCATGGGAAACGAGGAGGATGCATTGATAGATTGGGCTTATGAATGCTATAAAGAGAAAAGATTAGAGAAGATGATGGAAAATGATGAGGAGGCAAGGAATGACATGGAAAGAGTGGAGAGGTTAGTTATTACAGCAATTTGGTGCATTCAAGAGGATCCTTCATTGAGACCTACCATGAAAAAGGTTACTCAAATGCTTGAAGGAGTGGTTGGTATCTTTGTTCCCCCATGCCCTTCCTTGTTTGTCTCTCCTCCACCGTTAATTACTTCAATTGAGCATATGTAATATTAGATATTATATTTCTTGTCTTAGATGTTCAATAAAAGCTTAGGCTAGTGATTGCACGGTCTAATCAAAGCTTTTACATGTTTTGATAGGGCTATAGTAAGTGGTTTGCTTACAAGTGAAGTGTTTCAGTTTGTTAGGTGTGGAGTAAAATTAGTAGCATAGGTCAAATGCTAATTTACATACAAGAGTAACATAATATTTTATCAATTAGTGTTTCTTCTAACTTGCCTATAAATATTAGCTTGAGAAAACTTACGTCTATATTATCATTGGATAAACTCTTTGGTGTATGAAAATATAAAATAATAATGGACCATTATCTCATAACAACTGAATATCTTAAATCATTTAAATCTTTGGTACTCATTTTAGCAATCAAGACATGATTTACCCAATCATGTAGAGAGGCAAATGATTGTTGCAATTTGGTGCATTCCAAAAGGATAGTATTGTTGGCTTCTAACCTCAAGGTCATCAATTCAAATTTCCTTACTTTCATTATGTATTAAAAAACATTTAATCATGGAGTTAAAAAATTAATAGTTTGGGCAAAATGATCAATACACCTATTCGAATAAAAATGTCTTTTTGATATCTAGAGTTTTTTTTTTCAGAATATCCTTTATATATGAGACTTAGAAGATTCATACTAATGTCACGCAAGTGACAATGCCTTTCCAATTCTCGAAGAGATCAAGAATGTGAGAATTTTGAAGATAAAAATTCAAAACCCCAGAATTAATATGAACAAATTGCTACTTCATAAACATAAGAATAGATGATCTTTTCTATTTTTTTGAAAAGTAAGAATAGATTATCCTTACCCATTAGGTCTTTTGTATTGCTTGTATTAGAGCTGAAGGAATAAGGTAGCTCCATGGGCAATTCTAGCCATGCATTCAACAAGAGATCACTGTGGCAATCACGAATTCTCTATCACCAAGCGGACCCACACGTTAATGTTTGGAAGATAAGCCTTAACTGACTTTCCTGCTCAAGCCGCCCTTATGTCCCACTGCATTTAGTTTCGTTTATTATATTGATTGAGATCATGTATGAAAGGAATGTATACTTTATTTTGTAAGTAGGGAAATGAATCTTTGCCTGTGGATACATTCTATTTATGTAATGTGAAATAGTATAGGAGGCCGTTTGGCCGCGTGATTATGGAGTTTTCTCTTTTATTATTTATTTATTTATTTATTTATTTATTTATTTTTTAATTTTTAATTTTGTCCTTCTCATTTTTTTACGTTTCTTTGTTTATGTCCAATTTCTTTTCCTTCATAGATTAGTATATGATTATGATTTTCGATATAAAAAAATGTATTCAGGAAAAAAGAGTCATTTCCCTACTTGAAAAAGGGAACCATATATTTCTTTTATACACAATCTTAATCAAGACAATAAATGAGCGGTGGGAAAAAAAGAGCTGCTTAGATAAGGAGACTAGGTTGAGGCTTATCTTCCACACATTAATGTGGGGTCTCGTCCATGGTAGATAATCTTGATTGAGCGGTGATTTCTTGTCCTATTCGTGCCTGGAGTTAACTCATCTTTAGGTCCAATAGTTTGTTATAGCTTGTTTATGAGTGTGACAATTTCTATCGTATGTCTCTCTAACATGTACCTCTTTAAAAATATAACGGTGTCCATTTGTGATAGTGAGACGTTCTTGGGGAGATGGCCATGCTGTACCCATACCGGACGTCAACCAAACAAAGGGAGATTGACACCTTTCCAGCATTCTGCTCTGTCCAGAAAACAAGCACGAAAGGTAGCAGGATAAGGGGCTAACGTGTAATAGAATAGGAGCTAGCCGAAAGGGGTATGGTCTTTTTTATGTTTCGTGTACTTGTGTATTAGTAGGTAGTGTCTTTTGGTCCATGCTCTCACACACCTCTGTAACAATGATATAAAAGAGGAGATTAAGGGTTGGAACAATGAAGCTCATGACAGTCTTTATTGTTCCTATCTGGTGTAGTCTACCATCGAGGCTAAGGTTTGTGGATTCCCTTAGAGCCGCTATTGCGGTGTAATTTCCATTCTAGTTTCATAGGTCGACCAGGTAAGAAGAAGTATCAGCTCAAGGATTTGTCGGATTTTCCCCTTCATCGTACAATTACCCTCTCGGTAACCGCTGCACACGCCAGATATGTACAACATCTATTCGCTTGTGTAATAGCTTGTTTTCCAGGGATTCGAGATGGCGCCGACGTTGATTTCTCAGATACACATTAATGGCAACATCATTCTAATCACAGAATTCGATGATACCAAGTTTCTATTTGGCATCTAGCTGTGAAACGTAACAACAACCAAATGCAAGCATAAGCATTGAAGTCCATGGCAATCTTAAAACAACTTCGTGTTGACCTTTGCCCTTGCATCAACTAGAACCGTGTACAGGCCTTGGTCAGTGTTATGGATTGAGCTGATGCACATTTGTTAAGTCTAGGCCCATCGTGTTTGGGTCCATTTTGTGCAACCTTTTGTTGTGGAGTGTGAATTGTATAGCTTTGTATGACGGGGATTTTACTACTTTCGTTTGGTAATTGTATCTTTCTTGAACTTACGACAAATGTATAGAGCTTACATGCATTTCTCTATCGCTTTGTGTTTTATGGTTCTCTGTCGACTTGAGGAAGCTGTCTTCAGCTTGCCTCTTTGTCGCTTTTACTTATTTTTAGAATCACCAACATTTAAGTAAAGTTATCAAGCTCAAGCCCTTTCAGATCTCATTCTTCAATAAAAAGTCTACGACCTCTAAACGAGATGTACATATTTATTTTCCAAAACATGTTGAGCAAATTTTCCACACGCACAGAGCTTATAGAATCATAAAGGGAGCTTTTGTGGCTCAATCAAAGCTTTTAACTTTTTAATTGGTTCCCACTGAGTGAAGCTGATTTGGAGGATTTAAACTTGTCTGCACGCCAGGGCTCCGGCAGTTTCCAGTATTTCAACTTGCTTTTTGGAACATTTGTCAGTATGTTAAGAGTTTCACAAGGAGGGTATTGGGGCTTGGCTGTGTGTGTGATTATGTCAAGTGTCACAACGAGTTTGGGGACATTATTGCCGAGATGATTTTAAAGAATAAGAGATGTATTATGATCAAAAGTTATATCTAGCAATAGCAATGAGAATGTATGTGCTCTGGAAGAAAAAATTATTAAAATAAAACTTAGATGAAAGAAATGATCATTTAATTTTTTGAACTAATTTTTAAGTTGGACCTTTTAAACCTTTTAAACCTTTTGACGGTATGTTTTTTAAATATTACATTACATAATTTGTTGATTTATACCAGAAATGAGAAAGTGTTATTGTCATTTTGAGAGTTTGTGCTCTTTCAAGAGCCAAAAGATTCTACATGATTATGATGAACTATCATTATGTTTTAAAAGAAACAATTACCTTAGAAGCTGTTAGAGGATTTCTCCCCACTTGGTTACTTTGATGGCTCCCACTAATAAAATAAAACACACGGGTTTTCGAAAAGAATTATTATCTTACATTTAAAGTTAGACTTGACTTGTCTAGGTTAACATGTACCGCCAAATTTGATTTTTAGCTTTTCCTTCGAGAAAGCACTAGGCCGTTAAACAAAGGTTGGTGGTATAATCTGGTCGGCCAGTTTTGAGACTAGAGCCAACGCAGAAACTGAAAAAAGCTGAAGCCATGACAGATTCTTGAAGGGATCATGAAATGATTTCCTTTCCTTTTTATTTTACTACATAAATTGGTAAAAGAGTTTAAGAGTGAAAATAGAATACACTTCAGATGATGCGTTAATGTTTTATTTATTTATTTTTTTAAAACTCAAATATAACCTTCAACATACAATATTGAGTTCATGAAGCATTGTTGGAAAAAAGTCCCACATCGGGCACAAAGACAGAAAAAGCGCTGCATATATAGGAGAGAGAATCTCTCACTTATGAGCCGGTTTTGTAAGTGTGGTGGGTCCTATCCAATATGTAATAATTCAACAGTGGTATCAGAGCCACGTTTCGGTCTACTGGGCGTGGTTACTGTGGGTACCGGGCCAGAAAACTTTAAAAATGCCTGGGCCAACACTAAAAATGGACAGACATGGGCTGTCTAAAAAAAAAAAAAAAAAGGGTCAGACATGGGCTGATCCATGCCCGATGTGTGACAGGGGGACTGTTGGAAAAAAGTCCCACATCGGGCACAAAGACAGAAAAAGCGCTGCATATATAGGAGAGAGAATCTTCCACTTATGAGCCGGTTTTGTAAGTGTGGTGGGTCCTATCCAATATGTAATTATTCAACAAGCATCAATTGAGCTTGGGGACGAACTTACAAATATCTTGTAGAACCTGCATTGTCCACCTGTCAACCCTCCATGATACCTTTTGGCTGCAGTTTTCAGTAGCCTCACAGCAGGAGAACAAGAATCTCACTTAGACGAGGAAAGGGAAGATGAACATTTCATGGCATGATCATTTGGGAGGGTCATAGTTACGTTTGTGATTCCAAGAGGTCTGAAGTACTTGGGTGAAGAATGCAGCTTCCAGACCATCCATTATAAAAATGCATATCTTGAAGGTAGAAAAGTTAGCAGATACTCCAAAAAGCAAAGAAACGCGTGCAGAGAAAGTAGGTGATCCGCGTCAATGGGGAAAACGTTTCGCTTTTTGCAATTCTTCCTACCAAAAGGGGTCAAAAAGCACAAGAGTAGTGCTGGTCAATAGGTCAACCACGTTATTGTTATTAGCTGGGCCTTTCATTCGACTAGCAAAGCGAGAAAGTGAAGGCAACTCAGGTATTTCCTAGAAGTTTAAGTGTAGAATCCACCAAACATTCCCTTCCATAAATATCTTGTTCCCGGTTCTTTCTCATTCACAAACCTATAATCATATGTAATGTTTCCTCCCAGTTGTCTTCGTTTTTGTTCTTTCTTGCTTCCGTTTCTGTTTCTTTCTCTCCTTCCCAGTGTTTTCACCTTCAACCAAAAAGACTGTAAAAAATTGCCGAAATCAGGTGTAGTTGCGCAGGAAAACTCTTCAGTATTCTGGTCGCAGTCACATGAATTTGCCTTGGGATTCCATCCTGTTCACAAGGGCAACGAGACACAGTTCCTGCTTGCAGTTTGGTTCAACAAGATAGGAGAAAGCATAGACGAGAGAACAATAGTTTGGTCTGCAAATGGCAATAATCTGGCGCCATTGTCGTCAAAATTTAAGCTGAGTGACAATGGTGAATACGTACTCAGTTGATCAGAAAGGCAAAGAGTTTTGGAGGGCTGACGCCAATGGCACAAAATCTACTTGTGTAACCATTCTGGACAACGGGAACTTCGTGATTCTAGACAAGAATTACAATCTGAAAGAATGAAGAGGATCGGATTGGATTGCCGGAATTTGGGATTCCGGCGGTGGAGAAGATGAACAGACAGAAAGGTAAACCCTAGATTTGTGAAAAGCGTCTATCGATTGATCTTTCCCGATGATCCTTTACAACGTGATTACAAAAACATATATATGAACAGCGATTTACAAAACTAAAATCTTTACAAAACAGATCTTGACAAATATGGAAGAAAATCGTGCAGCGGCGCTGGAGAGATCTTCGGAGGAGAGGGACGAGCACGAGCGCCGGTGGAACCGGGTCATGAAGCGGGTCGCGCATTCATGTCGGGTCGCCCGGTTCTGCTAGGGTTAGGGCTGACTTGGCTGAGTTGCGAACGTGGCGCTGACGGGGTGCCGCGTGGTGATGACGTGTCCTTTAACATCCCCCCGCAAGCTGAAGGGGCAGATTGTACCGTCAGCTTGGAGCGAAGAAGACGAAAGTGAGTGGAGGAGAGACCTTTAGTGAAGATGTCTGCAGGCTGGTCGACGGTGGAGATGAACTGTAGGTGAAGCTGACCACGAGCCAGACGTTCTCGAACAAAGTGAAAGTCGATTTCAATGTGTTTAGTGCGAGCATGAAAGACCGGATTGGCAGTCAAGTAGAGAGCAGAGAGATTGTCACACCATAGAGTCGGGGAATGAGGCGGTAAAGCATGTAGATCACGAAGGAGATACTCAATCCACATAAGTTCAGCAGTGGTGTCAGCAAGAGATTTGTACTCAGCTTCGGTGCTGGAGCGGGCGACAGTGCGTTGCTTGCGAGAACTCCAGGAGATAAGATTCCTACCCAAGAAGATACAGAAACCACCGACTGAGCGCCGATCATCACGATTCCAGCTCCACACCATCACGAAGGGCTCTCGGTCTGTGACCGAGTTCCTTCATGAGGTGAAATCCCTCTTGGACCAGTTGGCCGCCATCGGCGTCAAGATAGCACGGCATTTTGCTCCTGTCCTCATCAATACTCTCCTTTAGACTCATCTGATCCCACGAGAGGGTGTAAACCAGATTTTTCACCTCCTAGCTGCCAAACTGATGGATGCGAATCAAATGAAGAGCTTGTAGATCTTAAAGAACTTCATAACATCGACTGGCCTTACTCTGATTACAATGTTTTGTCAGGACCGAAGATGGACAAGGCCGAGTGTAAGCTAACATGCCTCCGAGATTGCTACTGCGCTGCTGCCACTTACGCGATAATAATTGTTGGATGAAGAGGCAACCTCTGTCAAATGGAATAAAGAGCTCAACTGCCACTGGAATAGCTTTCCTGAAGGTTCCTAAAGGTCAAGCTAAAAAGAAGAAACACCAGTCCATTTTGGTTCTTGTAATGGCACTACTCCTCGGAAGCTCTGGCTTTCTCAATATTCTTTTTTTGGTAGTTGTTTCAGCGGCTCTTTTCTACAAAAACCATAAAAAGACAAATTCGGTAGACATTGCAAGCACATCTGCATTAAGTGTCACAAGGTACACATACAAAGAGCTTGAAAAAGCAACCGGTGGCTTCACACAAACCTTGGGTAGAGGTGCTTTCGGAAAAGTTTATAAAGGGGTCCTCCCATCGCATCCTCGGAGTTTTGTTGCAGTCAAGAAGCTAGATAAGGTAGCAGAAGGAGAGAAGGAATTCAAAACAGAGGTGAGCGTAATATGTCAGACCCACCATAAGAATTTGGTCCGTTTGCTTGGCTACTGTGATGAAGACGACCACCGGCTTCTGGTCTATGAGTACATGAGCAACGGCTCTCTTGCCACCTTCTTGTTTGGAATTTCCAGGCCTCATTGGAACCAAAGAGTACAGATTATTTTGGGAATCGCAAGAGGTCTGACGTACCTGCACGAAGAATGCAGCACTCAGATCATCCATTGTGATATAAAGCCTCAAAACATACTCTTAGATGAGAACTTCACCCCAAGAATTTCTGATTTTGGATTAGCAAAACTTCTACTGGCTGACCAAAGTAAAATCTAGACCCAAAGAAGAGGGACAATCGGTTATTTTGCACCAGAGTGGTTCAAAAAAGCATCAATTTCAGTGAAAGTTGATGTTTACAGCTTTGGAGTGATGTTGCTTGAGATCATTTGCTGCAAATCTAGTGTGTCATTTGCCATTGGAAACGAGGAGGATGCATTGATAGATTGGGCTTATGAATGCTACAAAGAGAAAAGATTGGAAAAGATGGTAGAAAATGATGAGGAAGCAAAGAATGACATGGAAAGGGTGGAGAGGCTAGTGATTATAGCAATTTGGTGTATTCAAGAGGATCCTTCATTAAGACCTAGCATGAAAAGGGTTACTCAAATGCTTGAAGGAGTGGTTGGTGTCTTTGTCCCCCCATGCCCTTCCTTTTTAGTCTCCCCTCCATTGCCAATTACTTCATTTGAGTGTATGTAATGTTAGATATTATATTCCTTGCCGTGGAAATTGTGTTCAATAAAAGATTAGGCTAAAGATCGCAGGTCCAATTGAAGCTTTCACATGTTTCAGTTGGTCCACAAAGAGTGGTGTGGTTTGGAAGTTTTGAACTTGCTTCCAAGTGAGGTTCTAATTTGTTAGTTGTGGAATCAAAATTAAGAGTATGAATAAAATTGTAGTTTCATATTTAGGTAGCAAAATTATTGTTTAATGAGTTAACATTTCTTCCAATTTACTTGTATATATAATCTTTGAGAATCTACCTAAATATACTAAAGATGATAACTCTTAGGTGAATGAAATTCCAAGATAATGATAGATTGCTACTTTGTAAGGGTTAAGATTTATTTTTCACATAAATATTTAGTATTTATTTGTATTTATTGTGTCTTACATAATCTATGCTAATCTCCTAACAATAGGTACAACAATCTCGTTATCTCCCAAAACATTAGAGGAGTCAAGACAAAAGGCTAGAGTTGATAGATGAGATAGCTAGGGAGGTGGGCTTTGAGTAGTGGAAAGTGCATTTGTGTGCTCTAACAAGTAAAAGATAACCAAAATCATTAATCGCAAAACATTTCAAAATGAGCTAAATTCAAAGCCTTGAATATAGGCAATGGCAACCTTTCTTTTTTTCCTTTCAATTATTTTTCCCAAAATAATTTTTGACAAGTACTCTAGTTCACACATTTTGGTGCCTAAGCATAAAGAAAAATAAGATTTGAATGATTCTACAAGTTAAACGAATCTAGGGTTCATATCTTCATAAGGTGCTCAAATTCAATAGTAATATGGGAACATTTAGAGATTGTGCTCAATATATGACCATCCTATCTCTCATGGGCTTAAATATTAGTTGGCCTTTTAACCATATGAAAAGGAAGAGTTTCATAGCAAATAACTTTAAATTGCCAACTCTCAGATAGAGCGTAAGAATACATAACCAAAATAGCCTTACTACACTACCCTATCGTAGTATCCATCTTTGCACTTAGGACATGATTTACCCATTCATACAAGGAACTTGCATACAAACTAGGAAAAGAAATTTCGAATTCTTGAAATAATTATTCTAGCAGTACAAAGACCTCAAGGGTCTTGAATGAAACTATCTAAAGCTTTCGTTTAGAAGTCAAGTTAACCTACACTATTTGGTACGAAATGCATCTAATACAAGTCCTTTATCAATATCCAACACTCACGAATTGTTGAAAACCTAACTTAAGAATCCACTAAATTATGATCCAAGAATTATGGACCAGCCATATATATGTATTTTAGCATTAAAATGGAAATAAAATATTTTTAACAATAAATAAATATGTTTTAATATGTGAAAATTTGTTGTAGTTCTATTAATATGCTTTATGTTTTATTATGTAGAGAATATTGTTGAACGTTGTGCATATTTAGCTTAAATTGTGTACTTTTTCATGCTTGACCTAGTTTAGACAAGTATTCAATCCATGTGTTCTATTCTTTTTAAGTTAAGTTGTGTGCCAAGTCAAATCTAGACCATGTATTAGCTCTTTTGGACCAGTCTCAAATGTTTGGCCCAATGGCTTATCCAATATGTTACCAAAAATGTGTGCTTCATTAAGTGGCAAAAATTAGAAAAGCATATGAAAAACAAATCCACTTATGTGTGGGATAAAAGTTTTACATTGAGTATACAATTTTTTTGTAGAAAAACTTAAATAAAAGAAGTACTTTTCTAACTTTTGAGTTATCTTTTGGGCATTCTAATATGATATCAGAGCCTAAGTTGTGTATGCTTTACCTTGTGTAAGAACCCAATATCACTCAAAAGTGTAGGGACATATATGTAAGATAAAAGTCTTACATTAAGTATGAGATCATTTATGGTAAAGTTTGAATGAAAAAAAATACTCTCTCACTCTTAAACTAGGTTTTAAATTGGGTTTTTGAGCTTTCTAAGACCATTTAGAACTCATGTTTTTCCTTTTTGCTTTGTTGATTTGGAAAAAGAAAGAGGCTATTGTTAGGGCTGAAAAAAGAAACTCCAAATGTGAATAAACCATTGAGTTTTGGAGGAAAATGTCAATAAAGAGCATACAATGCCATAAGTTTCGCATCCTCAATTATTTACTGAGTATGCCCTATTGTTCTCAACTTTGTGTACTCAAATTTTTGATCAATAAAATCTCTTGATTACTTGCTTGTTATTGTATATCTAATGTGTATTTATACTTTTGTACACTCATAGATCATTTGGATGATATATTGTAAGGGATTATAGTTCTAGGACTTTGGTACTCTCAACTTTTCAAAGTTTAATTTCTGTATACTCATAAATCATTTGGGGTAAAATATTTTTAGTGATTATTGTTATAGGGCTTTGGTACATTTGAGATCTCAGTCTGAAAATTATAATATCTTGTAATTGGTCTTAGAAGAGGCTTTCCAGGCTAGAAACTAAGACACTACCGTGTCGTCTGTGGAACAAATTTCTTGGTGTAAGAAAATTATGGAGATTGGATTATTGATTCGTGTAACTGTTTTCAAAAATTGATTGACGGACTCTCTAACTAGTTGCTTAGGGCTAGAATAGAGTAGGTCTACGAATAGCTTGGGACAAACCATGTATATAACATGTATTCAATTTTTTGCTCTTTTTATTTTATTGGGATTGGGCTGTTTAATTATTATATAATTGTTGCAATAAATAAGAAACGAAACCAGCATTTGAAAGTCATTAAAAAATGAGATAAAATAAAGAAATTTATTAAGACTTCACAACCCAATTCAACCCTCTCGGGGTGCCTATGGACAATTTCAATACATTCTATTTCATCCAACCTCAGGAACAAGGTCAGTGTAGAAAATGATTACATCCATCAAAAGAGTAAAAAAATGTTACAACTATTTTGAATAATTTGAGTGTATATTTACAACCTTGTTACTGAGACCTCCAAGTATTTCATTCAAAATGGCATTATCTCTCTTGT
This sequence comes from Casuarina cunninghamiana, assembly GCA_028551485.1. Classification (NCBI taxonomy): domain Eukaryota; kingdom Viridiplantae; phylum Streptophyta; class Magnoliopsida; order Fagales; family Casuarinaceae; genus Casuarina; species Casuarina cunninghamiana. The sequence continues at coordinate 28,005,131 of CM052369.1, forward strand.
CTAAAAGAGAAACAGAAATCTTGTACCATAAAAAAAAAAAAATTCGACAACTATTACATTGAAGACCATAAAGATTGTCTCACCCTTATAGTGAAATGGCTACTGAAGCAGCAAGTATTACTTATACTGAACGCCATTCAAACCTGTCCAAAAATCCAAATAGAAGTTTTTGTCAGCAATTACTATGACGATTAATAAAAGACCAGCTCTGGAATTGTTCTGGAAAGGATTGATCACAGTTAAGGTTTATGCTTACAGTTTTGGAGTTATGTTGCTTGAGTTCATCCGCTGTAAATCTAGTTCATTGTTCGCAAAAGGAAATGACGAGGAGACACTGGCAGACAAGGCTTATGAATGCTACAAAGGGAAAAGAGTGGAAGAGTTGGTAGAAAACGACAAGGAAGCCATGAACGATATTGAGAGGTTGGAAAGGCTAGCGATTGTAGCAATCTGGTGCATTCAGAAGACACCTTAGGTGAGACCGATGATGAAGAAGGTTTTTCAAATGGCGGAAGGGGTCGTTGATGTGTATGCTCCGCAGCGGCCTTCACTGTTTCGTTCTCCTCCAGCAACAGTTACCCTTATGAGCATCGATGGCGATGCTACTAGTTGTAGTTCTTGTGTAAAGCACGGATGAATAGTCATGAGCAGAAGAAAGGCAGGCATTAAAAGATGTGTTGGATAAATCTTTTAAGCTAAGAATATAAGAGTTTTTAACTCAGTTTACAATCACAATTAGCAGCAAGGGTAGCATCGTCATTTCATATAAGATAAAATAGTCATTATGACGAGTTGAGAATAGCTAATGTATTTGGGACTTAGAAGACTTACGCTAATGTTACACAAGTGACACTATTTTTCTGATTGTCAAAGAATTCTAGAATATGAGAATTTTGAAGAGAAATATCGTAAACTCAAAATTTGATATGAGTGTGTTGCTGCTTTATCGATATAAGAATAGATTATTTTCAGCCATGTAAAATTTTAGTGTTCTTTTTAACTACTTGTTTATGTTTGCGACTACTATTGTTCTTATATCTCCGTACATTTTTTTTTAAGGTGATATAAGAATGAAATATCTTGAATTACGTAAATTCTTGGTGTTTTTTGTGGTTACTTATTTATGTTTGTGACCACTGTTGATCGTACATCTCCCTACACTTTCCTCAGGCCACATAAGAATAGATTACCTTGAACTATGTAAATCTTTGGTGTCATTTGCGATTACTTTTTTTTATTTTTGTGGCAATTGCTGATCTTATAGTTTCCAAAATTCTCCTAAGTGTAGATTGTTTTGAACCGTATATCTCTCTAACATTTCCATCTTTGGTTCCTGTCTTTTCCTTTGTGTATGTTAAAAATGTAACGGTGTCCATTTTTGATAGGTACAACATCGTTTGGCTTGTAATGGCTTGTTTTCCAGAGATTCCAGATTGTGTAAACACATCAACGGCAACATCATTCTAGTCATAGAATTCCAAGATGCCAAGTTTCTGATTCGCTTCTACCCGCACAAAAACGTAACGACAAGGAAATACAAACGTAGGCGTTGAAATCCTTGGCACTCTTAAAACAAATTCATGTGCAGCTTCGCCCTCACATTGACTACAACCTCGTAGAAGCTTTGATCACCAATTTTTAGTTTAAGCATAGCCTTTTTCTTAATGGATCTATTATATTCTGGCACACTATTCACAGTACAGAAAATGGTAATACAACGTCGTTTTCTGCTTTAGAATGATAATGTACACGATTCTACCAGCCAGTCTTAGATGAGCCGCATTATATGCTGCTAAAAAATCAAGTTTGGTTGGTGAAACTTAATTGGGTTATAATCTTTTCTGTAAGACTAGCATTCTAAAACCGAATAGGAAAGGCTAATCACATTTGAAAAATTTGATGCTTACTTGGATAAGACATTGTTTTTTGTTTAAGACTAAGTTTGTGGTTGAATCATGTGAAATTTTGTTGATGTTTAGTTTTCTTCCCAGAGTAAAGTTGATGTGTTTGAGGAATGAATTGATTTCGAGTTCCTCTAATGGGCTGGCCTGGGGTGCAAGGAGTTCCAAGCCACTTCTGTCAAAGAGTTGTTAACTTTGTTATGAATATGTACGGATCTTAGCAAATGCACATAATAATTATTAAGAATATAAAGAATTTTACGTGATCTGGGAGAAAGTAGTCCTACATATGTAAAAAAGTATTTATTACTATTTTTGAAATTTGATATTTTTGAAAACTGTAAAAAAATTTATCAAATTTGGTGATTTTTTATCTTTAGTCACTATGATGACTACTTTCACTAAATGATATAACACATAGTTTTCAAAAATTAATCATTTTCATTTTAAGACTCTATGTCTAATAGTACTTTAATAATTATCTAAAAGCAACAACAGCAACTTCACAAAATCAACAAAATTATCTGGTTTGGTATGTGTGAAAAAAATGCATCTCACCGTCTAGTTAATATTTACCAAATGGGATTCCAAACTAAACATGGAATCTTAAAGAATTCAAGTGCCCCATTTTATTTAAGTGCAACATTGGGACCTTACTAAGTTCGAAAAACTCACCTATGAAAACAACCTAGAATGCCCCCACCGTGACCTCAGTTCCTTTTGCTCATTCAACAGTCTCTCTCATGCAATGAAAAGATATCTAAATTAAAGTAGTGTAGATGAAGGCAATTGCAAACCGAGCGTGGACCATAGGAATTAAGCCTGCACAACATGGGAATTGTAGGATTTTAGCCTCTCTAACAATCAAGAAGGGGGATGAATTGATTGAATATTTAAAAACTATGCAAATTTCACAAGATATAGTACGATAAAATAAATAATCAAGTAAGCAAGATAGATAAAGATACAAGGAGTTTTAGGAGGTTCGGCCACAATAGAACAATTGCCTACATCCCCCATTACCTTTTAACCAGTGTGGTTAAAAAGGTCTCTTTCACTATTCTTTGCAACCTTTACAAGAGTTCACAACTCTTACAATCAATCTCTCCTCCAAGAGATTTAAATCAGTCCCACTAAAATAACTTAATGGTGAATGAATACAACAATAGACTATACTTGTTATAAATATGAAATTGAGCAAGTTAAAGTAGTATTCTATAAAAACATCAATCAAAGCAGTAAAGTTAAGAAATGATCAGTAATATAGCAACTTTGATGAACACGATGTAGCAATTCAAAAACTTTAGAGATCAATGCTTTTGTCTTTTGGGTTGCATAGCTTTTGTTGCTTTCTTTCCTCTATTAAATAGAAAATTTCCACAAGAGGTTTTCTTCATACCCATTATACCATAAGTCCCACTTTCCTTCTTTCACTTCTCTGATTTAAAACCAATCCAAGAATGTCAACCTAATCAAGATAGTCAGAATCTTCACAAGCTTATTCAAATGACTAGAACCTTCCTAATCAACTTATATCGGCTAGAGTTTTCATCTTCTAATTTGAAAATCTTCATAACAGTGCCTTGACTTTCTTTGCACAAGACTTGAATATAGTAGTAAAGAAAATATCCCAAAAGAGGCATTCGGGTCTTCAATAATAGCATGCAAACGATTAGCTTAAAACCTATAAAAGAACTTTCCTTTTTGAAACAAATTTCCTCTCTAAAACCTTAACAAGATTATTCCAAATATCTCTGAAAAATAGGTTGCATAGTGGAAGAAATATACCCAAAAAAAGAGATCACATGTCATATGAGAATCTGAGTATATCTTCATTACTTGAATGGACATCGACTATGATCTTCTCGGCTTCTCACCAACAAGGGCATACTTTTATGATAAGGTCGTGAATCAATGAATTCCATTTCTGGTTTGGCGAAATGGTAGATGATCTTGATGGCTTCACACACCAAAGTATAATCTGGTTGATTGGAAGGAGTGATGAGATGCGGCTGCCACGTGTTAAGGTTGTGAAGTTTTCGGGTTGAAGGTTGAATAATGAATCACCATGGGCTGTTTTGAGCTTAAGTATTTTGGGGAGGGCATGTGCTTAATCAGAAACCAGTAGGATTACGGGCTTCCAAGCATAATGTCCATATGGACTGCGGGCTTCCAAGTATAATGTCCAGCAAAACCCGTGATACTACACCTTGGGCTAAGAGTTGAGTATAATAGCCGAACATGAATTGCACATTAAGAAAAGTATACCTTCCAAGCATAATATCCATCAAACCAAGTAATCTTAATTATACTTGATGAAATATTTTGTCCTATCAAAACTTTAACATTCTAATTTCACAAATATTGTAATTTCACGGGATCAATCCTCATTTTTAGTAAGTAATTCCCAAAAAAATCAAAGTTAATCATCTACTGTCCTAAATCAAAAAGCTTGAAAAGAGCATCACAAAGAATCTTATTAGACAATGTGTTACGTGCCTCTGAAACAGAATGCGTAATAGGTCTAACTATGGGAAAGTTGTCCCAAGTTCACCTATTTTTGCCTTTACGTGGATGACCTATGGTCGCTATGCAAAATCAAAACAAGAATTTTAAGAGAATATTTCTATTGAATCACAAAGAAACTTACAAAACTATAAAGCAAATACAATTTCTTCTCTACCTTCTTTGATTATCCTTACCTCTATTTCTACCCGTACTCCTTTCATTTTTTAAAGGAAAGTTCTCTCATTATATAATTAAATCCGAAAACCTAGGAAACTATTAAATACTGTAATTTATTGAAATTACTTTTAAATAAAGAAATCCCAACCACCCTGGAAGAATGGTCCTAAATTAAGGAAGCTAACTTCAGAAGATATCCTACTCTCATTGTATTCAAATTCAAATTCAAATTGTTACCTAGATGCTGTCAAATCTCTTTATTTTCTTGTCATTCACGTTCCTTCTTTACAATGTCCGCCCTTCAAGATATCCTTTTCTGCTAGCTTGCTTGATTGTCCACGTGGCTCCCATGTTCTATATCACAGTGGACTTTGTTTTGTTTGTCTCATTTAAGAATTGGATTTTTAATTTCGTAGAAAAAAGTTCGATGAGCTTTCACCAAAAAGACAATGCTGTCATCCCACTCCTACATCAAATGCAAGGAATTTTCCAAGCACTAAAGCAGTGTTGTTTGAAATGTACAATAACCGGATATGCAGCCCGATTTATTTGCAACATAACACAAAAGCCCGAAATGAAAAATACAATTTAAGGTTCTGCAGTTTGAAAGCTACAAGCTTTAACTGTCCGAAGTCCACAGAGCTTACAGACATTTTATTGGATCATAAAGCATAATGTGAGCTAATGCGGACCAGTTCTTTTCCTCATGCTTGAACTAAGATAGACATACTTCATACGCATTAACATTTCGCACTCTCCTACATTATAGCAGCAAATTCATCATAATGGAGACTCCCATCCTAAAACTACACATCTACAGAACAAAATAAGATAAACAACACACTGGGCTTCAATGGTCGTTCAGAGAAGTAGTTTGGTTATCACATGTCATTATGGCTGACGATGCTACAGATTTTTGTATTTTCCAAAAAGGACTTGTGAAGGTTGCTATATGATTGTGAATTCCCAATCAAAAGGAGACTCCACTCCATAATGCCTCTGATCCTAACTTCCTCACTGACAAAATAAATCCTCCAAAGCAATAAACTTTGCACCACGAGTGGTCCCATATTCCAAAAATTAACATTTCAAAATTATTTGAAAGTTCTCAAATTGGTATATGTTTTTATATATTCTTAAATAAAAATTTGCATATGTGGTATTGACATAGAGAAAAATGATAAACAATTAAGAGTAACACAATCAAATATGCATAATGCACAAATTTTGTTTTATATAGGCAAAGGGGAGATGGATGTAGTGTCTTCAACCTGAAACTTCTTTAGTAAAGGCTTTAGTTCCAACAAAGTTAAGACTTCTTGGCAATATAATGTAACGTAATATAATGCTGACAAATGTAAGGGATGTAGTGTCTTCAACCTGAAACTTCTTTAGTAAAGGCTTTAGTTCCAACAAAGTTAAGACTTGGCAATATAATGTAACGTAATATAATGCTGACAAATGTAAGTATTTACCTTGTAATACTACTACAAGTTCACAACATAAACTAATGACCTTTTGAAGAATCTACTTAGCCAAATATGATTTCCAAAGTCCTCATCTGACACAGCCTCACCGGATTTATCGTCACGATACAATGTGGATGTTTTTCAAGCAAAAATACAGAAATGATGTTGATTTCAATATCTTACGTAGGGAAACACAAGCTAATACACAGGCAATATGTTTGCGTGTATTTGACTCGGATAAAGCGATGGCAAACATGCATTCAGGTTGTGATGGAAATGGAGTAGGTAACAGAGACAAAAACAAAAATGAAACCTATTATATCGGTAAGAAAAAGAACAGGACAGGCATCTGATGTTGTCCTAGGAAAACAACACCAAATTCGATGGTGCTTAGAAAGAGCTCAAAAAGCAAAACAGCTAAGATGCGCCAACCAGAAAGTACCTCGTTACCACCACCTGATTCGGAGGGAGAAGCTTTAGATGTCTCTTCCTGGCCGCCTCCCTGTTTGTTATTATAACGATGACAGTTGTTTGTAGACATTTCAGCTTTTAAAATTCAGTTTGACAGCCTATAGATGAGGGTATTTTCTCCTTAAAACTCAACTATCTGACAAGCCCATGATGCCGTCTTAGGAAAACAGCTAAATTATGCTAACCAGGAAGAGTACTTTGTTATCTTCTTTTTGGAAGAAAGTGTTAGAACATTCGAGCTGCACATCACACTAACAATGTACAACAATGCAGAATATAAATGAAAACACACAATCAAACATAAGATTTAGAGTGGTTTGGCCAAAGATGCTTACGTCCACTGTCATCACATTTGTGACCTTTTTCCTTTTCATTGATAAGAACATCGATCAAAAGTACAAATATTATCTTTTCACTTTCTAGATATGATTGCTCTATCTTGGGCTTTTGATTACTTTCATAACTTTAGCATTGACTTTTTTCTAAAATCCAGGAACTTTGCAAATCTCTCACACCATCTCCTCATGCATCAAGCCATAAAGCTATGCCAAGCCATAGAGGGCTTTGAGCCACTAGACTTCTAGCCTCCAAGCCTCTCTACCAAAGCCACTTAGCTTATTCCATGCTGCCTTTGTTTACAGGATTTTTTTGTTTTGAGATTCCCTATTTTTTCTCTACTTTTACAATGCATATCTACATGATTCTACTCTAGAATGGTCCAGCACATGCCCACATCTTATGTGGGTTGTAGGGGTTGTGAGGACAAAAAAATCCTCACTAATTATGACAAATCATAACAGAAAGGAGCACCGGATGTCACAACGGCGGACAAATTCATAGTTTCTTCTTCGGTTCCAGAATTGTCCTAAAACAATATATGGAGATAGCAACATAATATGAACAAACAAACAGGAAAGCCAGGCCAAAATAAATGAAAAAACAAATTGGAGAGAGGACAAGGGGGAAAGAGTGGATCCATCCTCCTTACTTTACTTTTTGCATTGAAATCTTTGAGAGAGACGACTGTTGGATTCTGTGCGCTACCAGGAGCAACTCCATCATCGCATATCCAGGGATGGGCTAAACAACCAGCCAAGAAATACAAATGTCGGTTCAGTCTTCAAGACATCCAAGTAACAAAAAAATGCAACAAGTAGCAGACTACATTTGCAAACATATAGTCTAGCAATTTCTAGCAATTTGCCTTTGTTCTCGTTTTCCAAATCCATTAAAAATCTTGCGAAACGTGGAATATGAGATTTAGAGGTCTTAAACTTTGTTAGCTTACCACTGAACTAGTAGATGATCAATCAATATTAGCATTAGTGATCAAATGATAACCTTTTCCATGCTGTCTACGAAGATGAGGCTTGATTGAACCCAGTCCATCGGTTCAAGTGGAAAGCTGTTGAGGCAACCGAAATGTCCTGTGTCGTATATAAAATTCTTCAAATGATAGAGAAAATTAATTTTTTTTTGGTGAAAATATAAGGGTACATTAATAAAAAATAGTGTACAAAAATATAGGGGTATACCTCAGAATTACAAGAATTACGAATAGAGGTCATAAGTCTCCAAAGCTCACTTAAAAAAATATTTTTACATGAAAATTTTATATTTTGAAACAAAGAAACTCTCTCATAGAGAAAACTATTTATCTATAAACAAATGAATATTTTATATTGAATAGGTCCATTTATTGCTCAATTAGATTAGAGACTAATCCTTCAAAGAGCCTTTAAACATATTTTTCCCAGTCGAATGACCTGACGTTACTCTAGAAGTGAATCAGTTCCTGTAAAATTGGAAAGCAGCAAATCATGCTGTAATTTAGTGTGACCCGGAGCAAACATTAACGAATTCATCCCATCCTCCCGTAAACCGTTGCTTAGGATCAGCACAAAGCATTTTCCGGAGTAGGTCCTTTGCATCTTCGCATATTGATAGGGTGGCAATTCCATTAAATGCTGCCTCTGCGAAACCGTTCCCTGTTTCTGAAGCGCAGACAGTGACAAAATAAAATAGATTAAATGTACTCAAAATAAAAATAAAAAATAGATTAAAAAAATTTCACCTATTTGTGTCGTGATGGGTCGTTGTATGACCCCTGCTGACCATGTGTCTGCTCCCGGCCCGAAACGCTCTTCGACTACCTCGGGAACGACGTAGTATTCTTCTAAACGCGGGTCAGGACTTGGAACTCTACCAGTGAAAACTTGGTCTAAAGTAGCAAAAATAAAGAAATCGTTTGCGTTTCCCTCCATAAATATACTCAAAGCACCAGCAATAGTTCGCATACTCATTAAATTGCATATTGCAAGTTATTTATTACAGAGTGCATCTCCCCGTTGACTATAAAGTTTGCTATCAAACATATAAGCATGCACGATGGAGATGGAACATTAAAGGCGTAGATGTGCAGCTTGCACCTAAAACACTAAATGCTTCAAGTAATTACAAAGGAGCTAATTCAGGTGCTTGAACCGCTTAATTTTTCACCAGTTCATCTGAATGAATGTATTGTAAAAAGCAAAAAGCACAGGTACCTTCATTTAAGCCATTTAGTTGGAAGAAGACAGCTCGCCTAATGTCAACGGCTTTCACTGGAGAATCAGGATTCTTGTTAACAAACAAGAAGTCCTACCGTTTAGATCTCTGAAGATAACTCCAAGTGAGTGGCAAAGGTCAGTAACCCCTACAATGATCTTTGTCAGTTCAGCAGCCTTGCTCTGAGAGTAACTTCCCTGGATGTTGATGCGGTCAAACAAACCCCCGACAGTACAGGGATCCACCACAATGTGAACATCCAAGTGATCCTCGTAAATATCCTTGACGTTTCCGATGTTCTTCTCACCCGCCAAACGCTTCATTGTATCAATCTCCATCTGAACATCCTTCAGATCCTCCTCGGAAATCAACTTCATTCTAGAGGTTTACTTACAAGCAAAACAAGCCCTCATGTTTTTCGGTGCATAAAGAAGTGTTGAAGGTTGACGATTTTATATTTATGTTACCATATATTGCGTCTAAAATAAGGCCTAACATATTTTTCTATATTATGAGATACTAGGGTTTTCCTTGTATAAGCCTTATTCATGTTTATATATAGCCTCTTAAGTTAACATGTAAATCATAATAGCCGCATACTAAGAGTTCTTTTCTCTATGGCTTTTGTTTTCTCTTGTAACTAGTTTTGATTTTGCTTGATCAATAAACAAGCTTTTATTCCAAACATACAAGAGTTCATCAAATTCTTCATGGTATCAAGAGTCAACGATTTTGTTGGGTTTTGCGGAGTCGCATATCGCTTGTAGTGTGACGGTTTTCATTTAGTTCCGTCGGGATTTTGGCTTTCTCTCTCTTCCGTTGGGATTTCGGCTTTCTCTCTCTCTCTGGGAAAGGTGCTGCACACAAATAAGCTACATTTCTCTTTTCCAAACTGAAAAGTGGGGTACTTTTATTCACACGAGACTTTGCTTTTGCCAGAACCAAGACAAAGGTAAAGCTTTTTGTCCTTTAGTGAAAAGCTAAACTTTTGTCCTCTAGTGCAAAGCTTTTGTCCGAGAACAACTTGGTGGTGTGGTCTTACGTGGTATTTTCTTTTCTATTCCAAACGGAAAGAGGGACTTTGCCGACATATGGATTTTCTTGCTTTTGCCGATTGATTTTGGTATTCTCTTTTACTTTTCGCTTCCGCACTTTGTGACTATATTTTGATTTGCTATTGTGGTTTGGATATTTTATCAAACTGTTCTTTTTCTTGGATATCTCTTGGTAAAAGTAGTTTGGAGACCTTTCTAATTTTGTCATGGCTACTGAATCGGATCCTTTTCAACCATCGGTTACTCCATATGTTACTCCTTATGCTCGGAAAACTCACCAAGAGAAGGGGGATCAATCAGGTTCTAAATCGGATCATCATGAGGGTTATGTTTCCCCAGTTTCGATCATCACAGACCTGAACGATCCCTTATATCTACCACCCGGTGACACTAGTGGAGCTCCTTTGGTTGGTTTCAAACTCAATGGCTCTAGTAATTATGCTGTTTGGAGTCGTGCTATGAAACTTGCTCTTCTCTCTAAGAACAAGTTGGTATCGTGGATGGCAAATACCCTGCTCTGGCTGAAAATTCGCCCTATTTGCTTGTCTGGGAGCGTTGTAATGCGATTTGTCTTTCTTGGATCCTCAACTCACTATCTGGGCAACTCCATGAGGGCTTAATTTACACAGTTAGTGCTGCTGATCTCTGGAAGGAGCTCTGTACTCATTATAGCCAGGTCGACCCGACTCGGATCTATGACCTTTTGAATGAATTAAGCTCCACAAAGCAATTGAATGGATCAATTACTTCTTATTTTCATCGCTTGAGAGCGTTATGGGATGAGTATGCAGCATTGATGGCTCTAGATTCACCAAAAATGTCCAAAACTGACAGTTGGAAACTTCATCATGAACGCATGAAGTTTTATCAATTCTTGAGAGGACTAGATGACCGCTTTTCTCATCTTAGAAACCAGATTTTGCTCATGAGGCCATTTCTTGACGTTTTGCAAGCTTACTCCATTGCCAACAATGTCGAATACCGGTATGGAGGACCAGAGAAGATGATTGGTGATTCTTAGGCTTTTACGTCGACATATGGGACCGACGCAACAAGCTGGTCTGCATTTGAGCCACTTGTTGCGGAATCAGGGCCTAAGTGATCAATTGGGACAACACCTTTGCATAACGAAAATGACACATTGTTTTCGCTCAAAGCAGGGCAAAATGATGCGTCATCTAGGGTTCTTGGCAAACCTAATTGTGGACGAAAAGGGCACCGCAAGGAAAGTTGTTATTGTCTTAAAGGACCTCAATGTGAGCATTGTCAGCTTTTTGGACATAAGAAGGAAGCTTATTATAAGCTTAACGGGTATCCTCTGGGTCACAAGAATTTTACTAGTAATTCTACTATCAATTTGGCCACTGTTGAGCCTAGTCATTGCACTTTTACACCAGAGCAGTGTGAACGCATTATCCATCTAATCAAGGAAGACTATGGTAAGACCTCTCATGCTAATGGAGCATGTATTCTAGAATTTTTTCCTTACATTTGGATTATAGATAGTGGGGCCAGTGATCATATTACTGCTAATTTTAATTACTTAGAATTTCTTGTTAAATGCATGTCTAAGTCTAGATCTATTAAACTGCCAAATGGGGAACTAACCCAAGTCACCCACACTGGTTCCATAACCTAGCTGACGGTTTAAAATTACATAATGTTCTTTATTCTCGTGATTTCAAATATAATTTGTTGTCCGTAGCTAAATTCACTGCCGAGAATAACTATTTAGTGATTTTCTATGCTGATTTGTGTGTGTTTCAGGACCTCTCAACGGGTGACGTTAAAGGAATTGGTAAAATGCGACATGGACTTTATTTTTTCTTGTACCTTAGGAATAAACATGTTAGCAAATTTTTCAGTACTATACTGGCCCTTTCAATTACTTCAACATGTAATGACCTTAATTTTCATTTATGGCATTCGAGACTTGGTCACATGTCTTTATTTAAATTTAAATTTTTGAATGATTTCAAAGATTTTTCGTCTTCTGATTTTCATTGCTTAATTTTCCTTCTTGCTAAGAAAACACATGATTCATTCACTGTTCGCACTGATAATGTCAAAAATCTTTTTGATTTAATCCATGTGGACATTTGGAGACTATATCATGCCCTAAATTATGATGGTTCAAAATATTTTCTAACTATTGTTGATGATTTTTCACGAGGGACTTGGCCTTTCCTCATGAAACATAAGACTGAAACAATATCACATTTGGAATTTTTTTTAACACAATTTAAAATCATTTTAGCATTGGAGTCAAATGCATTCGTTCTGATAATGCAACTGATTTCTTTAATTCCTCATGTGACAAATTGTTTTCATTACGGGGTATAATGCATGAAAGTTCATGTGTATATACCCCACAACAAAATGGTGTGGTAGAACATAAACATCGTCACTTATTAGATATTGCACGAGCATTAAAATTTCAGAGTCACATGCCTACATGTTTTTGGGGTGAGTGTATACTCACTGCCACACACATTATCAATCGCATTCCTTTTTCAGTCTTATATGGAAAATCTCCTTATGAAATGATTCATGGGAAAGCTCCTAACCTTTCTAGACTTCGAGTCTTCGGTTGTCTTTGCTATGCTTCGGTGGTGGGGTACAAAGACAAATTTGCCCCTCGAGCTATTCCTAGTATTTTCATGAGATACCCTTTTGGGAAAAAAGGGTATAAACTTTATGACATTGAAAGAAAGAAATTTTTTGTGAGCCGTGATGTTCATTTTCATGAAAATGTTTTCCCTTTTACAAACATAGAGATTGGGTCCCATTCTTTAAAATTCCTTATGCTGTCATCTCGAGATGAGGAACCTGCACAACAAGTTATTGGAGTTAAACCTAATTCAGAGGCTTAGGTAATCTCTCTTACCCAATCAAATTCCATTCTTGATACAACCGGTCATACTACACCAGATATTACCACTTTTAATATATCAGGCAACCAACCCAATGATTCTACCTAGGAGATTATAGATCCTCCTCCTACATCACCTCATATTTTCACTTATGATGAGACAAAGGATGATCCTTTCTCACCAACCATGCCTGATCCTATAGTCCCTTCACCACTTCCTAAACAATTTACTAGAATTTCTAGGCCACCCATATGGACTCAAGATTATGTTTGCAACAATGTTAGTTGATCCATACAGTACCCCATATCTGATTATGTATCTTATACACATTTATCCATTCCACACCAACACTTCATAGTAACCATTTCACCTGAGACAGAACCTTTGTTCTACCATGAGGCAGTTAAGGATTCTAGATGGTGAGATGTCATGGATCAGGAAATGAAAGCTTTAGAATCGAATGGAACATGAGAACTGGTAGACCTACCACCACGGAGAAAACCCGTAGGATGTAAATGGGTATACAAGATTAAGTATCATGCTGATGAGAGTATTGAGCGCTTTAAGGCTCGTCTAGTGGTGAAAGGTTATAGTCAGACAGAAGGCATTGATTATCATGAGACTTTCTCTCCTACAGTAAAATCTGTGACAGTTAGAAGTGCATTATCTATTGCTTCACAACGTAAATGGACTATTCGACAAATGGATGTCCATAATGCATTTTTACAAGGAGGCTTAGATGAGGAAGTATATATGAAACCACCACCTGGGAGTCCTTTCGAAGGGGGGGTCCAAAGTATGTCGGTTGAAGAAATCTTTGTATGAGTTAAAGCAAGCTTCATGACAGTGGAATGAAAAGTTTATAGAAGCTTTAGTATCTGTTGGCTATCGACAGTCACTGTATGACTATTCTCTTTTCACTAAAGGACAACATGATAACATTGTTTTAGTGCTCATCTATGTGGATGACATCTTAATTACCGGTGATGACACACAAGAAATTGAGGCTTTACAAGCCTATCTTCATTCCACATTTCAAATCAAGGATTTGGAAGAATTCAAGTATTTTCTTGGAATTGAGATCCTTCGAGATTCAAATGGCATGCATCTTAGTCAACATAAGTATATCTTAGAATTGATTTTTGAATTGGGACTATCAGCTGTGAAACCTGTTGGAAATCTTATGGAGACAACTATTTTATTTACTAGCTTGAAATATGATGAGCGAGTTTGTCCATAAATAGATGATCCATCATTTGAGAACATCTTAAGTTATCAGCAATTGATTGGTAAGCTGAATTTTCTTGATATGACACACCTTGACATCGCTTTTCCAGTACACCTCTTAAGTCAATTCATGCATACTCCCAAGCGATCCCACTGGGAGGTAACTCTCCACATTGTTAAGTATCTTAAAGGAACAATAGGGCTTGGTTTATTCTTTCCTTCAGATGGTAATTTTCTCTTGCAAGCTTTCTGTGATGCTAGCTATGCAAAATGCCTTATGACACGTCGATCCACTATTGGCTTCTGTCTTACACTTGGACATTTAGTAATTTCTTGGAAAAGTAAAAAAGTAACCAGTTATGACTCTTTCTTCAACAGAGGCTGAATACAGGGCCATGACAACCACTACTTGTGAGATCGTTTGGGTGGTTGGTCTATTAAAGGATATGGGAATTAATGTTTCACAGCCAGTGCTGTTATATTGTGATAATGAAGCAGCACAAAAATTGGCAGAAAACCCAGTCTTTCATTAGAAGACCAAACATATAGATGTTTCTTGTCATTTTATTCGAGAAAAAATACGTCATGGTTTAATTAGCACAGCACATGTTAGGAGTGGTGATCAACCTACATATATTCTGACTAAGGCTTTAGGGACAAATCAACACTATCATCTCCTTAGCAAGCTTGGGGTCTTGGACTTCTTTCGACCCTCAGCTTGAAGGGGGGTGTTGAAGGTTAACAATTTTATATTTATGTTACCATATATTGTGCCTAAAATAAGGCCCAATATATTTTCCTATATTTGAGATACTAGGGTTTTCCTTATATAAGCCTTATTCATGTTTATATATAGCTTCTTAGGTTAACATGTAAATCATAATAGCCGCACACTAAGAGTTCTTTTCTCTATGGCTTTTGTTTTCTCTTGTAACTAGTTTTGGTTTTGCTTGATCAATAAACAAGCTTTTATTCCAAACATACAAGAGTTCATCAAATTCTTCAAGAAGTAAACCACCGTTGTCCCTATCCTAATTGACGACCCAAACTGAAAAGACGACAAATATTCTCGGTTTTATTTTCTCACAACCTTACTCCAATTTTCGCAAATGTAAAATTCATTATAATATCTCTAAAATTCCAAAATTACAATTTTTTTTTATAACCCACACTCCCACCAAGCTCTGTTTGATATGTAAACTAGAGAGTAGTTATCCGTTCCAAATCATGCACCAGGTCAGTCAAGAATATAGTTGAGAAGATTTAAACTTAAATATTTTCTTTATACACCCGAAGGGTTTAAAGATTACATTTATTTCTTCATAAACCCTAGGCAAGCAATTTATGCTAGAGACGAGCTATTATTATCTTGTCTTGCTTAACAAAAGAAGCGAATTTCTTAATCAGATCCAACGACTTTTCTTATTTGATGTCGGACAAATGGAAGCAATGCTTCTCTCCTGGAGTCTCTACTATCTCTGCAGATCCTCCCCACCCACTTTTCTTCAATTCTTCATAGTAATGCTTTCCCACAGACATATAGTCGTCCTTCTCAGCCACGAAAATCAACACCCTCTCACACCCCAACCTAGCAAGGTCTGCGGCATCCGGTCTCATCCTAGGATCCTCCAACCCTCCATTTACTGGACACATCTCTAACCACATCTGATCATCCTTGGTGGGTCCAAAATATGGGTGGACAAGTTCCACCCCGACCACTTTCACTCCAGGTAACCCGATTGACCCAACCCGAGAGGCCAAAGTATGTGAGATGTTCCCTCCAGCACTGTCTCCCCCGATAAAAACTCGTCAGAAATCTGCATGGTCGTTCAACCATGGCTCAGGTCCGTTTCTGGTACCATGGGATGCCACCCACAGAAGCCCGACCCATGAGTCTTCGTAACAAGCAGGTATTGGTCTGGTTGGGAACATGCCGTACTCAACCAAGACTGCAATCACATTAGCTTCCGCAACAAAGGTGTTGAGGAAATTATGGTATAGAGGGCAGAAAGCAGAATCCATGCAGAACCCACCGCCATGCACGTAGAATAGGAGAGGGAGCTCCCGGGTCGTTTCAGCAGATGGGGGTAGACATATACGGGCGGACACCGGGGGTTCGGATGAGATGATGACATCCTTTGTTTGGACTCCGGTGACTGGGTCATCGGAGGGTGGGATTTTCTCAGTGAAAGGGCGACGCAACTTCACACGGCCGTCTTTGTATATGGTGAAAAAGCGGAACTTCTGGGTAATTTCAGCGTCGCTGGAGGCCATTGGAAGAAGCAAGAAGTAGTGCACTGGGAGACTAAAGCTTTTGAGAAAGAGAGGGACGAAGAGAGTGGCAAGAAGCTGGGATATCGTGGTTTGTTTCTATTGTTAAGGAGAAAGTCCATGCGCAAGATATGTTAGATATTGGGTCATTTATGTTTTTCCTATTTTCTCTCTATATTGGGCCTTGGCCCTTTTAGCTTGTATGCCCTTTCTTGGTTTGCAGTTTTGTACAAAAGCAACTTAAGGCACGTTTGTATTCTTTGGCAAGTACATATACGAGTTATCTATTCTTTAGCCTATGGGCGGTGTTCATCACTTGTCCTTTGATTTTATTGCCTTCAGTGAGATCCGTTCTTTTATTTACTAAGAAAATATGATTTGTTAAGTAATGTATAAAAATTAAAAAATATATCTTTTTAACTTATAACTTAGCTTTTTATATTGAAATTTGAGCTTTTTAATGTGATATTAAAGTTTATATGATTCACTCTAATATTTATTTGTTAGATATATTTGATTTTGACTATAAATATATAAAAATTAGTTTCAAAAACTATATATAAAACATTCTAAACTCATATGCTATTGTAATAATAAAAAATAAGGGAATACTATGTAGAATAGATAATCAAGCTAATGATTATTTTTTGAGATTAATAATTTCAATATTTCATGATTTTTTTAATCAAAATTAATTTTTTAAAGGATTTGGTTGACATGAAATTTTTTATTTAATACCTAAATATCTTAAATCTACTAAAATGGGAAACAATACTTAATTTATTGATTTTGAGAGAAGTCAAATTCAGTCCGAGACATAAGACAAATGATAAGCCCAAAGAAATGCAGATTAATGAGAGTTTCAAGGGAGCTAATTCTTTTCTTTTACTTAGCCTCTCCAATCAACTTGTTTTGGTTTATTCATATCTTAAAAAAACATGATGCCAGCTACGTTCTTGGAAATTTCAATCACAAGATTCGTATATTTCCTAGGAAGCTTCAACATCGTCCTATGAAAAGTAATGCATATATTTGTAACGTTGTCTGAATTTTTTTATAGCATTGGGATATCCCGTTAGTGAGTTTCTTGCAAGGTATCTAAGGGTTCCTTTCTCACCTAAACGATTAAAGAATTATGACTGAATTTTTGGTGGAAAGTATTCCTGCAAAAATATGACATTGGACTAACAAGTTTTTGTCATATGCAAGAGGATTCTAACTAATAAAGGCTATCATGAATAAAATAAAATAAAAGAGCTAATTACAAATTTCCATTTAGATTTGTGTTTGTTCCAACGCTACTTGGTCTTGACAGGAATCAGCTTTTTAAAGGCCTCGTATAGGGCTGGGGAAAGAGGAATAAGAATGCAAAGAATGGTTCCCAGTGAAGTTTGTTCGTGAAGGTGGAGAATTGCTGTATGTGACTCACAATCTTCTCCGTCAAGCTTGAGAAAGGATCTCTCTAGATAACGTGCAAGCACCTCTGCTTCAAATTTAAAGAGCGGGGTTTTGCAAAAGCCTAACTGATAGAGTTTTCGGTGGAAAGAAAGATGCGGCTGCATGAGTGATCGCTACTTGCCTCGGGTACTTCCAACGAGAGATTTTTCCTTTCCACGAAGTAAGTTGCAAGCTGCCGCATGACTTGCTGTTGAAGAATACTCCGAACTGGTGGAGATGCAAGCAGCAAAAGAACTAGAAAAGACAACAGAGAGGAATAGAGGACTGTGTGTGAATCTTGTGAGCACTGAAAACGGATTAAAATACCGTTTCTTGAATGTAAAAAGGGTGAATCAGGGATTTGGGGTAGAGAGCCGAAAGGTTGTAAACTTTTCTCCAGATTGCAGTAATGATATTTCCTCTATTTTGTCGAACCACATAAACAGTCCTCTTTTATTTGATTGCCTGTGTGAGTTTGCTTGTTCCTTATCCCTTGTTGTCATCGACTTATTTGCTATTTAACTTCACTGAACTGAGATTGTAGGCTAAATAAACTAACAAGTCAATCATTTGTGTGTAAAATTCAAACAATCAGCTACAGTTCTATAGAACCACCAAAAGCATGCATTGGTTGAGTCGGCGTAGATTGCAGATCCATCAATCAGCAGAAACCAGCTTTGCATTGAAGA
The DNA here is from genome assembly GCA_028551485.1 of Casuarina cunninghamiana. Classification (NCBI taxonomy): domain Eukaryota; kingdom Viridiplantae; phylum Streptophyta; class Magnoliopsida; order Fagales; family Casuarinaceae; genus Casuarina; species Casuarina cunninghamiana. Next base: position 28,023,756 of record CM052369.1, read on the forward strand.
ATCTCATTCACTAGATCCATCATAAATGCTCGCCAGCAAATGTTCACAAGAACTTGGCTGCATTTTTAGTGACAAATTATTTCCTTCAGTAACCCCAAAACTGAACAAGAAGCATTACAAAGTAGGGCGGCCAAGGCATCAGGTTGTCCAATCTTGAGGCCTTAAAGTTGTGGACTTCATTAATGCTTTGAGGGCCCTGATTGACTCGTTGCGATCGGACAAAACGGTTTTAAGTAATTAAAAAATAACTCAGCGTATGCCGCAAGTTCATTTTGACCTGTAATCTGCTGTTCTTGGAAGAGAAGTTATCCTGCGTTTGCTGCAGCAAAGAAGATGTGTAGTTGGTTGCATAAGCCGAAGTCTTTATATGATATTGGGTTTTGATCTTGGGCATTGCAAGTCTCCTGGGGATATCGATGCTTCTCCCATGTCGTACCTCCCAGAGCAGGCAAAATCTTTGACCACGTAATACAAAGTTGCCCCCGAATCACGTCGTGTTTCCTTTTGTCTTGTTTTGTTTTATTTCTATATCTTCCCTTCCCTTCCCTTCTTAGGCTTGTAGTCAGTGGCCATCATACCCCATTGAAAAACAAAGCTGGTAAGGGAGATCCCGAGGCTGTATAACATGAGACACTTGGATGGTCTCAGGCCTTTGAGTGTTTTGATTTTTCATATGGTATTAAAGTACAAGTTAAATGTATTCTGTCTTGTACAACCTAAAGGTCAATGTTACTGAGAGTGTGTACAAAATGAAAGTCTTACATTAAAATATAAGATCATTGAAATAAAGTTTAAATAAAAGAAAAAAAGTCTTTCAACTCCTATATTAACTTCCAAATTGAATTTTTGAGCCTTTTGACATAGATAACCAGTTTTTTTTTTTTAAAAAAAGACATAGGATCAGCAGCTCAAGTATAAGGATAGATAACATCAAAAGAGTAAGTAGCCTTTTCTTTTCATTCATACATAACGCTTCCTTTTCAGCAAATAGAGCTGCAGTATTTCCTTTTTTCCTAGTCACTTGTTTTGGTCGCTTTACCTAAAAGCCCCACAAAATATCTCCTGAACATGAGAGGCATTCTCATACAGGGTAGCTTGTATGATTTTCTCAGCATTATTTGAACATGGTTGAAAAAAACAAATATCTACACAAGCGGAACTGGTTCAATTATAGATGATAGAATTCGTTTCTTTGCTCTCGAATCAAGGGCTCCATGTCCATCTCCATGCTGGTATGTACAATGGGCAATCCGAGCAAGGTTAATTGCTATTTCCAAGAAAGATTTTTCAAATGGTGAGTTATAAATTCCATCTTTATTCATTTTTTTCCAAGTATCATCAATCATCTGACTTATGAGTTCCCGAACACATTCCTCAGGAAGATTAGTCCCGTGCATGTAGCATGAGAGAGTTTGCTGTTTCACCTCTCTCCAATTCAGCCTGTATCACAAAGAACCCAAAGAAATATTAATGCAAAAGGCGTGTTTTTACGATATACAACCACTTGCCATGATGTTTAAAATTCAATTTAACATGCATACCTTCGAAGTACCCAAATCATTACAAGGTCGAAAAATAAGAGAAGGCCAACGTAGAAGATTATGGTAATCTTTCAAGCCTTCCTGCGCTTCGATTGTGACATATGGAGACATTAAACAATAAGCACAGATTAATTGTAGTGCCCCTGATGATGACAGCCATGCATTTTTGAGGTATTGATCAAATGATGGTGTGTATTTATTGTGTCTCGACTTTGCTTCTTGTAGGAATGTTTTGCATAAATCTGCCCACTGAAATATTAAACAGAATAAACAAAATTTATTTTATTTCTAAAGTAATATTACATAGGATAATTCTGATATCATGTCACAAGACCTAGAAACTCAATTTAAAAGTCATATAAAAAAGTTAAAAGAATAATTCTATTATAAACTTTACCTTAAGAATTTTATTTTCTAATATGGAATTCTCATCTTGCATATAAGTTGTTAACTTACCGCTTTTGTTAGATATGGAAGAATGTCTTCTTCTTTCTCCTTTAATGTTTCATAAACCATCTCATTAACAATATTGTAAAGAGCTAAGAAGCGTAACTTCAGAGACTGAGGAAGAGATGTCGCAGCAATGATATCCCATCTGAAACAATTCAAACACATGACCCAATTTAAATAATTCAACGAGAATTTATGTAAAGCAATTCAAACACGTGACCCAATTAGTGGTGGGCTCTACTATGGAACAAACCTTTGAACAACGTCTGTAAATATCTCCAACTCTTCCAATGTGCCATATATATCGTATACATCGTCAATGGTGGTTATTAATGCAGCCACTTTGGTTAGCCCTTATCGACAATTACTAAATTGAGGCTCACAGACCATTCCAACCGTCCAAAAAAAGCATTCTGTTAATCTATCTCTAGTGAAGCCCAGTTTGTTTGCCAAGCCCATTTCTTTCCACCATCTAAATAATCCAAAAAAATGTATGAAAGATTAAAAATTGTGAGTTCAAATTTGCTCGAGCAAAGATAAAAGGGAAGTTTGAAATATGGAAATTATTTTGCCTTCAGACACTGCAATATGTCTTACCTGGACATGTCTTTCAGATCTCTTTGGAGCATTGCTTGAACTATATTGAAGTCTAGTGTGGCAAGTTCAAGTAGCACGGGATTGGCGTCCTCTCTCATTCTGTACTGCTCAATGTACCATCTTGCTTCTAGTCTAAGCGTTCTGCGGTGCAATGGTAGCTCCAAAGAGTGTCTTACTTGTTCTTCTAGGCTTTTGCTTATACCTCCTTTCAGGTCCTTGAGATGTGTGCTTGTGAACGCACGTGCCTCATCTAAGAGCTTTTCTCCTTCAAAACCGAGGTACGAAGCCTCCCGCAGACTCATCATTCCTTTAACGTCGTTGCAAAAGCACTCCTTGAAATTGCCTTCTTGGTCCTTGAAACTTTCAAAAAGCAACTTGCACTTATGGCGACAAGAAATTGTCTTAAAATTATTTTTATGTTTAGTAATAATGGTGGCTATTATGATGAGATCTTTATGTCCTCCTCAAAGCGGTACCCCAGTCCTAAATGTTGGACGTCGTCAATCAATTCAAGTTTGGAAACCGAGTCTGTGTCTTCATTGGTAAACATGCTTCTAACCTTCTTCTCTAGCGTCTTGACCTTGTCTTCGTATGTTTCAGCCTACAAAAAAAGGTCCGCAAAAGATACGATATAGCGATGATATACAAACAAACTGACACGTATATGTAATGCGTGGGAAATGCATGGAAAGAACAAAGTCGAATAAATGCTGTCACCATGTGGTCATTTTTCAAGGACTGCACAAAATCATAACTCCAGGTTGCTGGTTGGTAATTTGCTGACCGCCTGTTCGCTGTTATTGGTGAAGTTTCTATGCCCACAGAACAACGGACAGGCCAGGTTATGCAAGTGCGTTGGAGAGCTCTTTTTGGGAGTTGTTTATCAAGTTTAGGAGTCACTGAGCATCTATGGGGAGAACATAATAGATCAGTTTTTGTGTTATGCCCATAACACCAACTAGTGCACCTATATATAGAGACCCAGAACTGTCTGTTTCACATACATCCAATTTACGAGGATAAGAAACTAACGTTGTTGAGGTCTTCTTGGCTGTGCTTTCTTGGAACAGTGAAGGTTCCAGAAACGGTGAGAACTTAACACTTGCGAGGAAGAATGGCCATATATTTTTTCCGTTTGTCTGTACTTGACATACATTTCCCGATTTTGATGAACGGTATTTTATCTGCGGCCGCGAATAGGGGTGGTCTTCTTCTGTGGCCACGAATCGCAGGTGACGTACCGAAGCTCTTGTCACATCACACACGTGAAAAAGGTCCAATGCTTCATGAATTATGTAACTGGACATGATGCTTGAAAATTTTCTGGCGTTTTCGGAATGCCAAAATTATACGTTCCCTTCCCACAAGTTATCAGGAATCGGTTTGTCTGTGCTTCAGGTATATTTTCAAGCCAATTCTGTTCGGACAAATGCTGTGGCCCTGAATCGGGGTGGTAGTCAAGCTCTTCTTACTTCACACCTGTCAAAAAATGTAGTGTTTTCCGAATTATGTGATTGCATCTTATATTTGAAGGAAAATTTTCTGCTATTTTGGACATGGAAAAGATCACAAGTTCTTATTTCTAGTAGAGTACCCAAAGCCTAACTCAAAATCTAACTAAAAAGTTGAAGAGCCTTCTTTTAATTTAGATTTTACTCCATGAATCTTATTTTTGGATACAAGATTTTCATTCTGCACACAAATCCTCACAAATTGAGTGTCATTGCGCTTAAAGCCACATAAAATGAAACAAATTTAATTTAAACTTTGATATTGTATTAAAAATCTTAATTTATAAGTTATCTCAAGAGTTTAAAAAATATTTTTTTATTTAAATTTTATCATAAAAAATTACACTTCTAATTTAAGATTTTTGTCTTATGCACAATTTCTATCAAATACTCCCCATGACTTAGCATGGCCAATCCAATCTACATATATCCTCTATGTTTCATATTTTTCTTTCTTTTTTCCCTTTTCTATTCTCTTGATGAATTTGTTGGGATTTTAGGTTTCAAAAATGAAAAAGGGCCATGGGAGACTGTATGATTGTGTGGGTTGAAACTCCTTGTCCAAGTAGAAAAAGCAAAACATTACAGACCAACGTAACAAAGGAATGAGCTAAACTATTACAAAAATATAGTATACTTTATAGAAGCATCCATTGTAATATATGTCATTTTTCCCCATAATCATTACTAATTATCATTCTTTTATTCACGTAAATTCTACGCAACCACTCTCTGGAACCTCGATTTTGCAACGGGCCCATATTGACATCCTATACGTCTTAGTCGGGTATGTATCTGTATGCTGGCCAAACTTGTTCTTAATCAACCCCCGCAATAGTCCATTGCTTCTAAGGCAAGTTATTTGAAGGAAACCTTGCTTGAACGTGGCGTCCATTTGTTTCGGAGGTAATGAAAGAATTGTCTTCTTCACTGTACTATGTATTCATCACCACATACATAGCGCGACACGATCTACTGCGAAAAACAAAATCTCAGTCCAGCCAGCCACATATCTATGCGTGTCCCTAATTATGTTCGGTTTTGCTTTTTTATGAACAACATTGACCTTTAAATATCTCAAACCACTGAAAAATCTGTTACTTTTAGAATCATTTTTTTGCTGGACATTGAATTATTTATTCATTGACAAATACTTTACTCAATTGAGAATAAATATTATTTAAAATCAAAATATCTCAAATTTCAACACCGAGTGACTTCATATATGTATGTGTGTGTGTGTGTGTTTTTTTTTTTTTTAATAAAGAAAAAGAATGGTATACTTTATTTCTGTCACACTGAAAAGAATTTCTTTTTCAGTATACTTGAATTCATCACTCTAAACAATGTTTCAGAAAACTTAAGGAAATGTGGAACCATCAAGACATAGTGTAAAAGAAAAACCACCAACATGGCCAATGACAGCCGAGATCTGTTATGCTCCAAGGTAAACATAATTTCCGGTAGCTAGAAGGAGATACACGTAGAATGGGCTACTTCCTTAGTAGTTCTTCTTAGCATTTTACAAAAGCCAGGACATTACTTTTGTACAGCAAAAGCGGTCGGGTCTATAGTATTATATTCTTTCAAACTATCCTTTTGCTACTAGCAAGGAAATTGCATAGAAGCATAAGGTAAAATTGCAGTCGATGGGACGGTGCTTCCATGCAGATCGTTCTTTGAAAAGTGGATGAGGTAGCTGGGTACTGGAGTCTAATGCTGGCGTGGCTATCTCTGGCCATCTGGTTGGGCAGAACTTTCTGGTCAAGTCGAGTTCACGACACCTCCTGATTCTATTATAGCCATGATTTGATCAGCAAGTTGAGATGCGTTGATACTAGGAAGCTCAAAATGCCTAACATTAATAGTTTGCATTATCCAAAAGTTAGTAGTAGAGAAGTTCTAAATTGGACTTTGGGTTTTCTAAAATGTATTAGTTGGGATCGATCAAGGGGAAAGATCTATTCTTTTTTTTTTCCTTTTTGTTTTTTTGTTTTGTTAGGTAAATGGGGTTTGTAATATTGGATGTCAAACCTATGACTTAAGTCCTAGGTTGCCAATGATTAGTTATTAGACTATAGACCTTTTGAGAATTTATTCTTGATTAGGTGTATAGAGAGAGGAGAATATTCTTCCTTATGATGTTAAATTTACCTTATAGTCATTACAAAAACTTTTCACCTCATTTTTAAAAACTTTACCAGGTGCACAATACTTGAACCAAAACACGTTATATAGCAATGTGTTGGGGTCAATTTTACGTTACTAGGCTCATGGATAAAAGTCAAAAAGTTAAGGGCATTTATAGAGTTCTGCATTATGCAGGGGCAGCAATGCTTCTAAAAGCCAAGAAGATCTCTATAGGCCACTTAGATTTGGTCCCTAATAAACAATCGCTTAAGTCTTCTATGGGCTAGATGAATAATCTCGAAAAGATATAGGAGTAGAAATGTATTAGAAGTAGAAATTAGAAGATTATTAGGTTAAAGTTAAAGACTCATCTTATGTGTTAAAATGAGCTCTTACAACTAGTTATAAATTCAAAGTGTAGCATCATTAAAAGCTACTTAGAGTTGAAGAAAAGAAGAAAAATACTCTACACCTTTTTGGAATTGCTATGGAAGCAATATGAGGTTCTGTGAATGACTTTATAGCCATTGAAAGGTTCCAATATAATTGGAGATGTTTGTTGGAATGAAAAACACATCTTAATTTTACTTATGACTTACTCCTTTTTAGAAGGGAAAACAAAAGCCTTATTCTGGTCCATATGATATGTCTCCAAAAATTGTTATCAATACCCAGACTTCAACCTCATCTAATGAAAAGCAATGCATATATTTGTAATGTGGTCAAAATCTTTTCATGGCATTAGGATACCTTTTCAATGAGCTTCTTGCAAAGTATTTAAGAGTTCCTTTTTAATCTAAAAGATTAGAGAATTATACTATAAATTTTTTATGGAAAGGATTTTTGAAAAATATGATGCCGGATCAACAACTTTTTTATCATATGTAAAAAAGTCTAGCTAGTAAAAACCATCATTAAAAAAAAAGAGTTGATACAAATTTCCATTTCCATTTAGATTTGTGTTTGTTTTGATTGATTTGATTTTTTTCAACTCTTCACTTTCTTTTTCTTTTTATAGAGTAACGTTGAAAGAATATAATAACTACAATAAAAATGAATAACAAACAAAATAAAAATAAAAACCAATTTAAGAGTTGATTCTCTTGTGTTTTCGACAGGACACTTATAAGTTTGTATGAAACAAGAAATTAAAAAAAGAACAAGAAAAACAACAACAACAAAAAAGTTGCTATCCTAAAATATGTTACGACACTCGAAAAGGTGCGATGTTATCTCTATAAGAGATGTGGTCCTATATTTAGCCATAAAGAATGAAATTCCTTAAAAAAGAGAGAATTATCTTGTTTTAGGATCTTCACAAACTATCTACAACTATAGGTTTCTCCCGCTGGTGGAACACCTGTTGCTAAACAAAGAAAGTAATGAACAAGATCAGAACAGAGTGAAGTTGGAACCATGGTATTTGAAGATCCATCTGCTATTTCCTGATTCTACATGGTTCCAAGGCTTGATCACGATTACTGAGTTGTGTAGCAGAGTGCACGCATGGCAAGCTGATGGGCTACCATCTTGGACGTTTGGCCCTTCCAGTGTTGTGACTTGTTTTAGTATCAGCGGAGGCAGGCCCTTTACTCTTACAACTTGACTGGTCAGTACCTGTTTCACGTTCTAAATCAAGTGCAGAGGCAGCACGTTCTGGGTTCACAGTGTTGGTTTGGTCAACACTGTTGACGTAGCCTATAATTATCTAATTCTAATTGATCTTTTATGAAACTGTTAAGCATTGATGAACAATGAACCAAAATGATTGAAAAGCCTCGCATTCTATACATGCTCGTAATTAACAAGACAGTCCATGATTGCATTACCCTCTTGATGGATGTGTTGCACTTTCGTAATGTGGGAATCATGGATATACTCTTTTTCTTAGCAGGACTATTTCCTTAATGCAGTCGGACCAACCAAAAGACATCACTAGGCCTACCTATTCTCTTAATAAAAAACTTCAGCCTTTGGACTCACTTGACGGCTTTCCCAATTGTTAGTCTATATCATGTACCACTGTTTATTAAGGTCAAAGCGAAGCCAAAGAAAGCTTCTCATAATATGACATACTCGATAGGCGATTCTATGGTAGGAAATATATGTGGAATGTACGAAGAAGATCATACATACCATTAAAGCCGAGAAAAACAATGGACTTCGAAGTCATTATACACGTTAACTGGTCTGGCGCTTAGTTGCGGGACTCAGGCTTCTTTTCACCGTCCCGGAGTCCATAGCCAATCCCTTCAGCTTGAAACAAGCATCTTCAAAAGCATCCGAAAAGTCACAACCTGAAAACATTACAGGTTCTTAGGATTTTAAGTCACAAGCTTGGAAGGATCGCCATTGAAAACTCAGTCTACCAACCATTTCCTTCTATATATGTTGTTCTTGGTTCTTTCTCAAGCATATGCTCATAAACATAAAAAAATTCACAGCCTGAATACACGACAGGTTCTAGAATTTTAACTCGCTAGCTTGGAAGGATCGCCATTGAAAACTGAGCCTAAGAATTATTTCCTTCTATATATGTTGTCCTCGGTCCTTTCTCAACCGTAAACCCATACCCAAGAAATGTCTTCTCCGAACCCACCCACAGGTGGTCCACTTGGTAAGGGTTGGGCTTGGGATCCTTGAGGTCCCAGGTTCAACTCCCCATGGGGAGCATTTGTGATTTAAGTCGGAGTCATGGCGGTGACTTGCTGTCAAACAACGCCGGCTTCTTTAGTTGCACAGAATGAATTTAAGCTCAGTAGCAATGGCCAGTTCTTACTTAGTGATCCGAACGGGAGTTATGTAGGGCTAAAACCAACGGCACCAAATCTGCTTGAGCAGTTATTTTGGATTGTGGGAACTTTATGATTCTAGACGAGAATTACAACCCTATATGGGAGAGCTTTAGAGAGCCTACGGATACAATTTTTCCTGGGCAGATACTATACATGCGTACCTTCCTCAAGGCTCCTCGGTCGGAGACAGATTATGCTGATGGGGATTTCCAGCTCCGTTTGCAGGATGACGGCAATCTGGTGTTTTACCATGTACCTTCACCAGATGAAAATGTTATTAGTTCTTATTGGGCCACCATGACGGTGTACTGGAATTCACAGCTTATCTTTGATAAGGCTGGCCACATTTACATCAAAGATGAGGACACATTGATGGTCCACAACATTACTCAAGATGAAATCTCAAACCAAATGTTCTACTACATGGCTAGGATCGATGTTGATGGAGTCTTCAGATTATACAAACACCTTAAGAGGGAGGATGTCACAAATGATGTGAGTTGCACTCTATCATGGACTACCGTGCAAGAGATTCCTGATGATATTTGTCTTACTGCCCCCACTGATGGCAACGGAAGGGGCTGGTGAGGATATAACAGTATTTGTGAGAAGAAGAATGATAGAATATCACTTTATTCTTGCCCCATAAAATACTCCTTAAACGCATCTGACCCCGAGAAAGGATGTAAACCAGATTTTCCACTTCCTACTTGCGAGGTTGATGGATGGGAAACAAACAAGGAGTTTGTAAAATTTGAAGAACTTATACACACTACCTGGCGTTTTTCCGATTACAATTATCATTCAGGGGTTGAGATTAACAAGTCAAGGTGTTAACAATTATGCCTTGATGATTGCTTCTGCGCTGCGATCACTTATTACGATAGTAAGTGTTGGATGAAAAGGCATCCTCTTGTAAATGGAGTGAAAAGTCTAACTATTGAAGAAACAGGCTTCCTAAAGGTCCCTATGAGAGAAGTTAAGAATAAGAAAGACCAATCAACTCTGGTTCTTGTCTTGGCAATTCTCCTTGGCAGCTCCGGATTCCTCAATATCCTTCTTGTAGCTGTTTTACTGGCTTTTTCTTTGCGAACCATAATATGCGAAATGTTGTAGACACTGCAAGCACATCCATCATGAGCATCAGAAGGTACAAATATAAAGAGCTCGAAAAAGCAACTGGCGGCTTCGAACAAATATTAGGTAGAGGTGCTTCCGTAAAAGTTTATAAAGGGGTCCTTGCATTGGATCCCACGAGATTTGTTGCAATCAAGTTGTTAGAAGGTGTAACAGAAGAAGGTGAATATTCTTCTTCTCTGAACTTATCTCATGAGAGAAAGGTGTATAATCATAGTCACAGAATTCATGGAACTTATACCATCAGTGCTTCACTTCTACATTGGAGATGTAAGCATTCTTGATGTAATGTTGGAGAAACTATAAGATTTGACTATTGAGCCCATCTGGAAGCTATTCTTAGCTGATTTTCTTGTGAAGACATCATGTGATTCACTCTCTTCATTTTGTCACTTTATTTTCGTTGGTAAACCCACCGATATTTATTTTGATTGGTAAACCACCAATTGTAATTTCTAGGGTTAAATGATTCATTTTGATGCTTAATTAGTCATGCAACTTCCATTCAGTACAGTACTATGTAGGAATACTACTTTCTACATTGTTACATCGAGAATAATGCTTTCTGCATTTCAGATCTCTATTTTCAGGCACTAAGACCATCCTAATATGGAACACAAGTGGGAAGGAAATTTTATTACAGATTGGTATACTGAAGGGTGAAGGAATACATTAATTTCAAGGCCCTGACCGTTGCTTGATGTTGTCCTCATTAGCTTTCGGGGATTTTAGCTTTTCCTGCTGCTGAGCCATATCGAAAGTTGCGTGGAGACCGAAAAATACATAGTATACTAGCATTAAAAGGCTGCAAATGCCAAATCTAATAAATGACTCTGAACCCAGAGATCCCATGAGAAAGACATTTGTTGCAATTGACAAGGATGGGATCCATGGGACAAGTGGGACACCCCAAACTTTTGGTGACCTCTGTTGAGGCAGAAACATGCACATTCCTGCAGTGGCCAAGAACCAAAGAGGAACTGTGATGGTGTATCCAAGCCAGCCATCAGGATTTAGTCCCCAGTAAGCTGAGGTTCCCAGTGAGGAGGCAATGATGATCAGCAACAAGATAACAAACTTCAGGAGGTGAATTCGTGGAGTGACTTCACTAACATAGTATCTTCTCACAAGAAGTGCAACAGCCATCATCATAAAAATAAAGAGTGTACTCACCGATAACAGGCCCGACAAGACCTCCAGGCTTGAGAAGAAAGCAATACAAGCACTTGAAATGGTAATCAAGAGTGTAGCATTTATGGGGGTTCCTGTCTTTGGGTGGACAAGGGCAAACCATGGTGGAATCATGTGGGCTCGTGCTATATGAGTGGTATATCTTGCCGGTCCTAGTGCACCTACAAGAAGAACAGTGCTCATTTCCCTTAGGGCACCAATAGCTACCATATACTTTGCCCATTTCATGCCTACATTATGAAATGCTACAGAGTATGATGCATGTGGATCTATGTCTGTATATTTCTGCATCATAGCCAGTGAAAGTGCCATTAAGCAATATATCACAATGATGATGGACATTGATCCCAACAATCCTAATGGTATGTCTCTAGATGGATTTTTGGTCTCTTCAGCCATGGTGGCAATGTTGTCGAATCCAACATAGGCAAAGTAGACAATTGCTGCAGCCTGAAAGACTCCTTTAGCTCCAAAAGGCAAGAAGGGTTTCAAATTTGATGCGTCAGCATGAGCAAATCCTGCAATTATCACAAATATAATGACTACAGTGTTAATTGCGGATGCTATCCAGTTGAAATGTGAAGTTTTCCTTGTGCTAATCATTGCAACTGTAGCAGCAATTGCGAGGACTGCAACAGCTATTGGGTCTAGGAGGTTGAACCCTTCACTGAGGTTTGTGTGAATGCGTAAGGAGTTGCGAGGGCGGTTCAGTAGATTCGTGAAGTAAGAAGTCCATGCTCTGGCAATTGCTGCAGTTCCAACAATGCTCTCAAGAAGTATGTTTGCTGCCGTTATGAAAGCTGCAAAGTCACCTAATTCAACTCTTAAGTAAGCAAATGACCCTCCTGCAACTGGAATTTCTACTGCAAATTCGGTGTAGCAGAAGACTGAGAGCATTGCGGAAACACCTGAGGCAAGGTAGGACAGAACTATGGCCGGTCCAGCATGGTTATGAGCTTCTTGCCCAGTGAGAACAAAGATGCCGACACCCATGACCGAACCAAACCCAAACCAGGTGAGATCCCACCAGGTGAGGCATCGTTTCATATCATTCTCACTCTGTTTACGAAGTTCTCCCATCTCCTCAACATCATTTGATCTGTGCACGAGACGATCCTTGAACCGGTACAAGGTTTGTGACAGTGCAAATCGATATGTGCCCCAGTTTTGAAAGGATTCTTCTGGAAAGAAATCTTGTTTGCTCCATCTCCAATACTTTCTTGGTTGGACATCATCACCCAATTCTCCAACAGAGCCCATAGTAACTGTTTCCACCTCCTTTCTCTGCTAATAATGTAGCCACTGATGGATAAAGATAGGAACTTTGTTGCTGTTATATAAACTTCAGTGTCTTAGCAGGTGTGATGTTATAATTGTGAAATCCAGACACTTCTTCCATAATTCATAATGAAGCCACATGCACATGGTTGACTTAAACTGACAATGCTGACAAATGTGCTTGTCTTTTACGTTGTATCCGCTTCAAGATGGCAAAGAAGATGCGCATCTTTTTGGAAACCTGTGAAGTGTGACTTAAAAGAAGGCCTTGTTTTCTGGCTTGTAATTTCAATGGTTGCTTTCTCATTTCTTCTTCTATGAACAGACGCAAGATTCTTCTGGTTCCCTTTCAAATCGTAGGTACATTGTCATGGTATTGTAAATTGAGTTTCTTGGACCTTTTGTGGCAAATTTAAAATAGCTTTCCTTCCATGGTTGAGGAATCAAGAAAAAGATGGTGGAAGTGACAGGTTCAAACCATAGTAGTTGTCTTCATCGTGGGTCCAGATTCAAGATTCTTGATTTATCAAAGCTGTGAGATGTAAACAGTTGTTAAAATCCTAAATCGGCTGGTTGAACGGAGGAGAAAGTGGCCAGAAATTTCAGAAATTAGGAAGAACAACAAAGAACAGAAACCCTAGTTTGCTTCAACGTGATTTTCAGATTCGATTAATAATATGAACAACAATTACAATATATGGATGAAAACAATAAATTAAATCAGGAAAGAAATCAATTACATTGATTTACAAAGCAAATAACGAAAGAATCGCCAAGGAAGGAGGATTTGCGGTGGCTAGGGTTGCGCAGAGGCGTAGGGGATGAACTGGGTCGTCTCATGAGGGAGATCGGATCCTGGAGTGGGTCACGAGTCACTATCGGGTGAAACCATGTTAAAATCCTAAACCAGCTGGTTGAACGAAGGAGAAAGGGCCAGAAATTTCAGAAATTAGGAAGAATAGTGAAGAACAGAAACCTTAGTTTGCTTCAACGTGATTTTCCGATTCGATTTATAATATGAACAACAATTACAATATATGGATGAAAACAATAAATTAAATCAGGAAAGAAATCAATTACATTGATTTACAAAGCAAATAAGGAAAGAATTGCCAAGGAAGGAGGATCTATGGCAGCTAGGGTTGCGTAGAGGTGTCAGGGACAAACTGGGTCGTCTCGTGAAGGAGATCGGATCCTGGAGTGGGTCGCGGGTCACTATTAGGTCGTGGCAGCTAACGTGGTGCTGACATGGCAGGCACGTGTCGCACACGTGCCGGTGGGGAGGTGGCACTCTGCTTGTCTAACAACAGCAATAGTATTTATTGCATTTTGAAATAATGCAATATTGACTATTTGTCCAATGAAATTAACGATGAAATCAAAGATGAAGTGAGAAATAACTTCATGTTAGAAAGCTAAGAAGAAAAGTTTTGAACGGATCCGAGGAACAAGATTAGAAGTTGAAAAGCTTCTCCTCTTTTTTCTTAAATTAGTTTGTTGGGAACGGATCCTTTGCAGTAGGTTGGAAGTAATATAAAATACTCCAATAATCTTACTATCATTGTGTTACATGTCCCAGTGTAGTAGTTTTGTTTATTATTATATGTAATTGTTTGTGTTGTCTAAATATGATTCTGGCAAATCCAAATGTTGTCCTGAATCATCCAAAATCCATCCCAGATCCTCCTAAACTAACCTTTTTCTCAGAGCGACATGGACATTCCAATGTTCTCTCAAAATCATCATAGTATAAGTTTTTTTTTTTTTTTTTCTCATTTTTTGCTTTTCGCACATACCTAAACTTATACCTAATATTAAACTTGAATCTCTTAGACCTAAGCAATATCTATTTCTTACTACACCAAACACTTATCCACATGAGTTATAAGTAAGATTTTGTAAATTTTATTGTTGGAAAAGCTATGACAAGATATTATTCATTTAAACCATTAATTTGAATATTAGGTTAGAAAACAAATGTCAATTTGTTTGTATACGCTGAATTCCACAAATCAATTTTCCCGAGCTTTGACAAGTTGATGGTGGAAAATTATGCAAGAAACAAGAAATCAAGAGAAAATGGCAACAAAGGCAAGTGGTTGGTGGAGGCAGAAGAAAAATGAGCGCCTCATTGACATGTCTGCTGTAAAGTCAAGACAGATGACCATAGAATGAACACGGCCGCCTTGATGACCCGATTCAAGGGATTGCCCAAAAAGATTCTCCCCTTCGGAATATTGCATATCCAAACAAAGGTCAATTATCCAATGACATTATCTTCTTTGCTTATCTCTGAATGCGTGCAAGCCTCCGATTTCAATGCCGTATGTTAAATTGGTTGAAAATAGCTACTTTGGGGACCAAAGAAAAGAAAAGGCAACATGGCTTTCCACATCTGCCTGAGTTCTCAATCAGTAGACAGATTGAAAGAAAGTATGCATAATTTGATAATGTATACAGAAGGATTTTACCTTTCTTTGTTGAATTTGGAGAAGATAGTTTTTCATACATATCCATCCAAAACTTTCTTTTTGATCAACTGGTGCTATTCTTTTCCTCCAATCTTATGATACTTTTATCAAATAAACTGATTTTCAATGAACAAATTGCTCAGCAAGTCCAGCCAAAGCCCATGTGGCGTGGAGTTCTTGGTGTAAAATCTCATGCTGAGGGTGAGCACAGCTCATTCCTCAGCATTACTCCATTTTGTGCAGTTATGGTGTAGGGTCCAACTATAAAGGGTAGGCCTGAGTATTGGGTGCATCAATCTCAGGATTTCAAAGCCTTGCTCATTTTGTTAGCAAGATATCTAACAGCATTTACACAACCAACAGTCAGTAGCCCGGAGACAGCCTGCCTTGCACTTGAAACCATGACTGCTCGCCTCAGAACCTTCTGCATGCATTTTGCAGCTTCTTCTCTTGAGACAACCAAAACTTCATGTATAACCCAACCTTAAATTGTTAAAAAAAGATGTTATTATCAACTCAAACTTGGTATATTTATTCAATTTGTCATCAAATCAAGTGTCACATCTTGCCACCTTTGCTAGTCATGCAAGTGGATATTTGAAATGAATAACCCAAATAATTGCTACTCTTTACTTCTAAGTCCACCTAATTGCTTTTACATGTTTTGATTGAAATATTTTAACTTATAAGTTAAGGGTTTTGTTAGTTTTGTGATCAAAATTAAGAAGATGAATAAAATTATAGTTTTATATTTAAGAGCAAAATAAAAGTCTTATCAATTAAATATTTGAGAATTTCTTTGAATATACTAAAGATGATAACTCTTTAGTGAATGAAAATCCAAAAAATGATAGATTATTACTTCATAAAGATTGATTTGTCGTGAATCACATAAATTTTTGGTATTTATTTGTATGTGCTATGTATTGATTACTAGATGATCTGCACTAAGCTCCCAACAACAGCTATGAGAATCTTGTTATCTCCCAAAACATCAAAAGAAGCAAGAGGAGGCAAGCGTTGATAAAGGAAACAGTTAGGGAGGTTGGCTCCGAGTGGAGGAGGGAGCATGAGTGTGCTGTTATCCATATATGTTGTAATGCCTATAGCTGAATATGAATAATGCTAGTCCAAATAGTATAAAAAATTTAGCTCTCTTGACAAAATCATCACCCATTGGACAAAACCAAGTGGTAATCTCATTATTTTAATTACCATTTGGAGAAAGTCGTAACTCAATGAGTTTTATGCTTTCTTAATATAACCAACTTGTAACAAGGATTATAATTTTTAATGCCCCCTTCACTCCAAGCATGAGAACACCACAAAAATTGTATACTCTACAAGAATAGGAGTATTGTACTAGAATTTATAATTTAATAACATACAAGAAAATTTCTTTCTTTCTTAAGATCTACAACTAGCAAGGGCAATTTATTCATATTAGAGAATTCCAAGACAAAAATTTATACAACATAGGACATATACAATTTTGACGTTGGCTAAACTCTCTCTCTCTTCTCAGATAGCTTAGCTACTTCATTGATTTCTGAAAATTTCCTTCATGACTTATCAAAATCCCACCGTATTAACATATTTCCAATATCAATGAATAAAAGTTAGAACTGGACGGTGGCCGGAAAACCGTGAAAAGTTGCCAGAGTCGGCGAGGGAGGAAGAAAGAGGTTAAGCAAAAATATGATTTTATTGATGATTCTCGTCTTACTTACAAACCTAATCAAAAAATTGGTTTAGACAAGTTTTAATCAAAATTAGAATTAAAAGAACACAACCTGTGCGAAAGAGGCGGCGCTAGGCGTGAAGCGACGCAGCAAGACGGCATAATTAGCGGTGAGTATGTTAATCTTTTGCTTCTAGAAGAGCAAGACTTTATCAGGCAATGCTACTACTTAGAGACACCACCAATAGACAAATAAGGTTCTAATCAAGTCGACCTTTTTGAACTTGAATTACATAATTGAATGGTTCCTAATAATAGGAACTACTTTTTGTTATGAACTGGTAAAATACCACAATTTCTACGGTGTTTTGAGATGAAAGTAGAGCTATGTTTGATTAATCAATAACCAACCACTTGGTCCATATGGAAAATTAAAAAAATACTTGAGTACAAATTTCCATTTAGATTTGTGTTTATTATGACTGATTTGATTTTTTTTTTCACTTTTTACTTTCATGCTTTCTTTTATAAATAACATTGAAAGAATATACCAACTACAACAAAAAAAAAATAATAAAAACCAATTTAAGAGTTTAATCTCTTACGTTTTTTATGGGCAATCATAAGTTTCATACAAACCAAAAATAAAAAATTGTTATTAGATTTGAAAAGGTCCGATGATTTTTCTAAGAGGAATACTGGTCCTATATTTGGACATAAAGAATGAAATCTTAAAAAATAGTCAATAAACACCGAAATCAGTGGTGAGTAGATGTTGCTTAGGACATTTTTTGTTCAAGTTTGATACCTCGAAGCTATGTGAGTGAGTGTGTGAGTTTAAAAATAAAAATAAAAAATCTTTAAAGAAAGGAATTCTCTAATATACCCAATTATCTTGTTTTAGGATCTTCACACACTATCTCAGATTATCAGTTTCTCCCACTTTTGGAACATCTGCTTGTATTTATGTTTGTCCCTAGCCCCTTTTTTATGAAATATGTACAAGGTATCTCATTTATTGAGTCTTTGGCCTTTGATGGACTTACCTTCTTTGAGCCACCTTTCTTGACTTTTTGAGTCTTATAATTGTTTAGGAGTATTAAATTTCAAAAACTTAAAGAATCTTAAATGTCGTGAGACGTATTTGGATTACCACTTAACTATTCATTACTTCTCACATGTTCCAAGTTCTAGATTTAGAAATTCCTGTGCTACATGCAGATATGATTCATTGTGCTTAGCAATAATCAAATACCGCTTCGAGTAAAGTCTACTGCTTGTCTGATGCTCGCGGGAAAGTTCCTTGAAGCTGCATTCCAGATACCATAAGAGCTTCGAGAAAGCTGCAGAATTCGGACAAGCACTTTTTCTTTTAAAACTGAGGTTCAGTGCATGCTTCTGAGTCATGAAACTTGACCCAGATTTCAGTTTAGTCACCCTATCCATCCTAATCATAACATACCCAGATAGCCAAAGGTCACCCACGATCAATCAAGGGGATCTCTTTTTAAAACTCCTGCAATTTGAGACATCCACATCTGGAATAACCTTGTGTACTGGAAGGTCAAAGCTTGAAAGTTATGCCGTGGAATATGGAATAGTAAAAGTCCG
The DNA here is from genome assembly GCA_028551485.1 of Casuarina cunninghamiana. NCBI lineage: Eukaryota > Viridiplantae > Streptophyta > Magnoliopsida > Fagales > Casuarinaceae > Casuarina > Casuarina cunninghamiana. The sequence goes on from CM052369.1 coordinate 28,042,149, forward strand.
AACCCCGTTGCTTGAGAAATTAGCTCAAATGAAAGCCTTGGCTCTGTAAAAAGATGCTCACAAAGGACTCGGTGCAAAGAAGCTCGTTCCAAGTAATAGTATGCAGACTGTATTCCATTTTATAGTCAGTGTCAAATATGGTTTCATGCTAAGAGATAATACATTTTACTTTCAAGCTGCTAGTAGTTAAGAAGTTTATGCACAAAGTATTAATTTAAAGTTTAATATAATATTAAAGAAATTTGGATAGAAGACTTTGTGGTCAAAATTCCTGGAAATACCAAGTAGTCAAGCACCCGTTTTGTTAAATCGACCATATGAAAACTCAGAACCTGAAAACATTTCCATCTATATATGTTGTTTGGTTTTCTTCTCACCCACAAACCCATACTAGAGCAATGTTTTCTATAAGTTTTCCTCGTTTGTGTTCTCTATTGCTTCTGCTTCTTCCTCTCCTATCCATTGTTTTCACCTTCAGCAAAGGCTGTCAAACAACACTTGCATAGAATGAATCTTCACCATGGACATCGCCTTCAAGTGATCAGAAACACTTCTTGCTTAAGTGTGGTTTAATAAAGTGGACGTTGCCTTCAACTTTCAGCACCTTTTGTTCCCTTTCGTTACGAACCTCTTGAGCCCCAGAGGGTGTTGGTAGTCCATCCTTATCAAACAGTTATGAAGATAAGAGGATAAGAGTTTGAAGTCAAAACGGATGCAGCAGTAGCAGCAAAGTTTGACTCTGCAGAATTTGACAGCATGGTGTGTATTGTCCTGTAATCATCTCATCTACATGAAAACAGCAATAGAACATCCTGGAACTCTCTTAAAGATTAACTATTATGTCTCTATTGTTTAATGTTTGTCTATAAATTAGAGGTTTGTGTTAGAAAACGTAAGAGTGAAGTCCCTAGACAGAAGTCAGTTTCTACAGAAACTAAAAACAGAGCAGTTTTTGTGTCAACTTTGAAAGCTTGTAACGTTCTCCCTACTTAATGAAATTTCGTGTTTCTTGTCCAGATCTCTTCCTTGTCTTGTCTAGTTTATGTTAGAAACAAGTTTCATCTTATTCCACTGCATATTGAGTTAGATATCGATCCTACAAAGTGGCATCGGAGCCAAGTTGTTACCCAGAATTTCTGCAGAATTTATTTTACTATTCCATTGAGTTTTCCTTCGAAATCAACCGTTTTTTTTAAAAAAAAATCCAAACCTTAAAAGATGTCAAAATCCATCCATTACAAGACTCCCCTTCTTAATAAAACAAACTATGGTGACTGGAGTATGCAAATGAGGATCATACTTGGTTCCCATGGTTTGTTGAAATTTGTTGAAGAAGGTTATGAAGCACCTACAACACGAAGGGCTGAGGAAGTCATGTCAGATGCTAGGAGAGCTACCTTAGAGGAGCATAGGCAAAAGGACCAGAAAGCCTTTCTTGTGATCATGCAAGGCATGGACAACAAGTTGTTCAAGAAGATCTCTGCACTACCTACATCAAAAGCAGCATGGTACAGTCTCAAAAAGATATTCCAAGGAGAGGAAAAATCAAAACGGGTAAAGCTTCAATCTCTTAGACGTGATTTTGAGCTATTAGAAATGTTAGAGAATGAAACCATTGATAGCTGTGTGTGTAGAATTCAGGATGTAGTAAATGAAATGCATAGGTGTGATAAGGAGGGAGATGAGAGAGGTGATTGAAAAATTGTTGAAAACTTTGGTGGATGATTTTGATTTTATTGTGGCTATTATAGAAGAATCCAAAGACTATGAAAAGTTGTCATTAGATGATGTTTTAGGAACCTTGCATGCACATGAGATCAAGATAAGACAAAAGAATGAGAGGAAGCAAAGACTAGAACATGCTTTCCAAAGTAAGCTGGAAATGAAGGATAGTGCAGAAACTAGTCAAAGGAGAAATAGAGGAGGAAACTCATGGTTTAGAGGGAGAAATAATTTTGGAAGAGGTGGAAAACATGGAGGAAGAGGTTCACAGAATAACTATAGCAATAGGAGGAATGAGCAAGGTGAAACCTCCTCTAGAGCATAAAATTAGAACCATCAAAATAGTTCAACTCATGGTGCTAGTGGGAGCTTTAGAGGTAGGTTTGATTCAAGGAGTGGGAGAGTTTAATGCTTTAAGTGTTAAAGGTTTGGTCACATAGCTCAAAATTGTAAAGTAGAGCCAAGAAAGGATGATAGAAATTATCATGTTGAAAATAAAAAGGAAGAAGAAGAAGAGGAAGGTTATGAAAAACCTGTTTTGTTGGCTACTAAGGAAAGTACTATAGATGGAACTGCAAACGTTTGGTACTTAGGTATTGGTGCAAGCAACCATATGTGTGGTAAAAAGGAGTTGCTCTATAAGCTAAATTTGAGGTTTACAAGTGAGGTTGCTTTTGGAGATTCAACCAAAATTAAGGTTGAAGGCTTGGGTGATATAACTATCACAACCCAAAAAGGTAAGCAAAGCTTTATTAAGGATGTTTTCTATGTTCCAGCCCTTAAGAGTAATCTGTTAAGTTTAGGACAACTACTAGAAAAAGGGTTTATGATTAGTATGAAAGATGGTGTCATGTTTGTGAGGAATCAGTCCGGAGAGTTGATAGTCAAATCAAGGATGCAGAAAAATAGATTGTTTGCTCTAAATTTACAAATTAAGTTTATGAGGTGTCTAAAATTTGTTGTGAAAAATGATTGTTGGTTATGACATTTAAGATATGGCCATTTAGGATTTGAAGGTTTGAGTGTTTTGTCCAGAAAAGATATGGTGAGAGGACTACCAAAGATAGACAAGCCAAAGAGGTTGTGTGAATCTTGTGTAAAAAGAAAGATGAGTAGGAAAAGTTTAAAGTTGGAAAGTCTTGAAGGGCTCAAAAACCCCTTTAACTTGTCCATATTGATTTGGCAGGACCTTTTGACATTAATTCATTAGGAGGAAATCGTTATTATGTGATTTTTATTGATGATTTCAGTAGAAAGTCATAGGTGTATCTCCTTAGAGAAAACTCTAGTACATTTGAGAAGTTTAAGGAATTTAAGGCTTTAGTAGAGAAAGAAAATGGAGAGATGATTAAGGTTCTTAGATCATATAGAGGAGGAGAGTATACCTCAAGAGAATTTGATAATTTTTGCCAAAAGGAAGGCATTAGACACTAACTTATAGCAACCTACACTCCACAGCAAAATGGAATTGCAGAAAGGAAAAATAGAACTATTTTAAATCTTGTAAGGAGTATGCTTAGAGGGATGAATTTGCCCAAAAGTTATTAGGAAGAAATAGTAAGATGTGCCATTTATCTCCTAAATCGAAGTCCTACTAAAAGTGTGAAGAACAAAACCCCAAATGAGGCATGGACTGAACAGAAACCAAGAGTTAGTCACTTGAAAGTGTTTGGTTGTGTGGCTTATGGAAAAGTACTTGATCAAGAGAGAAAAAAGTTAGATGATAGAGGAGTTAAGTATATTTTCGTGGGGTATGATAAGAGAACAAAGGGCTATAGGTTGTATAATTCAGTAGAGAAAAAACTTATAGTTTCTAAAGATGTAGAATTTGATTAGCATACAAATTGGAATTGGAGTGAAGAAGAAAATAGTCAAAAAGGCATGTTTTATGATGATTTTGTGAATGAAGATAAAGGAGAAGGTGTTGACAATGCTAGAGTAAGAAATGAGTCAAGATCATATAGTTTAGAAGGTGAAACAAGTGGTGATAGAGGGAGTCCAATAGATACATCAACACCACTTACAAGATTGAGAAATATAGATGATATCTATGGAGATTCAGTTTCAATTAAGTTGAGTGAGTATTCTATGTTTTGTTTGATGGTTGCATGTGATCCTAAAAGCTTTGAAGAGGCTGTAGAGGAGAGGCATTGGAGAAAAGCTATGAAAGAAGAGCTAGCTGCAATAGAGAAGAATGACACTTGGAAGCTTGTTGAATTACCTAAAGGTTATAGTGCTATTGGACTGAAATGGGTGTATAAAACCAAAACCAATCAAGTTGGAGAAATTGAGAAGTATAAAGCTAGGTTGGTGGCCAAGGGTTACAAGTAAAAATATGGAATTACTATGAAGAACTGTATGCACCAATGGCTAGGATTGATACAATAAGACTCATTCTAGCTATAGCTGCTACAAAAAGATGGAAAGTGCATCAAATGGATGTTAAGTTAGCTTTTCTAAATGGATACTTAGAAGAAGAAGTTTTTGTTGAGCAGCCATGTGGTTATGAAAGAAAGGAGGAGGAAAATAAGGTTTATAAGTTAAAAAAAGCTTTATATGGTTTGAAACAAGCACCAAGATGTTGGAATGTAAGAATTGATAGTTACTTGCAAAGTAATGGTTTTAAGAATAGTTCTTATAAATATTCTCTTTATACAAAGGTTAAGAAGAATGGAGACATGGATGTGGTGTATCTATATGTAGATGACATGATCTTTACAGGTAATAATTGTTCGGTGAAATTCTACATGCAAGTGTACTTGTCAAACAAGTAATATAATGATGAGTACAGATATCGTCCCACGAAGACTGGTGTTTACTAAACTAATTAATTACTAATGGTGAACAACTCCTAGAATTTATCTAGCCAACCGAAATGGTAAATTGTGAATTTAATAACTAAATTTAATCTAAACTTGACAAACGAAAGATGTTAGAGCATCCGATTTCACCTAATTACTAGGTACAAATGTCGATTATTCATGCTAGCAAGATTAATTCTACTTATGTGATGACGGAATTTTCTAATTTATTTACTATCCTATGTCTAGGTATAGCAAACCTATTTAGTTCATTAATTCACTATATCTCTATATGTGAATTGAAACAAACCAAATGCATTAGGCTCTGTGAATATTCCTGGTTTACAATAAATCTTTCGATCATCTTATCACCAAAAGCCACACAAATAACATGGTATATGTCTATCCATATTAATTTATGGTTGCATATTACAAGAAGCAACAGCATGTTATTTCCTGTCGGTCTCTAACATGCAAATCAAGTCATCTAGGTGGTAGTTAATCACCTAAAAGCATTAAACTCCGTAACATGCAACTTCACATTCATAAAATATCTCACAAAACGTAAATAATCATAACATTCATACATTATAATTAAGTTCCATCGTAGCTCTAACATATTAAACTAAAACAACATATTTAAAGAACCTAAATCAGTGCAAAAACGTGAACAAAACATTCTGGAATTTAAAAACATTAAAGCTGTCACCAAATGTCTTCAAATCACAAAATAAATTGCACAAATCTGCACATCACAGGGTGAAGAAGAAGCTGTCTAAAGAACGAAAGAAAAATGACTTAAAATGCGCCGTCACGCGCTTTCGCACACGCCTCTACGCGCCGGTGACACGCACCGCCGTCCGGCCGCCACGCGCCGTCGCCGTCCGCCTCCGGTCTTCACAGAAACCTTCAGAAACGTAGATTGGGACGCCTAGGTTGCAGATCTGTAAAAATATCGCGCAAATCTGCCACAGAAACGCGTAGATCTAGCGGAATGTACAAAGTCGGCGTTCGCACTTCTTCGCCGGAAACTGTCGTGAATCGCCGTACAAAAACGACAGAAATCTCTCTAAGAATTCAAATCTACTTTCAGATCGCCAGAAATCTCTCAAATCTGGCCGGAAAAAGGAAAAGAGTGGCTAGGAATAGGTACCTTTGCCGGAAAAGAACGTCACGGTCGGCTTTCGCTAAACCGCCGGCATCTACAAGTCCCGCGCTGTCGCGCGTGGCCTCTGCTTTTCCGGTGAGGTCCTAGCCGCCAAAATCTCTCCTTTGTTCTCTTATTCTCTGTTTTTCCGTCTCCTCCTTTTTTTCAATAAACGCCTCCTCTCTTCTGTTAATCGGCTTCCAAAACCCAATAGGTCATAATTTTCTTTTCTTCCTTGACTTTCCTCTTTTACTTATTTTTCTCTGTCTTTTTCTTTTCCTTGCTTCTCATGTGCTTCATAGACAAATGGTAAATATTGATTTTGCATGATTTATTACTTCTTTTTCTTCTATTTTGGGTTTACTGCATAAAATAGCAAAACATACATAAATATAATTAAATATAAATATAATTTAATAAAAACTATATTAAACATTACTTAAAATAAACAAAATAACTCTATATAAAATAGAGTTATCAATAATCCAAGCTTGTTTGATGAATTTCGAGCTGCTATGCATAAAGAGTTTGAAATGACAAATTTCGAAGAGATGGCTTATTTTCTAGGAATGGAAGTGCTTCAAAAGGATGAAGGGATTTTTATATCTCAAAAAAAGTATGCAAAAGAAGTTCTTAAAAGGTTTAGAATGGAGAACTCTAAACCAATTGCCACACCATTGAGATGAATCATAGGTTGAAAAAAGATTCTGAAAGTAAACCTATTGAAGCTCATTATTTCAAGAGTATGGTGGGATGTTTAAGGTATTTAACCTACACTCGACCAGGTATAATGTTTGGTGTTAGTTTGGTTAGTAGGTTTATGGAAGAACCAAGTGAAATGCACATGAAGGCAGTGAAAAGAATCATGAGATATGTGAAACGGACATTAGATTATGGATTGTTGTACTTAAAAGGAAGATAGGTGAAATTAGAGGGTTTCTCTGACTATGATTTTGCAGGAGATTTAGATGAAAGGAAGAGCACCTCTAGATATGGATTTGATGTGGGTTCAGGTGCCTTTTCATGAAGTTCAAAGAAGCAACAAATTGTGACATTATTTACTTGTGAAGCTAAATATGTTGCTGCATCTGAAGCTACCTATCAAACTATGTGGTTAAAAAACTTGCTGGAGAAGTTGAATTCTAAACAACATGAAGCAATCGTGGTGTATGTTGATAGTAAATCAGCTCTTGCTTTAGCCAAGAATCCCATCAGTCATGGAAAGAGCAAGTATATTGAATTAAGGTATTATTTTACTAGAGAATAGATAGAGAAAGGAACAATTAAATTAATTTTCTGCAGAAGTGGTGGACAAATAGCAGATGTATTTACAAAGCCTTTTAAGGTTGAAGATTTTGAGAAGTTTCGAAGCTTGCTAGGTTTGATAAGGATGGAGGAGGAGTATGTTGGTAGTCCATCCTTATCAAACAGCTAAGAAGATAAGAGGATAAGAGTTTGAAGTCAAAATGGATGCAGCAGCAACAGCAGGTAGCAACGAAGTTTGACTCTATAGAATTTGACAGCATAGTGTGTATTGTCTTGTAATCATATTATCTACATGAAAATAGCTATAGAACAAGCTGGAACTCTCTTGAAGATCAAGTATTATGTCTCTAGTATTTAATGTTTGTCTATAAGTTAGAGGTTTGTGTTAGAAAACGCAAGAGTGAAGTCCCTAGACAGAAGTCAGTTTCTGCAGAAACTGAAAATAAAGCAGTTTTTGTATCAACTTTGAAAGCTTGTAACTTTCTCCTTACTTAATGAAATTTCATGTTTCTTGCCCAGATCTCTTTCTTGTCTTGTCTAGTTTTTGTTAGAAATAAGTTTCATTATTCCACTACGTATTGAGTTAGATATCGATCCTACAGAGGGCAGATGCAGCGGCAAACTCATAAAACAGAGGAAATCTTAAAGGAAAAATAAAATTGCTTTACATCTATAAAAGTTAAAATGTGGTCTTTTTTAACCAACCAAGTGTGGCCTTCCAAATGCGTTTCATGGGTTTCTGGGAAATCACATGGTCAACTGCCACGACATATTTTATCACACCATGAAAGCCAAGTTGTGATCCTAATAATAACAGACCCAGATTTGGGAAAAGTCACCCTGGATCACGAATCAAGGACATCTCTGTTAGGGACCTGGATCAATCGATGTGCACAGATGAACAAGAATGGGAAAAAATTGGCAGACTCTCCCTTGTATTCAACACAAATCCTTGAATACATAATCCGTCCATAAAAGGGAATTACACCATGCGACAATGTCTGGCAGAGATTACGTTACACTATGGCTACGCTATCATTACGATCTAATTTGCAGACTCTCCCTTGTATTCAACACAAATCCCTGAATACACAATCCGTCCACAAATGGGAATTACACCATGCGACAATGTTTGGCAGAGATTACTTTACACTATGGCTACGCTATCATTACGATCTAACTGCTACAATCTAGCTACAACAGCTAAGTTACATTATCACTACCTTAACATATAGCTAAGGAATGATACAAAAAACAAGGGTTCTTCCATGACCATTGGTTTCCCTGTTCGTGCCCCTTTCACTTCCGTTGCGCTACCAATTTCCTTCCCTACCCTTGCATAAATGCCACTTCTGCCTTTACTACGCCACGTGTCTTCCGCTAATAGGAAAGATCCTAACAATCCCTACCCCTTCAAAGGACCCTTGTCCTCAAGGGTTAAGGTTGAAGGATGGAAATTGACGTCGGATATACTCGACGTCCTCCCAAATGGGTTCATACTTAGGGTGTTTAGACCAATGGATAAGGAGCTCCACACTGGGGACATCTCCACGGTGAACCATGAGACATCGAAGAATGTTCTTGGGGGTCACTAACAACCGGTCATCTCCATTAATAAGGAGAACACCAGGATATAGCTTGCACCTGTGGCCAATGGCTTGCTTAAGCTAGGAGACATGGAACACTGAATGTATGCTGGTCTTCAGAGGTAGGGCCAGGCGATAGGCAACTTCCCCAATGCATTCCACAACCATGTAGGGTCCGTAGTAGCGTAGCGACAACTTGTGGTCTCGGCGCTAGGTGAGGGATAGTTGGGGGTATGGTTGGACCTTTAGGTACACAGAATTTCCCACCTCAAAGGTGCACTCTGAGCATTGCTTGTTGGCTTAGGAAACCATGCGAGCTTGGCTCTTTAGCAAATTAGACTAGACCAAGGCCAACTGTCAGCACGTTCTTGCATGAATTGATCCATCTCAGTCTCATCTGTGAGTTCACAATTATGGTATGGGGGCTGCTTGGGGCGGTATCCATATAAAGCCTCAAACGGTGTCATGCCTAAGGCAGTATGGTAATTGGTGTTATACCACCATTCCGCTAAGGCAAGCCATGAGTGCCATTTTCTAGGCTTCTCCCCCGCTGAAGCAGCGTAAGTACTATTCAAGGCATTAATTGACCTGCTCGGTTTGACCGTCAGTTTGCAGGTGATAAGCTGTGCTACGCAAGAGTTTGACCCCCAAAAGCTGGAATAATTCCTCCCAAAACCTGTTGAGGAAAATAGGATTAAGATCACTCATAATGGTGTTGGGAACCCCATGGAGTTTAACGACTCTGTCTAGGAAAGCTAATGTCACTTGTGCTGCAGTGAAGGGATGACTCAAGCCAATGAAGTGAGCATATTTAGTGAAGCAGTCCACTACCACCAAAATAGTATCTTTTCCGTCACTACACGGGAGGCCTTCCACGAAATCCATGGAGATGTCTTGCCATGCTTAAAAGGGAATCGAAAGGCGCTAAAGTAACCCCGGAGAAGGAACTCGCTCACCCTTGTAGCGTTGGCATATGTCACACTTAGCGATCCATGCCTGATGGTATGAATCTTGTGATTATTATGTTTTGCAAGATATTTTATTTATGTGAAGTTACATATTACGGAGTTTAATGCTTTTAGGTGATTAGCTACCACTTAGATGACTTGATTTGCATGTTAAAAACCGACAGGAAATAGCATGTAGTTGCTTCTTGTAATATGTAACCATAGATTAAATATGGATAGACATATACCATATTATTTGTGTGGCTTTCGGTGTAAACTGGGAATATTCATAGATCCTAATGCATTTAGTTTGTTTCAATTCACATATAGAGATATAGTGAATTAATGAACTAAGTAGGTTTGCTATACCTAGACATAGGATAGTAAATAAATTAGGAAATTCCGTCATCACATAGATATTATCTCTCTTGCAAGCATAAATAATCAATATTAGCACCTAATAATTATGGTAAAGTCATATGCTCTAAGATATTTCTTTTATTAAGTTTTCTTAGACTTAGTTAGTTAATCTATCATCCACAATTTGGTTTGCTAGATAAATTCTAGGAGTTATTCACCGTTAGTAATTAGTTGCTCTAGTAATCACCAATCTCTGTGGGACGATATCTTTCTTATCATTATATTACTTGTTCGACATGTTCACTTGCATATATAATTCACCGAACAAATTTTTGGCAAAAACTTGTTCGGCGATTTTTATATGCAAAAACTTGTTCGGTGAATTTTATATGCAAGTGAACATGTCGAACAAGTAATATAATGATAAGAAAGATATCGTCCTACAGAGATTGGTGATTACTAGACCAACTAATTACTAACGGTGAATAACTCCTAGAATTTATCTAGCAAACCAAATTGATGGATGATAGATTAACTAACTAAGTCTAAGAAAACTTAATAAAAGAAATATGTTAGAGCATATGACTTCACCATAATTATTAGGTACTAATATTGATTATTTATGCTTGCAAGAGAGATAATATCTATGTGATGGCGGAATTTCCTAATTTATTTACTATCCTATGTCTAGGTATAGCAAACCTAATTAGTTCATTAATTCACTATATCTCTATATGTGAATTGAAACAAACTAAATGCATTAGGATCTATGAATATTCCTAGTTTACACCGAAAGCCACACAAACAATATGGTATATGTCTATCCATATTTAATCTATGGTTACATATTATAAGAAGCAACTGCATGCTATTTCCTGTCGGTCTTTAACATGCAAATCAAGTCATCTAAGTGGTAGCTAATCACCTAAAAGCATTAAACTCCGTAATACGTAACTTCACATAAATAAAATATCTTGCAAAACATAATAATCATAAGATTCATACCATCATAATTAGGTTACATCGTAGCTCTAACAAAAATAAACTAAAACATAAAGAAATAATGAGGAAGAATGGTAATAAGAAATAAAGAAGGTATCTTGAATCCAAGAACAAGAAGTCTGTCACCTTTTTTGTCTTCTCTTCAAGAAAACCTTGAATTCTTGGCCTCTTTCTTGAGTTGTGCTCAATTTCCTCCTCCCCCTTTTGCCTCTTCTCTTCTCTTAAATAGGGTTTAGGTTTAGACCTATCTCTTATCCTAGCAGAATTGGGTTTTAGAGACCTAAAACAATTGGGTTTTGAACTCCTAAATTAATTGAGACTTGAATTCCTAACATGACTGGGTTTTCTATTTAAATAGAAAATCCAATAACAATAAAAAATCTAATAACAATTATCCAAAGCCCAAGCCCATCTTGACTCTCTTGATCTTGATATTACAATTTTGCCACACAATAAGCATTAGGCTCTCCATGTTCATCCATTTTCTCCTTGCCTCCTTGTGCTACAAAAACAAGACAAATTCAAATAAATAAGAGGAGTTTAAATATTTTCTCATAAGCATTGTATTATTTATTGCCTAAAATAGATAAAATAACTCTATAAAAATAGAGTTATCAATGCCTCAACGGTAGTTTTCATCTATGGCCAATGAAAATGCTGTTGGATCTGTTTCAGGGTACCACAGACGCCAGAATGACCCCAAATGGCTGAGTCATGGAGTTGCTATATTATCTTGTCCCTTAAGGAAGCTTGGCTGCCCACTACCATTTGGTTTTTGAACCTAAGAATGCCCCTTATTAAGTTGTAATATGTTTTGGTCACTGCATCAGCTGCTAAATCAGCAAGAATAGGCTGGATGTGCATGTTCCCTACATAGCTCTGAATAACTTCCTGGACCCATGTAGGTTGCTGCATGGAGAGGGCTTGTAATTCTGCATCATCAGGCCCCGAGAAAAGTCTAGAAAGGGCATAAGTCACATTGTTTTCAATTCCTTTCTCGTGTTGTATTTCATAATCGAAGCCCAACAACTTAATGAGCCACTTATGTTATGCCGAGGTCAAAACATGCTGCTTCAACAAATGCTTGAGACTACTATGGTTTGTGTGAACAATGAAGTGGTTCCTTAATAAGTAGGACCGCCATTTCTGGACTGCCATGACAATGGCTAATAGTTTCTTCTTGTATGTGGAAAGGCCCAAATGCTTCGAGGCAAGGGCCTTGCTCAAGTAAGCGATTGGGCACCTAACCTGCATGAGTATCGCACCAATGCCACTATGGCATGCATCTACCTCAAGAATAAATGGTTGTGTGAAATCAGGGGCAACCAAGACTGGAGTCGAACTCGTGGCGTGCTTGAGGTTGTCAAAGGCTTGCAAGGCTTCCTCAGACCAATGGAAGTTGTCCTTACGTAGCATGTGGGTCAATGGGTGACTGATTTGGCCATAATCCTTCACAAAACGCCGGTAGTAGCCCATGAAGCCCAAGAAGCCCCGTAACTCCTTAATGTAAGTGGGGCGGGGCTAGGCAACCATATCCTATACCTTCTTGGGGTCTGCTTCAATGCCATTTCTTGAGATGATGTGGCCCAAATAGTCAGCAAAAGCACACTTACTCTTTTTGGCATACAACTGATGGGCGCACAAAAGCTGAAGAACCTTTTGCAAATGGGTGACATGGCTATCCCAAGTAGGGCTGTAAACTAGTATGTCGTCGAAGAAGATCAACACAAACTTCCACAGGTAAGGCCGGAAGTTGTGATTCATAAGGCTTTGGAATGTAGCTGGGGCATTGTTCAAGCCGAAAGGCATTACTAAGAACTCGTAGTGGCCTTGGTAGGTACAGAAGGCCGTCTTTAGGATGTCTGGTGAAAAGACTCTCACCTGATGATAACCCAACCTTAAGTCAAGTTTAGAAAACCAAGTAGCCCCGTGGAGTTCATCCAAGAGTTCATCAATTACCGAGATAGGGAAGTTGTCTTTAATTATGATCTCGTTGAGGGCATGGTAATCCACACAAACGCTAGTTGTCATCATGTTTCTTGACTAATAGGATCGGGGAAGCGAAAGGACTAGAGTTATTCCATATTACCCCAGTGGTCAACATGTCATCCACCATTTTCTCTATCTCCCCCTTCTGCACATAAGGGTAGCGGTAGGGTCAGATATTAACCGGTTCACTCCCCGGTTTTAATGGGATGTGATAGTCAAACTCCCAGGTCGGAGGGAGCTGAGTCAGGGTGGCAAATACATTGTCAGAGGCTGCTAGTAAGGGCTACAACTTGGCTAGAATGTCCTCATCAAGAGGGCTCTCCACCATCCATAACTGTCCCACCAAACTATGAGGGTGAGTTGTCACCCACCGGCAAAGACTAGGCCCACTAATCGCTGCTAATGTTGTCCCCTTGCGGCAGGAGCAGAAAAGCACCACGGTTTGACCCAACAGCTAGATAGAGAAGGTGTTCTTCCTCACATTGAGGCTAATGGAATTGACCTACTCAACCTATTGCATGCCAAGAATGGCATCACAACACCCAAGGGAAGAAGGTGGACATCCATGACAAACTAATGACCTTGAATCTGCCAATGGAAGCCACTGCACTTCAGGTGCCCATGTAACTGATGGTCTCCTACTATTTGGACCCGAATTGGGGGAACTTCTTCTAAGGGGCAGCCCAACTTGTGGACTAAAATGACATCCATAAAATTGTGGGTGGCACCAGTGTCAAACAACATACTAAGTTGGGATTTGCCAGAGGAGGCCTCTAACTTGAAGGTGCATGTAGAGGATCCACCTGCCATGGTGTGAATGGAAAGAACATCAGGAGGGTCCACGGTGTCATACGGCTCCAGAGTATCCCCCGCCACTGGCTCATCCTCCATGTCTGTAGGCTTGGCATCTCCCAATAAGAGGAAAAACTATTTCTTCTTGCACACATGATTGCGAGTCCATTTCTCGTTGCAATTGTAGCATAGGCCCTGTTCGCAGCGGGCTTGCATTTGAGCTTTGGTGATACGCTTGGTGGGGAGGCGCATGCTTTCACGCTAGAAAGGAGGGCATGGGCCAATTGGTCGGTGTAGAGGGGGGTGCAATGGAGGTAGCAACGGAGGTCGGGGGGCCCCAAAGTAGGAAGGGGCAAAGGCTTGAGCTGTTGCCAACATTAGGCATTCCTGTAGGGAGGGCCTTCTTAAATGCCTTGGCAAGTGTCTGGGGAAAAGTCAGCATGAGAGGCCCTTTGATATCCTCGCGGAGACCCACTAAGAAAGAGGTAATAAACACCTCATCCGTCCAACCAGAGTGTTGAGTCAAAATTTTATAATGAAGGCGGTCAAAGTCATTGACATAAGTTTTTACCATGCCTGTTTGCGGAAGAGGTGAAACTCTCCCACGACACCGCCGATTTCTCCCCGACCATACTTAGTGTAGACATCCTTAACAAAGGAGTCCCAAGGGATCCTACCCTACTATTTCAAATAATCACTAACCCATTCCCCAGTAGCCTCTCTAAAATGGACTGTGGCATACTGTACTTTCTGGAACTCATCCATAGGTTTAAACATGAAGTAGAACTCACAGCTAGATATCCAAGCCCTAGGATAAAAGCCTTTAAATTTGGGAAACTTAGGGTGCTGGGGCTGAAGGGAGGAGTTACCTGAAGAAGACCACTCGAGAGAAGAATCGTTGACTGGATAGGGTGCGGTGGAACTGTCGGCGCTCGAGGAGGGGGGTGCTAGGTTAGAAGAGGATCGGTAATGGCCGACGGAGGGCCGTGGGGGGCCACTGGAACCACCGGAGGGGGCTGGGTGGAAGGCAGGCCCTAGCCGAGCAGACTAGTGGCCATTGTCGGGCCCTGGGTTGAAGGAGCACTAAAGTTAGGCTAGGCATTGCGCCACGTGGAGAGGGGGCCATAGGGCCCGTGGCTTTAGGGTTGGGGGTCGAATGACCACTGTTGTGATGGGGGGCGACCCGTAGCCTTAACTAGCTTCGGCACTAGGGGCGTCATAGGCCTAGGAGGGCTGAGGGGTGGGGGGCGGCCTGGTGTTCCAACTGGCATGGGCGCTTGTGGCGTCTTGGGCCTAAGGGGGTGAGATAGTGGCCCATGGTACTAGCCAACGTGTGCGCCTTGAGCGTCCGAGGCCCAAGGTTGCTGAGGCCCATAAAGGTAGTGGCTCTAAGAGGCCCCAAAGGGGTTAGGACGCCTGCGGCCCATGGTCGAAAGGGGGCTGAGTGGCCCACTATGAGGCAGGGCCGGGGAGCCTGGAATGCCATTGGGATACTGGGCTGGGGGGGGCCAGAGGGCCATAGTCTGATGGGTTGTGTGGCCTATAGCCCTAAGTGGAGTGGGGAGCAGTGGGCCTAGTGGGCTAATCGGTGGGACTGAGGGGCCTATAAGGCCAATGGCTTGAGGGGCCGGGTGGGCCGTGGGGCCAACTAGGCTGGGGGCTAGGGGGCTTGGGGTCCATGATGGGCTGGGAGACCAAAGGGACGTGGCCGATAGGCTCAGGGGGTGGTGGAGGGTTGGTGGTGGGTGGTAGGGAAGTGGTCTAGGGAGGGGGTGGATTGGGGGATGCGGTGGGAGGGGGAGATTCACCGCGGGAATTCGTAAGGATTGCGAGTCGATCTAGGAGGGGAAAGGGCATGAAAGGAGGGACGGGTTCACCGCCCAAAGTCACGGGAGTGGTGGTGGTTGCGGGAAGAGTGAAAAGGGAGGCGGTTGGGACAAGGGTGGAGACAAGATGGGCCGAAAAGGGTGTTGATGTGGCAAATGGAAAGGGGGGGGGGGGGGGGGCGGCAAGGTCCTTGACAGTGACTATTTGGTTGGGGCCATCAGGTATCGTCCACGATCGGACAGTAAAGACGGTGGTGGCTTGGGTCATGGTGACAAGGGGCAGTAGAAGGGTCGGGGGGGCAAGGGGGGAGAGGATGGGGGTGGAAGCATAATGGGGGTTAAGGGGTCGAAAATAACATCGAGTCAAGAAGAAATATGGGTAAGGAGCTGGAGAAAAGTATCTTGCTGCTCCAATTTCTGCAGGTAGGCAGTGGTCTCGGCCATAGCCTGGTTGCAAGTTTTGGGGGCCAGATCAGTGGCTCCGGATACCATTGTTAGGGACTTGGATCAATCAATGTGCATAAATTAACAAGAATGGGGAAAAATCGGCAAACTCTCCCTTGTATTCAACACAAATCCCTAAATACACAATCCGTCCATAAAAAGGGAATTACACCATGTGACAATGTTTGGCAGAAATTACATTACACTATGGCTACGCTATCACTACGATCTAACCACTACAATTTGGCTACACCAGCTAAGTTACATTATCACTACCCTAACATACAGCTAAGGAACGATACAAAAAAACAAGGGTTCTTCCATGACCATTTGTTTCCCTGTTCATGCCCCTTTCACTCCCACTATGTTGCCAATTTCATTCCCCGCCCTTGCATAAATGTCATTTCTACCCTTACTACGCCACATGTCTTCCGCTAATAGGAGAGATCCAAACAATCTCTTTTTCAAACTCATGCAATTTGAGATTTCTACATTTGGAATAACCTTGCAAGTTGAAAGGTCCAGGCTTTCAGTTTATGCCTTTGAATATGCCATAAGGATCTAGAATTTTGCAATAAAAACCAAGACATAAATGCATGAAAAAGTCCAAACCGCGTCGTTCAAGAAATCAACTCAAATGAAAAGGATAAATACAAGATAGTCAAATAAGGACTTGGTGCAAAGAAGCTCGTTCCTCTTTAAAATGGAATAGTATACAGGCATATATTCCTTTCTATAGTTAATGTTAAATATGGGTTTCATTAGAGCAAGTAAAAAATATTTTAAAGTTTTAATTTATTTAAGAAGGTCCAATGAGCCTGAGAAATAACCCATAAAATAGCCCAAATCCAAATAACTACATCTACCCATTTAACCTTCAGATCAGTTCATTAAACTGGCTCTACCCATTTAAAACGTATTTTTTTTTTTTTTTTTTTTTTTTTGATGAATATGTGAGTTTATTCATCGAAGAATAAAAGGTAATACAAGAGCTTAGGGGCATACCCCAGCATTACAATTCATCTAGGAAAAAATAGAGTTTGGAATTCTCCAACTAAGACTCAACAAAACATTTGCTTGAGAGAGTTTAATATTTCTAAATAAAGAAGCTCTTCCACGGACTACTCTCCTGATTTTAGCTAACAATATTGAAATATCAATAGACTTATTCTGAAAACGTCTACGATTACGTTCTAACCATATACAATAAAGACACGCTAAGAAAGAAAGCTTGAGAAGTTTTGCGGCTAAATCCTTTCCCTTAGTTGCTTTAATCATCCATTGCAATTCAGATTCCCAATCAAGGATGACCTTACGAATACCTTGTTGAGCTAGAATACTTCTCCAAACCTGGTTAGTCCAAGTGCACTGAAAGAACAAATGAGATCTATTTTCATAGTTAGATCCACAAAAATCACAATGCAAATCAATTGAGGAAAGCCATCGGGAAACCACTGCAGCCGTAGGTAGTTTGTCTCTACATATGAGCCAACCAATGAAGTTATGTTTGCTGATTCCTCCTGACCAGATCAAATTATACCATTCAACCTCAGAGCTCACTTGACGTAACTCCTTGTACGTTTCCTTACAACAATAGGAAGGCTTGGATAGAGTAGAGGTTAAAGTTTGGCGTAACTTTAGAAGACCTCTCCAACTCCATGCCATAGTTCCCTTGATGTCAAGATCCATAATTGAATTTCTCCTGCATTTAGTACTATGAATCCACTTACTCCATAAAGATGAATTAGGGCAATTTATGAGATTCCAGAGAGATCGTCCCAACAAAACTTTATTCCATACTTTAAGGTTTAGTAATCCAAGACCCCCTTCCTTTTTTGGTGAACAAACAACTTGCCAAGCAACCTTATGAGTTTTATGATCTGATGAGTGGCCTGCCCAAAGAAAGTGTCTTTCTCTAAAGAAAATTGGTCAAAATTCAAGCCGTGAAACCCATCTTCACCCAAAAATCAATCCATTTCCTTGAAGATTCTCTCTCCCCTCATAAATCTGCACCCTTGTGATGATTCTCCTTAACCTAGTAATAATCAAAGCTTTTCAATGAGAACAACTAGCGAGCAAAGAGAAGAGGTCAAAAATTTAAAAGGAGATAATTTTGAATCCTTGGGAGCATCCCGTGAATCCATGAAAACCATCTGGAATTACATGGAACGTTTGGAAAATTTAAGATCCATTTGGTTTCATAAACAAGAGAAGGACATTTGAATTAGATTCAAACACCATGGGAACCAACTGGAAATGCAACCAAAACAATCCCCCAAAATTCTGGACCGTCAAGTATGGCACAAACGACGCATACTTGCACAAGATGAATTTTCATCATGGACGTCGCTTATGAATTTGCCTTTGGATTCTGCGCTGTTGATAAGAATAATAAGCAAAAATTCTTGCTTGCAGTCTGGTTTAATAAAATAGAAGATCACACTATAGTTTGGTTTGCAAATGGCAATAAACCAGCACCGCCATTCTCTAAGCTCAGGCTGAATAGCAATGGCGAGTACGTAGTCAATGATCCGAACGGCGTTGAGCTATGGAGGGCTCGAACGCATAGCATCAAGTCCACTTGTGCTGTGGTTCTAAAGAATGGGAACTTCGTGATCCTAGATGAGAACTACAGACTTATATGGGAGTGCTTCAAAGAACCTATTAATATGATGTTGCCAGGGTAGATACTGGGGATGCCTAGCATCCTCTGGTCTCACCAGTCAGAGATAGATCATGCCAACAGGAAATTCCAGCTTCGATTGCAGACAGACGGCAATTTGGTGCTCCCATCGCATCCTCGACCCTGTTGGAGCTTATTAGGTGATCACAACAAGAAATTGGGAATCACAATTGATCTTTGATGAGTCCAATCTCATTTACAAATCGACCACCCAAAACCTTACCAGGAAAGACGAAGGACCAGGCCACTTGTTCTACAACCTAGCCAGGATTGATCACGACTGAGTCTTCAGATTATACAAAAACTAGAAAACAAAGAACATTGCGGGTGATGAATGTAACAATTAATCCTGATAATGTTTGTCTTACAATCCCCAAAATATGGTCGTGGGCTGTGAGGATGTAACAGTATTTGTGACCTGAAAAGAGGAGCTCCAGTTTGTAGTTATCCTGAAAGGTACTCTTACTTATATCTATATAAAACCGCCGAAGGCTGTAAAGCAGAGTTCACTACCCAGCTGCTATTCCAAAGGATGGGAAATGAGGAAAGAGCTTGTAGATTTTGTAGAACTTCCCAACGCCGACGTTCCTCAATCTGATTACTATTTTCAGCAAGAAGTTGGGTTTGATGATTTTTTAAATACAAAGAAATATGCCTCGATGACTGCTTCTACGTTTTGGCCGTTCATAATAATGATAGTAAAACTTGTTGGATGAAGAAGAATCCTCTGTCATTTGGAAGAAGAAACCTAAATCTCTCAGCAACAGCTTTCCTCAAGTTATCTAAAGGTACTGTTATACGTAGGAGGTAGGTAAATTCTCTTGGTTGTACTTGGATGCTCTACATGTCTCAACATCCTTTTCGTTGTCACCATTTCTATGGGTCTTTGATATTTTTACCTACAAAAGCTGAGATCGATGGACATTGCACTCCAATCTGCCGCTAGGATTAGAAGCTTGGATATAAAGAGCTCAAAAAAGCATCCAGTAGCTTCACACAGACACTGGGTAGAGGATTCAGAACAGTTTACAAAGGGGTCCTCCCATTGCATCCTAGGAGCCTTGTCGCCGTCAAAACGGTGGTGAGTGTGATATGCCAAACTCACCATAAGAACTTGGTCCATTTGCTTAGCTATTGTTATGAAGGCGATCACCGGCTTCTAATTTATGAGTACATGAGCAATGGCTCTCTGGCCACCTCCTTGTTTGGGATTTGCAGGCCACATTGGAACCAAATAGTGCAGATTTTTTTCGAAATCACAGGAGGTCTGATGTACATACATGAAGAATGCGGCACCTAGATCATCCACTGCGTTATAAAGCCCCAAAACATCTTGTTGGATGTGTATTTCATGCCAAGGATTTCAGATTTTGGATTTGCAAAGCTTCTGCTAACAGAGAAAACCAGAACACATACACAAGTAAGAGGCACATTGGGGTTCTTCGCTCCAGAATGGTTTTGGAAGGGATCGATCACAGTCAAGGTTGATGTTTACAGTTTTAGGGTGATATTACTTGAGATCATCTGCTGTAAATCTAGTTCATTGTTTGCAAAGGAAAAGGAAGAGGAGATATTGATAGATTGGGCTTATGAATGCTACAAAGAGAAGAGACTGGAAGAGTTGGTAGAAAACGATGAGAAAGCCATGAACGACATGGAGAGACTAGAAAGGCTTGTAATTGTAGCAATTTGGTTTGTTCAACAGACACATTTGATGGGACTGACGATGAAAAAGGTTTTACAAATACTGGAGGGGTTGGTTGATGTGTATGCTCCACCGCAGCCGTTTCGTTCACCTTCGGCGACAATTACTCCAATGAGCATCGATGGAAACGTGAATAGTTGTCGTTCTTGTGTAAAGCACAAGTGAATTGTCCGGTTGAAAATGAAAGATGAGCAAAAAAAAGTTTGGATAAAAAGATGTATTATGTAGCTCCACCACTGTATTTCCCAACATTATTTGCCTGTGACACAAGAAATCCTTGATATTATTTTTTATTATTTCCCGACATTTTCCTCCTGTCTTTTTTGTCTTTTGCTGTGTGTATGTTAAAGATCCGTGAGCGTCCATTTTTGATCATTACAAGCATCTCTTGGATTGTAATGGCTTGTTTTCCGGAGACACTACGTCGATTTATTAGGAACACATCTATAAGAATCAATTACTCCAATGGCAACATCACTATGATCATAGAATCCCAAGATACCAAGTCTCTAGTTGGAATCTACCTATTCAAACGTCTCGACAAGGAAATACAAACATAAACATTGAAATCCATGGCAACCTTAAAACAACTTCACTTGAACATTCGCTATTCCATCGACTACAACCTTGTACAAGACTTGATCACCATTTTTTAAGTGAAGTTATCAAGCTCAAGCCCTTTCATGTCCCGTTCTTCAGTAAAAAATATATTGCCTCTCTAAACAACCCGTTGTTAGTGAAGCCTCTAATCTTAAAGATAGAGATAAACATGTAAAGCAAATTGGTTCCCATTAAGTGGAGCTAACTTGGAGGATTTAACTTGTTTACACGCTAGGGCACCAGCTAGTTTCCAGCATTTCAACTTCCTTTTCGGAACATTTGTCAGTATGTTAAGAGTTTCATAAGGACAGGGTTGGAGCTTGGCGGTTTAAGTGATCGTGTCAAGTGCCTCAACAAATATACAAGCACTATTAAGGTGATTAAAGAATAAGATATACGTTATGACTAAAAGTTATAGCTGATAGTGTATACGTTTATAAAAAATGGCATCACGTTATTTTATTAATTATCAAAATATCATATACAAGAGATGAGCAGAGCAGGTGTTTCTGCATTTTGTGAATTTGTGCTCTTTCAAGAGCAAAAAGATTCTACACTTTCATGAGATAGGACTTGAATTTTGCAAGTAACGGAGTTAGGCACGTGATGGACAAATGGACTAGAGAAGAAGGGCTTGTCATTTAGATAATAAGCACTTAGAGAAAACGGATACAAAGCTCGAAGTTCTACTGGTCCTTATATAGCCAGTTAGTTATCCCTTCTTAAGGTACAAGCTTTGTGCTACATTTTCAACATAGTCAGCATCTCGATGTCCTCATCACTTTCTTCAACATTAAGGAACATTGGTCTTTTCACACGACTTTGTCCGTGTGGACGGTGCCTCCCTTCCTTATCTTGTTTCTTGGATGGATAGGTGATGGTGCTGCTACCCTTGGTATAGTCAAAATGGATGATTCACTTGGATAATAGGTCCTGAAGGCTGAGTGGTTGCTTCTCTGGAGGCCATGCTGTCCAACTCTCCTAGGTGGATAATTACGTGATGCATGGACTGCATGATTGCTGGTTTCTGAGCTGAGTATCTCTTGAGCTGAATTTTAACTTATGACAAATGCTTCTGGAGTTGGCAGAGAGTCCAGTAACGTCATTAGAGCTTGCCGTCCCCTTTCCTCATTCTCCCAATGATTCCTTTCAGCTTGCTCAATGAGAGATCCAATTGCACCAACAATAGGAAGAATTATAGGGCCCGATATGTCAAAATCATGAGGTTCCTATGTGGTAGCCTCAGGAGCTCATTTGCCATAGGATTATATGCTGCCATGAAAATCAAGTTTAGTTGGTGAAACTGAATTTGGTTATCATTTTTTATGTAAAACTAGCATTCTAAAGCCGAACGAGAAAGTGCTTTAATCACATTTGAAAACTTTGATGCTCAATCGGATAAGACACTGTTTTCGATTTAAGAATGAGTTTGTGGATCATGTGAAGTTTTCTTGATAGTTTTTCTTCCCATCTAAAGATTGAACTAATTTCAAGCTCCTCCTATGGGTTGCCCTGTGGTGTAAAGAGTTCCAAACCATTAATTTTGTCGAGAGAGTTATAAACTTTTTCTTGAGCAGAAAATACGTATATAATAACAGGTTCCCCTGTTCCCTCAACCATGGTTGAACAGACTGAGAAGGCTTTTCTGAAGCAGCCGAAGGTTTTCCTATGCTCAAAGAAATCTGGGAAGGGTAAGAGTCTTGGAAAGGCGGGAACCGCTATTTTAAAAGCACTGGATTGGGCTTCAAGGCACTTGGAGAGGCAATTGAAGGGACATATATTGGGAAGAAGTGCCCATTCGCTGGCGTTGTTTCTATCAGAGGCCGTATTCTTGCTGGCACTTTCCACAGTGCCGAGATGATATGAGAAAAGACACTGAAACAGTCCAGCACATATTTCACCATGCTTTCGTGTGAAAAAAGGCCATCACGTCATTGTTGGACGATGTAGGCCATTGATAAAGATAGGTTAATGTTCGCTGAGTTATTTAATTTTAGCATAGAATTATAAGACTCAATGTACAAGGACGAATGAGTTGGGTATGTGTGTTGTATATTAAAAAAAAATTAAAAATTACTATAGGTTTAAATTGTTGAAAGTCATTCCAGCTGGGTGGCAAGTGTGAAGACTATTCTCCAATTCAATCTGACAGCTCAGCTAGTGGCCCTGCTGGTCACAAAGGTCAGTCCGAAGCATCTCTCTCAAGGTATTTCAGCAGCTCACATGGACCAGCAAGTAAGGATGTCGCCTCACTGAGCAAGCCTCGGCGTGAAATAAACCTTCTGACAACAGCTCATGCTTATGCTGCTAAAAGCGGGAAGTCAAAGTTGGTGCTGCTGACAAAGGAGAAGGTATTGTAACATACAGTGGCCTCTCACCTAGCCTGCCACCTCAGGGAGGGGAGTATGTTGTCTCAAAGGTAACACAAGCTATCCATTACCGAGCACTGCCAGCACAACAGGAAGACTATGATATTTGATTATGCCGCCTGTTGCACGGTTGGATCTGTCAGAGCAGCCTTTGACACATACAAGAGTGAGAATGCAGCTCCAGCAGTCACTCCCATAACGTGCAAGTCGGGCGCTCAGGATTTCCGTGTTTACACCCGCAAGCATGATGTGTGTGGTTCTGACATGAGCGTGAAAGAAGGGCAAGTCAATAGGAAAATAAGACGAGGAGGTGGCCGTGCAACTGACTACAAATGTAACTAAGTCTTAGTACAAACTTCATGGAAGCTACTAGGATGAAATAAGCGGCTTTTTGAATGCGTATAAAAGGCATAGCCTACTCATGATTAAAAGAAATAATTATCTCATCATTTTGTCGATTTGACATACTTAGAACCGTTAGAAAAATCTTCTCACTTAGTCACTTTGACAGCTCCTACTAATAGTATAACACACATGGGGTTTCTTAAACATCATATTTATAAGTAATTTGGAAGAAATTTTAATTAAAAGTTATGGTCTTACTCTTAACCGTAATTTTAATCTTGTACCTAATAGACTTGACCCGTCTAAGTTAAAAGGTGCAGAGTTGATTTCTTGCATTTTTCTTCGAGTAAGAAGTAGGCAATTAAACAAAGGTTAGTAGGATATGTTTGTCGGCCAATTTTAGACTAAAGACCACGCACAAACTCACTGAAAAAAGTTGAAAAATGAAAAATTCACAGAAGGATAATGAAATGATTTCCTTTCCTTTTCTTTTTCTTTATTACATAAGTTGGTAAAAAAAAAAGAAAAAAAAAAAGAGTGTAGACCGAGTATACTTGGTGAAGCGTTAATAGTTTTTTTTTTTTAAAAGAAAAACTCAAATATAACCTTTACATACAATGTTGAATTCAATGAGTCATTCTTGCATCATTGACCTGTCAACACCTCATGATACCTTTTGGCTGCATTTTTTAGTTGTCTTGGAATAGGAGAACAAGAATCTCACTTAGACGACGGAAGGGAGGATGAACATTCCATTGCATGATCGTTTGAGAAGGTCATATTTACATTTGTGATTCCAAGAGGTCTGATGTACCTGGATGAAGAATGCAGCTTCAGATCATCCATTGTGAAAATGCATATCCTGAAGGTAGAAAAATTAGCATATACTCAGAAAAGCAGAGAAACACGTGCATAGAAAGTCGGTAATACGCGTTAATGGAGAAAACGTTTCGCTTTCCGCAATTCTTACTGCCAAAAGGAGTCAAAAAGCACGGTAGTGCTGGTCAATGGGTCAACCACGTTATTATTATTAGTTGTACTTTTCCTGCAATTCATTCGACTTGGGAAGAGAGAAAGTGAAGCCAAATAAGGTTCTTGGAAATTTTCAGCCACCATATTTGAAGGATTTCCTGGAAATTTAAGTCTAGAATCCACGAAGCATTCCCTCCCATAAATATCTTGTTGTGGGTTCTTTCTCTCTCACAAGCCCATGATCATACACAATGTCTTCTTCCTGTTGTCTTCGTTTTTGTTCTCTCTTACTTCAACTTCTGTTTCTTCCTCTTCTTCCTACTGTTTTCACCTTCAGCCAAAAAGACTGTCAAAAGTGGCCGAAATCAGGTGTACTTGCACCGAAAAACTCATTAGTATTCAAGTCGCACTCAAATGAATTTGCTTTGGGATTCCATCCTGTTCACAGGGGCAACAAGACACAATTCTTGCTTGCAGTCTGGTTCTACAACATAGGAGAGAGCATAGACGAGAGGACAATAGTTTGGTACGCAAATGGCAATAAATTGGCACCATCATCATCTGAATTTAAGCTGGGTGGCAACGACGAATATGTCCTCAATGATCAGAAAGGCAAAGAGTTATGGAGAGCTCACACCAACGGCACCAAATCCGCTTGTGTAACAATTCTGGACAGCGGGAACTTTGTGATTCTAGACAAGAATTACAGTCCCATACGGGAAAGCTTCGAAAACCCTACTGATACAATTTTGCCCGGGTAGATGCTGAGCAACTGGAACTTCCTCACGTCGCGCAAATCCAAGAAAGATTATGCAAACGGGCTCTTCCAGATCCGTGTGCGAACGAAGGGTACTGTGGGGCTTTATCATGCATATTTGCCAGATGAAGACAGTCGTCCACCTTACTGGCAGACCATGACGTCGTGCTTGGATTCTCAGCCACCGTTGTTCTTTGATGTGGATGGCAAGATTTACATCGATGATGGGAGGAGCACATCGACCAGCCAAGGCCTCCATTCCATGAAAGACAAAGGCTCAAACCAGGCGTTCTACTACCTGGCTAGGATTGATCCTGATGGAGTCTTCAGATTATACAAACACCGCAAACACAACAGCATCGCACGTGATAGAAACTGCGACTTGTCTTGGATGATCATGCAAGAAATTCCTGATAATACTTGTGGTCCAATGCCCGGTTATGTTTATGGTTTTGGTTTTGGGATTGGGTGGTGCGGGTATAACAGTATTTGTGAGAATAACAGAAGCATTGCAGTTTGCTCCTGTCCTCTTCACTATTCTCCTTTAGACTCGTCTGATCCCTCGAGAGGGTGTAAACCAGATTTTCCATTGCCCAGCTGCCAGACTAATGGATGGGAATCAAACAAAGAGCTTGTAGATTTTGAAGAACTTCATAACATCGACTGGCCAGCCTCTGATTACAATTTTTGGTCAGGACCGAACATGGACAAGGCCACGTGTAAGCAAAAATGCCTCGAGGATTGCCTTTGCGCTGCGGCCACTTACGACCATGAGACTAACCGGTGTTGGATGAAAAGGCAACCTCTATCAAATGGAATAAAGAGCTCAGCTTACCATACAACAGCTTTCCTAAAGGTAAAACTAAATGGAAGAAACACCACTCCACTACGGTTCTTGTCATGGCATTACTCCTTGGTAGCTCTGGCTTCCTCAATATCCTTCTTTTGGTAATTGTTTCAGTGGCTTTTTTCTACATTAGCCGCAAAAGGAAAAATTAGGCAGACATGAGCGTTAGAAGGTACACATACAAAGAGCTTCACAAAGCAACCGGTGGCTTTACACAAACACTAGGTAGAGGTGCTTTCGGAAAAGTTTATAAAGGGGTCCTCCCATCGAATGATCGAAGATTTGTCGCAGTCAAGATGTTAGATAAAGTAGCAGGCGAAGGCGAGAAGGAATTCAAAACGGAGGTGAGCGTGATATGTCAGACCCACCATAAGAATTTGGTCCGTTTGCTTGGCTTCTGTGATGAAGACGACCACCGGCTTTTGGTCTATGAGTACATGAGCAATGGCTCTCTTGCCACTTTCCTGTTTGGAATTTCCAGGCCTCATTGGAACCAAAGAGTACAGATTATTTTGGGAATTGCAGGAGGTTTGATGTATCTGCACGAAGAGTGCAACACTCAAATCATCCACTGCGACATAAAGCCTCAAAATATACTTTTAGATGAGAACTTTACCCCAAGGATTTCTGATTTTGGATTAGCAAAGCTCCTATTGGCTGACCAAAGCAAAATCCAGACCCAAAGAAGAGGAACAATTGGGTATTTTGCACCAGAATGGTTTAAAAAGGCATCGATTTCAGTGAAAGTTGATGTTTACAGCTTTGGAGTGATGTTGCTTGAGATCATTTGTTTCAAATCTAGTGTGTCTTTTGCCATAGGAAACGAGGAGGAGGCATTGATAGATTGGGCTTATGAATGCTACAAAGAAAAAAGATTAGAGAAGATGGTAGAAAATGATGAGGAGGCAAGGAATGACGTGGAAAGGGTGGAGAGGCTAGTGATTACAGCAATTTGGTGCATTCAAGAGGATCCTTCATTGAGACCCACTATGAAAAAGGTTACACAAATGCTTGAAGGGGTGGTTGGTGTCTATGTGCCCCCACGCCCTTCCTTGTTTGTCTCTCCTCCACTTTTGATTACTCCATTTGAGCGTTTGTAATATTAGATAGTACACTTATTGCTTTAAAAATAGTTTCCAGTCAAAGCTTAGGCTAGTGATTGCACGGTCCAATCAAAGCTTTTACATGTTTTGATTGTGTCATGGTTAGTGGTGTGGTTTGTAGGATTTTTGCTTGCTTACAAGCGAAGTGATCTAGTTTGTTAGGTGTGGTGTAAAATTAGGAGCATAGGTGAAATGCTAATTTACATATAAGAGTAATATAATACTTTATTAGTTATTGTTTCTTCCAACTTGCCTATAAATATTAGCTTTATTCACCTTATGTGTATGTTATCATTAGATAAACTTTCAAACTAATAAAATATGGTAACACTTTAGTGTAAGAAATATAAAATAATAATAGATTATTATCTCGTAATAGTTGATTCATCTTTAATCACATAAATCCTTGGTACTCATTTATATTTGGTGTGCATTGTTTCTTGCATGATCTACCTTGTAATCTCCCAACATGAAGGAAGAATGAGTGGAGCTATTTTTTTTGAAGGTGACAAAGATACAGCTAGGGCGCTGGGCTCGTACTGGAGGAGGAAGCATGCGTATCCTCTTATGGGGAAAAAGATAACCACAGTCATTTATCACAAAACACTGGCGAAATAGTAAAATTGACAGTCTTTACTGTAAGGCAAGGGCAAACCCTTTTTCCTTTCGATTGTTTTCCTCCATAGTAATTTTTGCCAAGTACTCGTCCAGCTGACACATTCTGGCGCCTAAGAACAAACCGAATAAGATTTGAATGAAAAAAGAGTTACCAACTCTCAAACAGAGCACAAGAGATCCATAACCGTAATAACCCTATTTATACTTGCCTATCTCCATAACCATCCTTGCAATCAGGTCATGGTTTACCCAATCATGTAGAGAGGCTAGAAATGCCAGTGATTGTTGCAATCTGGTGCATTCAAGAGGAACCTTCGGTGAGATCGAGGATGGAGTTTCACAAATGGTGAAGGGCGGTAGTTGATGTATGTGATCCTCCACGGCCGTTTCTTTCTCCTCCGGTGACAATTGCTCCTACGAGCGTTGATGGCGATGCTAATTGTTGCAGTTCTTGTGAAAAGCACTGGTGAATTGTATAGCTGTTTTAAACAATGAAAACACATAGCTTTCAACCTAACCATAGAGTTGAACCCAGGCTAACTGCTTTGTAGTAGGATTCATTGGCTTCTGACCAAAATCCCCTTTCATTGTCTATTAAAAAAAAGTTATTCATGGAATTAAAAAATTAGTAGTTTGGGAAAAACGATTAGTGTACCTGTTAGAGAAAAAAGGTCTTTTTGATAAGTAGAGTTTTTTAGAATATCATTTGTATATGAGACTTAGAAGATTTATATTTATAATAACCCTTGTATATGAGACTTAGAGGATTTATATTGATGTAACCAAGTGACAATACTTTCTCAGTTGTGGAAGAACTCAAGAAAGTGAGAATTTTGAAGAGAAAAATTCAAAACGTCGTAGTTATTATGAGCAAATTGCTGCTTCATAAAGATAAGGGCAGATTATCCTTAACCATATAAATCTTTAGTATTGTTTGTAATTTCTTGTTTATGAGTATGACTATTGCTGATTGTATATCTCCCAACATTTCCCTCTCTGGTTCCTCTGTTTTCCTTTGCGTATGTTAAAAGTCTAATAGCGTCCATTTGTGATAGGTAGAACATACATCGGCTTGTGTAATGGCTTGTTTTCCAGAGAATCCAGATGGGGCCAATGTTGATTTCTCAGAAAGACTTCAACGGAAACATTATTTTAATCTCAGAATTCCAAGACACCAAGTTTCTGATTAGCATGTAGCAGTAAAACTTAACGACAAGCACGAGCATAAGCATTGACGTCCATGCAATCTTAAAACAACTTCATGTAAGCCTTGGCCCTTACATCGCCTACCACCCTGTACAAGCCTTGATCACGAATTTTAAGTTATCAATCCCAAGCCCTTTCATATCCCATTCTTCAACAAAAAATCTACTGCCTCTCTAAACAACCCATTGTTGGTGAAGCCTCTAATCTTAACGATTGGGAAATACGTATTTATTTTCAAATAGGTATAAAGAATTTCTCCCCACTTGGTCACTTTGATGGCTCCCACTTATAAAAGAACACACATAGGGGTCATATATTTTTTTTAAATAGTTATTATCTTACTCTAGCTCTAATTTTGATTCTGTACCTAATAGACTCTACTCGTCTAAGTTAATATGTGCCACCAAAGTTGATTTTTTGCTTTTCCTTCTAGTAAGCATTAGGCCATTAAACAAAGGTGTATAAATTGGTTGGCCAATTCTGAGATCAGAGCCCACGCAGAAACTCACCGGAAAAAGCTGACGCCATGACAGATTCTTTGAGGGATCATGAAATGACTTCTTTTTCTTTTACTACATAAGTTTGGTAAAACAGTTTAAGATGAAGATAGAATAGGCTTTAGATGATGCGTCAATAGCCTTTTTTTTTTTTTTCCGTTTCTTTTAAACTCAAATATAACCTTCAGGATACAATATTGAACTCCATGAAGCATCAACGGAACTTGGGAACAAACTAGGAGCTTGGGAACATACTTATAAATATCACGTAGAACCTGCACCATCGACCTGACAATCCTCCACGATACATTTTGGCTGCATTTTTCAGTTGTATACTTATAAAGTTAGCATACAAAATGTCTGTATTCATCAAAAAAGCAAAACAATGTTAGAATGAGGAAAATAAAGATTGTCTCACCCTTATAGGAAAATAGCTACTAGAGCGGCAAATCTTCTTGATACTGAAAGCCATTTAAACTTGTCAAGAAACTGAAATAGCAATTTTTGGCAACAATTACTTAAGACAATCGATGAAAAACCAAATTACAGTAAAATGCAATAAATTAATTTAAACTCAGAAATCGTGACACTAAGTTCTCTCAAAACTTGTATAAAAATAACTACAAAGGACAACCAAAAGTAAGAACAACAAAACTTAGTGGCACAAGCTCATGAAAGAAATGAACAAACTCCAAGGGAGGTCAACAACAACAGCGATGCTATAACTCAACTTGATATTCTATTCCACTATGTTGTAACTCGGGAAGGGGAAGTGCGTGTAATTATGCCCAATATATTAATCTAATATGGAATTAAAACAACTACTAGCAGAAGTACATATAACGGGAAGGAGTAGATAATTTTGACAAAAGCAAAAGCAAAAAAAAAAAATTGAACAAAAGAAATTTAGATGATGGGAAATATTAAGCAAATAAAATAAGCGCCAGACGGAACATGATGTTGTTCTACGGAAACTACACCAAGTTCAATGATCCTCAGAAAGAGCTCAAAAAGAGGAACAGTTAAGATACGCCTACCAGAAAATCTGCCTAGGATATTCTGGTTGCGAGGAAGAAGCACCAGACGCTTCCCCAGTAGACAAATACTTTTCAAACATATTTTTATTTTCAATGTTTTTTTGGTGACACTAATGAAAGGTATCTTGATGCTGTCTAGAGGTCCTTGCTTCTTGTTTAATTAGAGTTTGTTACTTCTATTAATGAAGTATCTTTCAGACCGTCTTTTATAATAAATCATATTAGGTACTTTTTATGTGTTCTTAAAGTTTCTTCTTCATTTCTACCTTAAATACTTCTAAAAAAAAACTGAAATATTTATATCTTCGCTTTTTACAGGAATTAAATCTGTCTCATTTAGTGTTTTGCAGAGATCAATGTTTTTCACTTCCAAATTGAAGCTTTGGTTTTTTATATTATTACAACGTAATGGACACCATATGGGGATGCACGTGCATATATCATGTAATTTATTATATAAATGTTTTTGGAACAACACGCAATCCGTGTTACAACAAATGGAGAAGATATTTTCAAAATAAAAGTATTAAGATACTAATTTTATTGGCTAAAATTAAAAAAGTAATATATGAGAGAACATTTTTATTCAAGAACATTAAATTTTTTCAGAAAAATATTTTGTTGTGTTATAATTAGAGGATTCTAAATTTTATTTCTCTTTGATGAATTGTAATGTTAGGCAAACCTCTAAACTTTTATATTTCTCTTATTTTAAAATGAATAAACTTACATATTCATAAAAAAAAAAAACACGTATTTGCATCTAGAGGACTAGTTTTAGATTTGAGTAGCTTTCAAAACTTGCAAGGAAGGCACATTGTGCTGAATTGCAAGCATGCTCAATATATATATATATATATATATTTATAAAAAAACACGGTCAACAAATTTCAACTACCAAAGGATATTAGTATAAAGTCCCAAACGGTTTAGTCAAAATAAAATAAAAGCTTATATATGTAACCAAAACGTAAGTGATACTAGATCTGTTAAACAAATAGCCCAAGATTCTTATGAAATATGATTTTAAGATTTCAAGAACACATTATTTAAGACAAGGGACAATCAAGAGAAGATAATAAACAAGTCTAGCTTCCGCATCAAATATGAATAGCTTCCAATTTAATTAAAAAAATTAATAGGTCATGAACTATAAAAAAAAACGTACTGTTACAGAATAAGTGGAAGAATATTAGGATAATAAAAAACTTTAACGTGTGAAAGATAAATACGTAACCATAAAAAGAATATTATTATTGTGGTGGCAGTAGCCATGTATATCAAACTATCCTAAGGTAGTCTACTCAAATTTGGTCATCTCACGTGCTTCTATAAGCCATTCTCTCCATTTATCATTTTAGGCACACAAAAAAAAAAATCATAAAATGAAGAAAATAATATCAAAAAATTTTGTGAGTATGGGGAAGATTCATACGAAAGAAACAATTTTCAACAGTTTACAATAAATAAATAGAAATAAGGCTTAAGATTGTTTTATTGAGACTTTATAAATAATGTCAATGTTAAAAATTTTCCTTTTAGTATTTTTAAAAGACTAATGGGTATCTATTACACATGCAAACGTTCATTCTTATAAGAAAGGGGACAATAGAATTAGACAAGGTAGGCAACTTTTAGAACACCTAGATTTACATTCTTGAGATTCTAGGGATGGATTTCAAAACATTTCTTCACACAAGGTCCAAGAAGACTTCAATTGTATCTCATTTTAGAAGTAGAACAAACCTTACTCTAATTTTCTAATATCTCTTAAATTTGAAAATTACATCTTTTTTAAATAAAATCCACAATGCCCACCAAACTTTGTTTGACAGGTGAATTGGGAAATATATATATATATTTTGGCTAAGCAAATAATTTATATATAAAATACATCAATACAAGATAGTTAAAGGCATATGCCTATGGAAAGACCTTACACAACATTATATTATATCACAAATGGTCTCTTTAAGCCTTCACACATGCTGAATAAATACGTTCATAGCAATTTTGAGAATCTTTGTAGCACAATGAACTATCTCATATAAACCTTTAATAGCTTTAAGAGTTACACATTTAACATTCATATTATTTTTACATATTCTGTCATTCCTTTTATTCCAAATAGCATATATAAAATATACAAACACAAATTTTACAAGACATGCCT
The DNA here is from genome assembly GCA_028551485.1 of Casuarina cunninghamiana. NCBI lineage: Eukaryota > Viridiplantae > Streptophyta > Magnoliopsida > Fagales > Casuarinaceae > Casuarina > Casuarina cunninghamiana. Next base: position 28,074,943 of record CM052369.1, read on the forward strand.
TAAAGCAAAATATGCCTTAAAGCATGCATTAGATTAATTAAGAGTATAGTCGAAGGGAATTAAACTTAGGATACTTTATTTATAAGATCTCAGATACAATTCTTCCTACCATCTCAATTACATTCTAAGGGCTTGAAAATTACATTTTATTTCTTCATGAACCCTAGGCAAGCAATTTATGCTAGGGACAAGTAATCATTATCTCGTCTTGCTTAACAAAAAAGCGAATTTCTTAATCAGATCCAACGACTTAGTAGTGGGACTTGGGCTTCTTTTCTCCGCCCTGGAGTCCATAGCCAATCCCTTCAGCTTGAAACAAGCAATCTTCAAAAGCATCCGAAAAGTGACAACCAGAAGACATGACAGGTTCTTAGACATTTAAGTCACAAGCTTGGAAGGATCGCCATTGAAAATAAAGTCTACCAATCATTTCCTTCTCTGTCGTTCTCGGTTCTTTCTCATCCATAAACTAGTACTCACAAAGCACCTGAGAAGCCATGTTCTAGAATTTTAACTGGCAAGATTGGAAGGATCGCCATTGAAAACTAAGTCGACCAACTATATCATTCAATGTATGTTGTTCTCGGTTCTTTCTCACCCATGAATCCATACTCATACAATGTCTTCTCCGAGTTGTCCTCGTTTGTGTTTTCTATTTCTTCTGCTTCTTTCTCTCCCACCCGCCGTTTTCAACTTCAGCAAAGAAGACTGTCAAACAACCCTGGAATCTTTAGTTGCACAGAATGAATCTCCACAATGGACGTCGCCTTCAGGTGAATTTGCCTTGGGATTCTACCCTGTTTAGAATAAGAAATATTTCCTGCTTGCAGTCTGGCTTAATAAAGTAGAAGATAGAAAAATAGTCTGGTTTGCAAATGGGGAGAAACCACCACGGCTATCATCTGAATTTAAGCTAACTAGCAATGGCTGTTAGAAAAACTGAGCTAAAAAACCCAAGATCTTGCTACTCCTTTAGATCACAAAGTTTAACAAAACAAACAACAAACGTACCTACATGGTAGTACTTCTGAGTTTATCATGGTCCTTCTGGGTGATAACTAGTTATTAGTCTTTCTTGAACTTTTATTTGTTTGGGATGGTGCAGATGGCGGAATCGTCCGACGCATCTCAAACTTTTGGGGCTTCGCAAATGACAAGGACAAAGATATGAGAAGACCAAACAGTTGGACAGAGTCATTAGTAGATCTGAAACTTTCAGAAGCATGAATACTAATCGTTACCGCGTGAGTTGTTTGATTGTGATAGAGAAAGAGTTCCTCCCTCTTTCTCTTCATTTTTTTTTCTTTTAAGCATTTCGTTTAAAAATTTAACTTACTCTGCAACTAGATTGTTACATCAACTCCTGTAATTTGGTACAATTCTTCTCTGAAGAATACTCCCTACCAGCCAAGGTTTGGTTCCTTTCTGCCATGTTATCGTATTGATGATTTTTGTTCCACGTTTAGATGTGCATTTGCACAAGAAATGTTTGTTCCTGTATGAGAAAAAGTCTAGTGGCCTATGCGGGTAAAGGGGAAGGGGGATTGTGTCCTAGGGTGCCCCAGCTACCAACATAGCTGGGCGATTGCAACTCAACATTGTCATCAATCTGATACCATAAGAGTTAAATGTTACATCATATTATGACAAGTGATGGACAACTAAATTTTCAAAAAGCTAGTAAAGTGGAAAGGGATACCAAATTTGTATAACTCAGTTGAGATATCTAACACGCTATTCTCTTAATTTTTAGTCTTTTTCAAATTTCTGGATCACTGTCCCTACACTGAAGCTGATCAAGCTCACAATTCCCACCTTGACTGCACAAATTCGCCACGAGGACTACCAAGCGACAGCTGAACCGGGGTTATGTAATTCCAATGGCTCCACAATTCATTTTGGTTTATTTAGTGAAAATGTTTACTGTAGCAGAGAATGAATTATGCGTACCTTAGAAGATCTCATGTTTGGATTTTCTAGAACATGACTTAATCCCGAGCAATGAGGAGCCTGTGCATGGCAAGCATTACAACAAAGACTATGGGCAATTTATAACCACCAATCCGTACTTATAAAGATTTTATGCTCTTGGAAACTTTTAATGTGTAGAGGGATATAACATGTTATTCACGTCCTCGCATTTATTAGGATTTTTTAAAGTTCCTTATAAAAGAGAGAACAAATTCTTACCACAAGCTATCAAGACTTAAAAAAAAGTACATTGGCACGCCCAGCTATTATGGATTTTTTTCGTTACAACAAGTTTCATATTCATAATAACGAAATCGATAAAATAGGAAAGCTAGCTCTATAATACTACAATAACAAATAAATAATAAGTTGTAAGATTAATATGAGAATAATTAAATAAAATAGATATGTGTGTACAAATGTGCATCTATAGTAAATATACAAAAGACATAATTACCAGTTACTAAGATAGTGCATAGAGAAAATCTTGTAATAGAGTGTGAAAAAAAATAAGGGCAAGATGAATGGAAACAAAATTGGACCGAGTACAAAAAGAAATTAACTGTATTCTAAGTATTTTTAAAATATAATTTTTACCAATTTTTTTAATTGATACTTGATCTAAAACTATCTAACAAATGTTTTGTTTTGAAATTTGCATCTATCCTAGGGACAGAGACAGCGTGATGAAGCTTCTTAGAGTTGGACATGATGGGTTTGGGCGTTAAATGGCCCAATTTTGTTGTAGCCTTTTTAATGTTAAAAACTAGAAATAAAAAATAAAAATAATAAGAATAAATTTTGTTGCCGTGATTGCCAGGGCTTCGCCTACAATTGTGATGGGTACGAGGATTTCCAAGTTGATGTTCAGTGTGTTTTAATCCCTGAACATCTTAAAGATCAACTTCATAAACATACCCTCTTCCTTACTGCATTAGATGATACCACAAATTGCAATGAGTGTGACCTTCCCTACTTAAGTTTCGGTAGAAAGTTCAAGTGTTGGACTGCAAGTTCTACCTTTGTTTTAGATGTGTCTCTCTTCCACTTGTTGCTTGGCACTGCAATGATGATCATTTCCTAAGGCTCACCTTAAGATGTGACAATGATTCTAATAAAGATTATTGTTTGATCTATGAAACAAAATAAAATAGATTTGAGATATCACTTTTACTATTGGAAAGAATGTGATTCATTGCACACTTCTATTGTGTTCTTGGTAAAAATCCCTGCACTAAACTTGAAAGACCTTGTATGGAGAAATTACATCATAAGTTTCCTCTTGTTTTTGTTGAAACAACTAAAGACTCCTCCATATAGTGTCTGTCCTTTGCTATTGATGGGAACTTTCACCTTAATCACTGGTACTACTTGGCCCTCAAATGTACTCAATGCAAATTCATTGTCCATTATTGGTGCAAGGAGTACTTGCAGGCTCATTCAGTGAGTTAAATTAGTTTAGCACATTTTTATGTGTTTGATGCAGTGTGACAAAATTTCGATGAGTATCATCTTCAAATAAGTTGATTAGGGTTGAAAACCCTTGCTTATATTTTTCGTGTTCGTTTTTATTTTGTCTCCCTCTTAATGCTATTAGAAACTTTTGGCTTCGCCTCTTTCCAACATTCCTTGTAGAGCTACTCTGCATCGTTTTGGCTTTACCAAAAGCAGATAGCTTGTGCTTTATTCTCAAACGATATTGACATCATGGGCATAACTTCTGCAGTATCCCAGCTTATCTCGTTATGAACTAGATAAAACGATGGAGATCTTGCCCAAGATCTATGCCATTTGTTTTGTATCCCCTCTTTTCCACGCATTTAACACAAACTGTGAAAAATAACCCTTTCGAGGATCCAAGGGTTGGGAAAAGCCAGAGGCTGAAATTCAGTTGTCTTTTCCCAGAAGACATCTTAGACCGTTGGTGTTCAAATTGGGGTGGTATCGGCATGTGTGCGGTGCTCCTTTGTAGCACAGCTATGCATTGTTGGAACCATTTGACAGTCCGTAAATTCTGGCCTCTACTGCCAATGGTGCGGTTGGATTTGTGTATAAGCTTCGAACTATAAGCGTCTGAGTCTCAAAAACATCAGGTAATGAAATGGTGTCGCAATGGAAAATGTACAATGATTCCACTAGGAGGATTTTAGTCTTATTTTGTTAATAGTTTAAGAAAGGTTTAGTTTTTGTTAAAATTGGTTATTATGAAATGGGTTATATCCCTGTCGCTTGGAGTTCAACTCAAATTTACATCATCTTTAATATGTTTCATTTACTCTGTGACACAATCATGAAAATTTAATTTCATGAATATTAAAATATTACACTTAAAAGTTAAACCTATATTTTGTTAAAAATGTCCAATTGCTTTCTTAAATTTGATTATTAAGAAACAAAAAGTGCTTAGATATAAAATATGAGACTAGAATATTTACAAAATAAAATTTGAATTAATCGACAAATGCTGAAGTTGCTGCTGCAAGTAATTGACCCATCCAAATCTGAGTTTCAGCACTATCAACGAGTTGGTGTTCCGTTCTTTTCAATAACAGCTGTTATGAAAGTAATTGCGACGGATTTTTCTGAATGTTATCTAATCAAGAGATTTGATATGTTCTCATATAAGTACGTGATCCTTTCATGTCCTGGACTCTGGCTTATCAAATTTAGACTTTTAAGCAAATGTTTAGAAGACTGATCAGATTTATTAGTTAAAAAGGCTAATGGATATTTAGAAACACAGGAGTTAATGATTCGTGGAAAATGATTGCAACAATTCTCAAGTGAATCAAGCTAATGTATCAATTTGAAATTGAAAATTTGTATATAAATTTGTTTCAACTGTAAAATCATTGCAAACCTAACCTAAAAACTAACTCAAAGGTTGACGGGTCATTTTTTAATTTATATTTAATTTTAAGGATCTTATTTTTTAATATGGGACTCTCGTCTTCCACATAAGAACTATAAATTTTCTTCATTCATTTATCAAATTGTCTATCGATACAATTTCTTTTTATTCTTCCTCACTCAAGTCTGCAATTAACCTATATTTTTCACAGATGTTTACAATTAGAGTCTAAGGGGAATAAAACTTAAGATAGTAGTGCAATTTAAGAATGAGATCAATCATCAACTTTACCACGTCGAAAGAGACTGAGAAATCATTGAAAAACTCAAATGGACTTATTAATTGCTATACTGAAAAAATCAGAGACATCTGGATTCACATAAATCAAAGTGCAAATAACATCTTCGCTTTTCACTTCTTTGCTTCGGCAACCCTCATTGAACTCAATCTCGAATAGAAAATTCCAAAAAAATTCTCATAAAAAATCAAAACCATTTCTGGAAGTTACCACAGGTAAACACCAGCCAAACGGCTTTACAAAGCTTTCTTGCTATCATCTATGAATTTGAACCCTTGATGCCACTTCCTTGACGTGCCCATTTTGTTTATTTGATGGAGACGATAAATGTCTCAAATGACTTAGGAATTGGCCCTTGGGAGATTTAACATTTCAGTGGACAATGCAATTTTTTTCGTTTTTGTATACATAAATCGATGTGGAACAAAGGGTATTTCACAAACATCCCCTCACCTTCTTTTCAGATAAACCATCCACAAGTGGGTTCCTTTTAAAGGGAGCAATCAACGGATGAATTGATCTCGGGTTGTAGTTCTAGGGGTATCACCATGGCTTTTCCTACATTTGTAACAAGTACTCGCCTTTCCATTTAGACATTTGGTGTTGTCTAACTCCAGAAACTTGTAAACATAAACTCCATTGACACTCTCTTCCTTCTTATACTCTCAAGCGGAATTGCAATGTTTGTGTTGATGACTTTTAAAATATTATTACCTAATTTGTAAGAAAGAAATAGATCAAAAATAGTATTTTTATTACTGTATAGAACGCAAATCTACAGCAAATTTTCATTACATTATCGGAAAGAAGTTGGAAGAACTTTGATAGATAAATTCACAAATGCCCTCTGTTTTTTTGGATAGATATTATTGGTATCCTTCTTCCTTTTTTTAAGTGAATAAAGACTCCTCTCTACCCAATCTTTATGGTAAATTCTTCACTAGTGATGGGGCATTCTTAGCGTGATGATATAGAGAAACTGACCTCTGAATGTACTTGGTTCAGATTTATTGTGCATTACTAGTGCCTGTTGGCCAAAAGGTTCAGCTAGCCAATTTGCTATGCATTGTCATTCGTGATGGTGAGTGACAAAGCCAATGTGCTTGTCAAAATGTTCAGTGACAAAGCCAATGGCCAGTGAACCTGTTGGCTAAAAGGTTCAGATGGCCAAAAGGTTCAGATTTATTGTGTATAATGTTCTACTGAGACTCCTTGCTTTTACATACAGTGTTTACATTTATTCTTATGCCTCCTTTCTCGTGGTATTAGATAAATTATGCTCCATTGCGTTCTAAACATTCTTGATAACATTACTGCAATTATCACTGTTTTTTAGCCCTAATGCTTTCTCTCACCATTTACGAATACTATGCTATCTGTTAACTCCAATGTGCTTGTTTTAGGAATAAAACAAATTGGAGTTTTTAGTCTAACACACGACAAAAAGTGCCAAAGGCATATACACAAAAACTATTGTGAATATTTTTCTATGACATTCATCACAAAAGTATATGTAAATAAGATGAACCTCGTAGGGGAGTTTTCTCACTACAACTTTAGGTAGAATCCCGTGCCCAAACTCGGTAATGGATGGTGGAACCTCCCTGTCATCCATCCCTTGTAAAACATTAGATTCTCTGTTACAAGCTTAATTAAGCTCCTAATTAGTTTCTGAACGATAAAATTATTCTCAAACTCAAGAGATTAAGAGGATAAAGAAAACATGAATATTTCATTCGAAAGAAACATGAAATCTTAATGTTTCATTTAAGGAAAACAAAATCTCCTACAAATTTTAGTTTTATAAAATGACTCATCTGTATACTCCCCTTCTCCTATTAACATTGCGATTGCCCTTCCAAACTTCCTTTCTATGCTATCCACTATTTACACAAATTAACCCATACTCATCATTTCTACACATAGGCCCTCACAATTGACATGACACTATTTTCTCTAGTCAATCAAAAGGTTTACTAAAAAACCTCCCATATATGCATGTAATACTCCCCTTTTTGTTTTCCTCTTAATCAAAATGGATCTCAAAAAAATATGTTCATAGCAAACAAATGACACCTTCAAATAAGAAAAAGTAAGACATAGCTCCAAGTTCCTATTCAATTTCACAAAAGTTATTATCCCTTCGCCCTTCCCAGCACCTAAATAGGAAGAAGAAAATTTATTTAGTCTATATAAAGTTAATTTAAAAATTCGTAGTTGCAATAATAAGCTTTCTTAACGGTTGGTTTCAAAAAAAAAAAAGAGAATTCAACTTTTTGACATTATATCAGAACTAAATATAGATTCAAAAATGCTAATGTTCAACCTTGAATGTAAGTGCAAGAACTTGTTAGTGCATATAGTATTTTTGCCCTGTATCTATTGAGTTTGAACTGAAGGATCTTAAAGGAAAAACGATGGAGAAAGAACAAGACCAAAGAGCCCAGAAGACACACGCGAATAGAGCTAGAAAGAAGGAAGAACAGAGAAAAGAAAGATGGAAGGACAGGGAAAAAAAAGAGTTAAAAAAATGTGTATTGATTTTACTTTAGAGTTCGTGTTTTTATATACAATTAGAATGAACAATTTACAATTGAATTTTGTTTCTAAACGCAGGTGGAATCGGCATCAATGATCACGGGTTAAAGGTGGAACAGCTGAGAGGAAGACGCTGAGGTAGTTTCGGTGGCTGACTTGGCAGGTAGGCTAAGGTGAATTTCAACATGGTCAGCATATTGAATGTGAAATTAGTTTGTGAGGTCTATGTATTTGTGCATTTATCAGGCTTTTGTTCTCGGTATCGAAACTGGTGGACATGTTTCAAGATAGGCCGAAAAGAGGCCTTAGTTTTACGAGGAATGCTGTGTGCCTAGATATCCTCTCTCTCTCTCTCTCTCTCTCTCTCTGTTTTTGTTTTTTTTGTTTTTTTGTTTTTTTGTTTTTTTGTTTTTTTGTTTTTTTGTTTTTGTTTTTATGTTTGTTTTGTTTTTGTTTTTGTTTTTGTTTTTTTTTTTTTTTTTTGTTTTGGAAATTACGTGCCTAGATATTCAGGGCTTGCAACTTACGAATCTTGGCTTGGGTTGAGAAATGCTAAGGCTGGAGCCTACGTTTTAAGGCAGTCCATTTGGATGTTTGGGGTCGTTTGCCTTCCTGTGAGCCACGCTAACTGTCCAGAAAGCTAACGAAGGCAGCATTCTTTTTTTTTTTTTTTTTTGATGAATATGTGAGTTTATTCATCGAAGAATAAAAATAATACATGAGCTTAGGGGCATACCCCAGTATTACAAATCATCTAGGAAAAGATAGAATTTGGAATTCTCCAACTATGGCTCAACAAAACATTTGCTTGGGAGAGTTTAAAGTTTCTAAATAAGGAAGCTCTTCCACGGACTACTCTCCTGACTTTAGCTAACAACAATGGAATATCAATAGACTTATTTTGAAAACGTCTACGATTACGTTCTAACCATATACAATAAAGACAAGCTAGGAAAGAAAGCTTGAGAAGCTTTGCGGCTAAATCCTTTCCCTTAGTTGCTTTAATCATCCATTGCAATTCAGATTCCCAATCGAAGATGACCTTGCGAATGCCTTGTTGAGCTAGAATACTTTTCCAAACCTGGTTAGTCTAAGTGCGCTAAAAGAACAAGTGGGATCTATTTTCATATTAAGAGCCACAAAAATCACAATGCAAGTCAATTGAGGGAAGCCAATGAGAAACCACTGCAGCCGTAGGTAGTTTGTCTCTACATATGAGCCAACCAATGAAGTTATGCTTGCTGATTCCTCCTGACCATATCAAATTATACCATTCAACCTCAGAGCTCACTTGACGTAATTCCCTGTACGTTTCCTTACAACAATAAGAAGGTTGGGATAATGTAGAGGTTAAAGTCTGTCGTAACTTTAGAAGACCTCTCCAACTCCATGCCATATTTCCTTTGATGTCAATATCCATAATTGAATTTCCCCTGCATTTAGTACTATGAATCCACTTACTCCATAAGGATGAATTAGGGCAATTAATGAGATTCCAGAAAGATCGGCCCAACAAAACTTTATTCCATATTTTAAGGTTTAGTAGTCCAAGACCTCCTTCCTTTTTTGGTGAACAAACAACTTGCCAAGCAACCTTATGAGTTTTATGATCTTCTGAGTGGCCTGCCCAGAGAAAGTGCCTTATTTTCTTCTCAATCTCATAAATGGTTTGTTTTGGGAGAAGGAACATTTGCATCCAAAAGGTACAGATAGAAGTGAGAACTGTTTTAGCCAATTGTAGTCTTCCTGCATAGCTTAGGAGTTTCATTCCCCATCCATCTATTCTTGCCATGATTTTCTCTGTCAAAACTTTACAATCCGTGTAGGTAAGCCTTCTTGTAATAAGAGGAACACCAAGGTGTCTAATAGGGAGACTTCCTTCAGAAAAGGGGGTATGGTCTAGTATCAAAAGTTTTTCTTGTTCAGTAATCCCTGAAAAAAATATCTGACTTTTGCTAGGATTATACTGCAAACCTGTGAGTGTTGCAAATTCCTCCAACGCTTCAGTGAGACATAATACTGAATTTACATCCCTATGTGCAAATAGAAATAAATCATCTGCAAAACAGATATGAGTGATTTTCTCTTCCTTGCATCTCCAATGATATTTGAAAGTAGAGGTGAAAACTTTCTCACTAATTATCCTATTAAGGATCTCCATGACGAGCACAAACAAATAAGGGGATAAAGGATCTCCCTGCCTTAACCCATTTGTGCCCTCAAAAAAACCTACATGCTCACCATTGAAATTCACAGAGAATCTAGTAGTAGTGATGCATTGGCTAACAAATTCAAGTAAAGTTTGAGGAGTGTGAATAGCTTGGAGAACCCCCAATATAACATCCCATTTAACCATGTCATAAGCTTTCATAAGATCAATCTTAATGGCAACACGCTTTCCTTTATCTCCTTTATGGTAATTATGAAGCAATTCTTGACAGAGCATAATATTTTCAGAGATTTGACGACCTCTGATAAAAGCAGTTTGGTTTTGGCTAATCACTTCAGGAAGAATAAGACTTATTCTCTCAGCAAGTAGTTTTGAGATCACTTTATATAACACATTGCAGCAGGCAATTGGCCTAAAATCCTTCATACAACTTGGGTTAGGGGTTTTAGGTACTAGGCAAAGCAAAGTAGCATTGATAGCTTTCAGTAATTTCTTGGATGAGAAAAAATCAAGCACCGCTTCTTCAATATCATGTCCGATAATTGGCCAAGCTTTCTTGTAAAATAGGCTATTGTATCCATCAGGGCCAGGAGCTTTGAAATCATGAAAACCCCAAAGAACTCTCTTCACATCAGAACGTTCAATAGCAGGCAAATTCAACATTTCACTCACATTCTCATGAAATAAGGAAGAGTACCTGCTAGTGAAAAGGTTAGTTGAACGAGAACTTCCAAGTACATTCTGATAATAAGTAGTGATAGCTATCCGCAAGGCATCATCATCATAAATAGTAGATCCATCTTCTAGTACTAGATGAGAGATTCTATTCTGAGCTCTTCTACGCACCAAAGATGAGAAGAACATTCTACTATTATTATCCCCCTCTTTCAGCCAAAGATTCCTCGATTTTTGCTTTAAAAGGATTTCTTCATGTTTACTCAGTGCAATCAATTTTTCCATTTTCATTCTTTCCTCAGTACGCATATCTGTATCAAAGGGGTCAAGTTGTAGATTGAGTTGAACTTGCTGTAATTGTTCTCTCGCCACCTTTACCTTCTGATGCAAATCACCAAATTGATCTGAATTTAGCTTCCTAAGGGGAAACTTTAATGCCTTTAATTTCTTCACAACTTTGTACATTTTAGTACCACTGAGCTCTTGCTGCCAAACATGATTTACAGTTTCCATAAAATCGGGGCTAGTTGTCCAAAAATTAAAGAATTTGAAAGGAGCTTTTTTCCTTTTGTGAGTGGTAGCTAACTTAACCAAGGAAGGAGAATGATCCGATACCAAAGGGGGCAAAAACTCTATCGAAAGTTTATCAAATTTGAGGATCCCTTCTGTGTTTAGTAAAGCTCTATCAATCTTGCTTGCTCTAAGATTCTGGGATGATCTTTTGTTCGACCAAGTGAAAACAGAACCCATGAAAGAGGGTTCCAACAATCCCAGTCTCCCAATCATATCATTTAAGTCCTCCATGCCCCTTGTCCATTTAACATTTGGCCCAATTCGTTCATCAACATGCCGAATTTCATTAAAATCACCCACCAATAACCATGGAAAGCTAACAATATTTTGAGAAGAGAAAAACTCAATATTTGCCCATAACTCCCTACGTTCATATTCCAAGTTGCTAGCATAGATAGCAGATAAGAAGAAAGGAGATAAACCTATCTTATCAATGCGACAATGAATGACTTGAGATGAAGTACCTTGGATTGAAAGTTGTAGCTCGGATGATTTCCATAAAATCCATATTCTTCCAACACTAGAATGCAAATAATTGTGAGAGTAATTCCATTCATCAAACATATTCTTCAGGACAAAACTAGCATTTCCTTCTTTAACTCTATGCTCTATCAAAATAATAACATGTGGAGCTTGAGATAAGATAAAATTAACTACTTCTCTTTGTTTAGGGCTTTTGTTGAGGCCCCTCACGTTCCATGATAAGATATTCATTGATCTGGAGGTTTTTCCCCTTTCTCCACTGCCTCAATGTTACCAAGAAGATCTGAAATTTCATTATAAGAGGTCTGATTTTCGTTTGCATTAGCAAGCTGAGAAAATCTATTTTCTGAGATAAGATCACAATTATTTTCCTTCTTCTTCCCAGGAGATTTCTTCTTATTGATTACAGCTATAAACTCAGATTTGTTTCCTTGAGAGGTAGCAATATTAGGCTTAATAGTCATTGCCTAAGCAATACCGTTGTCCTCAATACCTAGTGAATTTGGCTTCTGTACTGTAGTAACTGGTTCTTGAACATCTCCTTTTTGATTAACCTGCGGGCCTTCACTTTTTTTGGGAATCCATATATTTTTCTTTATTGTGCAATCTCTATGACCAAAGCAGTTACATTTCTTACACTTAGGAGGGATCCAACCATATTCCACAGTAATCTCAAACATTTCATTATTACCCATATCCACATCAAAATTTTGGGGAAATTCACTATCAATATCCATTAGAATACAAACTTTGGCATATGATAACCGTAACTTTTGTTCAGTAGCTTTATCCATATATAGAGGTTTACCCAGTACGCTACTAACATGGCTCATACCAATCTTATTCCATAAAGCATGGGGAACGTTATACAACTTAACCCAAATAGGAACAGCAGATATTTTAGCCTTCTCTAGTCTAATACAAGGATGCCATTTTTGGAGAAACAGAGGTTTACCCGCTATGTCCCAAACTCCAATTTCCATTACTTCTTCTAATTTCTGAATATTTGAAAACCGAAAGAAAAAGAAGCCATCCTCAGTGGCAGTAATATCCAGTAAATTATCTTTACCCCACAATTTTTCAACAATTCCTTTTACTGCGTAAAACGAAGTATAGGTATTCAAAAAATAACCCACAAGACAATTTGCAAAATGACTTTTGCCCTCCTCAATTGCTTCAGGAGGGGGTTTCACAATGATTCTCTTACCCTTCTCAGGTGGAGGGAGGTAATCTAGTTTAGTCATCTGATTTGTTGGTCCCATGGCAATTTGTTTCCAATTCATGCCAACATAACTAGCCACACTAGGAATCACTTCATCCACACGCCTTTTGTTTTCCACTTTATCATTTGCATCAACTTTGACAGCAATTCCATCAAGTACTTCCTCATATGAATTATTTAAGCAAGAAGAGGCAGCAGAATTACCTGGTTTTCCAATGTCTGAAGACTCTAAAATATTCTCTTCATTGCTGGATTTTGGAATAACCCTACCAATTTCCACCTTTGATGATGTAGTACGTACTTTCCCACTTCTAGTACCCACCATTGGAGTCAATCCAAGGGAGCTAAGAGCTCGTCTTTGAGGAGCGGCAGATTCAGGGCAAATTCGACTGGCAACTTGTACCATAAGTTATGGCCTTGGAAGAGTCTAATTGATGATTGAAGGTAATAGCATGGGCACCTTCATTCACCGTCTCCCACATGAAGGTCACTAGCAAGGATTAAGCTAGTGCATAAGTAAGAAAGAGGCCTCAGAAAGATTTGGTAATTTAGTCATTTGAAGGAAGGCTTTTTTTTTTTTTTTTTTTTTTTTGGGCGGGGGGGGGGGGGGGGGGGGTGGGGAAGGGGGAGCTGGGAGCTGGGAGGAGCTGGGGGGAGCGGGCGAGCTGGGGGAACGGGGAGCTGGGGGGCGGGCGAGATGGGGGGCAGGGAGCTGGGGCCGGATCTGGGAGCTGAGGGGAGCGGGCGAGCTGAGGGGAACGGGGAGCTGGGGGGCGGGCGAGCTGGGGGAACGGGGAGCTGGGGGGCGGGCAAGACAGGGGCGAGCTGGGGGAGCTAGGGGCGGGCGAGGCGGGGAGCGAGCTGGAGGGGGCGGGCGAGACGCGGGGAGCTCGGGGGCGGGCAAGGCGGGGGGCGGGGAGCTGGGGCCGGATCTGGGAGCTGGGGGGAGCTGGGGGGCGGGCGAGACGGGGCGAGCTGGAGGGGGCGGGCGAGACGCGGGGAGCTGGGGGGCGGGCAAGACGGGGGGCGAGGAGCTGGGGCCGGATCTGGGAGCTGGGGGGAGCTGGGGGGCGGGCGAGACGGGGCGAGCTGGAGGGGGCGGGCGAGACGCGGGGAGCTGGGGGGCGGGCAAGACGGGGGGCGGGGAGCTGGGGCCGGATCTGGGAGCTGGGGGGAGCGGGCGAGCTGGGGGAACGGGGAGCTGGGGGGCGGGCGAGATGGGGGGCGGGGAGTTACTTGGACTTATCCAATGAGTATAACTTGCGCATTTGACCAGGCCCACGCTACTTTCCTACTTAAGTTTCTATGAGTTCTCGTTATTCTTTTATGACATTATTGCAATCATTTTAAATTCGAAGGTTTCCAAAAGGACTCCCTACCTTAGGCCAGGCCTATGGGTTTACGCCCGTAACAACGAATACTGGAAAATTTATTCAAATTTTATGAAGTTCCAGCATGAAACTAGGAGCAAGAGACTATTGGCAACATTGTGACCCAAATTTGATCAACACCGAAGTTACTAAAGGCTGATCAACAAGCGCCTAAAGACATAAATTTTTAGAAAACAAGATCAAAGTCAAACATACAGAAGCATAATAAATTTCTTATTTGAAACATTAAAAATTTTGTGAAGGCAAATGAAGAAGATAAGATAAGATAGAAGAGGAAAGTATGCCACAGGTGCTTAAGGTACGCTTATCCGAAGCTTGACTAATTTTGTGGTTATGGAGGATGTAGAAATAGGTGTGAAAGGAACATGTTGATAACAATGGTTATTGAATTATTCCTGGTGTGTTGCCATCCAAGATGATAGGAGGAGTCTTCTTCGTAAATCATGCATTCAGCTATTGCACGCGATTCAAGACCACTTGCACTAGACGACACCCCTACTCTGTGAGGGCCATGGATTGGCGATTGTGATGTATGCCTTGAACCTCATAGAAGCTTGTACTATTAGACTGATTTTCATGGGACTCCTTCATAGTTATTTAAGACTAACTGTGCAATGAGTGAGTGCAAACAAGCAGTTAGTGAATATTGGCGTTGTGACATATATTCACCCACCAAATCATTGTTTAGTAGTTTCTCGGAATATGGACGTCGCTTAAAAGTAATTTTTTTTTTAGATATTCATCTTTATTCTTGGACATTGCTTGGAATCAGTTTTCGTTTAGTGTTCATCTCTAGTACGTTTGCTTGAATTTTAATGTAGGGAGTCAAAGAGATTTTAACTAGTCGTTAGCTAGCCACTTAAAGCTATTAAAGTCGAATGGAACCCCAAGCTTTAGGACCAGCTCAACCCTCGTCTATTTAGTTTGCTCCTTTTTTCTTTTTTGACCGTCCGAGTTGCTCGTGCATTTTGATCAAAGCTTGCGGATCTGCGTTAGAAGGATTATCCAATTCTTCTAGTATTCTTAGCCTTAGAATAACTGAAAAATGGCAATAATTTAAAATAATTAAGTCATAATTTTTTTAAAAATAAATTATAGGTTTTTTATGGTGTTTGTACAAAAAACAATTGAACAGAACATCTTTTTCTACTAATGACAGAAATAACTTTCTATAATTATAAATTATGTGCAAAAACTCGTCGTTTTTGGGAAGAAATTGGAGCGAGCTTCGGCTAAAGAGGCTTACAAAGTTGAGTGATATGATATTTGTTATAGAGGAAAAGTCATTTGCTTCTCTTTTGGCTGCTGATTTTGGGGATTCTAAAAAATAATTATATCTCCTTTGGATGATTGCTATAAATACAAAACCATGGTGCCCAAGAAGATTATGATTTGGGTGTCCCCTTGGCTAACCACTAAGCCAAAAAGCATTTGACCTACGAGTCTTCCAAGTCTAGGGTTCAGTAATCCTTTCCTTCTCTCCATTCTTCCTTACATATATATATATATATATATATATTTTGAATCTATTATAAGTAAAATTAATTTGCATATCTCATTTTTTGTTAGGGTAAAAATTCTTCAAACCAGCAACTTTTTGTACAGGCCATTGAAACTGGCGGACATGTTTCAAAGATATATCAAAATCAAGATAAGATCAAATGAGAAGAAAGATGAAAGTTACAAGGAAATAGGGGTGAGAGAAACGTGTTGACAACAGTGGTTTGGTAGGGTAAGTGTTCGTGGCCCTTGAATTATTCAATGGCGTGATACCCACCACAATGACACGGTGAGACTATTGGAAAAGCACTTTGCTGACAGCTATTGACATTTACCTAATAGCCAGACCCCGCAACCACAATTGATTGATATGGCTAGTAATGCAACGAGCAAGCGCAAGCGTGCAGTAAATTAAATGTTCATAAAATTTTAGGGCTTCCAATTCTAATATTTGAATCCCAAATCGGGGAGTTAGTAGATCTTGATATCATTGGGAGTCGGGATTTAAACACTAGGCTGCTTATACTATACATCGGGATAGTATGGGTTTTTCAATGAAATTGGTGAGCCATGATCATGTGGAAGAAACACCAACAACCTTTTTCTTTGTCCTTTTTTTGTAGCTTTAGAGACAGACTATGCCAATGGGCGTTTCTAACTCCGGTTGCAGATAGACGAAAAGGTGTTGCTTTCTCTTGAAGATCCTTTTGGAGCTTATTAGGTGACCGGGAATCACAGTTGATCTTCGATAAGGTTGGTCTCATTTACCTCAAAAATAATAATAAATCGACCACCCAAAACCTTACTAGGAAAGATGAAGGACCAAGCCAATCATTCTACTACATGGCCAGGATTTATCACGACAGAGTCTTTAGATTATACAAACACCAGAAAACGAAGACCATTGTAGGTTATGAACGCATTAGTTTATCCTGGACTCTCATGCAAGAGACTCCTGATAATGTTTGTCTTACAATCCCAAAATATGGTCGCGGGCTGTGTGGATATAACGGTATTTGTGACCTAAGAAGAGGAGCTCCAGTTTGCAGTTGTCTTGAAGAGTACTCTTACTTAGATCCATCTAAAACCTCCGAAAGGTGTAAAGCAGATTTTCCGCTACTCAGCTGCTATTCCAAAGGATGGGAAATGAGGAAAGAGCTCGCAGATTACACCAACGTTGACTTTCCGCAATTTAATTACTATTTTCTGCAAGGAGCTGAGATTGACAAGGAAAAATGCAAAGAACTATGCCTTGATGACTACTTCTACGTTTTGGCCATTCATAATAATGATACTAAAACTTGTTGGATAAAGAAAAATCCTCTGTCATTTGGAAGAAGAAACCTAAATCTCTCTGCAACAGCTCTCCTCAAGGTATCTAAAGGTATTGTTTTACATAAGAGGTACGTAATTCTCTTGGTTGTACTTGGATGCTTTACTTGCCTCAATATACTTTTCATTGTCACCATTTTTGTGGGTCTTCAACACTTTTACCTGCAAATGCTGAGTTCGATGGACATTGCACTCCAATCCGCCATTAGGATTAGAAGCTTTGGATATAAAGAGCTCGAAAAAGCAACCAGCAGCTTCACGTAAAATATTGGATAGAGGAGCATTTGGAACAATTTACAAAGGCATCCTCCCATCGCATCCAC
The DNA here is from genome assembly GCA_028551485.1 of Casuarina cunninghamiana. Lineage (NCBI taxonomy): Eukaryota > Viridiplantae > Streptophyta > Magnoliopsida > Fagales > Casuarinaceae > Casuarina > Casuarina cunninghamiana. Next base: position 28,092,270 of record CM052369.1, read on the forward strand.
AGGCTCTCGTCGCTACCAAGAAGTTAGATAAGGTGTTAGAAAAAGGCGAGAAGGAATTCAAAACGGAGGTGAATGCGATATGCCAGATCCACCATAAGAACTTAGTCTGTTTGCTTAGCTATTGTCATGAGGGTGATCACCGGCTTCTGGTTTATGAGTACATGAGCAAGGGCTCCCCTGCTAGCTTCCTTTCTGGGATTTGCAGGCCACATTGGAACCAAAGAGTGCAGATTTCTTTTGGAATTGCAAGAGGTCTGGTGTACTTGCACAAAGAATGAAGCACCCAGATCATCCAGTGCGATTTAAAGTGCCAAAATATCTTGTTGGATGAGTATTTCACGTCAAGGATTTCAGATTTTGGATTCGCAAAGCTTTTACTGGAAGAGCAAACCAGAACACCCACCTATGTAAGAGGCACATGTTACTTAATGAAACTTTCGTGTGAAGGCTTAGGTGATCACTGATTTGTGTTTGGATTCAAAAGAACGGACAGATTGAAGAGCAAACAAAAGCTTTCTTCAATACAAAAGGCCACAAGTCAAAAGGCTACAAAGACAATACAATAGTCCGTTGCACACACCACAACTATAGACAAACACTTATACTACCACACACACTACCATCATTACGCCTATCACAAAATAAGCACACCTACACCTATCACAAAACAAGCACACCTTTTCTGCAGCCTACAATTTCTTTTCTTCCACGTTATCACTTGCTTTGCACGCTTCCTGCAGCTTCATTCACAAGTCACTGCACACTATTTTGTCTACTGCAACAGCCACCCAAATTGACCAATAGGAGTGGCTGACAGCCCCATCACATCTCAACACCCCTCCTTGATGGGGTCTGTCGTTACTCCAATAAGTTCCCTCAAATACTCATGTTGTCCCCTTCCAAGACTCTTTGTGAACAGATCTGCAAGTTGATAGCTGCTGCAGCAATATTCAAACATAATCTCTTTTGCTTCCACCAGCTCACGAACATAATGCACCTTTATGTCAACGTGCTTAGTCTTCGAATGGTGGCTTGGATTTTTTGTCATAGCTATAGCAAATTTGCTATCGCTGAAGATTACAGTCCCTTCCTTTTGTTCAAATCCCATTTCCAGCATCATCCTGCGCAGCCATATAGCTTGACTTGCGGCTGCTGAGGCAGCCACATATTTTGCTTCAGCAGTTGAAAGAGAGACAGAATCTTGTTTCTTAGATGACCAAGAGAATACCGCAGAACCCAAACTGAAAACAAATCCACTCGTGCTTTTGGAATCTCCTGTATTACCGCCCCAATCACTGTCACTGTATCCTATAAGAGCAAATTGTGCAGACGATTTATAGAGCAAACCGAAATTCAAGGTTCCTTTAAGATATCGAAGGATCCTTTTGAGTCTACATTGATGCCCTTTCCTTGGATTCTGCATGTATCTTGACATGAGTGATACAGAAAATAATATATCCGGCCTAGTTGCTGTCAAATACAGCAAGCTCCCAATGATACTTCTGTATGCAGTGGCATTAGCTTCACCTGTACCATCATTAGAGAACACCTTCTCTCCAGGAATCAGTGGTGTTGAGACGGGTTTGCAGTCTGTCATGCGATGCTTGGACAGCAACATTCTTGCAAACTTGGTTTGGGACACAAAAATTCCATACTCTTGTTGATTCACCTCCAGTCCAAGGAAATATTGCATTGCTCCCATGTCGTTCATTTCAAAGGCCTCCATCATTTCTTCTTTAAACTTGATCAGCCTTTTAGGATCACTGCCTGTAAAGATTAAATCGTCAACATAAATAGAAACCAAGAGAATGGAATCACTGTTACATGACAGAAATAAAGTAGGTTCACTTGGACTATGCTGGAATCCCTTCTCAGCAAAATACTTGCTGATTCGACTAAACCAAGCCCTTGGTGCTTGACGCAACCCATACAATGCTTTCTTAAGCTTGAGCACCTTAGTCTCCATTCCTTGCTCCACATACCCCTTAGGCTGTTCAACATACACTTCCTCCTTAATTTCTCCATTTAGGAATGCTGCCTTGACGTCCAGTTGGAGTATCTTCCATTTAAACTGAGCTGCTATTGCAATAATCAATCGAACAGTCTCCAACCGTGCAACAGGGGCAAATGTTTCAGTGAAGTCAGTTCCTGGAATCTGTGAATATCCCTTGGCCACCAACCTTGCTTTGTATTTGACAATTTCTCCATTTGCATCTGTTTTAGTCTTGAAAATCCACTTCAACCCAACTGTTTTCTTTCCTTTTGGCAAATCTGTGAGACTCCAAGTATTATTACGTCGAATGCTTCTTATCTCCTCATCCATTGCCTTCTTCCACTCAACATCATCCACAGCTTCTTCATAGGTCAATGGCTCCAAAGTGGCCATGTTGCAGCTCTCATACAGCTCGTCCAACCTTCTTATTCTGACTGGAGACATGTCAGACAACTCCCTTTCATCCTCAGAAGTGTTTTCTGCCCTTATTCTAGAGGAGGACTCCCCTTCTGCACTCTTTTGAACCACAGTTGTTGTTTCCGCAGGTTCTTCATTGAAGCAACCAACAGGCATCCCAACTTCTTTGACCATCCCCGGATATGTTGGAGTAGGTTGTCCTTCCAGCAATGATTTCCAATCACATGTTGCATTTTCATCGACCTTCACATCTCTACTGACCACTAATCTTTTGCTGGACAAATTGAACACACGGTAAGCTTTAGAAATTAAACTATAGCCAAGAAAAATACCTTGTTCAGCTCTGCTGTCCAGTTTATGTCGAAGTTGTTGTGGCACATGGATGAAGCACATCGAGCCAAAGATTTTCAAATGGTCAACTGTTGGTTTTCTCCCTTTCCAAGCCTCATGAGGGGTCTTGTTCTGCAGCGTTGAGGTAGGGCTTCGATTGAGTAAATACACAGCTGTATTTACTGCTTCTCCCCAAAATTCTTTTGGGACTTTCTTCTCTTCAATCATGCTTCTTGCCATGTCCATGACAGTTCGGTTTTTCCTTTCAGCAACCCCATTTTGCTCTGGGGAATAACTCGCTGTTAGTTGATGTACAATACCTTCATTTTCACAGAACTTGATAAATTCTGTGCTTTGGTATTCTCCTCCTCTGTCTGACCGCAGAGTCTTAATTTTCATCCCACTCTCTGATTCTGCTTCTTTTTTGAATTTCAGAAAGCACTTCAAGGCCTCAGATTTTTCTTTAATGAAGTAAACCCAACAAAATCGACTTGCATCATCAATGAACAATATGAAGAACCTATTCCCCTCCTTGGTATGGACTCTCATAGGTCCACACACATTAGTGTGCACTAGCTCCAACTTTGCTGTCACCTTTTCTTTTCCTTTGACAGGAAATGCTCTTCTAGAGCTCTTCCCAAGTTGACATGATGCGCAAACAGTACCAGGAGCCTTGATAGTTGGCAAGCCATCTACCAAATGCTGAGTGTGGAGCTCTTCCAAGGACTTGAAGTTCAGGTGTCCGAAACGGCGGTGCCATAACCAAAATGCATCTTCAACAGCACTCAACGCAGTTTGGTTGGCATATTTGAACCTGAGAGAGAAGTTTCGAGCACTAGTCATGGGAACACTGATGAGCTTCACACCCTGCTCATCATAAATTTGACACTGCCGATCTTTAAATAAAATGTGGCACTTGCTTTCCATCATTTGCCCCACACTGAGTAAATTAGACCCCAACGCAGGAACAAACAGCACATCACGGATAAGCTTTCTCCCATTAAGAGTTTGTACAAACACACTGCCTTTCCCTAACACTTCAATGAACCTGTCATCACCTAGCCTTACACGAGATGTATAAGTTTTATCAAGATAACTAAACACTTCTGCATAGGGAGTCATATGGTTAGTACAACCACTATCCACAAACCACATGCTTGGATCTGCACAAGTTACTGACAAGCTAGCAAAAAATAGAACCTCCTCATCCTCTCTTGTTTCTTTTCCTGCCAAATTAGCTCGATTCTCCTTAAGTCTACAATTCTTTTCCACATGACCGAATTTTTTACAATGTCGGCACTGTGGTTTACCCTTATTCCAGCAATATTTTTCTAAATGGTTGGTTTTGTTACAGACCTTGCAGGGGGGATACCGAGCTCGGCCATTTGTTGCCTCACTTCCCTCTCCAGGGGTGGGTTCTGGACGAGAACCCAGGTTCACAGCACTTTTAAAGGCTGTTTCTAAAGTGGCTTTCTCCTTCCTACGACCAATTCTTCGCTCAAACACTTCCAGAGACCCCATTAATTCAGACTCTGACATGTTGGCAAAGTCTTTAGTTTCCTCAATATTAGTCACTATGGGGTCAAATTTCTCTGTCAAGCTGATGAGAAGCTTCTCAACAACTCGTGACTCAGGTAAAGGGCCCCCTAGAGACCGAATTTGACTTACTACCACATTTAATCTATTGTAATACCCAGAAATTGTTTCCCCCTCCTCCATCTCAAGCAGTTCTAAGTCACGTTTAAGGGATTGCAGTTTGATAGATCGTACCTTGGGGGTGCCAAGAAATTCATTTTCCAAGGCAATCCACATTTCATGTGGAGTGGCAGCATGAGAGAGACGCATGAGCAAATTCTCTGCAACAGCAAGTTGCATGATCATCATCGCCCGGAGCTCCTTTTCTTGATTTCTCTGAAATTTCTCACGTTCTGCAGGGGAAAGCGCTGCTTCATCATCAACCTTCGGAAGCCTATTTTGAACGATGTCCCACATGCCCTGGCATTTGAGGTAGGTGGTAATTTTAAGGCACCAAGTGTGATAATTATTTCCATCAAAGAAAGGAACAGGAAGGTGGGAATGAGGTAGGACGGGAGCGGGTTGTGGGTTGCTAGCAACAGTGGAGGAAGCGGGTGTGCTAGTGGGTGTGGCCATGAGAAATGGGTTGTGATCGGAAAGAGAAAGAAAATGGGTTAGAGGAGAGAGAAAAGATTGGAAAGGGACGGAGAGATAAAAAGGAGGCACAAACAAGGACGTGTCTATGAGAAACCGAACCTGGCTTTGATACCACTGTTACTTAATGAAACTTTCGTGTGAAGGCTTAGGTGATCACTGATTTGTGTTTGGATTCAAAAGAATGGACAGATTGAAGAGCAAACAAAAGCTTTCTTCAATACAAAAGGCCACAAGTCAAAAGGCTACAAAGACAATACAATAGTCCGTTGCACACACCACAACTATAGACAAACACTTATACTACCACACACACTACCATCATTACGCCTATCACAAAATAAGCACACCTACACCTATCACAAAACAAGCACACCTTTTCTGCAGCCTACAATTTCTTTTCTTCCACGTTATCACTTGCTTTGCACGCTTCCTGCAGCTTCATTCACAAGTCACTGCACACTATTTTGTCTACTGCAACAGCCACCCAAATTGACCAATAGGAGTGGCTGACAGCCCCAACACATCTCAACAGCACAGTGGTTTACTTCGCTCCAAAATGGTTTCGGAAGGATCCATCACAGCCAAGGTCGATGCTCATAGTTTTGCGCTGATGTTACTTGAGACCATCTATTGTAAATCTAGTTCCTCATTTGCAAAGGAAAAGGAAGAGGAGGCATTGATAGATTAGGCTTATGAATGCTACAAAGGGAAGAGACTAGAAGAGTTGGTAGAAAACGACGAGGAAGCCATGAATGACATGGAGAGACCGGAGAGGCTTGTGATTGTAGCAATCTGGTGCATTCAAGAGATACCTTCAGTGAGACTGATGATAAAAAAGGTTTTACAAATGCTGGAGGGGGCGGTTGACGTGTATGCTCCACCATGGTCATTTCATTCTCCTCCGGTGACAATTACTCCTTTGAGTGTCGATGGTGATGTGAATAGTTGTAGTTCTTGTGTAAAGCATGGGTGAATTGTCTAGTTGAGAAAGAAAGATGAGTAGGAAAAAAAAAAAAGAATAAAAAGTTTCTAAGTTAATAATGGAGTTAGAATTAGTAATGGGGTAAAATTACGAATTTGTTTATTTTTTGTTTTTAATTATGTAATTAAATTAAAACTTAAGTCTTGAATGATTAGTGGCCAACAATTGGACTACTGACAAAATGATAACTTGGGTTTTTTAAAATGTCCTATGCATATTAGGCTTAGAAGATTTGTGTTGATGTTATACAAGTGATATTTTTTTTTTTTTTTTTTTTTGATGAATATGTGAGTTGATTCATCGAAGAATAAAGAAATACATAAGCTTAGGGGCATACCCCAGCATTACAATCATCTAGGAGAATATAGACTTTGAAATTCTCCAACTATGACTCAACAAAACATTAGCTTGAGAGAGTTTAATGTTTCTAAATAAAGAAGCTCTTCCACGGACTACTCTCCTGATTTTAGCTAATAACATTGGAATATCAATAGACTTATTCTGAAAACGTCTACGATTTCGTTCTAACCAGATACAATAAAGGCAAGCTAAGAAAGTTATACAAGTGATATTATTTATTTCAATCATTAAAGATTTTAAGAAAGTGAGAATTTTGAAGAGAAAAATTATAAACTTAAGAGATGATATGAGTAAATTGCTGCTATGTGGTCATAAGAATAGATAATCCTATGCCACATAATTTTTGGTGTCATTTGTATCACTTGTTTATATGTGTGACTACTTTTAATCCTGTATCTCCCAACGTTTTTTTTTTCTTGTGATATCAGAAATCCTTGAAATCAGTTGTGATTAATTCCCAAATTTTTCCTCCATCTTTTTTGTCGTTTGCTTTGTGTATGTTAAAAATCTGTAAGCGTCCATTTTTGATAATTACAACCATCTCTTGGCTTGTAATGGCTTGTTTTCTAGAGACACACCAAGAAACCAGATGGGCCAACGTCGATTTCTCAGGAACACATCAATAAGAATCAACCACTCCTATGGCAATATCATTGTGACCATAGAATCCCAAGATACCAAGTCTCTAATTGGCATCTACCTATTCAAACGTCTCGACAAGGAAATACAAACGTAAACATTGAAATTCATGGCAACCTTCAAACAACTTCACTTGAAACTTCGCTATTCCATCGACTACAACTCTGTACAAGCCGTGATCACCAGTTTTAAGTAAAGTTATCCAGCTCAATACATTTCATGTCCCATTCTTCAATAAAAAATCAACTAACTCTCTAAAAAACGCATTCCTTTCCTTTTTCTTTTACTGCATAAGTTGGTAAAACAGTTCAAGAGTGAAGTCAGAATGGACTTCGTATGAAGTGTTAATAGTTTTTGTTTTTTTTTTTTTTAATTAACTCGAATATAGCCTTCAACGTACAATATTGAAGTCAATGAAGCATCGTCGACCTGTAAACCCTTCATAATACCTTTTGGGCTGCATTTTTCAGTTTCATCAGAGCAGGAAGACAAGACTCTCACTTAGACGAGGAAATGGAGGATGAGCATTCCATGGCATGATCATCTGAGAAAGGATGAAGATGCTTTTCCATTGGAATGGTCGTTAGTAATGATTGAGGACGCGGCTGACGCGGCTTATGTTCCATGCTGGAAGCTGCTGTGAGAGGCCCCACGCATGACTAAGTCAATGCAAAGAACAGCCTCGTGTATCAGTTTTTTATCTCTCACAACGGGTCTGCTCCTCTCCCTTGTGTGTTCTGTGGCATGTCTTTTCGGAAACTTAATTGGAGGGCAGAGATTTGAGAGGAGACGGTCTTCCAACACTCAAACGCCTAATCTAGAGGACATTGTTGTAGATCTGACGACGTTTTTTCTTTAAAAGAATAGTGTAGAGATTATTCTTTTGTATCCTTTTTTACGAGGAAAACGTTGCCCCTGTTCTTTATTTTTCTCTCTTTAACAGAGTCGACCTCTTCGTCTCTGAAATCGTCCAATGTTTTGTAAAGATCTTGCCTTAACCGCGTACTCTGAAAATCTACGAGTAAAACACACTGAAGCAGGCTTTCTTTTTGGAACATCGAGGCCTCATTCGAACCAAAGAGTTCACAGTTATATTTGTGATTCCAAGAGGTCTGATGTACTTGGACTAATAATGTAGCATCCAGATCATCCGCTGTGAAAATGCATATCCTGAAGATAGAAAAGTTAGCAAATACTAAAAAAAAAAAAAAGTAGGGAAACACGCGCACCGAAAGTAGGTAAACCGCGTCAATGGAGAGAACGTTTAGCTTTCTGCAAGTCTTACAGCCAAAAGGAGTCAAAAAGCAGTAGGACAGTGCTGGTCAATGGGGTCAACCACGTTATTACTAATGGCTGGACCGTTCTTGCAATTCACTCGGCTTGGGAAGCGAGAAAGTTAAGCCAACGGAGGTTCGTGGAAACTTTCAGCCTCAAGGTCTGACGGATTTCCTGGAAATTTAAGGTTAGCATCCACCAAACATTCCCTTCCATAAATATCTTGCTCTGGGTTCTTTCTTACACAACAAAGCCATAATCATATGCAATGTCTTCTCCCTGTTGTCTTCGTTTCTGTTCTTTCTTGCTTCCATTTTTGCTTCTGCCTCTCCTTCCCACTGTTTTCACCTTTAGCCAAAAAGACTGTCAACAATCAGGTTTGGTTGCACAGGAAAACTCAGTATTCGAGTCACACTCAAATGAATTTGCCTTGGGATTCCATCCTGTTCGCAAGGGCAACGAGACACTGTTCCTACTTGCAGTCTGGTTCCGCAAAATAGACGAGAGAACAATAGTTTGGTCTGCAAATGGCAATAACCTGGCGCCGCCGTTGTCTAAATTTAAGCTGAGTGGCAATGGTGAATATGTACTCAATGATCGGAACGGCAAAGAATTATGGAGGGCTCGCACCAACGGCACCAAATCCGCTTGTGCAGCCATACTGGACAACGGGAACTTTGTGATTCTAGACAAGAATTACAGCCCCATATGGGAAAGCTTCAAAGAGCCTACTGACACAATTTTGCCTGGTCAGATACTGAGCAATCGGAGCATCCTCACGCCGCGCAAATCCGAGACAGATTATGCTGATGGGCACTTCCAGCTCCGTGTGCCAACAGACGGTATTGTAGGGCTTTATCCTATATATTTGCAAGATGAAGACAATCGTGGTCCTTACTGGGAGACCGGGATATTTGACTCGGAATCTGGATCAGGGTTGCTCTTTGATAGGGACGGCAAGCTTTCCTTCGGTGATGGGGGGAACACATCGACCAGCCAAGGCTCAAACCGGACGTTCTACTACCTGGCCAGGATTGATCATGATGGAGTCTTCAGATTCTACAAACACCGCAAAGACGAGGGCGTCACACGTTATGAAAGTTGCCATTCTTCCTGGACTATCGTGCAAGAGATTCCTGATAATGTTTGTAGTCCAATGCCTGGTTATGGTTATGGTTATGGAGCTGGGTGGTGCGGGTATAACAGTATTTGTGAGAAAAAAAGTGACAGAGCGATCTGCTACTGTCCTCATAACTACTCTTACTCAGACCCATCTGACCCCTTGAAAGGGTGTAAAGCAGATTTTCCACTGCCTAGCTGCCAGCCCGATGCATGGGAAACAAATAAGGAGCTAGTAGTTTTTAAAGAACTTCGTAACATCACCTGGGAATCTACTACTTACATTGTTCATTCGGGACCAAAGATCGACAAGGCGAGGTGTCAAGAAATATGCCTCCATGATTGCTTTTGTGCTGCGGCCATTTATGATGATCATCTGTGTAGGATAAAGGGGCATCCTCTGTCAAATGGAATAAAGGATAGAGATCTCACAGGAACAGCTTTGCTGAAGGTACCTAAATTTAATGTTATTCATAAGAAAGACCAATCTACTTTGGTACTTGTCATGGCACTACTCCTTGGTAGCTCTGGCTTCCTTAACATCCTTTTTTTCATAGCTACTTCGGTGGCTCTTTTCTTCCTGTACCGTAAAAGGCGAAGCTCGGTAGACATGGTTAGCACATCCGCCCCAGGTGTTAGAAGGTACACATACAAAGAGCTTGAAAAAGCAACCGGCAGCTTCACACAATCATTGGGTAGAGGTGCTTTCGGGACAGTTTATAAAGGGGTCCTCCCATCGCATCCTCAGAGATTTGTTGCAGTCAAGAAGTTAGATAAGGTAGTAGACGAAGGCGAGAAGGAATTCAAAACAGAGGTGAGTGTGATATGTCAGACCCACCATAAGAATTTGGTCCGGTTGCTTGGCTACTCTGATGAAGACAACCACCGGCTTCTAGTCTACGAGTACATGAGCAACGGCTCTCTTGCCAACTTCCTATTTGGAATTTCTAGGCCTCATTGGAATCAAAGAGTACAAATTACTTTGGGAATTGCAAGGGGTTTGATGTACTTACATGAAGAATGCAGCACGCAGATAATCCACTGTGATATAAAGCCTCAAAACATACTTTTAGATGAGAACTTTACCCCAAGGATTTCTGATTTTGGATTAGCAAAGCTTCTATTGGCTGACCAAAGTAAAATCCATACCCAAAGAAGGGGGACAATTGGGTATTTTGCTCCAGAATGGTTCAAGAAAGCATCAATTTCAGTAAAGGTTGATGTTTATAGCTTTGGAGTAATGTTGCTTGAGATCATTTGCTGCAAATCTAGTGTGTCATTTGCCATGGGAAATGAGGAGGAGGCATTGATAGATTGGGCTTATGAATGCTACAAAGAGAAAAGATTAGAGAAGATGATAGAAAATGATGAGGAGGCAAGGAATGACATGGATAGGGTGGAGAGGCTAGTGACTACTGCAATTTGGTGCATTCAAGAGGAGCCTTCACTAAGACCCACAATGAAAAAGGTTACACAAATGCTTGAAGGAGTGGTTGGTGTCTATGTGCCCCCACGCCCTTCCTTGTTTGTCTCTCCTCCACTTCTGATTACTCCATATGAGCATTTGTAATATTAGATAGTGTACTTCTTGCTTTAAAAATTAGCTTTTTGTCAAAGCTTAGGCTAGTGATTGTACGGTCCAATCAAAGCTTTTACATATTTCGATTGGGTCATAGTTAGTGGCGTGGCTTGGAGGATTTTGGCTTGCTTACAAGTGTTTTAGTTTGCTTATAAATATTAGTTTGAGAAACCTTATGTCTATATTGTCATTAGATAAATCTTCATTATAATCAAATATGCTAACAATTTGGTGTATGAAAATTTAAAATAATAAAAAAATATTATCTCGTAATAATTGATTTATCTTAAATCACTTAAATTTTTGGTACTCATTTTGGCAATCAGGACATCATTTATCCAATGATGTAGAGAGGCTAGAAAGGCTAGTGATTGTAGCAATCTGGTGCATTCAAGAGGAACCTTCGGTGAGATCGACGATGAAAAGGGTTGCACAAGTGGCGGAGTGGGTAGTTGATGAGTATGTTCCTCCACGGCCATCTCGTCCTTCGCCGTTGATGATTGCTCCTGCAAGCATTGATGCGATGCTAATTGTTGCAGGTGAAAGAAAAAAATCCCCAAAAGTGTGCATAGAACGTTGTATTGGGTACCCTTACACAATCAAAATACGTATCTTTTAACCTAACTGTAGAGTTGAACCAGGGCCAATAGCTTAGTAGTATTATTGGTTTTTCACATCAAGAAAATATGTGCCACTAAAGTTGATATTTAGTTTTTTATTTTTTTAATTCTATACCTAATAGACTTGACTCATATAAGAAAATATGTGCCACTAAAGTTGACATTCAGCTTTTTTTTATTTTATATGTAAGCAGTAGGCCCTTGAACAAAGGTTGGTAGGCTAAGTTTTTCCACCAATTTTGAGAGTAGAACCCACGCAGAAACCCACTGAAAAAAGTTGAAGGCACGACAAATTCTTAAAGGAATAATGAAATGATTTCCATACTGGAAAATGGAAATATTTAAAGATTGAACCCATTTCAAGCTCCTCCTATGGGTTGGCCTGTGGTGTAAGGAGTTCCATAACCATTATTTTTCTCAAGATACTTATAAACGTTTTCTTGAGCAGCAACTACGTATATAATAACACATCCCCCAGTTCCCTCAACCATGGCTGAACAGACTGAGAAGGCTTTTCTGAAGCAGCCGAAGGTTTTTCTATGCTCAAAGAAATCTGGGAAGGATAAGAGGCCTGGGAAGGGCGGGAACCGCAATTTTAAGCTACTTGGGTTGGGTTTCAAGACACCTAGAGAGGCAATTGAAGGGACATATATTGACAAGAAGTGCCCGTTCGCTGGCGGTGTTTCTATCAGAGGCCGTATTCTTGCTGGCACTTGCCACAGTGCCAAGATGATACGAGAAAAGACACTGAAACATTCCAGCACATATTTCACCATGCTTCCATGTGAAAGAAGGCGATCACGTCCTTGTTGGACAATGTAGGTCATTGTTAAAGACAGTTAGGTTTAATATTTGCTTAATTTGTTAGTTCAGTGATGAGTTAATAGAGATTCTAATAATGAAGTTTAGGTTTCGACATTCAAACGTGTGTGAGTTGGTTATGAGCGTTGTATATTACAAAAAAATAAGAAAAAAAACTGTAGGTTTAAGTTGTTGAAAGTCATTCCAGCTGGGTTTTTTGGCGGTGGGATGTGTGGAAGACTATTCTCAATCTGACAGCTAAGCTAGTGGCCCTGCTGGTCACAAAGGTCATTCCGAAGCGTCTCTCTCTCAGCAGCGCAAATGGACTAGCAAGCAAGCAAGGATGTCGCCTCACTCTGCTGATGCAAAGCCTCAGCGTGAAATAAAGCTTCTGACAACAGCTCATGCTCATGCTGCTAAGAGAGGGAAGTCATTAGATGACTCACTCACAGTTGGTGCTGCTGACAAAGGAAAAGGCATTGTAACATACACTGGCCTCACCTAGCCCACCACCTCAGGGAAGGGCGTATGTTGTCTCAAAGGTAACACAAGCCATCCATTACCGTACACTGCCAGCACAACAGGAAGACTTGACATTTGATTATGCCGGCTGTTACACGCTTGGATCTTTCAGATCAGCCTTTGACGGATACAAGCGTGAGAATGCAGCTCCAGAAGTCACTCCACAACGTGCAAGTCGGGCACTCAGGATTTCCGTGTTTACACCTGCAAGCATGACTTGAGTGGTTCTGACATGAGCGTGAAAGAAGGGCAGTCAGTAAGAAAATGAGAGGAGGAGGTGGCCGTGCAACCGACTACAAATGTAACTAAGTCTTAGTGCAAACTTCATGGAAGGTACTAGGATGAAATAAGCGGGTTTTTGAATGCCTGTAAAAGGCATAGCCTACTCATCATTAAAATAAATAATTATCTCGTCATTTTGTGGATTTGATATACTTAGAACCGTTAAAGAAATCTTCAGGATATGTTTGTCGGCCAATTTTAGACTAAAGACCACGCACAAACTCACTGAAAAAAGTTGAAACATGAAAAATTCGCAGAAGGATCATGAAATGATTTCCTTTCCTTTTTCTTTACTACATAAGTTGGTAAAAAAAAAAAAAAATTAAGAGTGTAGACAGAGTGTACTTGATGAAGCGTTAATAGTTCTTTTTTTTTTTTTAATTAAAAAAAAACTCAAATATAACCTTTAACATACAATGTTGAATTCAATGAATCATCAATGTAGCATGGGAACAAATGTTTAAATATAATGTAGAACCTGCATCATCGACCTGTCAACCCTTCATGATACCTTTTGGCTGCATTTTTTAGTTGTCTTGGAGCAGGAGAACAAGAATCTCATTTAGACGAGGGAAGGGAGGATGAACATTCGATGGCATGATCATTTGAGAAGGTCATGTGTTACATTTGTGATTCCAAGGGGTCTGATGTACTTGGATGAAGAATGCAGCTTCCAGATCATCCATTGTGAAAATGCATATCCTGGAGGTAGAAAAGTTGGCAGATACTCGGAAAAGCAGAGAAACACGTGCATAGAAAGTAGGTAATCCGCGTTAATGGAGAAAACGTTTTGCTTCCTGCAATTCTTACTGCCAACAGGAGTCAAAAAGCACAAGTATAGTGCTCGTCAATGGGGCCAACCGCGTTATTATTATTAGTTTGACCTTTCTTCCAATTCATTCGGCTTGGGAAGGAAGAAAGTGAAGACAGCTCATGTTCTAGGAAATCTTCTGCCACTACACTTGTAGGATTTCCTGGAAATTTAAGTTTAGCATCCACCAAACATTCCCTCCTATAAATATCTCGTTCTGGTTCTTTCTTACTCAACAAACCCATAATCATATGCAATGTTTTCTCCCAGTCGCCTTCATTTTTGTTCTCTCTTGCTTCCATTTCTGATTCTTCCTCTCCTTCCCACTGTTTTCACTTTCAGCCAGAAAGACTGTCAAAAATGGCCGCAATCACGTGTACTTGCACAGAACAACTCATTCATATTCAAGTCGCACTCAAATGAGTTTGCCTTGGGATTTCATCCTATTCTCAAGGGAAACGAGACACTGTTCTTGCTTGCAGTCTGGTTCAACAACATAGGAGAGTGCATAGACGAGAGAACAATAGTTTGGTCTGCCAATGGCAATAAACTGGCACCGTTGTCGTCTGAATTTATGCTGAGTGGCAATGGTGAATATGTACTCCATGATCAGAGCGGCAAAGAGTTATGGAGTGCTCCCACAAACGGCACCAAATCCGCTTGTGTAGCCATACTAGACAACGGGAACTTTGTGATTCTAGACAAGAATTATAGTCACATATGGGAAAGCTTCAAAAACCCTACTGATACAATTTTGCCTGGCCAAATACTGGACGTGCCTAGCTTCCTCAGGGCTCGCAATTCCATGACAGATTATACCAACGGGCATTTCCAGCTCCGTATGTGGACGGATGGTATTGTGGGGCTTTATCCGGCACATTTGTTAGATGAAGACAGCCGTGGACCTTATTGGGAGACCTTGACATTCTTTTTGGAAGGTCTATCACCACTGATCTTTCATGAAGATGGGGAGATTTACATCGATGACGGGAGGAGCACATCGACCAGCCAACGCCTCCATTCCATGAAAGACCACTCAAACCAAACGTTCTACTACCTGGCCAGGATTGATCATGACGGAGTCTTCAGATTATACAAACACCGCAAAAAGAAGAGTATCGCACATGATGGAAGCTGCCGCTTGTCCTGGACTATTGTGCAAGAGATTCCGGATAATATTTGTGGTCCAATGCCCGGTTATGATTATGGTTATGGTTTTGGCACTGGGTGGTGCGGGTATAACAGTATTTGTGAGAAAAAAAGCAGCGTGGTAGTTTGCTCCTGTCCTCATCAATACTATCCTTTAGACTCATCCGATCCCTCGAGAGGGTGTAAACCAGATTTTCCATCGCCCAGCTGCCAAACTAATGGATGGGAATCAAACAAAGAGCTTGTAGATTTTGAAGAACTTCATAACATCGATTGGCCAGCCTCTGACTACAATTTTTGGTCAGGACCGAAGATGGACAACGCCACGTGTAAGAAAAAATGCCTCGAGGATTGCCTCTGCGCTGCGGCCACTTATGACCATGAAACTAAGCTTTGTTGGATGAAAAGGCAACCTCTATCAAATGGAATAAAGAGTTCAGCTTACCATACTACAGCTTTCCTAAAGGTTCCAAAAGGTAAAAGTAAATGGAAGAAACACCACTCCACTATGGTTCTTGTCATGGCATTACTCCTTGGCAGCTCTGGCTTCCTCAATATCCTTCTTTTGGTAGTTGTTTCAGTGGCTCTTTTCTACATTAACCGCAAAAGGAAAAATTCTGTAGATATTGCGAACACATCCACCATGAGCGTTAGAAGGTACACATACAAAGAGCTGGACAAAGCAACTGGTGGCTTTACACAAACACTAGGTAGAGGCGCTTTCGGAAAAGTTTATAAAGGGTTCCTCCCATCGAACCCTCGAAGATTTGTCGCAGTCAAGATGTTAGATAAGGTAGCAGGCGAAGGCGAGAAGGAATTCAAAACGGAGGTGAGCGTGATATGTCAGACCCACCACAAGAATTTGGTCCGTTTGCTTGGCTACTGTGATGAAGACGACCACCGGCTTTTGGTCTATGAGTACATGAGCAACGGCTCTCTTGCCACTTTCCTGTTTGGAATTTCCAGGCCTCATTGGAATCAAAGAGTACAGATTATTTTGGGAATTGCAAGAGGTTTGATGTACCTGCACGAAGAGTGCAACACTCAAATCATTCACTGCGACATAAAGCCTCAAAATATACTTCTAGATGAGAACTTCACCCTGAGGATTTCCGATTTTGGATTAGCAAAGCTCCTATTGGCTGACCAAAGCAAAATTCAGACCCAAAGAAGAGGAACAATTGGGTATTTTGCACCAGAATGGTTTAAAAAGGCATTGATTTCAATGAAAGTTGATGTTTACAGCTTTGGAATGATGTTGTTTGAGATCATTTGTTACAAATCTAGTGTGTCTTTTGCCATAGAAAACGAGGAGGAAGCATTGATAGATTGGGCTTATGAATGCTACAAAGAAAAAAGATTAAGGAAGATGGTAGAAAATGATGAGGAGGCAAGGAATGACATGGAAAGGGTGGAGAGGTTAGTGATTACAGCAATTTGGTGCATTCAAGAAGATCCTTCATTGAGACCCACTATGAAAAAGGTTACAAAAATGCTTGAAGGGGTGGTTGGTGTCTATGTGCCCCCACGCCCTTCCTTGTTTGTCTCTCCTCCACTTCTGATTACTCCATTTGAGTGTTTGTAATATTAGATAGTACACTTATTGCTTTAAAAATAGCTTTCAGTCAAAGCTTAGGCTAGTGATTGCACGGTCCAATCAAAGCTTTTACATGTTTTGATTGGGTCATGGTTAGTGGTGTGATTTGTAGGATTTTAGCTTGCTTACAAGTGAAGTGATCTAGTTTGTTAGGTGTGGTGTAAAATTAGGAGCATAGGTGAAATGCTAATTTACATATAAGAGTAATATAATACTTTATCAGTTATTGTTTCTTCCAACTTGCCTATAAATATTGGCTTGATTCACCTTATATGTATGTTATCATTAGATAAACTTTCAAAATAATAAAATATGGTAAAACTTTAGTGTAAGAAATATAAAATAATAATAGATTATTATCTCGTAATAGTTGCTTCATCTTTAATCACATAAATCTTTGGTACTCATTTATATTTGGTGTGCATTGTTTGTTGCATGATCTACCTTGTAATCTCCCAACAACAGGTATGAGAATTCCATTATCTCCCAACATGAAGAAAGAATGAGTGGAGCTATTTTTTTTGAAGGTGACAAAGATACAGCTAGGGCGGTGGGCTCGTACTGGAGGAGGGAGCATGCGTATACTCTTATGGGGAAAAAGATAACCAGTCATTTATCACAAAACACTGGCAAAATAGTAAAATTTACAGTCTTTACAGTAAGGCAAGGGCAAACCCTTTTTCCTTTCAATTGTTTTCCTCCATAGTAATTTTTGACAAGTACTCGTCCAGCTGACACATTCTGGCGCCTAAGAACAAACCGAATAAGATTTGAATAAAAAAGAGTTACCAACTCTCAAACAGAGCACAAGGGATCCATAACCGTGATGACCCTATTTATACTTGCCTATCTCCATAACCATCCTTGCAATCAGGTCATGTTTTACCCAATCATTTAGAGAGGCTAGAAAGGCCAGTGATTGTTGCAATCTGGTGCACCTTCAGTGAGATCAAAGATGAAAAGAGTTTCACAAATGGTGAAGGGCGGTAGTTGATGTATGTGATCCTCCACGGCCGTTTCTTTCTCCTCCGGTGACAATTGCTCCTACGAGCGTTGATGGCGATGCTAATTGTTGCAGTTCTTGTGTAAAGCACGGGTGAATTGTATAGCTGTTTTAAACAATGAAAACACATAGCTTTCAACCTAACCATAGAGTTGAACCAAGGCTAACTGCTTTGTAGTAGGATTTATTGGCTTCTGACCAGAATCCCCTTTCATTGTCTATTAAAACAAAGTTATTCATGGAGTTAAAATATTAGTAGTTTGGGCAAAACGATTAGTGTACCTGTTAGAGAAAAAAGGTCTTTTTGATAAGTAGAGTTTTTTAGAATATCATTTGTATATGAGACTGAGAAGATTTATATTTAGAATATCCCTTGTATATGAGACTTAGGAGATCTATATAGATGTTAGCCAAGTGACAGCACTTTCTCAATTGTCAAAAAACTCAAGAAAGTGAGAATTTTGAAGAGAAAAATTCAAAACGTTGGAGTTATTATGAGCAAATTGCTGCTATATGAACATAAGGACAGATGATCCTTGACCATATAAATCTTTAATATCGTTTGTAATTTCTTGTTTATGAGTGTGACTATTGCTGACTGTATATCTCCCAACATTTTCCTCTTTGGTTCCTCTGTTTTCCTTTTTGTATGTTAAAAATCTAATTGCGTCCATTTGTGATAGGTTGAACATATATCGGCTCGTGTAACGGCTTGTTTTCTAGAGAATCCAGATGGGGCCGACGTCGATTTGTCAGAAAGACATCAATGGCAACATTATTTTAATCACAGAATTCCAAGACACCAAGTTTGTGATTCGCATGTAGCAGTAAAACTTAACGACAAGCACAAGCATAACCATTGACGTCCATGCAATCTTAAAACAACTTCATGCCAGCCTTGGCCCTTACATCGCCTACCACCCTGTACAAGCCTTGATCACGAATTTTAAGTTATCAATCCCAAGCCTTTCATATCCCATTCTTCAACAAAAAATCTACTGCCTCTCTAAACAACCCATTGTTGGTGAAGCCTCTAATCTTAACGATTGGGAAATACGTATTTATTTTCTAATAGGTATAGAGAATTTCTCCCCACTTGGTCACTTTGATGGCTCCCACTTAAAAAAGGACACACATGGTGTCAATTATTTTTTTTAAAATAGTTATTATCTTACTCTTAACTCTAATTTTGATTCTTTACCTGATAGACTCGACTCGTCTAAGTTAATATGTGCTGCCAAAGTTGATTTTTTGCTTTTCCTTCTAGTAAGCATTAGGCCATTAAACAAAGGTATATAAATTGGTCGGCCAATTCTGAGACCAGAGCCCACGCAGAAACTCACCGGAAAATGCTGAAGCCATGACAGATTCTTGGAGGGATCATGAAATGATTTCTTTTTCTTTTACTACACAAGTTGGTAAAACAGTTGAAGAGTGAAGATAGAATAGACTTTAGATGAAGCGTCAACAGCCGCCCCCCCCCCCCCCCCCCCTTTTTTTTTTTTTCCGTTTCTTTTAAACTCAAATATAACCTTCAGGGTACAATATTGAATTCCATGAAGCATCAATGGACCTTGGGAACAAACTAGGAGCTTGGGAACAAACTTATAAATATCACGTAGAACCTGCACCATCGACCTGACAATCCTCCACGATATATTTTGGCTGCATTTTTCAGTTGCCTCAGAACAGAAGGACAAGAATCTCACTTAGAGGAGGGAATGCAGGATGAACGTTCCATGGCATGATCATTTGAGAATGGTAGAAGTTGCTTTTCCATTGGAAAGGTCGTAAGTGAAACACACTGAAACTGGCCTGTAGAACAAAAGAGTTCACATTTGCACTTGTGATTCCAAGAGGTCGGATGAACTTACATGAAGAGGCCCAAAAGACTGTACCAAGGACTAGCGGAAGAGGAAGACTTGCTAGAAAGGCAAAAGCCCATAATTTAACGAACAAATGACTTTAACACTAAAGATGAAATAGAGGACAATTTTAAAACAGAATAATTGACACTTAAATCCTGTTGGCTAAAGTAAGGAAGAGCTTTTATGTTTCAAAATATGAAACCTACACAAAAAAATGTCATTTTGAGTTAGATTTAGAAGCTTTCACTTCTATTTTTTTTTGTAATTTTTTTAATTCTTGTAATTTTAAGATATGTCTCTTTTTTTTTTTCGTATACTACTTTTTGTTAAAGAAAATTTGTATTTTCAACAAAAAGAAAACAAGATCTCTTTTCCAAACATGGATATTCATGATAATTTTTTCAATAGGATAGAGTACCACAATAAACTTATATGACTTTTTTCCTAGGATAAAATTTGAAATTAACACTTCATTTTTATATAGCCAATAAAATTTTATATTCTAATCACTATCCATTTGGTGATATACAAAATATATACAGTAACAACTGTAGTTCCTTAATTTTTCAAAATTAGCAAAACTTTGACAAAAAAAAAAAAACACACTTAAAGTGCATCAAGAAATTGCAGATACAGTTAAATCCAATAAGATAGGTTAGTATAAGATGGAATTTGCAATACGACTTGTTTGGCTTAAAGGTAACGACCCTTTTGACTCCGTACGCACAGCGAACAATAGATCCGCTAAAGTTTACATGGTATCTGCAGCTTTTACGTGATTACGAGGTGATTGCAATGCCTAGAACTCATGCATGCTGTAATAGCAACGTGGAAAAGAAATAGATAATAAATACATGGGGGAGAGAGAGAGATTATTATGATGATGATGATGATGATGATGATGATGAAATGATGGCATGTAGCGTGGAGTTGGAGATGTTTAAGGTTTTTAATGAAAAGATTTCCAAATAAAAGGCGGTGGAGATGTAGGCAATTGCAAACCGAGGCTGGAACACAGGAATGGAGCCCACAGAAAGCTAGGTAAAATCATAACTCGGCTTACAAACATTTACATCCCTACTCTTGGCATTTATAAACTTTTACCACTGGCTTTCACTATTTACAGTTCACAAAACATAATGCATGATGAAAGCAGCATGCAGACTTTTGAAGAATAGTTTAGGGCTGAAAATGACCTTTTATATCATATCAGATCGTGGACTTTGTTTTGTTTGTCTCATTAAGAAGTGGATTTTTAATTTCGCAAAAAAAAAAAAAAAAAAAGTACGATGAGCTCTCACCAAAAAGGCAACGCTGTGTCATTCGGCACCTCCGTCAAATGGAAGTAATTTTCCGAGCACTAAGCAGTGTTGTTTGAGATGTTCAAGAACCGGATGCCAGATCCGTTTTATTTGCAACACAACCAAAATGCCGGAAACGAAAAACACAGTTTAAGGTTTCGCAGTTTGAAAGCAGTAAGCTTTTACAGTCCAAAGTCTACAAAGCTTCCAGACATTTTATTGAATCACAAAGCATAATTGAGAGCTAATGAGGGCCAGGTCCATCCCTCGTGCTCGAATTAAGGTAGACATCATACGCAGTAACGTTTCGCCTTTCCCTGCATTATAGCAATAAATTCATCATAATGGATACTCCCATCATAAAACTGCACATCTAGAGAACAACATAAGATAAACAACACATTAGGCTTCCGTGGTCGTTTAAAGAAGTGGTTTTGGTTGTCATATGTCATAATGGCTGATGATGCTACCGATTTTTGAATTTTCCAAAAAGGACTTACGAAGGTTGCAGAAATGTTTGTGAATTCCCAATCAAAAGGAGACTCCACTCCTTTCTAGATGACAAAATAATTCCTCACTAGTGGTCCCATATTCCAGAAATTAACATATAAAAAGCATTTGGTATATGTTTTTATATGTTCTTAAATAAAAACTTGCATATGTGGTATTGACATAGAGAAAATGATAAACGATTAAGAGTAACACAATCATATGCATAATGTACAGATTTGGTTTTAGATAGACAAAGGGGAGATTGATGTGGTGTCTCAAACCTGATACTTCTTTTGTCCCGAAAGGCCTTAGTTCTAACTTTAATGCTGACAAATGTAAGTACCTCCATTCTTGTAATACAAGTTCATAACATAAACTAATGACCTTTTGGAGATTTACTTAGCCAAATATGATTTCCAAAGTCCTCATCTAACATGGCCTCACCAGATTTATCATCACTATACAATGTGGATGTTGTTCAAGCAAAAATACGGAAATGATGTTGATTCCAAAATCTTACATAGGGAAACATCAGCCAATACACACGAAATATGTTTGCTATGTATTTGACTCGGATGAAGCGGTGGCAAACATGCATTTAGGTTGTGATGGAAATGGAGTATGTAACTGAGGCAAAAACAAAAACGAAACCTATTGAATCGGGAACAAAAATAACAGGAAAAGCATCTGATGCTGTCCTAGGAAAACTGCACCAATTCGATGATGCTTAGAAAGAGCTCAAAAAGAGAAACAGCAAAGATACGCCAACAAGAAAGTACCTTGTTACCGCCTCCTGGTCCGGAGGGAGAAGCCTTAGATGTCTCTTCCCGGCCGCCACCCTGTTTGTTATCATCTCCCTAACAGCACAAAACAGATAGATAACAGTTCTGTCTACAATATTTGGTATTTCAACATGAAGCATCTCTATGCTTTACAAACAAACAGAAACTGATAGGGTAGAATTTTGCATCTACATGTTTATTGAGACTCATTTGATAAGCACAGATGAAATGAGCATCAGTTCTGGTTCAGATCATTTGATTATCCAAGTGTGATGCTAGTTTGAGCCTTCTTCACCAGTTGCTAGCGAAATTTCATAATGATGACAGTTGTTTGTAGACATTTCAGCTTTTAAAATTCAGTTTGACTGCCTATAGATGAGTGCATTTTCTCCTTAAATCTCAACTATCTGACAAGCGCATGATGCTGTCTTAGGAAAACTGCACCAAATTCATTGATGCTTGGAAGGAGCTCAAAAAGAGAAACTTCTAAAATAAGCCAACCAGAAAGTACCTCGTTATCTTCTTCTGGCGAGGAAGGAGCACCAGATGTCACATCGGTGGACAAACTCGTAGTTTCTTCTTCAGTTCCAGAATTGCCCTAAAACAATATATGCAGAGAGCAACTTAACATCAACAAACAAATAGGAAAGCCAGGCCAAAATAAATGAACAAACAAATTGGAGAGAGTACAAGGGGAAAAGAGTGGATCAGTCCTCCTTACTTCACTTTTTGTATTGAACTCTTTGAGAGAGACGAAAGTTGGATTCTGTGCGCCATCAGGAGCAACGCCATTATCGCATATCCAGGGATGGGCTAAACAAACAGTCAAGAAATACAAATGTCAGATCGTTCTTCAAGCCACATCAAGTAACAAAAAAATGCAACAAGGTAGCAAACTACATTGGCAAACATAGTAGTCCAGCAACTTCTAGCAAATTTTCTTTCTCGTTTTCCAAATCCATCAAATATCTTACGAGAGAAGGATGTTAGGTACTGCACCTTTTAAGAACCATAAGACATAATTTAAACAATAAAACAATTATACATAACACATAGTAATAATAATAATAATTTTTATACACATGCACCTAGCTCACACACTTGGATGTCGAATCTAATACCAAGAGGCTTAGGCCTTGCTTAGTTGACCTCTAAACTACTAGTTAGTTAATATAAATAACACATTATGTCATGTATGGAATCAATATTAGGGTTAAGTATCAAATAATAATTTTGTTAGATAATGTTCTTCCATGTTGTCTATCAATATGAGGCTTGAATGAACCCAGGCCAGCGGTTCAAGTGGAAAGCTGCTGAGGCAACCAAAGTGCCTTGTGTCATATATAAAATTCTTCAAATAATGAAAAAAATTATTTATCTATAGAAAAATGAATATTTTATATTGAATCATATACAGTGCTTAGTATACTTTATAATTGTTACATGTCCGTTTATTGCCCAATCAGATTAAATTTATAACAGATTATTATAGTTAATCTAACGAAAGACTAATCCTTCTAAGAACTTTCTCTGACGAGACAAGACAAGGTGGCGGTTTCAAGCCCTTAAACATAGATATCCCAGTCAAACGACTTGTCGTTAATCTAGAAAGTGTGTCAGTTCCCGTAAAATTGGAAAGCAGCAAATCATGCAGTTATATAGTGTGACCCAGAGCAAACATTAACGAATTCATCCCAGCCTGTCGTTTTATGTAGTTTGTACATACATAAAACTTGACGAGCAGTCAATCGTTTCTTAGGACCAGGATGGAGCATTTTCGCGATTAGGTCCTTTGCAGTGCCGTGTGCTTCCCCAACTACTTCCTTTCCTGTTTACGAATTACAGACAGTGACAAAGCTTTCAGTAAATTCACCCGTTTGAGTAGTAAACCAAATCACACATACTTTCCCAAAGTGATGGGTCACCACCGAGCAACTTATACAGTATAAGCCCTGCTGACCATATGTCTGCTCCCGGCCCAAAACGCTCGTTGACCACCTCGGGAGCAACATAGTATTCTTCTAAGGGCGGGTCAAGACTTGGAACCCTATCGGTGAAAACTTGGTCTAAAGTAGCAACACAAAGAAAGAGTTAGCATCTCACTTTATAAACGTACTCGGGTACCAGCAATAGTTCACATATTGATAAAAATGCATATTGCAAGTTGCTTATTACAGAGTGCATCTCCCCGTTTACTATAACTTTTGCTACTAGACAGATAAGCATACACGATGAAGATAGAAAATTAAAAACGAAGAAATGTTGCATTGTACCGAAAATACTAAATGCATCAAGTAATTATAAAGGAACTAATTCAGTTGCTTGAACGGCTCAATTTTTCTCCTGTTCGTCTGAATGAACAAATTGAAAAGACAAAAAACCCAGGTACCTTCATCTAAGTCTTTTAGTTGGAACATAACAGCTCGCCCAAAGTTAACGGCTTTCAGAGGAGAATCAGGATTCTTGTTAACAAACAAGAAGGTCCTACCGTTTAGACCTCTAAACATAACTCCAAGTGAGTGGCAAAGGTCAATAACCCCTACGATGATCTTTGTCAGTTGAGCAGCCTTCCTTTCAGAGTAATTCCTCCCATTGTTAATGTCGTCAAACAAACCCCCGCCAGTACAGGGATCCTCCACAATATGCACGTCCGAGTGATCCTCATAAGTACCTTTGATGTTCACGATGTTCTCCTCGCCCGCCAAATGCTCCATTATCTTTATCTTCAGCCGCACATCCTTCGCATCCTCCCCAGAAGTCAACTTCATCCTTGAGATTGACCTACAAACATATTTTTTCCCTGTGGCCTTCTCGGTGCATTCAGAATTAAACCAGCGTTGTCCCTGTCCTAATTCAGGACCCAAAGTGAAAAGACAACGAATGTTCTTCGTCTTATGATCCAATACAACGTGCTCGACATGAATAAGATATCTGGCAGTTAGAGGAGTACAAAGAAATGAATAAAAGAAAATTAGATAACATGGCGATACGTGGAGGACTGTTCCATACCGGAGATTTATGATCTTTGGGTCATATTTAAATGTGATTTTATTTTCTGAACTCGAGGATAAGCTTTTAAGTTGGAGTTTGAAAATTTCTTACATGGTACTAAAACTCAAGATGCGATCAACTTAACATCTTGTAATCTTAAGCCCTATTACTATGAAAGGGTGTTGAGGATTGTTGTTCTACACTAGAGAGGCAGGGTATTTGGATCATGTTTAAATGTGGCATGTACCCCAAGTTATAAACTAATCTTTAAATTACACTTTAATGCTTTCTTACAATATATAATTGAAAGAAAATAAACACCACACCAAGGAATGAACTAATAACTACTAAAACGAACATCCTATCTCTTCCATAACCTGAGTTTTCTTTCTGCCACCTTTACTGGTCCTTGGGAGTTCTTAGTAGTTCTTTCAGCAGATTTCTAACGGCACAAAATAGAGCGATACAAGTTCTGTCAACTCCGATAAAAAGATATTGAATTGCGAAGGGGCACGACAAATTTCAACATCAAGCATCACTATAGTTTTTAAACAAACAGGAAACGGGTAGAGTGAAAATGCTGCATGTAAAAGATTATGCATACACATAATACTCTTCCCCCCTCTGCGTCTGACTCCGTACGCTTTCATCTCTCTAGATCTGTGTATGCACTTGTGCTTACCTGATCAAACATGATTTCGTGAGGCTGGAGCTCCGCTGGTTGTTGGATCCCGGTTTCGGATCTGCGAACAATATTCCTGAGATGATTCATGGAATTCCGCCAATACTCGCCTGGTGCGATATCGGCTGCTTTTTGGAGAACAAATGCCTGCCGCTTGGCGCTCAAGATCCACTCCTATGTAATCAGCGTGTGAAAAAAGAAAATAAAAATAAAAAGAAGGTGCATTTGCATGCATGCCCTCCATAAATGATTAATTACGTACATAGTAACTGAAAGTGGGTGCATCTCCCCGGTTAATTCACATTTATGATTGAGCAGATGGTGTCCACGAGAAATACAGAAAGTTATGACATATAAAATGCTTCCACTGCATCGAAAGTGCAACATCAGGACTCAAATAATTTCTTAAAAGTCAAAAGATAAGATAAAATGAACCAGTAACTTACTCCATATCCCTATACTGTGTCAGAAAATCGTACATAGTTATAACTATCTTTTACTCGTATCTTGTGTTGCTCTTGTTTGACTCTAGTCTTTTTGGGTAGTTAGCCATTGCTTCTCTACAAAACTGAACTAATAAAAATGTTTTTCTCTATTTTATTATCTCTCTTTTTCATTTTGGGTTTTTGAATTTTGTATTTTTTCTACCCTTTTCCAAAAAAAATAAAAAATCCACATGATTAGACTATTTCTAAAATTGTTTAGTCTGGTAATTTGATCTTGAATATAATTCAACAGCAAGTAAATGCAACAATGCAGCAAAAGACTTTCCTCGAATTGTCTAAAACGGCAGCCACGGGTGCCGTAACAGCAACTTGGAAAAGAAACGTACGATAAATACAAGGACGGCAAGGGCCAGAGAGAAAATGGGCTCGGTGCGGCTGGTGAAAAGGGAAAGGGTGGAGCTTAATGTGGAGATCTTGTGAAGAGCACATAATCAACGTCGTGAAAAGAAAACAAAAGCGGTTTTAAGAATATAGGTCTCGGATGGCCAGGATAGTTTGTTGCTCTAACTTATTAGAAATACGTTTCGTGTAATGCGTACTGAACAAAAATTATAATAAATCAATTTGAGTTTTGATATTATATCAAAAATAAATTTAAAGCTCTAACCTAACAAGTAACTCATAACTTAGAGTTATATTTTTTTAATATTTTTTTATTTATGAATATGTGACTTTATTCGTTTAAAAATAAGAAAATACAAAGGCTTAAAAAGTATTTTTTGCTCATTTAAGAGAAAATCAAGTTTGAAATCCTCTAATACTGACACAACAAAATATTCAATGAAGAGAATTTAATATTTCTAAATAGAGATGCTCTCTTACATATTATTTTTATAATTCTAGCCAATAACATTGATATTTTAATAAACTTATTTTGAAAACATTTATAATTTTGTTTAGACTATATATAATAAATTTATGTTAAAAAAAAGTTTAATAAACTTTGTAACTAAATTCTTTTCTTTATTTATTTTAATCATCCATTATACTTTAGAATTCATATTGTTGATATTATTTTAAAGGCTTTGTTGTGCAAGGTTATTTTACAAAATTTGTCTAGTCTAGGTATTCTAAAAAAGTAAGTATGACTTACTTTCAAATTGAGACCCACACAAATTATAGCTTGGATCAATTGATGAGAGTCATTGAAATAAGACTTTTGTTGTAGAAAATATGTCCCTACATATGAGTCATCTAATGAAATTGTGTTTGTTGATTCTATCTAATCATATCAAATCATCATATTTACTTTAAAATTAATTGAGCATAATTCTTTATATGTCTTTTTACAATAACATAAAGATTTTTAGATGTAAGAATTTGTTATAACTTGAGAAGACCTTTCCAACTCTATATCATATTTGCTTTGATATTATACTATGTAATTGTAATTCTCTTACATTTAGTATTATGGATCTATCTACACTATCAAAATGAACTTTAATGTTGATAAGATTTCAAAATGACCTCCCTAATAGAATCTTCTTTCACACTTTGAGGTTTAGGAGCCCAAGTCATTTCTTTTTAAGCAAGTAAACAACTTGCCAAGAACCTAATAATATTACCTAATAATCATATATTTTTAACATAAAGTTTTGGCCCCAACGCACCTATTTATAATTTTGCATGAAGTCTTGGTCTTGCTATGTGTAGAACAAAAAATTTTATAGTAAAAGTGTGATCCGTTGTGGTGAAGCTTAAATCAAGAAAGTACTATTCTAATTTTATGGACAACTTTTAAGTTGAATTTTTAAACTTTTAACACTTTTGAAAATTTTTATGTTGCAGTAGACCGGTCACCAGGGTGCGTGGACTATTTGACCTTTGCTTTCACCAAAGAGCCAGAATTGTTGTTTGACTGCTAGCTTGTTGCCACCGTTTTCTTTCTTAATATATTTTCGCTTCGAAGGTGAATTATCTATTTGTGAATTCAATGGCTAGATGCTAGAAAGCATACTGAGTGACAATTTTTTTTTTTTTTCCAGTTTAGAGTAAATATCAGTGATCGAGATTTCTTAGAAGATAGAATATCCTTAATAAAACGACTTCGTTTTGAACATTTCTTTTGTTTTATTTATTTAAAATCAAAATAGACTCAACTTAAACCATATTAAACCAAACCCTCCCTCCCCCATGTTGTCCCGTACCCACTGTACTAACATTGCCACCGTCCATGCCCAAGTTATGCTACATTTTTATAACAGAATATCAGCACGATTCAGTC
The DNA here is from genome assembly GCA_028551485.1 of Casuarina cunninghamiana. Taxonomy (NCBI): domain Eukaryota; kingdom Viridiplantae; phylum Streptophyta; class Magnoliopsida; order Fagales; family Casuarinaceae; genus Casuarina; species Casuarina cunninghamiana. The sequence goes on from CM052369.1 coordinate 28,120,767, forward strand.
TAAATTTAGTGCACAGTTTTGGTACGCAATAACCCACTTTCTGCGCCAGAAACCAAAAGCAAAGCGCAAGCTTCCAAGGTTCTTCTTTCGCTGCTCCATCTGCAAAACATGTGTTCGGTCTGATAAAGGGAATTGTACAAACAACTAAGTACCGATTCGGAATGGACGCATTAGTATTAAATCATTTCATGCCACCTTATTGAAGAGGAAGCCAGTGAGGGCATTTCGAACATTTCAAGTGCCCCACGTGCACTTTTACAAGCCCAATGAAGTTACTTGGGTTTCGGGTCAAAATAAAGCAACGAACAAAAACAAATAGGAGCAACTCAATCCATTCTCTTCACTCCGTTTTTGGCAATGAACTCGTTTAGACGAGAAATCATGTTGAACCCACTCGGTTTGATCTTGAAATTAGACCAAGTGACCATAAACGAAAATTTAATCTAATAAAGGAACTCGGTGATCTTTTTGGTAGAATATGATTAACGCCATGCTCAGAATCCTTCTCTTCCTTTTTGCTTTCATGCCAACAGAAAAAAAGAAAAAGAAAAAGAAAAAGAATAAAGAAAAAGAAAGAAAAAATTTAGTTACAAACATAGTCTCGCATTTAGAAACTAATTTACCACTTTGGACTTCAACAATTGACGATTTGCGCGAAGTCTCGATCTTGCCAAAACGGCATGGGAACTGTTGAGATCGGTCTTCACCAAAACGGCTAAACTGTAATTAAGTGCTACAGCATTACCATTGTCTTTCTCGGTATTGTTTCTTCGAGAAGTACATTGGCCACTAAATAATTACCATTATTGAAGTAGAATGACAATAAGATACCTGATCTAATGATCTAGATCCAAGGGCACATCTATTTGTCTGCTACAATTTTGCCTTTCTCAATATTATTTGCTTTGAAAGTAAAGAGGCTAATGAATAATTAGCATAACCAATGCAAACTTTCTATTTATTTTACAATATTATGTATTTATATATTACAAATTTTGTAATATAAACAATCCAATCAATCATTCACTATCTAAGCTAAAAAAAAAAGTTTTTTCTAGGCCACTTTTGCTACATATTGCCCAATAGATTTTCCTATCCATGAGAAGAGTTTAATCCTTTTTTCAAATTCATATAATATCTGCATGGGTAGTAGAAAAATTTGTAACTAATATATTTGTAAGGAGAATAGAACACTTTTTGCTAGATTTAGTCTCTCCTCATAGCTGATATGTTTAGACTCCCATCTTTTAACTTTCCTTAATATTCTATCTATTAGAATTGCACAATCTATATTGGAGAATCCTTTAGTAATCAATGGAAATCACAAGTACTTAATAGGAAGTTGGTCTTCTTGAATAGGAACATGATTAAGTATTAGAGCTTTCTTCCATTCAAATAAGCTTGAAAAGAAAATTTGACATTTTTGTGCTTGCATCTTTAATCCTATGATTTCCTCAAATTCTTATATAGTATCTAGAAAACACAATATAAATTTAATATCTCCATGAGCGAACAAGAAAATGTCATCAACAAAACATAAATTTGTGATCTTCTTTTTAGAGCATTTTCAATGATATTTAAACCTTCTAGAAGGTACTTTCTTGTGTAAAGAATTCTATTAAGGATCTTCATCACAATGACAAAAAGAAAAGCTAATAGGAGTTCTCTTTGTCTAAGACCCCTAGCCCCTTTAAAAAAAATTGTATGAGAGCTATTTATACTTATTAAGTATCCAACAATAGTAATGCAACTTTTATTTAATATCTAAATTTGTCTAGAAACTTCAAAACTTTTAACATACTTAAGATTGCATTTTATTCCACTATATTATATGCTTTCCTAACACCAACCTCAATAGCCACCCTTTTTTCATGTGTATCCACGTAATTATTGTATATTACCTCTTGGCATCATAATATATTTTTCTTTAATATTTCTACTTGGAACAAAAGCTATTTGGCAAAGATGTGTGAAGTGGGGCAAAACTTAGCTTAATCTTTCTACCATTATCTTGGATATGATCTTATACAACACATTGTAACAAGAGATAGGTCTAAATTCTTTCATGTTAGTAGCATTTACTTTTTTGGAAAAAAGGAAAATTATTGTGGAGTTTATGCTTTGAAGTAGTTGCTCTTTTTGGAAGAAAGCTAGAACTGCTTCCTTTACCTCACTTCCTAAAATTTCTAGAGAATTGTGATTGATACACATTCACATTTGGAGTAAAGTGGTAGTTGAAAAACTCTTATGGGCTCTAGTGTATAATATATCAAACTCATTATAAGCTAGATGGATGATATAAGAAAATTATATGGGAAGAAGTATTTTAGAAGTAGAAATGAAAGGATTACTAGCTTAGAGTTGGAGAACATTTTATAAGTTAAAAGTGAACTCTACAACTAATGACTAGATTAGAATATAATATTACCAAAAGTTATGTAGCACTAAAAGAGAGTAGAGAAGAAACTAAATAGGCAAGACTAATATAGAAAGTAAAAATACCAAAACATAATTTTATTTGTTGAATCATTTTGAAAGACAAGTTAACTACAATAGATTGAGTGGTAGAATAGAACAACTTAGTGGACCAACAGTGTAACCTTTCATAACAAGAAAAAGAATAACATGAACATTTATTCTTTAATTGTAGGTTTAAAAATTACATTTGGAGGGTTCGGTTAAGTATAAATGGATTACCTTGAAGAATTATATAATAGAGAGTAAAAGTATATTGGATGATCAAAACTATTAAATGTAAAAGTTTTGTAGTGTCCCTACTTAATGTATCATTCAAAACTACTTTGTATCACATTTGGAGAGAAAGTAATATGAGAAGATTTAATATTAAAATTTTAGACAAGTTAAATATTATTGCTAAAATCAAGAAGGATATGAGAGACAAAATTTCATCAATTTGGAGAGTGAAGCCTATAATTTATAATAATTTTTTACAAAAATTTTGGAATTTACCAAATGTAGTTTTTAAGCCTAAATAAAGATGTTGTATCTATAAAATTGTATTTTCTTTAGTAATATATAATACTTGACCTTTTATCAAAAAAAAAAAAGAAGCTAAAAACAAAAATATCCTTTCTACACTTTTCTTGATAAGGTCATTGGCAACAATTCAATCTAAGTTTTGTGTACCATTTTGTAGGTATATATGCAATTCCCAATGGGTATTGCCATAAATGGTCAAGCCAAAGCCAAAGCAATCAAGGATCTCTTGCTGCTTTATGAAAGAGAATTATGCTAATTATGTGGAGGATGAGAGTCCCACTCTAAAGATAAGATTTTCAAAACAAAGTTTTAATGTAAAAAATCATTTCCAAGATGTTAGTTGAAAAGCCAAGTGTTGTTCTTCCTACAATGGTTAGCCAAAACCAAACTACTTCCATTAAGAGACATCATATTTTGAGAATATTATGTTTTGTCAAGAATTTCTTCATAATTATCATAAAGATGATAAAGGTAAGCATGTAGCCATAAAAATTGATTTCATGAAAGCAGATAATATGGTTAAGTGGGAATTAGTATTAGAAGTCTTATAAGCTATTAATACTCCGAAGTATTTAGTTGATCTTAAAGGTGAGTGTATCACTATAATAAGATTCTTAATAAATTTCATGATAGAGCATGCAAGCAAGTTACTTTGAAGGTATTAATGAACTAAAACATGGTGACCTATTATCACTATATTTATTTGTGCTCGTCATAGAGATACTTAATAAAATTATTATTGAAAAGACTTCTACATTAGTTTCATTGACGATGCAAACTTAAAAAAAATACTCATTTATGTTTTCTTGGCGATTTGTTTTTTTCTTTTCTTTCTCTTATGATGATATATCTTCAATGCTCTATCTTATAGAAGTCTTGGAGAAATTTGTTAAACTCATAGGCCTTCATTATAATCCAAACTAATGTTAAATATTTTTCTTAAGGTTATCATAATATGAACAATTTCTTATTTTAAATCACTTATCTTTCCTTATGGCTACACCTCCTATTAGATATCTTAGAGTTCCTTTGATTATGAAAAACCTTACTCATGTTGATTGCAAGGGTTTGATAAGTAAAATATTTGGAAGAATAGAAGGTTGGGAAATCTAATATCTTATCTATGTAAGAAGGCTACAATTAGCAAAATTAGTCCTAATTTCCACATGTACATTTTAGATGCAAGTTTTTCTACCACCAAAGCAAAAAATTTATGAGATTGAAAAAAAGATCGAGAAGTTTGTATAGGTGGGTTGTATAGATACCAACATTCTCACAAAATAGCTAAAAAAATAGTTTGCTTACTAAAAAAAAAAAAGAGGGATTGGAGTTACTAAATCTTAAACTTTGGAATAAAGTTCTTTTGAGATATATGCTATGGAATCTTATTAATCTCCTAAACTATTCCTTATAAAGTAAGTGGACTTACAATAAAATCCGTAAAAGAATTTCAATAATATAGCTTGATATAAAAGGTTTTACGGTATGAAGTTGAAAAGATCTCCTCAAACTAAAGCCCACTCTTACCTTAGTTCTTTATAGGTTCACTTATTATTGTAAAAAAAAATTTACAAGGACTTTTGACCAATTAATGAAGAAGTGGAATGGCATGATTTGATTTGAATTAGTGGCATCAACAAATATAATTTAACTAGAAGGCTAGTTTGTCAAGATTGACTTTCTAGAATAGAAGATATTGTATGATAGCTTCCTCTAATTAAGTTATATTGTGATCTATATTAGCCACAAGTTGAAAACATGAGTCATCTTTTTTTTTTTTCTTTTAATGTATATAGAGCATGATGATTTGGAAAACCATTGTTGCTTAAAATGAAATTCAATATCATATTAGAGGATGAAATGAAGAACTACAATGTGATATTAAAGGATTAAAGCAACTAAAATAATGGATTTGGATGCAAAACTTATCAAGATATTTTTTTTTAGTTGACATTTGCTATATAAAACTAAACACAATAAAAGATGATTTCAAAACAAAAAAATTGACATCCTAATCTGGTGGTCAAAGTAAGGAAAATTATTTTAGGAAAAACCTTTTTGTTTCAAAATATAAAATTCTCTTAAAGAAATGTTATTTTGAATAAGATTTGGAGACTTCCAAACTTTATCTTTTTATAACTTTCATCAGTATTATAATGTTGGGATATGTTCTTATAATTTTGTATACTAATGTTTATTCATGCAAGCTTACCTTTTTACCAAAAATAAAAAATAAAAAATGTGATTAACTTTTAATTTGGACTAATAGACTTTTTAATATGTTATTAAAGTTTAGGTTAACTTTGCTACCCAATGTGACCTTAAAGTCAAGATGTGTGATATGTGGGAGAGTATGTATAGGGTAAAAGTTTCACACTAATAAAAAAAAAATTAAGATAAAATTTAAATGTAAAAAATATTCATTCAGTTTAAGAATTTATTTTTGAGTTGGACATGTATGAATTTTCTAATACAAAATGCATTGTGGAAGGGTGCGAAATAAACACAGACCTATTCGCAATGCATTAAAATAAAGTCATTTTGACGTTCTACCTTCTTAACGAGTCTTTAGATTTTCGGCTACATTCCCAAGAAGGGAAGTCAGGCGAGTGCAAGGTCCCTTTATCAAAGCACAACTTCGTGCTTACTGTTTTCCTGTCTAAAAGAATTCATGAAGTCTTCATGAGTTATGGGGTGGTACGCACAAGGCGTAATGCATGCCGCAAAATATGTCATGTCTCTGTCTTTTGCAGTCCCTCCTGTCACATGTCCAAACAAGCTTCTCCATCTGTGAATAATTATTTTATTCAGTCACAAAGCCTCATGAAGAGTTTTTACGGTTAAGAGTTATTTAATACAAAATCGGTAAGAGTGTCTTTATAGTTATTTTTTGCAGGATGGATCTTCCCAATTAGTTGAAATTTACCAAATGGACTTGCTCAAAAAACATGGGGCCTTCAAATTTTCTCCCTCACTCTCCATATTGGTATTTTCAAATCCAAAAAAATTTCTCGTTTCATTCAGTTTTTATGGACTTTGTATCCAACGGAAGCTTCCACCTCTCACTCTCACCATAACATAACCAAACGATTTGGAGTGCTAGGATAGCAATGTTCAGATGACTTTTCATTGTAATGTTTTTATTCCTATGCTAAATGTTTTTTCTTAGGTAGTATGTAGAGAGCTTCTTTACTTAAAAATATAAAATCATCATAAGAAAATGTTATTTTAAGTAAAATTTGAAAGTTTTAAACTTTTATCTTTTCTTAGATATGATGACTTTTGTAATGGACATACTCATGTGTTTTTGTATTTTTAAATTTATTAATACAATTTACCCTTCTGCTAAAAAAAAAGTGCTTTTTCTTCTATTAGCATCTCTTCCGAGATATAATTTTGATGGTATGAGATAACTATGTGTAATCATGTATGATGAAACAACAATAGTAAACAAAAATAAATAAATAAATTTTAAAAAAACAAATACAACGGCCGAAAACATTCTGAGAGACATTTTAAACGATGTTGACTCACACAGCCCTTTAACAAGTCCGACAAAACTCGCTTAGCTTTTGACTGAGGACGCGTAACAGGCTACACTTGGCAACATCTGTAAGCCACATTGCCCTTACCACTCTTGACATTGATCCGCTATAGCATCAATCATAACCTACTTGGCAAGGCCTGGCAAGGCCAAATTTCGCTTGGTCCTCTCCAGCTTGGACAGATGACGATGCCTAGCAGTCATGCATGGTCCAATAGTACCATGTAAGCGAAAACGTACAATAAAATGAGCGCGAGAGAGAGAGAAAGAGAGACGCGGGGGGGCGGGGGGGTGTGAGGGTTTGAATTTTCTGCTTTCTGTTGGTGATTTTGCACACTCTAATGGCACCGGTGGATAAAATTGATCTCGGGAGGTAGACGATGGAGACAATTTTCTGCTTTCTATTGGTGATTTTGCATGACGTCTCGATCTCACTGAAAAGTTGTCTTGTAACAAGACCGTTCGCTCGGGAAGTGGGGACTGCCGAGATCGGTTTTTGTGAAAAAGTCGACCGTTCTTCCGATGCTACATCATTGCCTTTCTTTTTATCGTAGAAAATGAGAGTTACAAAGCATTCAACTGCGATTCATGAGAAAAAAATTTACACGACGCCGAAGACTCGGCTTCTAGAAAACTGTGAATCATGGGACTTGAGAAATGGTGTTTTAACTATCTACTAATTTATAACCCTTTACAAACAAATGAACAAAGAAAAATAAGGAATTCTCTTCCCACCCGTTGACGACACTTGCCACCGATTCTTTCGTCGTGTTGCGCGGTACAAGGCAAGTTGTCTTTTACTTTGTGTGTAAGGCAGCAAAATAGCATCCTTCAATTCTAGGTTCTTAATAGTCAATACATGTCTTAGGCCCTAAGTTAGAAGAGGAGATGATAATGTTAGTTGGCACTCAGTTCATTTGTCCAACACATCGACTAGCTGATCTAGGGTTCTTTGCTATCTTCCATATTGCTTCATTATCATGTATAGAGACATAAGTTGTGATATCTCTACATCCATGTCATGTGGAATGCTAGCCAACCAAATGATTTCACATGATGTGATGGCAACCATCTTATGTTCTTCTTTTACTCTTGGATTGTGTCCTCATAGAAAGTATTTTCCCTTGCTTGGAGTGATGAATCCATTAGATATATATATAAGGGGGGGTATATATATATTCTTTTACTCATGGATTGTGTCCTCATAGAAAGTATTTTCCCTTGCTTGGAGTGATGAATCCATTATATATATATATGTATGTAATTGGGGGGGGGGGGTATATATATATATTAAATATTCGAACTCAATAATTTCAAGTGAGAGACACCTTTACTCATGTATTTCATCCTGTTGAAAGTGCTTTTCCATGCTAGGCAAAGGAAGCATGTTAAAATCTAGTATTTGTTCTATATTGTTAATATAATGGTATATTGTACCACTTCTATGTGAAGATATTTTTCTTTTTTTATAAGCCAATTTAAAGGAGATGTTTGTCTTCGCATGGTACCAAAACCTTATTTAGGAGGTGGCATTCCTCATGCATGAAGCCCACCAAAGTAGTTTGCAATAGGATATATATAAATGCATGTACTATTTTGATAATTATATAGACACATTTTTTTTTTCATGCATGTGCCAAAAGAAATAAGGGTATTTGATGTTGTGAGCACAATGACTAATGTGATAAAATTATATTAAATCAAATCCCCAACATGTGTAGTGAAATAAAATAGAACTATTCATAAATAGAACGTGACACTTAAGATCAAATCCATATGTTGTATGTATATATGTTATCATATTACAAAGTTTGTAGTAGGAAAATAACTTAATTAATCATCTGTCATCTATGCTTAGAAAAAGAAAAACCTTTCTGTACTTCTTTTGATAATGTCATATGGCAACCATTCAATCTAAGTTTAGTTTATAGTTTTGTAGGTATATTTGTAATTCCTAATAGGTATTGTCATAAATGGTCAAGCCAAAGCCAAAGCAACCAAGGATCTTTTGTTGCTCTGTGTGAGAGAATTATGTTAATTATGTGAAGGATAAGAGTCCCATACTAAAGATAAGATTCTTAAAGTAAAGTTTAAATGTAAAAAAATGGTTCTCTAACAAAAGAATTAACTTTTGTGTTGGACTAACAAACTTTTTAATATGTTATTAAAGTCTAGGTTAACTTTACTCTACCATATGTAATCTTAAATTTAAGATGTATGAGATGTAAGGGAGTATGTATAGGTTGAAAATTCAACATGAATAAATAAAATTTTAAGACAAAGTTTAAATGTGAAAAATGTTTGTACAGTCTAAGAATTTGTTTTTGAGTTTGCACTTATGTGAATTTCAAATACAAATAATGTATTGGAAGGAAGCGAACTAAACATAGACCGATTCCCAATGCATTAATACCTAGTCATTTTTATGTTCTAGCTTCTTAATGAGTCTTCTTTTAAGTTTTCGGCTAACTTCCCTAGGAGGGAAGACAGGCGACTATAAGGCCCCTGCATCAAGGCACGACTTCGTACTTACTGCTTCCCTATCTAAAAGAATTCATGAAGCCTTTATGAGTTATGGGGTGGCACGCACAAGGCGTAATGCATGCCGCAAAGTATGTCATGTCTTTTACTAAGCTATATTTTGCAATCCCTCTTGTAACCTTCCTGTACAGGTCCAAACAAGCTTCATTTGGGAATAATTATTTCATTCAGTCACACAGCCTCGTGAAGAGTTTTTAGAGCTAAGAGTTATTTAATACAAAATCGGTAAGAGTGTCTTTATAGTTATTTTTTAAAGGATGCATCTTCCCATTTAGTTGAAAATTACCAAATGGACTTGCTTAACAAACATGGGCCTTCAAATATTATCCTCCTTCTCCACATTGGTATTTTCAAATTCCAAAAAACTTTCTCGTTTTTATGGATTATGTATCCAACGGAAGCCCCCACCTCCCACTCTCACCATACATAACTAATCGATTTGGAGTGTTAGGATAGCAATTTATGATGACTTTTGGCGGTAATATTTTAATTCCTACCCTAAATGCTTTTTCTTCCATTATCATCACTTCCAAGATATAATTTTGATGGTATGAGATAGCTATGTGTAATCATATATGATTGAACGGCAACACAAAAAAGAAAGATCTTAGAAAAACAAAAGTTTGACCCCTTGTTTTTTTCCCATACATTGGCCGAAAGCTCTCTGAGAGACATTTCAAACGCTGTTGACTCAGACAGCCCTTTAACAAGTCCGACAAAACTCCCTTAACTTTCTGTCCCTTCGGCTGTTCTTGACTGAGGACGCGTAGCAGGCTAAACTTGCCAACATCTGTAAACCACATTGCCCTTACCACTCTTACCTTTGATCCGGTATAAGAGAGAAATTTCTGCTTTTCGATCTCACTGAAAAGTTGTCTTGTCTCAGGAAGTGGGGACTACCGACATCGGTTTTAGCGAAAAACTCAACCGTCCTTCCAATGCTACATCATTGCCTTTCATTTTATCGTAGAAACTGAGAGTTACAAAGCATTCAACTGCGTTTTTTTTATCCATGAGAACAAATTTACTCGATGCCGAAGACTCGGCTTATAGAAAACTGTGAACCATGGAACTTGAGAGATGGTGTCTTGCCTATCTTCTAACTTATAACCCTTTACAAACAGATAAACAAAGAAAAATAAGTGCTTCTCTTCCCACCCATTGACGATTTCGACCTGTCCTGCTGTACAGCGCGTTGGGCAACGCATCCTTTATTTTCATGAAAGCCAAGTTGCACCATATAAAGCAAAGGGGAAGTGTTCCGCTTTTGAACAATACACAGTAATGTCTCCACGGTCCACCATGCATACCATTACCATGTCAGGCCATTTCCTCAACAACCCACTCAACAACACCCCACTCAAGCTAGAGGTTAAAACAACTAAGTTTGGAAAGGAGACAATAACGTTAGTTGGCACTCAATCATTTGGTCAACACATCAGTTAGTTGATCTAGGGTTCTCTACTATCTTCTATATTTGCTTCATTATCATAGCATAGACGCACAAATTGTGATTCTCTATATCCATGTAGAAGGCTAACCAACCAAATGATTTCACATGATGCAATGTTGATCACCTTATGTTCAACCTCTTTTACTCATGGATTTCATCCTTATAGAAAATATTTTTTTATGCTTGGAGCGATGAATACATTGGAATCCAATATATATTCTACATTATCAATATATTATCATTATCTTACATTATTTAAATTCTACTTACAAAATTTCTTTAAAATTAAATACTTGCCTAATCTTTACAATCCAATTTCAAGAGACACCTTTACTCATGGACTTCATCCCTATTGGAAGTGTTTTCCCATGCTAGGCTAAGGAAGCATGTTAAAATCTAGCATTTGTTCTATATTGTGCTAGTACTATGTGGAGATATTTTTCTTTTTTCATAAGCCAATTTAAAGGAGAAAATTAGCTTCTTAACATGGTATCAAAACCATATTTAGGAGGTGGCATACCTCATGTATGAAGCCCACCAAAATGGTTTGCAATATAAATGCATGTATTATTTGATAACAATTAGTCTAAACAAATAATTGGAAAACGTTTTGAGATGGTGTGCGCCAATGACTAATATGATAACATTATATTAAATCAAATGCCCAACATGTGCAGTGAAATCAAACAAAACTCAGTCAAAAATGGAGCGTGACACTTAAGATTAAATCCATATGCTTTATGAACTAACATGAATTGGTTTCAAGAAATCTGATTTAAACTTGTGATGAAGCCAAGAGTAAGTCTACAGCTTTGAAAGGTAGATATGTAAAAAGTGTGATATGAACTAGTGGTTTTAGGGGAAATCGGGACTACATCTCGCGGTTCTTGTGAAAAGGAGGAACAATGCATTTTAGTAGAAATGCACATTTCACTTAAGCAAGCTAGCTCTAGATGACCTTGTTTTACCACAGCCTCGAAAAATTTGCTATTTGAGCCCTCCTTCAATATTTGTGCAGAAGACCTAGGGCTCTTACCAGTTTCGGGCTTACATTGACTACAACCCTGTACATGCTCTGATCACCAATTTTTAGTTTATACCACGATGATGTTTAAGCATCGCTTTTCTCCTAATATACGATATTCTGGCATACCATTCACAGTACAGAAAATGGTAATACAACGTTGTTTTCTGCCTTAGAATGATAAGGTACACGATTCTACCAGCCAGGCTTAGATGAGCAGCATTATATGCCGCCAAAAAAATCAAGTTTTGCTGGAAAAACTGAATTGGGTTATAATCTTTTCTGTAAGACAAGCATTCTAAAAGCGAATAGGAAAAGGCTAATCACGTTTTAAAAGCTTTGATGCCTGCTTGGCTAAGACACTTTTGGGTTTAAGACTAAGTTTGTGGTTGAATCATGTGAACTTTTCCTGATGTTTAGTTTTCGTCCCGTAGGAAAATGGATATGTTTGAAGAATAGACTGATTTCAAGTTCCTCCGATGGGGTTGGCCTGGGGTGCAAGGAGTTCCAAACCACACATTCTGTCGAAAGAGTTGTTAGCTCTGTTCAGAATGTGTGAATCCTAGCAAATACACATAAGAATCACTAAGAATATAATATTTTTTACATTATTCGGGATAAATTAGTCCTACATCTGTAAAAATAAATTTATTACTATTTTGGAAATTTGATGTTATTAAAAACTATAAAAAAATTTATCATATCTGGTGACTTTTTGTTTGGTGGTCCTTTTTTTTATCTTTGGACACCATGATGACTTTCACTAAATGATATAACACAAAGTTTAGAATGAAGACATAATGGATTTCAGATGAAGCATTTATAGATTTTTTTTCTTAACTCAAAGATAATCTTCAACAAAAAAAAAAACTAACTTAAGTGAAGAAAAAATGGAAAAAAACTTATAACTGTCATGAAGAATCTGCGTTATTAAGGTCTAGTGGAAGAGTTAGACTTAGTTGAAGAGCAAAATCTCCCAATTTAACAAATGGGTGACTTTACTGCTAAATCTAGGATCTCTGTCGAATACAGATGTTCATGATGCTTTTTCAATAGGATAAATTCAACAATAGACTTAAATGTCTTTTCTCAAGAATTTGCACTCAAGGGAAAGATAAATTACTACGATAATCTATTAAGGCAGTGTTGAAAATAAGATTTGAAATTATCATTTCATAGTTATCTAGTTAATAAAATTTTATGTTAACACTATCCATGTGATGATACTCAAATTATAAGATTACTATTATATACAGCAACAATTGTAGTTCCTTAATTTTTCAAAATTAGAAAAAATCCTTCAAAAGAAACATACTTCAACTGCATCAAAAAATTGCAGATACAGTTAATCCCAATAAAATAGGTACACATATGATGAAATTTTCAATACGACTTGTTTAGCTCCAAGGTAACGACCCTAAGGTAATGAAAACATTTCGAAATAAAAAGAGGTGGAGATGAAGGCAATTGCAAACCGAGGATGGAACATAGGAATCATGCTCGCAGAAAGGTAGGTAAAATAATAACTCGCACTACAAATACTTACATCCCTACTTTTGGCATTTATAAACTTTTGTCGCTGGCTTTACTAATTACAAATCACAAAACATAGTGCACAATGAGACTGACTTTGTTTTGTTTGTCTCATTCAAGAATTGGATTTTTAATTTCATAGAAAAAAGTGCGATGAGCTTTCACCAAAAACACAATGCCGTAAAGGAAAAGAAAAACACAACGCTGTCTTTCGGCTCCTAAATCAAATGGAAGTAATTTGCCAAAGCACTAAAGCAGTGTTGTTTGAAATGTTCAAGAACCGGATGTCAGATCCGTTTTATTTGCAACATAACCAAAATGACAGAAATGAAAAACACAGTTTAAGGTTTCGCAGTTTGAAAGCAGTAAGCTTTCACAGTCGAAAGTCTACAAAGCTTACAGACATTTTATTGTATCCTAAAGCATAATTAAGAGCTAATGAGGACCACTTCCATCCCTCGTGCCCAAATTAAGATAGGCATACTTCATACGCATTAACCTTTCGCGCTCCCCTGCATTACAGCAATAAATTCATCATAATGGACTCTCCCACCCTAAAACTACACATCTAGAGAACAACAATGGGCCTCAATGATCGTTTAAAGAAGTAGTTTTGGCTGTCATATGTCATAATGGCTAAGGACGCTACCAATTTTTAAATTTTCCAAAAAGGACTTACGGTGGTTGCAAAAATGTTTGTGAAAGGAGGCTCCACTCCATACTGCCCATGATCCTAACTTCCTCGATGACAAAATAATACCTCGAAAGCAATAAATTTTGCACCTCTAGTGGTCCTATATTCCAAATATTAACATATAAGAAGCATTTCAAAATTCTCAATGTTTCTATGTAGAGTCTTAAATAAAAACTTGCATATATGGTATGGACATAGAGAAAATGATAAACAATTAAGAGTAACATAATCAAATATGCATAACGTACATTTTTTTTTTTTAAAAAGGATAGACAAATGGGAGAGGGATGTGGTGTCTCAAGCCTGAGATCTCTTTAGTCCCAAAAGGCACTGGGTCCAACTAAGTTAACACTTTTTCACAATGTAATGCTGACATGGCATCACTGGTTTTATCATCATTATACAATGTGGATGTTGATCAAGCAAAAAAGCAGAAATGATGTTGATTCCGATATCTTACATGGTGAAACATCAGCTAATACACACGCAATATGTTTCCTATGTATTTGACTCGGATAAAGCCATGGCAAACATGGGTTCAAGCTGTGATGGAAATGGAGTAGGTAATTGAGACGAAAACAAAAACGAAACCTATTGAATCGAGAAGAAAAAGAACATGACAAGCACATGATGTTGTCCTTGGAAAAGTGCACCAAATTCGATGATGCTTAGAAAGAGCCCGAAAAAAGAAACAGCTAAGATACGCCAACCAGAATGTACCTGCCCAGGTACTCCTCACTGGGATGAAGAAGCACCAGGTGTACCACCGGTAGACAAATTCGTAGCAACTCCATTATTGCAAATCCAGCGATGGGCTAAAAGAACAGTTAAGAAATAAAAATGTCAGTTGGGTCATCAATCTACTTCAAGTAATAAATAAATACAAACAAGGTAGCAGACTACATCAACAAATATGGTAGTCCAGCAACTTTTAGCAATTTTCTTTGTTCTCATTTTCCAAATCCAGCATAAATCTTATAAAAGAAAGATTGTAGTTACTACACCTTTTAAGAACTGTAAGATATAATTTAAACAATAAATGAATTGTACTCAAGACATTGTGTTAGTTACGGATTCAATATTAGGATTAATGACCAAATGATAATTTGATTAAATAGTGTTTTTCTATCTTGTCTATAGATATGTGGCTTGAAAGACCCCATATGTATTATGTCATTTGGTAAGCCGTTACGATAACTAAAGAGAATTTTCTAGTAGTTCTTAGGTATATACAATTTTTTAAACAATGAAAAAATTGTTTAACCATAGACGAAGGGATGTTTTATATCCAATCATATAAAATCCTTAATATTCTTTAAAGTTCTTATGTGTCCATTTGTTGGCCAGTCAGATTAAATTCCTAACATATTACAACAGCTAATCCAATGGAAGACTATTCCTTCAAAGAACATTCGATGAAGAGACAGACAAGGTAGAAGTTGCAAGCCTTTAAACATAGATTGCCCTGTAGAACAACTTGACGTTAATCTAGAAAGTGTCTAAGTTCCCTTAAAACTGGAAAGCAGCAAATCATGCAGTAATACAATTTGACCCGAAGCAAGCATTAACAAATTCATTCCATCCAACTTATATTGTTAGATTTTATAGAGTAGGGTCTATATCCAACTTAAGCTGTAAGGCATTAAGCGGTGAAAATCATTATTTTATAAGCTTGATTCTTAATAGTTTTCTTAGTAATGTGAGATTTGTTGCCATATCTTAACATATGTAATTTATACATACATAAAACTTGACGAGCAGTTAACCGTTGCTTAGGATCAGTATGGAGCATTTTCTGCATAAGCTCCTTTGCATCGGTGGTTATTGATGGGAAGTCAATTACATCCGATACTGCACCAACTAAACCATTCCCTGTTTCCGAATCGCAGACAGTGACAGAGCTTTCAGTAAATGTACCCAAAATGAAAAACTTTCACCTGTTTGAGTAGAAAACTAAATCACACATACTTCCCCGACGTGATGGGTCACCACCGAGCAACTTATACAGTATCATCCCAGCTGACCATATGTCTGCTTGCGGCCCGTAAACCCGCTCGCTTTCCATGGGAGGCATATAGTATGCTTCTAAAGGCGTCTCAGGATCTCTTCCAGCCCTACCGGTGAAACATGGGCCTAAAGTAGCAACACAAAGAAAGAGTTATCATCTCCCTTTATACACGAACCCAAGCACCAGCAATTGTCCACATTTTGATAAAATTGCACATTGCCAGTTATTGATTACAGAGTACGTCTCCCCGTTTACTGTAACGTTTGTTATTAAATAGATAAGCTTAGACGATGAAGACAGAACCTTAATAACGTGCAAGTGTTGCATTTGCACCTATAATACGAAATGCATCAAGTAACTACAAAGAAACTAATTCAGGTGCGCCAACTGCTTAGTTTTCACCAGTTCATCTGAATTAACGTATTGAAAAAAGCAAAAAGCCCAGGTACCTGGTTGGAAGATAACAGCCCGCCCGAAGTCAACTGCTTTCAGAGGAGAATTGTCATCCCCGTTAACAAACGAGAAGGTCCTCTCGTTAGGACATCCAAGCATAACTCCATTTGAGTGGCAAAAGTCAATAACCCCTACAATAATCTTCATCAGTTGAGCAGCCTTCCTCTCACGGTCATTCTCCCAATTCTTGATGCGGTCAATCAAGCCCCCGCCAGTACAGTGCTCCTCCACAATATGCACATCCAAGTGATCCTAATAAGTATCCTCGAGGTTCACGATGTTCTCCTTACCTTTCAAACGGTTCATTATCTCAATCTCCATCAGAAGATCCTCCTTAACCAACTTCATCTTTGAGATTGACCTACAAACATAACTTTTCCCCGTGGCCTTCTTGGTGCATTCAGAAGCAAACCAGCGTTGTCGCCTTTCTAATTGAGGACCCCAAGTGAAAAGACGACGAATGTTCTTGGTCCTACGACCCAATACATAATCAGAAACAGCCTGTTCGACACGAATAAGATGCTTTCACTTAGAAGAGCACAAAGAAATGAATGCAAGAAAATTAGATGATAAGGATATATGTTGAGGACTATTTTCTTGAGTTATGTCTAAATATGGTTTTGTTTTCCTAATTTATGAATTAATTCTTAAGTTAATATTTAAAATTTCTGATATGATATCAAAATTTAGAAGAAACTCTATTTCATATCTTGCCATCCTGAGCCTTCTTAGTATGCAGACAACGTTAAAGAATTCTTTTACTATTTGGATCGTATTTAAATGTGTTTTAGACTCTTAAGACATGAATTAATTTTTCAGTTAAACTTTAGAGTTTCCTACAATGTTAAGACAGAGACAGTAAACACCAGGAAGTAAGCTAATAACTATGAAACAGACATCTATCTCTTCCGCAACCTGAGTTTTCTTTTTACCATCTTTACTTGTCCTTACGAGTTCTTAGCAATTCTTTTGGCAGATTTATGACTGCATGAAACAGAGAGATACAAGATCTGTCAATTCAGCTAAAAAGATACGGTGTTGAGAAGGGGCACGACATATTCCAGCATTAAGCATCACTATGCTTTTCAAAAACACGGAACATGATATTGTTGCATGTAAGAGATTTTTCATACTCATATACTCATACTCTTACCTCATCATTTGGAGCAACTCCGTTTTGGCATATCCAGGGATGGGCTAAAAAAACAGTCAAGAAATACAAATCTCAGTTTACAAATAAATTGCAACAAGATTGCAGACTATATCAACAAATATAGTAGTCCGGCAAATTGGAGCAATTTTTCTTTTTTCTCATTTTCCAAATGCATCAAAAATCTTATAAAGGAAAATGATAGATACTACACCTTTTAAGAACCGTAAGATATAATTTAAATAATAAATCAATTGCACTTAATACATTATATTATCTATCGAGTTAGTATTAGGGTTTAATGGACAAATGATAACTTTGTTAAATAGTGTACTTTGTACGTGCTTTGTCATTTGATGGGCCATTAAAGTGACCAAATAGAGAGAGTTAAAAAGGAAAGGAGATTTTCTGATAGCTCTTAGATATATAAAATTCTTCAAACAATGAAAAAAATTGCTTATATATAAACGAAGAAATATTTTATTTCAACTCATATAAAATCTTTAATATTTTTTATTATTGTTATATATCTGTTTGTAATTCAATCAAATTAAACTTGTAAGACATTTCAATGGTTAATCAAATGCAAGACTATTCCTTCAAAGAACATTCGTTGAAGAGACAAAGACAAGGTAGCAGTTGTGGTCCTTTAAACATAGATTGGCCATTCGAACAACCTAAAGTTGCTCTAGAAAGTG
Source organism: Casuarina cunninghamiana (assembly GCA_028551485.1). NCBI lineage: Eukaryota > Viridiplantae > Streptophyta > Magnoliopsida > Fagales > Casuarinaceae > Casuarina > Casuarina cunninghamiana. The sequence continues at coordinate 28,138,865 of CM052369.1, forward strand.
TATTAGTTCCCATAAAACTGGAAAGCTGCAATTCATGCAGTAATAGCGTGACAGAGAACAAATATTAACGAATTCATTGCATTCACCCGTTTTAAATGGTTTTAAACATACATAGAACTTGACGAGCAGTTAAACGTTGCGCGGAATCATGACAGAGCATTTTCTGGATTAGGTCCTTTGCATCATGCGGTATTTCTAAGTCAAAACGTCCCTGTGACGCTGAATCAACAAAAGCCCTCCCTTTTCCTGAATTGCAAATAGTGACAAAGCTTTCGGTAAATGTACTCAGGATTAAAAACTTTTGCTTGATTTAGTAGTAAATCAAATCATAAATGTCAATAGGCATGTAGCTTAATTGGTAGTTTATGTCATCGACATCCAACTGTCCCATACCTCCATTTACCTAATCCATAAAAAAAACAAAAAAAAAAATCACGCATACCTTCCCAGTAAGAGTTCATACCACCGAGCAACCTATACAGTATCACCCCTGCCGACCATATGTCTGCTTCCAGCCCGTAACCCTGGTTGACTACCTCAGGAGCGATATAGTATTCTTCTATAGGCGGCTCAGGATCACCTGAAGCCCCTCCTGTGAAAACTTGGCCTAAATTAGGAACACAAAGAAAGCGTTAGCATCTCCCCTTAATAAATGTACTCAAGTACCAGCAATAGTTTGCATATTGATAAAAATGCATATTGCAAGTTATTTATTAAAGAGTGCATCTCCCCAATTACTATAATGTTTGTTATTAAAAAGTAACACGATGAAGATAGAACCTTAAAAACGTAGTAGTGTTGCATTATATCTAAAATACGAAATGCATCAAGTAGTTACAAAAGAACTAATTCATGTGCCTTTCTCTTAAGAAAATGTCATTTTGAATAAGCTTTGAGACTTCTAACTTTCATCCTTTTATAATTTTTATAATTCTTATAATTTTATGTATACTCCCACCCTTCTATATACTAATTTTATACATGTGAACTTACCTTTTCATTAATAAATAAATAAACAATTCAGGTGCTTCAACTTCTTAAATTTTCACCAGTTCATCTGAATGAACGTATTAAAAAAAGTAAAAAGCCCGTACCTTCTCCCAAGCCATTTGGTTGGAAGATAACAGCTCGCCCAAAGTCAACGGCTTTCAGAGATTTCCTCTCCTCGTTAACAAACAAGAAGGTCTCACAGTGAAGACCTCTAAGCATAATTCCAAGTGAGTGGGAAAGGTCAATAACCCCTACAATGATCTTTATCAGTTCAGCAGCCTCCCTCTCAGAGTAATTCCTCTCCTCGATTCCGTCAAACAAACCCCCGCCGGTACAGGGCTTCCTCACAATATGCACGTGCGAGATATCCTCATAAGTACCCTCGACGTCCACGATATTCTCCTTACGCGCCAAACGCTTCATTATTTCAATCTCCATCCGAACATCCCGCTGATCCTGCTCAGAGGTGAACTTCATCTTTGAGATTGACTTACAAACAAAAGATTTCTTTCTGTCCTTCTCGGTGCATTCCGAAGTAAACCAGCGTTGTCCCTTTCGTAATTCACGACCCCAAGTGAAAGCGCAACGAACGTTCTCGGTCGGTTCCAATAGATAATCACCAATGGCCTGTCAACACAAATAATATATTTGGCTCGTGGAGGAGTGCAAAGAAGTGCATAAAAGAAAATTAGGTGGTAAGGAGATATACGAAGAACTATCGCTTCATACCGGAAATATATGATCTTTAGGTAAATGTTATTTTGCCTCTTAAGAAATAAGTTAGCATTTAAATTAAAGTTTGAACTTTCTTAAATGATTTTAGAGTTCAATATGAGATCTACTTTATGCCCTGTCATCTTGAGCTCTCTTGTTATGCAAGGGGTGTTAAGAATTGTTGTTCTGTACTAAAAAGGTAGGACATTTGGATCATATTTAGATGTGATTTTGTAAGAGTTAAAATTTGAGATTTTCTTACAGTGTATAAGACAAAGATAATAAACACCACACCAGGGAATGAACTAATAACCATGAAATCAACATCCTATCTCTTCCCCTAAGTTTTCTTTTTACCATCTCTAGTGGTACTTAGGTGTTCTTGGCAGTTCTTTCGGCAGATTTCTAGCAGCACAAAACAGAGATAGACAAGTTCTGTCAACACGGATAAAAAGATATGGTATAGACAAGGGGCACGGCAAATTTCAACACCAAGCATCATTAAGGTTTTCAAACAGATAGAAACCGATAGAGTGAGATGCTGCATGTAAAAGATTATTCACACACATAATACTCTCTCTCCCTATCTCTCTGACTCAGTTTGTTTTCATCTCCTTGGATCTATGTTATGCACTTGTGCTTACCGGACGGGGCTCGGGCTTTACTTCTTCTCTGCCATCACAAGTAGATGCCATGAGACAATAGAGATAATTCCACCAAATCTCGTCGGGTGCGATATCGGCTGGTTTTGGGAGAGCAAATGCCTGCGGCTTGGCGCTGAAGATCCACTCCTATATAATCAGTGTATGAAAAATAAAAAGACAAGGAAATTGCATTTGCATGCATGCCCTGCATATATGATTAATTACGTACAAAGTGACTGAAGTGGGTGCATCTCCCTGGTCAATTTATATATATGATTGACCAGATGGGTTTCGGCGAGAAATACTGAATCTTAAACATAGAAAATGCTGTCACTGCATCGAAAGTACAACATCAAGACACAAACAATTTCTTAAAAGGCGGAAAAAGAAAAGAAAAAGGAAAATGGACCAGGTATTTCATATCCCTATAATGTATCTGAAAATTTACAAAACTGTAATTATCTTTTACTCGTATCTTGTGCTGCTCCTGTTTGATTCTAGTCTTTTTGGGTAGTTAGCCATTGCTTCTCTATGATTCTATATTAATAAAAATATTTTTGTCTATTTAAAAATACTATCTCTCTTTTTCATTTTGCGTTTTGAATTTTGTATTTTGGTAATCTTTTTTCAAAATTCCGCATCACTAAACTGTTTCTATAATAATTTTAGTCATGTAATTTGAACTTGAATGTAGCTCAATAGGAGGTAAATGCAACAGTATAGCAAACTACTTTCCTCTAATTTTCTTAAACGGCAGTCATGCATGCCGCAACAGCAACATGGAAAAGAAACATATGACAAATGCAAGAATAGCAAGAGCAAGAGAGAAATGGGCTCGTTACGGCTGGTGAAAAAGGAAAGGCTATAGCTTGAAGCTGGAGATGTCATTGAAGAATATAGTCGACGTCGTGCAGACATCTCTCCCTTCCTTTGTCTTTCATGCAAGAGAAAACAAAAGCCAAACTGTCGTTTGACTGCTACCTTGCTGCCTTCGTTGCCTTTCTTAATCTTATTTATTTGTCACATTCAAAAGGAATTGGACGTCCTAGATGCTATATAGGATATTAAATGACGAATTTTTTTTTTCAATTTAAAGTAAATTTTGGTGGTCAAGATAGAACTTAAACTCTTTCTTTAATGGCGGAAGACGTCGTCTAAGTTGAAATTTCCAAATAATTTATAATGTAATCCTTTTTTTTCCTCTTATTATTCATCAAAGGCTTTAACTCAAAAGTATGTTCTTTAGAGTTTTTTTTTCTAAATTGTGTTGTTTAATTTATTTAAAATCAATTTAAAAACTAAAATGCACGTAATTAAACTACATTAAACGAAGGCCTCCATTCCCCATATTTTCCCGTACCCACATGATTAAAAAATATCACAACCATTATACATGTTACAACCACTTTTTTATTAGATCATGTCACAATGGATGATCAAAATAACCAAAAAATAAAATAAAAATTTAGTTGTAAAACTTCTCAAACTATCATTCTTGGTTTACATTTATTGTATATAAATTGAGCAAAATCACAAGTGATTTCAAAACAAAGCTACTGTTATTTCTTTTTCTTTTTTGGTTGGTAGAAATAAGAAAAGTTGTATAAGAGAACATCTTAGTTTATAAATATAAAATTCTTTCACACTTATGTTTTGTTATATGAAAGTTGCAAACTCCTTATTTTAGTCTTTTCAGATTTAAAACTAAGTTTGTAGACACTAAAAATTGTAAAAAAGAAAAAAAAAATTGTAAACTTGGGTATGTTCATGAACATATATACTTAAAACATTATGAATGGAACTTATATCTTAAAAAAAAAAAAAAATCATACAGGGGCAATGCAGTTTCCAGTTGCCTGTGTGCCAGAAATGTTCGACAACTTTCTGCTACACAGTTGATACTCCAGAAGCCAAAAGCAAAGCACAAGGGTCCAAAGTTCATCTTTTGCTGCTCCATCTGACAAAGAGAACTCTACAAATAACGCGTCCTGTCGGACAAAGGGAATTGTACAAATTACGAAACAAAGATCCGGAATGTACGCATTAATATTAAATCACTTTCATATTCAATCGTATTGAAGAGCAAGTCAGTGACGACATTTCCAACATTTCAAGCATCTCAAACATTTCAAGCTCGGCCCACGTGCACTTTCACAAGTCCAATAAAACTTACTTCAGTTCCGGGTCAAAATAAAGAAACAAACAAAAATAAATAGGAGGAACTCAATCCATGATAGAACCCACTCAGTTTGAGCTTGAAATTACTCCTAGTAAAAATAAGCGGAACTTAATCAAATAAATGAATCTACTGATCTTCTTGGAAGGATGTAGTTGACGTCCTGCTCATACTCCCTCTCTTTCTTTTTCTTTCATGCCCAAAAAAAAAAAAAAAAGAGATTTATGAATATACGTCTCACATCCTTTTTTAATTTGTATTTATTATAGAACTTTTTTATTTAAAAATAAAATTCTCCCATGGAATCTTGATCTTGTTTAAAAAGACATAAGTATACTCTCACGTTACGATGATAATTTACCACTTTGGACGTCAACTGTTGATGATTTGCATGGACTCTTGATCTTCTCAAACATTTATGTTGAACAGAGACGGGCGGGGGGACCGTGGAGACCAGCGTCAAAACGACAACATTACGATTTTTGTGCTACAATGTTTGCCCTTCTTGTCTTTCTCGATATATTTTTCTTGAAAAGTCCGATGGTCCTTTCTGGGAAAATCAGAGAAAAGTAGTGTATTTCATGTCAAAAGTGCTTAATAGGGTCGTTATACAATAATATAACAGAAATACAACCGAAATAAAACTGAATTATACCTACTTAATAACAAATAACTAATCAAAAAATGAATTAGTTACATCTTTTATCTTTCTATCTATACTCTCCAACTTGGACATGATTATAAAATATTGGTAATGCCTGGCCGGGATGCATACTCCAGAAGCACCGTGTAAAAGAAACATACAATAAATGCGAGGAGAGAGAAAGAGAGCGAACGCCCTTTTTCTTTGTTATGATTCATTTGCTTGGACATTAGGCCATACATACTCTAATAGTACAGGAGGATATAATTGATCACGTGATAGCGTCTTGAACGATGAAGACAATTTCCTCTCCTCATGTCAACTGTTGGTGATTTTGAACGGCGTCTCGATCTGACTGATAAGTTGTCGTGTAGCAAGACCGTTCACTCGGGATTTGGAGACTTTGGAGACTTTGGAGATTGGTTTTCGCAAAAGGTCAATTGTCATTCCACAGCTACATCAGTGCGTTACCTTTTATCGTTGAAATTGAGAGTTACAAAGCATTCAACTGCGTTTTGCATTCACGCTATAAAGAAGTGTTACTGAATTCTTTTAAGTGTCTTAGAGATACTTGAATGACCTATGTCGAAATCATGTAAGTTCTGAATAACAGTTTCTCGCAACGTTCCATGGCTACCCACCACAATTCTACCCTTATACCTTAGCAACCCATTACTCAAACTATAATCCGAATGAGTATTAGAATCCACAGCAAGACCCTCCAAAATGGGTGTTAACTTATCATCCCCTTCATAACGTTATGCGCCTCTTGGACCCAAAAGGGCTAAAAGGTCGAGATAGCTTGTAACTTGAAGTTTTCCTTTTTTGAAGGAAGTTTGGAAAGAGCATATGCTGCACAATTCTCATTACCCTTGCAATATTGAATCTCATAATCAAAGCCCAATAGCTTAGTAAGCCACTTATGTTGTGTTAGTGTAGTAACTCGTTGTTCCAACAAATGTTTCAAACTAAAATGATCAGTGTGGATAATAAAATAGTTGCCTAGAAGATAAGGTCTCCACCTCTGAACCGCTATCACAATCGCCAATAACTTTTTCTCATATATGGAAAGCCCCAAATACTTTTATGCTAAGGCCTTGTTTAAGTAATAGGGTGCTTCATTATTATTGATGTGAATTTTTTCAAGATCTAATAGATTGGATTCTAGTACATCTTTAATCCAATATTATCTAACATCAATATACTTAAACATTGAATGAGATAAATCATTCTTATTGAGGTGGATGATGCTTTAGTTCAATATAAAGGATAAACTTCTATTGTTTTACACCAAGTTCCTCTAAGAACTTTTCCATCTACAAAACTTCTTTATCACCTTCAATAATTATAATCACTCTGTTTTTATTATGGATAAGGCAATACAACTCCATAACTTTGATTGTCATGAAACTATTCCCCCTACAAAGGTGATTAAATATCCTATTATAGATATCCTACCATCAATGTCACCAGCCGTGTTTGTGTCTATATATCCAACTAATGCAATTTCATCATTCCCAACGAACAAACCTATCTTAGAAGTTTCTTTAAGTATTTCATTCATTTCACATATTCCCAATTGTTCGTTGCCAATCTTGTCTTTCTTCTTTCTTTTTTTTTTTTTTTTTTTTGGAGAAGTTCATTGGCTACTAAATGATTATCAATATTGAAGTAGAATGACAATAAGATACCTGATCTGATGATTTGGAGTTCATAGCACATATTTGTTTGCTACAATTTTCCCTTTCTCAATATTATTTGCTTCGATAGAAAAATGGCTGATTATAATGAATAATTAGCATAGGTAATGCACGCTTTATATATATATATGAAATATTATCTATCTCTATATATCACCCAACTGTTTTGATAAGGCCATATTCTGACGATTCAATTTAAGTTTAGCATACAATTTTTAGGTGTATAATGCAGTTTCCAATAGGTGTTGTCATAAATGATCAAGCCAAAACCAAAGCCAAAGCAACTAAAGTTGTTTTGTTCCTCTGTGGGAGAGAACTATGCTAATTATTTGTAGGATGAGAGTCTTATATTAAAAGATAAAATTCTTAAATATAAAAAATATTGTTTTTACCTAAAAAGTTAACTTTGGAATTAAATTAATCAAATTTTATAATATATCATGAAATCTCAAGTTAACTTTGCTCTCTCCCGTGTGATTTTAAATTTAAGATGCTTGGTGTGGGTGAGTATTTATAGATAAAAATTTTATATTAAAAATAATATTTTTGAGATAAAATTTAACTGTAAAAAATATCTTCCAACTTGATAATTAATTTTTGGCTTTGGACTCTGTGAATTTTCTAATACTAATAATGTACTGGGGAAGGACGAGAAGTAATCACAAACCCATTCCCAACGCATTAATATCAAGTCATCTTTATCTTCTAGCTTCTTAAAGAGTCTTCTTTAAATATTCGGCTAACTTCCCAAACAGGGGACAGAGGCGACTGGAAGATCCATTCATCAAAACACAACTTGGTATTTACCGCATATTGAGCCAAAAAACTTTCTCGTTGAATTATTAAGTGTTTGTGAAATCGGTTTCATTCAGTTGATCAGGCATCCAACAGAAGTGCCCCCCAAAAAGCGAGCGCCCGGTTTCATTCAGTTGATCATGCATACAACGGAAGCGCCCCAAAAAACGCGCGTGGCTCCCTCGCCATCACATAAACAATAGATTTAGAGTGGCACGATAGCAATTTTCAAATGACTTTTAATTGCAATGTTTTATTCCCACTGAGATCTTTCTCTTCCATTATTATCACTTTCAAGATACAATTTTAATGGTATGAGATAATTATGTGTTAAAATGTGGGCAATAAATTGCGTATTGTTAAAAATGTATTAGAATTATACTTATATGATAATGGATTTCATTAACTCTTAAGTCAATTTTTATGTTGGATAATAGTGCCCTTGAGATGCTATTGAAGTAAGGTTCTCCCCTAGCATCCCAATAGGCTCTCATTGATTTGAATGCATAAATTGGCCACAAAATGCAACATTACGACTATTGGGTAATTTGACTATCATAATAGGGGGTATGTTAAGGTATGAATAATAACTTTTATTTATATGATAATGAGTCTCATAAAATTTTGAGTTGACTTTTAAATTAAATAATGGGTATCTTAATAGTGTGTATCATAGGCCTAGGTTTTACTTCAAAAGATTAATTAAATGGGATGATTAACTAAGCCCCTTGTAGCAAGATCATTTTATTTACCTTTTCAATGTGGGACAAAGAAGCCTATTACATTCTCTCTCACTTGAATCCAAGTCACCGTTAACATGTGTGAGTCCTATTGCCTACCCCTTATTAGGGGAATGTGGTCAAAAGTGCCACTGGGTGGGCCCACTACCCACTCCACATAAGGGAATAGCAATCATAAGTCTATTGGGTTAGGTTGTGATTTGGCTTTTATATCTCTTTCACATGCTTAGGTTTCATTCTAAAAGTTTAATCTAATAGAGGAGTAGCTAAGTCTCCTTATATAGTTGCCAATATGAGAGAATGAAGTCCATTTTATTATATGTAATAATAACTATATCTGAAGAAATAACAATATGCTTTTGCCATTCTAGTTCACATGAAAGATAAGGCATATCATCGCCCCCCATCGCAGAGCCCCAGCCCCATCGCCCCCCCATCGCAGAAACCCAGCCCCCATCGCCCCCATCGCCACCCCATCGCCCCCCATCGCCCCCCATCGCCACCCCATCGCCCCCCATCGCAGAGCCCCAGCCCCATCGCCCCCCATCGCAGAAACCCAGCCCCCATCGCCCCCATCGCAGAGCCCCAACCCCCGCCGTTCCCCCCATTCTAGAAAATAGAACATCGCCCCCCCATCGCAGAAACCCAGCCCCATCGCCCCCCCATCGCAGAAACCCAGCCCCCATCGCCCCCATCGCCACCCCATCGCCCCCCATCGCCCCCCATCGCCACCCCATCGCCCCCCATCGCAGAGCCCCAGCCCCATCGCCCCCCATCGCAGAAACCCAGCCCCCATCGCCCCCATCGCAGAGCCCCAACCCCCGCCGTTCCCCCCAGCTCCTCCCGAAGAACCCCAGCCCCCGCTGTCCCTAGCCCAGAGCCCCACTCCCAGCCTGCCGTCCTTCTTGCTGCTCCCAGGGCCAGATCCTCCCGCTGAACCCAGATCGCCCCCGCAAAGCAGCCCCCCCCCCCCGGCAGATCGGCAACCCCCCCCCGCCCCCTCGCAGATCAGCCCCCCCCCCCCCCCCCCCCAGATCGCCCCCGCAAAGCAGGCCGGCAGTTTGGCAACCCCCCCCCCCCCGTAAAGCAGCCCCCGCAGATCAGCCCCATCGCCGCAGATCAGCCCCCCCCCCCCAGATCGGCAGATCAGTCCCCTCCCCGCCCCCCCCGCAGAGCAGCACCCCTCCCCGTAAAGCAGCCCCCCCCCCCCCAGATCAGCGCCCCCCACCTCCCAGAACCTTCCTCACCCCGAACCCACTCCACAGAACTTCCCCCCCCCCGGCACTCCCCTGAATTGATTTTGGTGATGTGATGGATTAGGAACATTCCTCAAAGTTTACCATAGAAAGGATTGAATTGGGAAAAGGTGGATGCAGAGTCAATCTCTCAAACACCAATTAGTATTCCTACAACCTGTTTATGGTAAAGTTGGTAGAACCTGAAGCTCGTTCTGTTAATCGAAGGCAAAATTTATCTGAATTGATGGCACGTACACGAAGTGGGAAAATGACAAATGTTCCTAAAGCCTCAAACACCTCCAACTCTGAGATTGCAGCCGAAATTGCAGCATCCCTTTTCAAATCAAGCTTGGAATCTTCAGGTAAACCTGTGAACTCTCAAGCTACTGAAATTGTTGATGACATTGATACTGTTGATGATATTGCAAATGGTAAAAGAATATCCCAAATAGAAAATATTAGTGTGGGAGACAAATCAATTACTGGGAATTCTGGATTGTCTTGGAAACATATTGCAATGGATAATATTATGAAGACAGCAAAATTAAATTATCATCCTCCTTCCAAGGAAGGGAAAAAACTTATTGTTAAACCTCCACCAGAAGCTATTGAGGAAGGGAAAAGTCACTTTGCAAATTGTCTTGTGGGATATTTTTTAACTGAAAATATTTCATATTACTTAGTGAAAGGTATTGTAGAAAAGATGTGGGGAAAAGAGAACCTATCAGAAGTCTTAGCTACTAATGAAGGTTTCTTTTTCTTTCGTTTTTCGAATATGAAGAAAATGGAGGAGGTTATGGAAGTTGGAATATGGGATATTGCAGGTAGGCCACTTTTTATTCAAAAATGGCATCCCCTTATTAGATTGGAGAAGGCAAAAATCTCCGCCGTCCCCATTTGGGTGCGTTTATATAATGTACCTCATGTATTATGGACTAATAAAGGTATGAGCTATGTGAGTAGCGTATTGGGTAAACCTTTATACATGGATAAGGCTACTGAACAAAAACTTCGGTTATCATATGCTAAAGTATGTATTATGATGGATATCAATAGTGAATTCCCTGAAGAGTTTGATATTGATATGGGAGGAGATGAATCTTATGAAGTACATGTTGAATATTGTTGGATTCCTAAGAAATGCAAGGTATGCAATAGTTTTGGACACAAAGAATGTGCTGCAACGAAGAAAGAAGTTTGGGTACCTAAAAAGAATGTAGCTCCCTTAACCCAAAACCCTCAGATTGATAATTCTCTAGATAGTCAGCTCTTGACTACTGATAAAGAGCATCATTCAAATACAAGTGGGATAGAGAATGTCAAAGTTTTACGGAAGGATATAGTTGCAAATACTAAATCTACTACAAGTACCAAAAAAATTGGAACATCTGGGGGAAAAAAGGATAAGGTACAAAATGTCATATCTCATAATAAATTTGCGTTATTGGAAGAGGATATAATGACTGATCCTATTATAGAGCATGTGGGGATTGAGGAAAAGGATAATCGTCCAATAAATGAAAGTACTATCATGGAATGTTAGGGGCTTAAACAAAAGCCCTAGATTAAAGGAGGTTGTTGATTTTGTTAAGTCCCATTGCCCCCAAATTATTATCTTGATTGAACATAAAGTTAAAGAAGGAAATGCTGATATAATTATGAAAGAAGGATTTGCAGATTGGAATTATGTCCATAACTACAGGTCTAGCAGTCTTGGTAGAATTTGGATCCTTTGGAAAGCTTCTGATTTTCAACTTACAGTTAGAGATTCTTCATCTCAAGTTATCCATTGCTATATTGAAAGATCGGGTATGCACCCATACTTCTTGTCTGCTATTTATGCAAATAATCTGGAGATTGAACGTAGGAACTTATGGGCTAATCTTACTAGCTTTCATAATCTTCATGTGATTGATGCTCCTTGGTTAATTATGGGTGATTTCAATGAAATAAGGAGTACAAGTGAGCGTATTGGGCCTAATGTAAGATGGACACAAGGAATGACAGAATTGAATGAAATAATTGAGAATATGGCATTGATTGAACCCCCTTATTCAGGTCCACTATTCACATGGACGAATAAAGGATCAGGAGCTAGTCTTAGAGCTAGTAAAATTGATAGAGCTCTTACTAATGGGGAATGGATTCGCAAATTTGGAAACTTTGCTATTGAATTTATGCTCCCTGGAGTATCAGATCATTCTCCATGTCTAGTTAAATTTGGCAATACTGCACACAGGAAGAATTCTTCATTCAGATTCTTTAATTTCTGGACTACTTGCTCAGATTTCATGGATACAGTTGGATCAATATGGCAATGTGAAATAGTAGGTTCAAAAATGTTTCAGGTGGTACAGAAACTAAAAGCTTTGAAGATCCCTCTCAAGAAGCTGAATGCAGCACAATTTGGTGATTTGAATAAGAAGATAAAGAATGCTAGAGAAAACTTACAGCTATTGCAATACAGATTAGAGCTTAATCCTTACTGTCCTGAAACTCGTGCTGAGGAAAAGTCACAGCTAGAGAAGCTACTTGCAATGAGTAAACATGAAGAAATCCTTCTCAAACAGAAATCAAGAAACTTATGGTTAAAAGAAGGGGATAATAATAGCAAAATTTTCTTTGCATCGTTGATGAAAAGGAGAGCTCAGAATAGAATCTGCAGACTAGTTCTAGAAGATGGATCAATTATCATTGAAGAAGAGGACTTGAAAACTGCTATTATTGCATATTATAAGTCTATTCTTGGGAATGCCAGAAGGAGCCTCACCAACAGTGAAAGGTACAAATCTTTATTTCCTGGTGATGATGTAAATACATTTTTTAGTACAATAAGATTTGAACGTTCAGATGTTATTAAAGCTATTTGGGGTATTCATGATTTTAAAGCTCCTGGACCAGATGGGTATAATAGTTTCTTCTATAAGAAAGCTTGGCCTATCATTGGAAGAGACATAGAAGATGCTATACTAGAGTTCTTCTCATCTAGGAAGATGTTGAAGGTTATCAACTCTACATTGTTATCTTTAGTTCCAAAGGTTCCTAATCCCTGTGGCAATAAAGATTATAGACCAATAGCATGTTGCAATGTTCTCTACAAGATTATATCCAAGATGTTAGTTGGGAAGCTGAGTATGATTATCCCATCAGTAGTAAGCCAAAACCAAACTGCATTCATTAAAGGACGCCAGATTTTTGAGAATATTATGCTATGTCAGGAATTACTTCACAATTATCATAAAGATGATAAAGGTAAGCGTGTGGCCATAAAAATTGATCTTATGAAAGCATATGATATGGTTAAGTGGGAAGCTATATTAGGGGTTCTGGAAGCTATTAATACCCCTCAACATGTAGTTGATCTGATAGGAGAATGCATTTCTACAACAAGGTTCTCAGTAAATTTCAATGGAGAGCATGCAGGTTACTTTGAAGGTACCAATGGATTGAGACAAGGTGACCCATTATCCCCTTATCTATTTGTCCTGGTTATGGAAATACTAAACAGAATTATCATTGCAAGAACCTCCACAACAGCTTTTAAGTTCCATTGGCGATGCAAAACTGAGAAAATCACCCACTTGTGCTTTGCTGATGATCTATTTCTTTTTTCTCATGGAGATATAAATTCAGTGCTTTGTCTTATAGAAGCTTTGGAGGAGTTTGGTGAACTTACAGGTCTTCATTACAATCCAAGTAAATGTCAAATATTCTTCTCAGGACTATCAGAACAAGAGCAACTTTTCATATTAGATCACACACCTTTCCCCATGGGTGCACTCCCTATTCGATACCTTGGAGTTCCGTTGATTACAAAAAGGCTTACTCATGCTGATTGCAAAGAGAAAATATTTAGCAGAGTAGAAGGTTGGGGAGTGAAGCATCTAAGCTTTGCTGGAAGATTGCAGTTATCTAAATCAGTTCTAATTTCTACATGTACATTCTGGATGCAAGTTTTCTTACTGCCAAAGCAAACAATTTATGAAATAGAGAAAAAGATTAGGAATTTTTTATGGGCAGGAAGTACAGATATACAACGTTCTCACAAAATTGCCTGGCAAATAGTGTGCTCACCAAAGAAGGAAGGGGGATTGGGATTGCCGAACCTTAAACTTTGGAATAAAGTCCTTTTAGGACGTATGCTTTGGACTCTCATAAATCATCCAGATGGATCATTATGGAGTAAGTGGATACATAGTACTAAATGTAAAAGAAATTCAGTAATGCAGATTCAAATCAAAGGTTCAATGGTTTGGAGTTGGAGAGGTCCCTCAATTCTCTCCAACCCTGCCTACTGCTGCAAAACTACTTATCAAGACCTACAACCTGTAAATGAAAAAGTAGATTGGTATGATTTAATTTGGACTGGTGGAATTTGCAGGCATAACTTTATTGGATGGCTAGTCTGCCATGATCGACTTTCTACAGCAGAGAGAATGATACAATGGCTTCCTACAATTAACCAATTCTGTGATTTTTGTCAGGCTCAAGTAGAAAACAGGAGTCATCTCTTTTTTGAATGCCCTTACACAATGTTGATTTGGAGAAATATCCTTGCTCAAAATGGAATTCGACGTCACATCAGAGGATGGAATGAAGAATTAAATTGGATGATTAAAGCATCTAAAGGTAAAGATCTGGCTGCAAAACTTCTTAAAATATCTTTTCTAGCTTGTATTTATGTCATTTGGGCAGAAAGAAATAGTAGAAGATTTCAAAATAAATTAGTTGACTTTCCAATCTTGTTGGCTAAAGTAAGAAAAATTGTGCGAGGAAGAGCTTCTCTGCTTTACAATATCAAACCCTCACAAGGTAATGTATGCTTGAGTGAGCTCTGGAGGCTCCCAACCTCTATTTTCTCTTACTCTTAGTTTACTTTTGAAAATTGTTGTAATACTGGGGTATGCCCCTGTGCCTTTGTATATTAATTTCTATTAATGCAACTTACATTAAAAACCAAAAAAAAAAAAGAAATAACAATAAAAAAGGTGTTAGTAAAAGGAAAAGCCTGACCTTTTTTTCCATACAATAGCCGAAAACATTTCGATAGACATTTCAAACATTGTTGACCCACACAAGCACCTTGACAAGTCTAATCAATCTAACTTAGCTTTTAGTCCCTTCAACTGTTCTTAATTGAGTACATGTAAGTCTGCACTTGCCTATATCTTTAAATCACACTACCGTTATACAACGGCTGGTTAATCTCTTTACAACTTTTAGACACCTTTGTGGAAGACTTGGAGCCCAAACTAAAGACATGGTTGGAAGATGAGTGGGGGTTCTAGGGGAAAACAAAAACTAAAATACCCAAATATCACTACACGTATAGGATGTGAAACTTTTTTTTCACAAAAAAGGCTCTTGTGTTGACAATCCAAAAACCTAGCATGATAAATTGACCTAAGCATCACAAATATTCATTATGTTCCCATTACCAAGTGCAATTGCTTACAAATCTTTTTCAAATTTCTTTTCTCCACTTCTTCATTCTTTCTCCTTCAACTTTCTATGTTCTCTTATAATGGCCAAGTTTTTCATAATGATAATACTTCACATCTTTCCTTAGCTGTGTTGCTCCATGTAATTTATCAAAGTTTGGTACTCTATTCTTGTTTCTATCTCTACATGTGTCTCTATTTCGATTTCTATTTCTGTTTTTGTTTTTGGCTTTCCCCTACCTTTTTGTGACAAGTACTTTTGTTTGTCTCGATGTTCTTTGCTCATTTAATTTGATTTATTCATTAAGCAAGTTATCATTGATGACACTCATATTTAATACATCATTTGTAACTATATTGGTAAGAACAACTATCAACATTTGCCAACTAGTAGGTAAGTTGCTTAATAATAGTATTGCTTGCAACTCACCTTCCAATTTAATCTTTGCATTTGCTAGCTGATTTACTAGTGAATGAAAATCACTCAAATGTTCTATCATTAACTAGCCCTTTGCATTCTTTAGATCAACCTCTCGAGTAAAAAAATGTAAGCTTGAGGGGTCCTTTGCTTATCAAAAGCATTAAACTTCTTTAATAGCTTATTTGCATTAATCTCTTTTATAAATTGAGTAATAATCTTCCTATTTTACTTCTTCCACTCTTCATTGGGCATCTTTTTAGTTGCATCTAAATCCCTTTCCACAGTCTCATATAAATCCCTATTGATGAAATAATATTTTATTAATGGCTTCAAGTATTTTAATTTGACGAGTTCAACATAATCACGCTTTAATAGAAGTACTTATTTTCTTTATCTCAAAAAGCAACTTCCTTTTAACTTTTTTCTCAAGCCAAAATTAAAAGTGCAAAATTACTAAAGTAACTTGACCAAAACAATCCTTTGATTGTGCCCCAACCTTGTCAAAAAGTCTCTTAGAAAACCCTTGAGAAACTTGACTAAAAATGGACCAAAAATCCCCTTGGAGTTTTGTCTAGCACATGCACTCTTGCTTTAGATAGTGCTTGTGTATGATCCTACACATGTGGAGATAGGAATGTGTAGATCACATCCAAATGAGTCTTAGTTATGATAGATGTGTGTGGATTCGTCGTACACATCTACTCTTTGATGAGCTGGGTTAAACAAATTTTAGATCTTCAGGTTGGATTTTAGGTGAGTTCGGCTAAACGGGATTTTGGATTTGGGTTGAGCTAGGGTTGAGTTATATTCTTTAGGAAGAGTCAGGTTAATGGACCCATTTTCCTACCATTAACTTTCTTTGCTGTTTTCTACCGTTACACAACATTTTCTAGTCACTCAAAAGCCACCAGTTGATAGATTAGCTCATGCCAAATCGCAAATGTCAACTTTGACCTCTCACTGGGTTTGTTATACCAATTGTTTGACAAAATGCTTCTTTAAGCCAAATGTTTGTTGCTTTTTAGTTGAAATAAACACAAGCCCACTCTAATACCAATTTATTGGATTGGAAGTAGTAATTAATAAGCAATTCAAAACACTTACAATCTAAAAAACACACACAGAGAATCAAATCCGGCTATGTCTACACTAGATTTAGTCTTCCTTTGTCCTCCTTGGAATGAGGTGATCTAGTCATCCTTGGTGGCATCTCTAAAGGCAACGAGATAAAAGGGTCCTTTGTATGGGCAGGTCAACTTTGTTTGACCCATTTTGTAGCCAAATCTAGTTAGGTTGCCTTCAGGCCTTTTCAATTATGGTAGGAAGTAGTTGGTGGTGAATGCAAGGTGATTGTCCTCCACCTTTACCTATTTGGTTCCAACCAGCTTAAAAGGAGTGGTGGGAGGCTGTTTAGCCTCCTTTACCTTTTCTGTCTAAACCCAAGAGAGGACAAGCAATCGTTCACTTGCCTTCGCTATTGCAACTAAGTGTGTGCTAGCTAGTTAAGCCCAAAAGTCCTCAAGCTAGGCTTTCACAAGTGATAACCCTATTTAGGCCATAAATAACTTCAATGCTTGTGAGAAAATGTTTGAATTCTTCTTTTATTTACTTAACTTTGCTTTGTTTATGTAACATAAGGAGGCATGGAGAAAAAGGATGAGTATGGAGAACTTGATACTTATTGTGGCAAAATAAGGTTAGAATACCATGATTAAGAGAGTCAACATTGACTTGGGCTTTGGATGATTGTAATTATAGTTTGTATTATTGTTGAATTTTTTAAATAATTAGAAAACCTAGTTATGTAGGAGTTCAAAGCCTAATTAATATAGGAGTTCAAAACTAAATTGTTTTGTATATCCAAAACTCACTTCTACTGGGATAGGAGATAAGTTTAAATCCTAAACCCTATTTAAGAGAAAGGAAAAGGAAAAAGGGGGAGGAACAGAAATTTAGCACTACTTAACAGTGAGGCTAGGAATTCAAGGTTTTCTTGAAGAAAAGACAAAAAAGATGACAAACTTTTTTTTTTTTTCAAGATGCCTATTTAATTCCTATTATTGTTCTTGCTTATTATTTCATTATGTTTTATTATTATTTTTTTTGGAAGGGAGGGGGGGGAAGGTAAATTATATTAATAAATATTAAAGTACAGAAGCATAAGGGCATACCCCCATATTACAAAAGTTACCAGATTTATGAAAAGATGAAAGTTAGGAGCCTCCAATCTCACTTAAAATAACATTGCTTTGGAAAGACTTTATATTTCTAAACAAAGAAACTCTCCCTCGTACTATCTTTTTTATTTTCACTAAGAGAATAGGAATATCCATTGTTTTCCCCTAAAAATGTCTTCTATTTCTTTCATGTTTTAATTTCCTTTTGTTAGAGTGATGATGTAGCCTAACTATAATGATGAGAATTTTATAAGTTTTTATACTTTGCAAGATATTTTATTTATGTGAGTTATATATTATTGTACTTAATACTTTTAAGTGATTTAGTTACCACTTGAATGATTTAATGTGTATGTTTAAGATTGGGAGGTGATAATATGTTGTTGCTTTTTATAATATATGAACATGAATTAAATCTAGGTAGACATATACCATATTATTTATGTGACTTTTGATGATAAGATGATTGAAATATTTATTATAAATTGGGAATATTCATAGATCCTAATACATTTCGTCTGTTTCAATTTACATATAGAGATATAGTAAATTAATAAACTAAATAGGTTTGCTATACTTAGACATAAAATAGTGAATAAATTAGAAAATTCTGCCATCACATGGATATTATCTTTCTTGTAAGCATTAATAATTGAAATTTGTATCTAGTAGTTATGGTGACATTAGATGCTTTAACATATTTCTTGTATTGAGTTTTCTTAAATTTAGTTAGTTAATCTATCATTTATCATTTTGGTTTGTTAGATAAATTTTTAAAGTTATTCATTGTTAGTAATTAGTTAGTCTAGTATTTACCAATCTCTATGTGTCAATACTTTTTTCATCATTATATTACTTATTCAACATGTTCACTTGCATGTAGGATTTCACTAAATAAGATTTTGACATTGTTGCCAAGGATTGGTTGTTTATTGCTAATTAATATTAATATTGAATAGCTTTTAAGTTTAATTAAGCTTTTTTTGCTTTTTTTTTTTTTCTTGTTGCCGAAAAAAAAAATCCTTTATTAAGTTTCTATTGTTAAAAGATTAAGTAACAAGGATGAAGGAAAATGATGATACACATAGACTTTTGAAAGACTATGCTACATCAACATTTCAGAGTGCAATATCAAGCATTAAAAGGCATGCAATTCAAGTAAATGACTTTGAGATTGAGCCAACATATGAAATAGATGCCTTCACTAAAATATGCACACAATTGGAAGTGCTCAATCGGAAGAAATATAACCAAAGTGCTCCAATCATAAGGATTTAGAATAAAACATGTTATCTTTGTGGTGGAGGATATGCATGCATGGAATGTCAAGTAGGTAACCATTTTGCTCAATATAATGAATATGCTAATTTGGTTGAGGTTCTAAATAGGTCACAAATGATCTTTACTCCAACATGTATAATTTAGGATGGCAAAACCATTAAAATTTTTCATGGAGTAACCTAAATGAAATAAAACCACCCCCAACATTTAAGCAAATGAAATAGGCATAGCCTAACTTAGAGGACATAGTTATCAAGATTGCTAGCACCACACAGAGCTTTATGGAAAGTATTAAAGCAATATTGCAAAACCAAAAGCAAATAGAAAAGGCAAAACCTAACTTGGAAGACATAGTCAACAAGATGGCTATCACCACACAAAGCTTTATGGAGAGTACTAAAGTGAGATTTCAAAATCAAGAAGCTTTACTTAGAAATTTAGAGGTGTAGATGGGTCAACTAGTCTATATGATATAAAAAAGATAACAAAGTTCTTTGCCTAGCAACTTGGAGAAAAGCCTTAGAGATACCACAAAGGCAATAACCCAAACAAATGGCAAGCAAGTGGGGAAAGATGATGTTGAGAAGGAGATTTTCAAAGATACAAATAAAGATGTCAGCATAAAACCCAAGGAGGCACTCAGCGGCAAACTTTTTCTAGACAATCCTAAGACCTATATGCCTCTAGCTCCATTTTCCTTGAGACTCCAACAATATGAAATAGATAAAAAGCTTTCAAAATTCCTTAGTATATTTAAAAAACTACTCATGAACATTCATTTTATAGATATTTTAGCTTAAATGCCCAGTTATGTAGAAATTTTGAAAGAGATATTGAAAAACAAAGGGAAGTTGGAAGAGTGTGAGACAATGAGGTTGATTAAAAAGTGTAAAACTATCCAGCAACATAAATGTTGGAATATCCTTTAATGATATTAGAATATATAAACATTTTGATGATGAGAAAAATGAGAATTATAACCATTTTGTTAGAATATATTACTGATTGAATGATGAGAAAAATGAAATTATAATATGGAAATATTATAATTATTATTTGATTATTTATAGAATTTTATAAGCAAAATAATATGGATTATTTTGTAGGAATTGGGTTGAAAATGCAAAGCCTAGAGCGCGCTTAGCTCGTGTGAACGAAGTCCAGTCCACGAGATAGACTCAGACCTAGGCGTAAGCTTGCATGATTCAGCTTGCAAAGGCACAATCCAGCTTGCAAAGGTGCAACCTAGCCCACAGAAGTGTGACCCAACCTAAGTCCATGACCTAGTCCAGTGTGTGAGCCTAGTTAAAGGTGCAACTCGTGAACCCGCTCTCAAACCTGCGCCTACACCTGCGACCCGTGACCCGCACATAACCAACTTAAGCACCTATGACCTAGAACCCGACCCGCAATCACACTGTGACTTCGCCGATAAAATTGGCCACCCATTTCACCTCTAATCAAGGTAAAAAATAGCTCCTTCGAAAGCTAATGAAGAGAAGAATATTTCTGTGAAGAAAAATCAATGACCCACTACTCAGAGAGGATTAATTTGAAAAAATTATGGAGTTTTCTGAGTTCTAGCCTTAATTGCTCAAAAGTGAAATTGGAAGCAGAGTAAAGGGTTTATAAAGATGATTTCAAAGGGCTTTTGTAAGGAAGAAGATTCTCTATCAATCTATGAAGGACCCACGAAGTTTAATTTCAAGATTGAAGAGAATTAAGGAAGATTTGAGGGAGAACCCAGTAACCTATTTTTAAGGTCCACAAAGCTCTGATTATGTAACTTAAGTTACTAATCAAACGAAGTCATTTTGGAGCCCAATTTTGAATGTTTTTAAGCCAAAACAAAGAAGCAAACTCTGTCTTAACTCTCTGCCTCTCTAACAGCTTGAAATCTAGTCACTATCAGTTCATAATTGGAAGAAAATCAAAAGTCAGAACGGCTAATTTCTAGAGTTAATGAGGTGCGTTTTTCATGTCTATTTAGCTCGAAAAGGAAGAACAAATCAGTGTTAGACTAACTAAGATTTGAAGAAACAAAAATCTATTTGAAAAGCTAAATATACAACTTGTGAAGTTTGATTCGAAGAGAAATCTCAAAGAAGTTTTTTCACTTCATTACTCTTTAAGTTTACTTGAGATTTCTACTTATATATGTGCTAATTAGATTCTAAATATTATTTTGCACATATACTTGTTTATAAATCTAAAACCCTAACTTTGCTACTATTTGGGGATTTCATGATTAAGGCTTGATTACCTAAATAGGTATCATTAAAAAGCCCTTAGCTTAGTAATCTCCCATATACATTTCATATCTTACGGTAATTGCTTAAGTTTGTAATAAGTTTGAGAAATTTTGACTTATTGATGTGTGTTGAGAGACATATTGTAATTATGATCCTTAGTGTAAGGATTGTTTTACTCCTTAAGAAGGAGTTGTAAAGTGTAGGAGAAAGTTTCTCCTAGCTTCGTAGTAAAGTGGACTTCAACCGATTGTGTTAAAGGAGAAAAGGGTGGAACTAGGTGAAAAAGGGTCGAACCACCGTGTAAACTTGTGCCTCATCTTTCTTTTGTTTAATTATCTTTGATTGCTTTGTTTGATTGCAAAAGGTTATTGAACATGTATTAAAAGTGAATGTTTAAAGAGAAACCTAATTCACCCCCCTCTTAGGTTGCTATAGGATTCAACAATAAACTATCTCCAAATTATTGGAGTTCCATCCTCCTTGAGCAATAACATCTAAGATAGTTTGGCTAACAATTATAAAGCAAACACTTCTTAGGAGACAATCCAAGCATTTTCATTATGTTTCTTAATTGGTTCAATAGTTAATTTTTTTTATTACAAAATAAAAAAATAAAAATAGTCTTAGAATATTTTTCACTATTTTCACTATCTTCTTTGTTTTATCCATATTAAGTTTCTTTCTTAAGGGATTGCTTTCTTAGAGTTTGTAATCAAGGCCATCCATGGACACATTTTGCAACAAAGGGAGTTTTCTTATGCCCTTCTTTTTATTTTTTTCCGCATTGAGTAAAATGCTTTATTCAACTTTAGGAATGGGGAAAGAACTTTTGTGTTTTACACTAAATCAAATTTGAAAGTTTTTCTTATGTCATGATTTCATCCCTTGTTGTGAATTCTTGACAATTCATAGGGAGGTGCAATTGTAATGTGAGTTAAGTATAGTTCTAATTATGTTAATTCACTTATTGAACTCTAAAAGTCCTTAATTTTTGAAATTATGTGTATATGTAGAGAACATTCATGTGAAGCATGTAATTGTCTTAGATCTCATTTGGATCTTAGGACTTGTTTGATTGTCTCTTAAGGTGAAATCTTAGGTTACATCTAACTGAGAAAATAATTTAGGTCATCTTTGGATTAATTAAACCTTTTAAGCCAATCTTATTTAATTATCACTAGTCACCCTACTGAGCCTTGATTCTTACCCTTTTTTTTTTTTATGGAACCCACATTTATATATCTTTAAGCTTTGAACAAATTATCTCATCATCCCACACCCATGAACATGTTAATTTTTAGGATACAAGTTTATTTATGCCTAAGAAAAGTTGAGAAGAATGATGGAACATGGGAAGAAATTGATTGTAATGATTGTGTGGAGCATATATTTCATTTTTATAGTTAAAAAAAGAAAAAGAAAAAAAAAAGAAAAAAAGCAAGTACAACATTTGTCCGAGAATATAATCCTTTCATGATCTCTTGTTAGATTCAAGCCACTCAATGTTCTGAAATAGGCCATTAAGTAAAGTAATTGGATATCATTAGCAAGATAAGATTATGGTGGCTGCATTTCTAGTACTTTTACTTGCTTTATTGTTGCAAGCATAATTGTGGCTTTTACGAGTGTCAAAATCCAAGTGAAATCAAACATTTTTTTGACAAAAAGGAATGAAAGAAGGATTATTTGTAGGGAGCAAAAAGGTAGAAAAGACAAAAGCTTAGTTAGATCCTAGAAAGCAACATGTTCATGGGTAATTTGAGCCTAAATGACTTTTATTCCTACCATTAGTCTAGCCTTACATTATAAGCTAATAAAAGTCCTATTGATTCTTAGTTAGATAATTAGCTTAGATAAGTGGAGAGAGAAAGGAAAAGCAAACCTATGAGATTTGGTTAGAGTTTTTAAGAAGTTGCATACCAATGTGGATCTATTTGGAATGCTCATAGTTGAAAAGATGAAGACTTACACACACACACACACACACACACACATATACATGTGGTCAACATAGTTAAGAGTTCATCTTATCTTATGAAATAATTGTAATGTTTGGATGAAAGTTATATTTCTTTTTGAAGTGTTAAGTTAAGTAATTATGGGAGAATCTCATGGAAGGGATTTTATAAAAAACATATGTTGTTTATTGTTTTTGCTTGAGGGCCAGAAAAATGTTAAGTTTGAGGGTTTTGATAACTTTATTTTTATAGAGTTATTTTATCTATTTTAGGTAATAAATAAGTTCAATGTCTCATTATAGAGTAAATGGATACACAATACAAAATGTAAAAAAACTTCAATAATGCAAATTGCTATCAAAGGTACCATGACATGAAGTTAGAGAGATTTTATCAAATTAAGGCCCACACTTACCTTGGTTCTATATAAGTTTGTTTATTGTTGCAAAGGAATTTATTAAGACCTTTAATTAGTTAATAAAAAAGTGGATTGGTATGATTTCATTTAGATTGGGGGCATTTACAAACATAATTTCATTGGATGATTAGTTTGCCAAAATTGACTCTCTATAGTAAAAAGAATGGTACAATAGTTTCATTCAATTAATTTATACTATAACTTTTGTTAGTCCCATGGTGAAAACAAGAATCATATCTTTTTTTAATGTCTATGGACAATGATGGTTTGGAAGGCTACCCTCGATTAGAATGGAATTTGACACCATATTGGAGGATGGAATGAAGAACTACAATGAATGATTAGAGCAACTAAATGAAAGGTTTTGGTTGTAAAGCTTTTAAAAATTTCTTTTTTAGCTTGTATTTATTATAATTGGGAAGAATGAAATAGAAGATGATTTCATAATAAAATAGTCATCATTCCTATCATATTGGCTAAAGTAAGGAAAATTATATAAGAAAGAGCTTCTTTATTTCAAAATATAAAATTCTTTTAGGAAAATGTTATTTTGAGTGAGATCTAGAAGCTTCCAATCTCTATCTTTTTGTATTTTTTGTAATTTTGTAATATTAAGATATGCCCTTATGCTTTTATGCATTACCTTTTATTAAGGCAAACTTACATTTTATGAGAAATATTTGAATTCCTCTTTATTTACTTAACTTTGCTTTGTTTACATTTGTACATTCAATGTAACAAAGTTAGGCTAGAAAACCTTTTCTTGCCGCCAAACTTTTTCTCCCTCTAATTCACATGTGTTGGTGTTTGGAGCGAAGCAACAATAGTGGACAACTAGTGGAAGGCAGACTGGCATCTCTGTGAGTCTAGGACCATGCAGGTAGTTGCATTGACGAGGCAACCCATGTGAAGCATAGGTGAATGGTGGCGAGCAATGATGCACAATAGAATCCATTTCTTTTTCAGTGATGCTAGAGTTGTCATAGATAGAGAGAAAAAGAAAGAACCCCACCCGAAGAGAGAAAGAGAGAGAGAGAGAGAGAGAGAGAGAACATCTTATGGTGGATGGATCCACTCACCCCTTTTATCTTGTTGGGGTCCCCCATCTCACTAATATCCCAAAATTTCATTTTGGGACCTTTCTTCCTGCAATAAACCATAATGGGTTTTCTCTAAATTGCAAGGATCTTGATCTATATGCTAGCCATGGTGAACGAAAAGGTTAACAAGAAAGCTTCCAGAAAAAGGCCACTCGGACTCCTTGGCAGCTTGTTGTGTAACTAAAACAAAGACCACCATTAGCCTTTGAATCATTCACGGCTATGGCAGCCATGTTGTTTGCAAAAGAAGATTAACAAAATCAAACACAGATGCCCACCAACAAGGCTGAATGTGACAACGAACAATATCAAAGTGCTACATCATGGCTGCCTTTGATACATCAGGCATACCATAGTTCCGATGGTGACAATGGTGGCATAAAAGGTGTCCCTTGCAAATTGTCTCACCAATTCGAGTCCTCTCATTATATGAAGGAGATTGTGATGGTGGCTATGAGTCAAGGATTAGAACCACAAAGTAGACCATTGTATGCTCCCAACAAGCACATTGGTACCAGCCCTATGTGGGGCAAACTAAAGACACACCAAAGTGGACAATTAGGCAGTGTGACAAGAAGAAACAACATGCAATAAAATGTTGGAGTATTTGACAACCGCATGGCCTTCGGACAATGCGCACAAGGAGGATCCCATGCTACACATGGTAAGCCCATTCTACCTTCTTTAAGAACCAAGGTCGATGGGCATTTATCCCAACAAGTCTTTAATGGCTTGGGCTATGGGATCCTCCACCGTAAAACCATAGTTGGCCCTAGGACTTTTATGGGGAAACAATTTCTAACCCCATATATTCAAGTAACCCAATTGCCAAACATTCCTCCAATTTCATATGCACCTAGGTTGGCTTCAATGAGTGGAACTCGCCCACATGTACCCATCTCTAGTCATGAATTTTCACAGGCAGCTCAATATCACACACTTACTTTAGTGGCCACCTTTAAGAAAGAATGACCATCAGTTAATTTGTTTGAGTATTTTGTTAATACTGAATGGGAACTAAGGAAACCAGCAGTTGTTGGCTTGCTTGACAGTCAAAGTTTAAGCATCCAATTACAATTTAGAGAGGACTTTCAATTGGCCTGGTCTTGGGATGGAAGGCTTTTTGATAAATATAGGTACACACTTTCCAAATGGAAAAATATGTATATCAAACTCACAGGAAGTAAAATGATGGCAATATGGCTTATCTTTCCATAACTTCCACTTCCATGTCAAAACCCTTCAATATTGGGTGTTATTGGAAATGTTCTTGGAAAGTACATATATTCTGATAAAAAAACTAAGAAGCTAAAGCATCCTATTGCACCTAGGATTTGTGTGGAGATGGACTCTTCCAAACCACTTCCTAAAAAGATTTTGTTGAGATTGAAAGTGAGGAACTAGTGGAAGGCAATTTTTGGCAAGAAATTGTCTATGAATCCAAGTATGGACATTGCACATTTTGTGATAGAAAAGATCATGGTTTAACTAGTTATTGACAATGGGCTTTAGCTCAAAGAAATGCAAACAAGGTCAATATGAGTGGAGGAAATATGTATGAGAACTCAGAATATGTTGATCATCCAAAAGAGAAAAGAGGCACTAACAGTAAAGAAGCAATTTTTAAAGAACTAGTACAAGTGGTATCAACCATCAATATTGCTAAGGAAAATGAAGCATCAACCAACAACATTACAGGTATTGAGGTTGGGAAGCTACCTAGTCAGAGGATTGCTACTAAGACCAAAAAGCCATCAATAATGAAGTATGTTAGAAAAGTTCCTCTCTTTAAAAACCAGGAAGTGCAATTAATAGAGAAAGGGAATGATACATCAAAGCAAGGCCAAAACATATCAAATTCAAGTGGAATAGATCATGGTGCATTGGTTGTTTATCAACCTATCAAAACTACCAACTCCTTTGCTATTCTTGATTGCATAGAAGAGGATGAGCGAAATACTATTGTTGTAGAAGAACTTCAAGAATTAACTTTAAAGTGCTCCCCTACCAGGTAGCAACATATGCAATACATAGTTGAATCCCCAAGGCAACCTGATAAAACGATGAAGTCAAGGGTGCTTAATTTCAGGGATGCATCTGCATGTAGAGACAATAAGATAAAGCCTAACAAGAGATTAGCCTTCCCTCTGCGGAGTTTTGTGGTGATTTTGGATGAGTATGGGCAAAATGCCTCACTGATGAGGGACGGTGGGCAGGCTCCCAAGTAGTTTGGGGATAAAGTGGTTAAAAATCACAAGGTGATAGGGACATTACAGTTCAAAATCTAGCAAGCATGTTCAAGAAATCATTCGCAACACTTTTTACACATGTTGAGCAAATTGTTGGTGCAAGGAATATACATAATCAATTTAGCTCCACCCTTATAAAGTTTAATAGTGCAACAAGATATGTACACTCTACCAAAATGTGTTCCCCCATTACCCTTACATTATGAAGACATTGATATGGAATATTAAAGAGACCAACACCCTCCAAAAAATAGACTACTTAAAGGAGGTAGTCAAAGACAACAAAATTGAATTTTTTCGCTTTATTAGAACCAAAGAAGAAAAGCAATCATTTGAGGAATATAATAGTCAAACTTCAATTTCCACACTTTAAGCAATTTGAACCAGAAAATAGGCACATATGGATCCTCTGGAAAGGTTAGGTAAAGGTTGAGGTCATTGCAACACACACTTAGCACATAACTTTGAATATGAAGACAATAGATTGTTCATTTGTATTCATTGTGATCTATGCAAGTTATAAGTATAATATACGAATGTCACTATGGAATCCATTATTGGAGTTGGATATTGGAAGCAAACCATGGATAATGGGAGGTAATTTCAATACCATCACAGACAAATTAGAAAAAAAAAAAAAAGGGTAGACTCTACTCTAGAAAGGCAATGGAGGAGTTTCCATAATTTATTTCTGAGGTTGGTTTGTTAGATGTTGGATATGAAGGAGAACCATACACATGGTGTAGTAATGAGATAAGCCAATGGCGCATTTGGATACAACTTGATAGGGTTTTTAATAATTTGGAGGCACTTTCCTACTTTCCTTAAATTTGGGTGTGCTACCTTCCACGGATACAATCCGATCATTGTCCTTTGCTTTTATCAATGTCTAAAGATAGGAAGTACTATGGAAGTTTCAAGTTTCAAAGACAATGGAATCAAGAGCAATTCTTTAAAAAGATTATGGAGATAGAGTGGCATATATTTCAAGCAAATTCCTCATGTCACAAGTCATATGGTCGTTTGAAACATATGAAGTAGAAATTCCAAGAATGGAGTAGGTAAACAAAGAATCATAAACAACAAAAAAGAGCCAATATGGAAGAAAACATGTGTAGGCTTGATAAGGAAATTCAGTAGGGCTGGTCAGAGGTTAAACAAGCAAAATATAAAAAGGTTCATGCATAATTGAATGACCTAATTGTACGAGAGGAAGGAATCCTAAAGGATAAGGCAAGAGTAAAATGGTTAAAAGAAAGGGACTAAAACACTACATATTTCCACGCTTACATCAAAGAAAAGAACTCTCAGACAAAGTGAAACTTTAAGCTACATGATGACATGTATACTTTAGATCTTGACTTATTAGGACCATTAGCAGTCGACTACTATTCCCATATTCTCACTAAAGACAACAACACACATCTCATTCATCCACTCATATTTCCCCTAGACGTAAGAATACAAAGTTATTTGCTTGATTATATTCCGCCATTAGTAACTATTGAACACAATGATGAGCTATGTAAGGAGCCATAATGGGAAGAGATTTTGATGACCATTAAAGGATTAGATCCTGATAGTGCTCCAAGGCCTAATGGATTCAATGGACATTTTTATCAAGCAAGTGCTGAGATTATGAAAGAAGATATAGTTGCAATGGTATAAGATTTCTTTGGTGATAATCCCATGCCTAAATGCATTACTTCCACACTAATTGTTTTGATCCCAAAAAAGAAAAACCCCCAGAGTTTCAAAGATCTCGGGCCATTAGTTTGTACAATTTTACTTATAAAATTATTGCCAAGATCTTGAATAATAGATATGGTTATTACCTTTGGTGATCTCTAAGGAACAGTCTGGTTTTGTACAAGGGCAAGCTATTCATGAAAATGTTGCAATAGCATAAGAAATGGTGAATGAATTAGATCGTAAGGTCATAGTCAACATGATGATTAAAATGTATATGGAAAAGGTGTATGATTGAATGGAGTGGGGATTTATACTTAAGGTATTGGAGCGGTTTGGCTTTTCTCGACAATGGAGTGATATGATATTTAAATGTATGTCTAATAATTGGTTTACACTTTTGGTGCAATGAGCAAAATATGGTTTCTTTAAGTCCACACGAAGGCTTCGTTAGGGGGATCCCTTGTCACCTAGCATTTTTATCTTGGCTCAAGATGCATTTAGTGGAAAGCTCAATCATTTGATGGAAATGATGCCATTCATTGGAAGCTTTAAAGGTGACAATAATTTCAAGGGAGTTTCTCATTTATTATATGCTAATGATATGTTAATTTTTATGGAATGATATCAACGTTCTCTTGAGTATCTCAAAGCTTTGTTAAAAGAATATGAAGCATATAGTGGGCAAAAGGTGAATGTAGAGAAGACGAAGATAATAGTGTCCAAAAAGTTAGATCCATTAAAGAAAGCACTTATCAAACATATAACAAGATTCTTTTTTGTAGACCTACCAGTTAAATACTTAGGTATTCCATTATTCAAGGGGTGCAGTCACATTCATTACTTTCATGAGATGATGGATGCTATAGCTAATAGAGTGCAAAATTGGAAGGCAAAATTCTTATCACAAAGGGGTAAATTGACATTGATAAAAAGTGTTCTTTCCTACATGCCAATACATACCCTTTCTATTACAAAAGTGTCTAAGATGGTCACCAAGAAGATTAATAGCATACTAGCCAAATTCATGTGGAGTAATGGAGATGGAAATAGTAGTCATTGGGTTAAATGGCAGAGTATATGCATGCCTATGGAAGAAGGTGGTCTAGGAGTTCGAAACCTAGAACAAACAATGCAAGCCTTTCAAATCAAGTTTGTATGACAATTCATTCAAGGACAGTCATTGAGGGCTTCAGTTATGCAAGCTAAGTATGGGCACCCGATGAAAGCAATCAATTGAGGTAAAAAGAATGCACATTCGTATACATGGAAGATGCTTTTGCCATGGTTGGAGTATTCAATCAACCATGGTAAATGGATTATTAAAGAGGGTAACTGTTCATTTTGGAAAGATAATTAGCTTGGACAACCTCTTTGGTACCCTTTATGCCCAAAACCAGGATATAATAGTTAGGGAAGCTCTCCAAAATCAAGATTTTATTAAGAAACATTTATTTAATGAGCAATAAGAACATGCTAACAAAATTGTTTGTAACCAGGACCTGGATAGGCTTATCTGTGATTTGAGTGCCTCTGGTGAATTTTCAGCTTCATTAGTGTACCATGACTGGAAAGTGAAAAAACAAAAAGTGCTTTGAGCAAAGTTTTTGTGGAACAAAGTTGTCCCTCCCAATATTGGATTGTTTATATGGAAATTAATTCACTATGGTATCCCTATGGAATGTAATATGCAATGAAGGGGAATCCAATTGGCATCTAAGTGTTATTGTTGCAACATGGGGGAATGGGAGACTGTGGATCATGTCTTTATGCGTAATAGATTAGCACAATGACTTTGGAGAACATTTGGTGACACACTTCAAGTACCTATTCGTTTTACTTTTATATCTGGTCTTGTTTCTTCATAGTATTCAAAGGCCTCATGGCATAATCAAAGGAGAGCGCTAATAGCCATTTTGGGTGGAGTTATTGTGAGAGGAATTTGGTTGGCTAGGAATTTAGCAAAACACAATGGTGAATGTATGTCTTTGTTCAAAATTAACAAAGATGTTACACATTGGGTGCTCTAATTATCAACTCTAATCCAAGTCAAGGTTTAAGTAAGTCTTCTAGATCAACTTTCACTATCTACTTTAAGAGTTCCTGTGATTTACATTCCATGGCAGCGAGGAGTTTGGATTCATTGGCAACCTCCTCCTATGGGGCAATATAAGTTGAATATAGACGGATCAAGCATCATAGGGAATAATGTTGGAGGGGGAATCCTTATAGATCATAATGGAGATTTTATCATGGCTTTTTCCACCAAGTTGAATCCTGGCACTAATGCAGAGGCAAAAGCATATACTTTGTTAGAGGGCCTTAAGATATGTCATGTATGGAGTCAAGTACCTCAAGCTATTGAATTAGATTCTTTTTATTTAGTTCAATGTTTACTTAAAAATGGAAAACTCCAAGGAAATTAGAGTATATCATACGTCAATGTTTGTCCATGATTCCTTTATATATACTTGTGCATCATACGCATCGTGAGGGAAATGTAGTAGCAAATCGTCTAGCTAATCATGATCATGCCATTCAAAATGTGACAATTTTTAACTAGTCTGAATCATTGCCTCATCAATGCTTAGATGTTTATATCAAAGATCAACTAGGTTTAGGTAATTATAGGCTACCATAAGATAAAGTAAATGTGTTGCCCAATGTATTTTTTGTGTTTATATTTACTTATGTGTGGCAGTGTAATATGTAAACAATTAGCTTTTCTCTATGGATTAGGCTTATACCTTGTCCATTGTATTTATACAAGATATGGTTATTACGCCCAACTTTATTGGTATTAATAAAATTTGTCAGGGTACCATCCCTATTCTCTAAAAGAAAAAAAAAAAAAAAGACGTTGCTTTGTTTAAGTAACAAAACGAGGCATAAAGAAAAAAGATGAACATGGAAAAATTCGTGCTTATTATGGAAAAATATGGTTATAATATCAAGAACAAGAGAATCAAGATGGGCTTGGGCTTTGGATGATTGTTATTAAATTTTCTATTGTTGTTGGGTTTTATAAATAATTAGAAAATCTGGTCATGTTAAAAGTTCATATCCTAATTAATATAGGGGTTCAAAACCTAATTGTTTTAGATATCTAAAACCCATTTTTACAAGGATAGGAGATAGGTCTAAATCCTAAACCCTATTTAAGAGAAAAGAAGAGCCAAAAGAAGGAGAAGAGGAAATTTAGCACAACTTAAGAGAGACGCTAGAAATTCAAGGTTTTCTTAAAGAGAAGACAAAAATGGTGATAGACTTCTTGTTCTTTGGTTTAACATGCCTTATTTAATTCCTATAATTTTTCTTGCGTATTATTTCATTATGTTTTATTCTCATTTTTTTAGAGCAATGATGTAGCCTAATTATGATAAAGTAAATTTTATAAGTTTCTATGCTTTGTGAGACACTTTATTTATGTGAGTTATATATTATTGTGCTTAATACTTTTAAGTGATTGGCTACCACTTGAATAATTTAATACTCATGTTTAAGAATGAGAGATGATAATATATAGTTGCTTCTTATAATATATAACCATGAATTAAATATGGATAGACATATATCATATTATTTGTGTAGCTTTCGATAATAAGATGATTGAAAGATTTATTGTAAATTGAGAATATTCATAGAAACTAGAAATATTCTTAGATCCTAATACACTTTTGGTTTGTTTCAATTCACATATAGAGATATAGTTAATTAATGAGCTAAATAGATTTACTATACCTAAACATAAGAAAGTGAATAAATTAGGAAATTTCACCATCACATGGATATTATCTCTATTGCAAGCACAAATAATTGATATTAGTATATAATAGCTATGGTAACATCAAATGCTCTAACATATTTCTTATATTGAGTTTTTTTTAAATTTAGTTAGTTAATGTATTATCTATCATTTATGTTTGTTATATGAATTCTAAGAGTTATTTACTATTAGTGGCTAGTTGGTCTAGTATTTACCAATCTCTATGAAAGGATACTTTTTTCATCATTATATTACTTGTTTGCAGTCGCATGTAGGATTTCATTGAACAATAAGGTGTATTAGATTTCCCTCTATTTCAATGAGGCAACAACATAGGTTAGACCAAGCTTCCTTTGATGATCCCATTGTTGCAGGACCTTTGGCTTTAATACTGTTGCTACATACACTTTTTTTTTATACAACAAGGGCCAATATGACTTTATCAAGATGGTTATTTGGATTAACTGGGTTGTTGTTTGGATTAATTGGGGCCGTGAACTCCTATTCTCCGAAATATTGGTGAAACCAAAGTCATATGGGGTTTTTTGCTTGATATTTATTCTACCCTTCTCATTTAGTCACTACCCTTTCAATAGCCGTTTTTACAAGAAAGGATAGTAACAAGGCACGTTTGCCGTGCCATAAACGTGGGTTAGGCTATGACATGCGCCGTAAAATAGTGTGCCAAGCTCATTAATGGAGGTCGAAAACTTGCACGTACCAGTTAGATAGTGTAACTCTCATTTGGGAAATTGGGGAGAACGTTTTGGTTTGTTGTGTTTGTGAAATTTCTTGTTGTTGGGGACTTGTATAAGCTTTTGTTAGGTATCGTACACATGGGTGTTCAACGATTTTATCCTAAGTGAAAAATTATTGAGCATGTTGTAAGGAGAATGTATAATCTCGAGTTGTTACTAATGAATGAAGCTCCTTAACTACTTGGTTAAAGAAAAGTGGATGTAATTACCAAGATATAGCATGTATTGAACTGCTCAATTGTCTCGTGTGTTTGTTGACTTCTCTATTTATCATATATAATCATATTTATTTTTATACTGTTGAATCAAATTAAAAGCAACCTATATATAAGAAAAATAATAGAACCCGAAAATTGAAATTATTCTAAAACTCACAATCAAAGCCTCCCTCCCTCCCTCTCTCTCTCTCTCTCTCTCTCTCTCTCTCTTGCTTTTTCTTCCATTCGAATAAAACCAAATGTGGGTTTATACAAATATGTCTCATAAGAAGCAGATAGTCAATCCCAGTAGTTTTTTGTTACAACAAAAAACGGCAGGTCGGATTTCAGGAAACGAGAGCGGATTAAAGGCAATTACGCATATAAAGAAGAGAAATGTAGGCAGCCTTTGGAAGCAGCCCACGGCTTGCGAACATCTTATTTCTCATACTAGTAAATCCGACCAAATGTTTTTACATAGTTAATTACTGAAACGGCTACGAATAGAAATGGATCTACATCCCTATGCCCTTGCAGAACACAGCTTAACAGGCCAAAAATTATACACAAACAATATGGGCTGCAATGCAGGCCCAATAAATAATCAACCCAAATGACAAATGAACCTTTCAACCTTTATCTATAATAATTTTTGTAATATTAGGATATGCTCATATGCTTTGTACTATAATTTTTTTATTAATACAATGTATCATTTAACAAAATAAAGGAAAAAGGAAAAAGAAAAAAGAGAAAACACATATGAACCAGTTCACCCTGCATCAGGCCACCCAAAGGTTTTTCCTTTGGTTGTTGTGGTTGCCGGTAATTTCATCTTTTCATAATTTTAGTAATTTTTGTAATGCTAAGATATGCTTATATGCTTTTGTACTATAATTTTTTTATTAATACAATTTATCATTTCAGAAAAAAATAAAAAAATAAAACACATATGAACCAGATCACCCTGCATCAGGCCACTCAAAGGTTTTTCCTTTGATAGTTGCGGTTGCCGATAATTTCAACTTTGATATTTCACCCAAATCCAAATTCTCATTTACTCGCAAGCACTCCAAAAAGGTTAACTCACTGCTATACTATAGCAGGTACTATAGTACATAGGATCGGCGTTCTGTCTCTCATTTACTCGGAAGTTAACTTTTTCTTTGAGATAGTGTTCTTTTTATTTTTTTCGAAAAGACACGGTTTTGGTTTTTAAACAATCAGGTTTTTAATTTCACAGTAAAAATTTCCACAAAGATTGAAAAAAAAAATGGTGTAGTTGTTGAAAAGGAGCAGAGAGCTTTTTATTTTTTCATACAAAACCTAGGTCCCATTTTCTTTCACGTATAATGTATTGTTCTTTTATGTTTTTCACTTTTGAGTGCATGTTAGGGTAAAACTCCATGAGAGAAAGAGGAGAAAAAGCATAAAAGAAAGCTTGAGCAACCGCACAACAATATTTTATCAGCTTGAAATGCAATCTCGCTCTCCTTTGTATGAGTAAGAAATTTCAGTATAATGGGTACCCGGTTGGGGTCAGTTTTTTTCTTCACCCGTATTTGGTATTCCATATTGGGTTTGTAAACTTTTTCTTCACCCGTATTCTAAGCAATGCATATTGCTACGTCTGTACTTTCTATTAGTTAAATGAGGTTGCTTAATGCTAATAAACTCTGTTTCATTCGAGTTAAATATCCATTTTTATACTTCATAGGCTTTCACCTTATTTATAACTTATTTTGGAGGGTTTCATAGGCCAACCTCCGCTAGTAGAACTAAGAAGAGCTAAATACCCCATTAAGAAAAGTTAGATGTATGATACGGCTACGTAGTCTTCAATGCTCTAGGCCAAAAGCTTCCGAAGTTAAGTAGTTATTGTTTAAGCAAACTGAAAATAAAAGCTAAAGCACTGAGTTTTTAGTTGTTCAGATCCTGCTTATCGCTGTGCTTTCTAGATAGTCTCTTTCACCTGAAGCTTTTCTTTTCTTTGGTCTTGAGAGATTGGCCATGATGAATTTTTCAACATAACTTGAATTGTGCTAGTCTTAGTGAAGAGCTGAACACATCACAAGAACCCCCAGAACAAGTGGAAGGCAAACTTGATTACAAAGCTCCACTCTCTTCTGCACCCCCTCCTTTCGAACAAGAAGGTATTCTATTTTCTCGGTACATCCATCCAGCTCAGTTGAAAGGGAATGTGACTGCTCCATGGCAATTTTTTCAACTGTTGCTGTGGTTATACTTCTTGTTGTGTTTGTATATGTGATGATTAAGAATTTGTCATGGTCTCTTAGCGTTTTCAACACCAAGTTCTGTTGCACGATGCTTTAACAACATTAATTTGTCATGGTCTCTTAGCCTTTTCAAGAACAAGTTCTCTTGCACGATGCTTTAACAACATACACTTTTTCTCTGAAATATACCTCTGTGGGTGTACCAACATTTGCCCTCTCAAATGATCTTGATCCAGAGCCAAATATCATGAATCTGCTTTAGTTGGTAGTAAGTCTACAGACTCTTATAGACCATATCTGATTCCATGTGATATGATAAGTTGTCTCATCATGGGGATACGCCCCTAATATTATCCAATATTGACAACAGTTATATATTTAAACTTTACTAAGCATAAAAAGGAAAAAAAAAATCCACAAACTAGCAGTGTCGAACGAAACCAAAGATAAAATTCATTAGTATTAAGATTCAACAAATTCATTAGTATTAAGATTCAAATTTCAAGGCAAAGGATTCAGGCTCATACATGAGTGCCACCTGGTAGATTTAACTGCAAAAGCTATTGTTTTATTCAAACAAGGGGAATTTGAAAGAGAAATGGCACAACTTTCACGCAAAGCCTCATTTGGTGACTTAGTGCCCGACCCTGTACAACTTTCAACTTCTCGTCAGTTTTCAACAAAATAAAAACTCTTCTCCTTTCTCCTCCGTTCTAACACATGCATGCCCCTTAGTGCCCGACCCCGTACATATGGGAGCGGTTTTAGGATCTTCAGCCGTAAAATTCGTATTCATTTAGTTATTATGTCAATTCACACTTAATTTTCTTATACCTTGTATTGCTGGGAACTCTTCGTCATGTTAATCGTGCGCTCATTGGCTTGTAGAAGACCTTGAGAGACAACCATGACGTGCTATGCCCACACCAAAATATTTACTGCCTACAATCTTTTCTTTGCTTAAAACTATGTAAATAAGAAATAAAAGGCTCCAAAAATATTTTTCTTCATGATATAATTTTATAGGCATATGTTACTTTGGTATAGCATTTACGATGCGGGAAACTAGCCTGCATGTTTGATTGTTTTAGATGATAAGATACACGATTCCAACAGCCAGCCTGTGATGGTGCTGTACGAGTTTCCTGGGATAGGCAAGTTTAGAACCTGATGTCAATTTATGATGTATTCAATACGGTCGCTTCTGGAGGTTGTTTTGCCAGAGCGTTGTGTGCTGCCAAAGAGAATAAAGTTTTATTAGTGAGAGCATTTTTCTCTGTGAGACTTGCTTTTGAGACAGCACAAGTGGCTGTGGATTTGAAGTATCATTTCAATTTGCTAATATATGATGGGAGAAGAATGGGGAAGGCGTTAATCACATTCAAAAAGGTTCGAATTATCTCTTCTTTACGTTAATTTCCTTTCCGCAGGAAAATGGACATATTCAAATAATGAACCCATTTCATGCTCCTCTAGTGGCTTGGCCTGGGGTGCAAGGGATTTCTATCACTCCCACTGTAAAGAGAATTGTTAGACTTGATGTTCCCAAGTTAATATGTTCGCCTGGATTTGCTTTTGACCTTTTTCTTTCAGTACGTAGTAGTTAATAAAACGAAGCTTGGCAGTATAATTTTGTTGGCCGAATTCTGGGACCGCGGGGGAATTCACTGAAAAGAGTTGAAGCCATGACAGATTGTATGGTGTATATAAGAGGCCGGGGCTCTGTTAAAGATTCTGTAAAGGTATCGTGAAATGTTTACTTTCCCTTTTCTCTTACAACATGGTTAGGTAAAACAGTTTATACATTTATTGACAATGGGGACTAAGTTGAAGTGGTAGTGAATAGTGGGTACATGAATATTATACTTTTTCAGCCTGAACTTGCCTTTTGCATTAATTTATAACTTATGTAGCCAACTATTTAGTGTTATTCTCTATTTTGATTGGTGAGAATACTCATCATTTGATCCTTCAACTAAGTAGATTATCATTTTTAGTCTCCCCATATCTGTTCTATGTTCTAAATAGAGATTGTTTAAATAGTAGGTGATGCACCAATATCCCTTCACGTTTATGTACTGGTGATGTGTGTCTTCCTATGCATATCTATATCAATACTTCCTATGCTGTCAATTTTCTCCCCAAATGTGGGAGCTATAATTACTAAACTGGCACCATTATATGTGTTTTCATTTTAGTCTTGCAATACTAGATCTTTTTGAGTAAGTCTTGCAATATTAGATCTTTTTGATTAAGGCTCACAATACTAGATCTTTTGGATTGAGTTTGGAAGAAAATTGAACTTTGGAACGACAAATCACATAACTAGTGTTGCAAAAATAACCCATCACATGAACACATAGACATATAGACACATATTGAACCATGTACATATCATGTATTCAATTTTCTGCTCTTTTCATTTTATTGTGATTGTGTTGTTTGATTATTATATAATTTTTTTTTTAATGAATATGTGAGTTTATTCATCGAAGAATAGAGAAGTATATAAGCTTAGGGGCATCCCCAGCATTACAATTCATCTAGGAAAAAATAGAATTTGGAATTCTCCAACTATGACTCAACAAAACATTAGCTTGAGAAAGTTTAATGTTCCTAAATAAAGAAGCTCTTCCACGGACTACTCTCCTGATTTTAGCTAATAACATTGGTATATCAACAGACTTATTTTGGAAACATCTACGATTTTGTTCTAACCATATACAATAAAGACAAGCTAAGAAAGAAAGCTTAAGAAGCTTTGCAGTTAAATCCTTTACCTTAGTTGCTTTAATCATCCATTGCAATTCAGATTCCCAATCGTAGATGACCTTACGAATGCCTTGTTGAGCTAGAATATTTCTCCAAATATGGCTAGTCCAAAAACACTCAAAAAACAAGTGTGATCTACTTTCATATTGAGAGCCACTGAAATTACAATACAAATCAATTGAGGGGAGCCATCGAGAAACCACTACTGCTGTAGGAAGTTTGTCCCTACATATGAGCCAACCAATGAAGCTATGTTTGTTGATTCCTCCTGACCATGTCAAATTATTCCATTCAACCTCAGAGTTCACTTGACGTAATTCCTTGTACGTTTCTTTACAACAATAAGAAGGTTTGGAGAGTGTAAAGGTTAGAATTTGTCGTAACTTTAGAAGACCTCTCCAACTCCATGTCATATTTCCTTTAATGTCAAGATCCATAATTGAATTTCTCTTGCATTTAGTACTATGAATCCACTTACTTCATAAGGATGAATTTGGATAATTGATAAGATTCCAGAGAGACCGCCCCAACAAAACTTTATTCCATACTTTAAAGTTTAGTAGTCTAAGACCTCCTTCATTTTTAGGTGAACAAACTACTTGCTAAGCAACCTTATGAGTTTATGAACTTCTGAACCTACCCAAAGAAAGTGCTTTATCTTCTTCTCAATCTCATAAATGGTCTATTTTGGGAGAAGAAACATTTGCATCCAAAAGGTATAGATAGAAGTAAGAATAGATTTTACCAATTGTAGTCTTCCTGCATAGCTGAGATGTTTCATTCCCTATCCATCAATTCTTGCCATGATTTTCTCTGTCAAAACTTTGCAATCAATGTAGGTAAGCCTTCTTGTAATAAGAGGAACACGAAGGTACCTAATAGGGAGTTTTCCCTCGAAGAAGGGAGTATGATCTAGTATTAAAAGTTTTTCTTGTTCAATGATCCCTGAAAAAAATATCTGACTTTTGGTAGGATTAAACTGTAAACCTGTGAGTGTTGTAAATTCCTCCAAAGCATCAGTAAGACATAATATTGAATTAATATCCCCATATGCAAATAAAAATAAGTGATCAGCAAAACAAAGGTGAGTGATTTTCTCTTTCTTGCACCGCCAATGATATTTGAAAGTAGAAGTTGAAGCTTTCTTAATAATTATCCTATTAAGAATCTCCATGACAAGTACAAACAGATAAGGGGACAAAGGATCACCTTGCCTTAACCCATTAATGCCCTTAAAATAACCTACATGCTCACCATTGAAGTTCACAGAGAATCTAGTAGTAGTAATGCATTGGCTAATCAGATCAAGTAAAGTTTGAGGAGTATGAATAGCTTGGAGAACATCCAATATTGCATCCCATTTAACCATGTCATAAGCTTTCATAAGATCAATCTTAATGGCAACATGCTTTCCTTTATCTCCTTTATGATAGTTATGAAACAATTCTTGACAAAGCATAATATTTTCAGAGATTTGACGATCCCTGATAAAAGCAGTTTGGATATGGCTAATCACCTTAGGGAGAATAAGGTTTATCCTTTCTACAAGTAGTTTTGAGATCACTTTATATAACATATTGCAGCAAGCAATGGGCCAAAAATCCTTCATGCAACTTGGATTAGGAGTTTTAGGTACTAGGCATAGCAAAGTAGCATTGATAGCTTTCAATAGTTTCTTGGATAAGAAAAATGCTAGCACTGCCCCTTCTATGTCATGACCGATAATAGGCCAAGCTTTCTTATAAAATAGACTATGGTAACCATCAGGACCAGGAGCTTTGAAATCATGAAATCCCCAACTAACTCTCTTCACATCTGATCGTTTAAAAGTAAGTAAATTCAACAATTCATTCACATTCTCATGGAATAAGGAAGTATACCTTTCAATGAAAGAGTTATTAACAGTAGAACTACCAAGTACATTTTGATAGTATGTAATAACAGCTTCACGCAAGGCATCATTGTCATAAATAGTAGATCCATCTTCTTGTACTAGGTGAGTAATTTTATTCCGAGCTCTTCTACACATCAAAGATGAGAAAAACATTATAGTATTATTATCCCCTTCTTTCAGCCAAAGATTCCTCGATTTTTGTTTTACAAGTATTTCTTCATGTTTACTTAATGCATTTAGTTGCTCCATTTTGAGTCTTTCCTCAAAACGCATATCTGTATCAAAGGGGTCAAGTTGTAGGTTGAGTTGAACTTGCTCTAATTGTTCTCTAGCAACCTTTACCTTCTGATGTAAATCACCAAATTGAGCAGAATTTAGCTTCCTTAGGTGTACCTTTAGTGCCTTTAACTTCTTCACAACTTTGAACATTTTTGTACCACTGACTTCTTGTTGCCAAACATAATTAACAGTTTCCATAAAATCAGGACTATCAATCCAAAAATTAAAGAATCTGAAAGGAGCTTTTTTCCTTTTGTGAGTGGTATCTAACTTAATTAAGGAAGGAGAATGGTCTGACAACAAGGGAGGCAAGAACTCAATTGAAAGTTTATTGAATTTGAGAATCCCTTTTGTATTTAGTAATGCTCTATCAATCTTGCTTGCTCTGAGATTCTAGGATGAGCTTTTATTCGACCAAGTGAAAATAGAACTCATAAAGGAGGGTTCCAGCAATCCTAGTTTTCCAATCATATCATTTAAATCCTCCATGCCCCTTGTCCATTTAACATTTGGCCCAATATGTTCATCTACATGCCGTATTTCATTGAAATCACCCACCAATAGCCATGGAATGTTTCTAATATTTTGAGAAGAGAAAACCTCAATATTTGCCCATAACTCCCTACGT
The DNA here is from genome assembly GCA_028551485.1 of Casuarina cunninghamiana. Taxonomy (NCBI): domain Eukaryota; kingdom Viridiplantae; phylum Streptophyta; class Magnoliopsida; order Fagales; family Casuarinaceae; genus Casuarina; species Casuarina cunninghamiana. Next base: position 28,180,022 of record CM052369.1, read on the forward strand.
TCAGCTTCCAAGTTGCTTGCATAGATAACAAATAAACAGAAAGGTGGTAAACCTATCTTATCGATGCGGCAATGAATGACTTGAGATGAAGTTCCTTGGATTGAAAGTTGTAACTCAGACGATTTCCATAAAATCCATATTCTTCCAACACTAGAATGCAAATAATTGTGAGAGTAATTCCATTCAACAAACATATTCTTCAGAACAAAACTAGCATTTTCTTCTTTTACTCTATGCTCTATCAAAATAATAACATGTGGAACATGAGATAATACAAAATTAACAACTTCTCTTTATTTGGGGCTTTTATTGAGGCCCCTCACATTCCAAGATAAGATATTCATTGATCTGGAGGTTTTTCCCCTTTCTCCACTGCATCAAGGTTATCAAGAAGATCTGAAAGCTCATTATAAGTGGTTTGATTTTCATTAGCATTAGCAAGCTGAGCAAATCTATTTGCTGAGATAATTTCACAATCATTTTCCTTCTTCTGTTAGGAGATTTCTTCTTATTAGAGATAACGTAAAATCAAAATTATTTCCTTGAGAAAGAACAATATTAGGCTTAATAGTGATAGCTTGAGCAATATCATTCTCCTCAATGGTATGTGCAAGTTGATTATTATATAATTGTTGTAACAAAAAAACCAATATGTGAAACTCATTAAGAAAGGGGATAAAATAAACAAATTTAATAAGATCTTCACAACCCAATTCAACCCTATCTTCTTGGGGTGCCTAGGAAAAATTTCAATACATACTGTTTCATCCAATTTTCGAACCAAGGTTAGTGTAGAAAATGGCTACATCCATCAAAACTACAACTATTTTGAATAATTAAGTGTATATTTACAACCTTGTTACTGAGACCTCTAAGTATTTGAGATAAAATGGCATTATCTCTCTTATCTAAAAAAAAAAAAACAGAGATGTTGTGTCCTCCTTGAGCAACAATTACCCTTATAAGCATCGATGGCCATGCCACTAGTTGTGGTTCTTGTGTAACTGGTTCCTGTCTTTTCCTTTGTGTATGTTAAAAATCTAACGGTGTCCATTTGTGATAGGTACAACAACGTTTGGCTTGTAATGGCTTGTTTTCCAGAGATTCCAGATTGTGCCGACGTTGATTTCTCATAAACACATCAATGGCAACATCATTCTAATCATAGAATTCCAAGATACCAAGTTTCTGATTCGCATCTACCCGCACTAAAACGTAACGAGGAGGAAATACAAACGTAAGCATTGAAATCCTTGGCACTCAAAAACAAATTCATGTGGAGCTTCGCGTTGCATTGACTACCAGCAAGTCTTAGATGAGCAGTATTATATGCTGCCAAAAAATCAAGTTTTGTTAGTGAAACTGAATCGGGTTATAATCTTTGCTGTACGACTATCATTCTAAAACCCAGTAGGAATGGGGTAATCACGTTTGAAAATTTTGATCCTTACTTGGATAAGGCACTGTTTTTTGTTTAAGACTAAGTTTGTGGTTGAACCATGTGAAATTTTCTTGATGTTTAGTCTTCTTCCCGAAGGAAAATTGATATGTTTAAGGAATGAAATAATTTCGAGTTCCTCCAATTGGTTCGCCTGGGGTGCAAGGAGTTCCAAACCACTTCTATCAAAAAGAGTATTTAACTTTGTTATGAATATGTGTGGATCGTAGCAAATACACATAATAATTATTAAGAATATAAAAGTTTTTACGTGAATTGGAAGAAATTAGTCCTATATCTATAAAAAAAAAAAAAAAGGTATTTTTCACTATTTTGGAAATTTGATTTTTTTTAAAACTATCAACAAAATTATCATATTTGGTGATTTTTTTATCTTTAGTCACTATGATGACTTTCACCAAGTGATACAACATATATAGAGTTTTCAAAAATTATTATTTTTTCATCTTCAATATGAGACTCTATTGTGTAATAGTGCTTTAATAACTATCTAACAGCAACTTCACAAAATCAACAAAATTATCTGGTTTGGTATATGTGGAACAATGTTTCTCACCATCTAGTTAATATTTACCAAATGGGATTCTACAATAACTATAGAATCTTAAAGCATTCAAATGATTCTTTTTTTATATTTTTTATGAACATGTGGGTTTGTTCATTAAAGAATGAGATAATACAAAATGTTAGGGACATACCCTAACATTACAATTCATCTAAAAAAAAATTAAATTTGGAATCTGCCAACTATGACATAATAAAGCATTCACCTAAAAATGTTTGATGTTCCTAAATAAAAATATTCTTCCACGAACTACTTTCTTAATTATAGCCAATAAAATTGGTATTTCAATAGTCTTATTTTGAAAACATTTATGATTTCGTTCAGATCATATACAATATATGTAAGCTAAGAAAGAAAGTTGAAGAAGCTTCACAGCCAAATCTTTTCTTTTCATTGCTTTAACCATCTATTACAGTTCAGAATTCTAATCGTTAATGTTCCTATGAATGCCTTGTTGGGCAAGAATACTTTGCCAAATTTGTCCTATCCGAGTACACTAAAAAAATAAATGTGACCTATTTTCTAAGTGAGATCCATAGAAATTATAATAAAGGTCAATTAAGGGAAGCCATCAAGATATCACTTCTACTGTAGGAAGTCTATCCCTACATATAAGTTATTTAATAAAGTTATATTTGCTAATTCTACCTAACCATATCTAGTCATGCCATTCAACCTAAGTATTACTTGACACAATTCTTTATATGTCTCTTTACAACAATAAAAAGGTTTGGAGAGTGTAGATAAAAGAGTTTGTTGTAACTTAAGAAGACCTCTCCAACTCCATGCCATATTTCCTTTGATGTCAAGGTGCACAATTGAAATTCTCTTGCATTTAGTACTATAAATCCATCTACTCCATAAAGGTGAACTTCGATAATTGGTGAGATTCCAAAATGACCTGCTTAACAAAAACCTTATTCCACATTTTAAGAATTAGTAGCCCAAGTCCTCCTTCCTTTTTAAGTGAAAAAATAATATCCCAAGCAACCTTGTGAGTTTTATGATCTTTCAAATTTTTCACCCATAAAAAGTGTTTAATCTTCTTTTCAATCTCATAAATAGTTTGCCTTGGGGGAATGAACATTTGCATTCAAAAGGTACAAATATAAGTAATAACTAATTTTACCAACTATAATTTTTTGGCATAGATATCTCATTCCCTAACTATTAATTCTTACCATGATTTTTTCAGTCAAAACCTTACAATCAACATGAGTAAGTCTTTTTGTATTAGTGAGACATAACACTAAATTAACATCCCCATGTGCAAATAAAAATAAGTCGTCAACAAAGCAAAGATGAGTGATTTTCTCCTTTTTACATCGTTAGTGATATTTGAAAGTAAAAGCAGAAGTTACCTCAATAATAAGTTTGTTAAGAATCTCCATGACAAGGACAAATAAATAAGGAGACAAAGGATCTCCTTGCCTTAATCCATTGGTACCTTGAAAGTAGCCAACATGCTCACCACTGAAGTTCACAGAAAAGCTAGTACTAGTAATGCATTGGCCAATCAAATCAATCAACAATTGAAGAGTATGAATAGCTTGTAAAACTCCTGATACCACATCCTATTTAACCATGTCATAAGCTTTCATGAAGTCAATTTTAATGGCAATACACTTACCTTTTCTCCTTTATGATAATTATGAAGCAACTCTTGACAAAACATAATATTTTCAGATATCTGATGACCCCTAATAAAAGCAGTTTGGTTTTGGCTAACCACAATAGGGAGAATGAGGTTTATCCTTTCTGCAAGCAATTTAAAAATCACTTTATATTGAACATTACAACAAGCAATTGGTTTGAAATCTTTCATGTAACTTGGATTGGAGGTTTTTGGAACTAGGTACAACAAAGTAGAATTAATAACTTTCAGTAATTTCTTAGATGAAAGAAAATCTAGCACTGCATCTTCTATGTCATAACCAATAATAGGCCAAGCTTTCTTGCAAAATAGAGTGTTGTATCCATCAAGATTGAGAGCTTTAAAATCATGAAATCCCTAAATAACTCTCACAACATCTAAATGTTCAAAAATAGGTGGATTCAATACATCATTCACATTCTCATGAAATAAGGAAGCATACCTTTCATTGTGCATATTATTAGCATAAGAAATACCAAGAATAGTTTGATAATATGTAACAATAGCACTGCGCAAGGCCTCATTATCAGAAATAATAAATCCATCTTCTTGTACTAAGTGAGTAATTTTTTTTTAAGCTCTTCTACGCATTAAGGATGAAAGGAATATTCTACTATTATTATCTCCCTCTTTGAACTAAAGATTTCATGGTTTTTGCTTTAAAAGAACTTCCTTATGGTTACTCAATGTAATTAGTTGCTCCATTTTAAGCCTTTCTTCATATCACATAGTAGTGTCAAAGGGATCAAGTTGTAAATTAAACTGAACTTGCTACAGCTGTTCTTCGGTAACCTTTACCTTCTGATGTAAATCACTAAATTGAGTAGAGTTTAGATACTTAAGTCGTGCCTTAAGTGCTTTTAGTTTTTTCACAGTTTTGAACATTTTAGTGCCATTGACTTCTTAGTGCCAAATAGAACAAACAATATCCATAAAACCATGACTTTCGGTCCAAAAATTGAAAAATCTAAAAGGTGCTTTTTTTCTTCTATGAGTAGTATTGAACTTAACTAAGGGAGGAAAATGATCCAATACCAATAGAGGTAAGAACTCAATAGAAAACTTGTCAAATCCATTTTATTTAAGCTTCAACATTGGGACCTCGCCAATTTCAAAAAGATCACCTATGAAAACAACCCACAGTGCCCCCACCGTTACCTTAGTGCCCTTTGCTCATTCAATAGTCTCTGTCAAGTAATGAAAAGATTTCTAAATTAAAGTAGTGGAGATGAAGGTAATTGCAAACCGAGGGTGGAACATGGGAATCAAGCCCGCACAGCATGGGAATCAATCCTCATTTTCAATAAGTAATTCACGGGCAAATCAAAGACTCATCATCTACTGTCCTAAATCAAAGAACTTGAAAAGAGGATCACAAAGAATCTTATACCACATCAGACTGTGGATTTTGTTTTGTTTGTCTAATTTAGGAATCGGATTTTTAATTTCATAGAAAAAAGTACAATGAGCTTTCACCAAAAACACAATGCTGTCATCCCACTCCTACATCAAAATTGAAGTAATTTTCCAAGCACTAAAGCAGTGTTATTTGAAATGTACAAGAACCGGATATGCGGTCCGATTTCTTGGCAACATAACACAAAAGCCCGAAACGGAAAATACAGTTTAAGGTTCTGCAGTTTGAAAGCTACAAGCTTTTACTGTCCGAAGTCTACAAAGCTTACAGACATTTTATTGAATCATAAATCATAACGCAGAGCTAATGAGGGCCAGTTCCATCCCTCGTGCTTGAATTAAGATAGACATACGTCATACGCATTAACCTTTCGCGCTCTCCTGCATTACAGCAACAAATTCATCATAATGGAGACTCCCATCCTAAAACTACACATCTACAGAACAACATAAGATAAACAACACATTGGGCTTCAATGGTCGTTTAAAGAAGAAGGTTTAGTTTTCATATGTCATAACGGTTGATGATGCTACAGATTGTTGTATTTTCCAAAAAGGACTTATGAAGGTTGCAATATGATTGTGAATTCCCAATCAAAAGGAGACTCCACTCCATAATGCCCATGATCCTAACTTCCTCACTGACAAAATAAATCCTTGAAAGCAATAAACTTTGCACCACTAGTGGTCCCATATTCCAAAAATTTACATATAAAAAGTATTTAAAAGTTCTCAATGTGGTATTTGTTTTTATATATTCTGAAATAAAAACTTGCAAATGTGGTATTGAGATAGAGAAAATGATAAACGATTAAGAGTAACACAATCAAATTTGCATAATGCACAAATTCTGTTTTATATAGGCAAAGGGGAGAGGGATGTGGTGTCTCGAACTTGAGATTTTTTTAGTCCCCAAAGGCTTTAGTTTCAACTAAGTTAAGACTTCTTGACAATATAATGTAATGTAACAAAACTAATGACCTTTTGAAGAACTACTTGGCCAAATATGATTTCCAAAGTCCTCATCTGACACGGCCTCACCAGGTTTATCGTCACTATACAATGTGGATGTTGTTCGAGCAAAAACACAGAAATGATGTTGATTCCAATATCTTACGTAGGGAAACATCATCTAATACACACGCAATATGTTTGCTGTGTATGTGACTCGGATGAAGCGATGGCTAACATGCATTCAGGTTGGGATGGAAATGGAGTAGGCAAGTGAGACAAACAAAAAAGAAACCTATTGTATCGGGAAGAAAAAGAACAGGACAAAAGCATCTGATGCTGTCCTAGGAAAACTGCACCAAATTCGATGATGCTTAGAAAGAGCTCAAAAAGCAAAACAGCTAAGATACGGCAACCAGAAAATACCTCGTTACCACTTCCTGGTTCGGAGGGAGAAGCCTTATCTGTCTCTTCCTGGCCGCCACCCTGTTTGTTATTATAACGTTGACAGTTGTTTATAGACATTTCAGCTTTTAAAATTCAGTTTTGACAGCCTATAGATGAGTGTATTTTCTCCGTAAAAGTCAACTATCTAACAAGCCCATAATGCCGTCTTAGGAAAACAGCTAAATTACGCCAACCAGGAAGAGTACCTCGTCATCTTCTTCTTGGGAGAAAGGAGCACCACAGATGTCACATCGGTGGATAAATTCGTAGTTTCTTCTTCGGTTCCAGAATTGCCCTAAAACAGTATATGTAGATAGCAACATAATATCAACAAACAAATAGAAAAGTCAAGCCAAAATAAATGAACAAACAAAGATATTTTTCGATGGCTCCCCTCAATTGATTTGTATTGTAATTTCTATGGTTTTCAATATAAAAGTAAATCATACTTGTTTTTTCAATGTATTTAGACTAGCCAGATTTGGAGAAGTATTCTAATACAACAAAGCCTTCATAAGAATATTAATGATTAAAATTCTGAACTACAATGGATGTTAAAGCAACTAAGGGAAAGTATTTGGCTACAAAGCTTCTTAAACTGTCTTTCTTAGCATATCTCTATTGTATATGGTTTAAACGTAATTATGAACATTTTTAAAATAAGACTATTGAAATACCAATTTAATTGGCTAGAATAAGGAAAGTAGTTTGTGGAAGAGTATCTCTATTTAAGAATATTAAATTCTCTCAGGTGAACGTTTTATTGTGTCGTAGTTAGAGAAATTTTAAATTCTATTTTCTCTTAAGTAAATTGTAATGTTAGAGTATACCCCTAAACTTTTGTATTCTCTTATTTTTAGATGAATAAACTCATATATTTATCCAACAAAAAAAAAGGAACAAACAAAGAGAGGGCAAGGGGGAAAGAGTGGATCGGTCCTCCTTACTTTACTTTTTGTATTGAACTCTTTAAGAGAGACGACAGTTGGATTCTGTGTGCTACTAGGAGCAACTACATTATCGCATTTCCAGGGATGGGCTAAACAACCAGTCAAGAAATACAAATGTCAGTTCAGTCTTCAAGCCACTTCAAGTAACAAAAAATGCAACAAGGTAGCAGACTACGTTGGCAAACATATAGTCCAGCAATTTCTAGCAATTTTTCTTTGTTCTCCTTTTCCAAATCCCCCAAAAATCTTATGAAAGAAGGATGTCAGGTACCGCATCTTTAGAACTGTAAGATATAATTTAAACAACAAAATAATTGTACATAATACATTATTGTTATTATTATTTTCATACACACATGCCCAATTCACATACCTAAACATGCAATGTGAGATTAAGAGGTTCTAAACTTCATTAGCTTACTACTAAACTAGTAGATGATTAACATACATAATACATTATGTTATGTATAGAATCAATATTAGGATTAAGGATCAAATGATAACTTTTTCCATGTTGTCTACAAAGATGAGGCTTGATTGAACCCAGTCCATCGGTTCAAGTGGAAAGCTGCTGAGGCAACCTAGATGTCCTGTGTAATATATAAAATTCTTCAAATGATGAGAAAATTATTTATCTATAGACAAAGAAATATTTTATATCGAATCATAGAAAGTACTTAGTATTCTTTATAATTGTTATAGGTCCGTTTATTGGTCAATCAGATTAAATTTATAACACATTGGTGGAGCTAATCTAATGAGAGACTAATCCTTCAAAGAGCCTTTAAACATAGATTTCCCAGTCGAATGACCTGACGTTAATCTTGAAGTGAATTAGTTCTCGTAAAATTGGAAAGCAGCAAATCATGCTGTAATTTAGTGTGACCCGGAGCAAACATTAACGAATTCATCCCATCCCCCCGTTTTATATATTTTAAACATACATAAAACTTGACGAGCAGTAAGCCGTCGCTTAGGATCAGCACATAGCATTTTCCGGAGTAGGCCCTTTGCATCTTCGCATATTGATTGGGTAGCAATTCCATTTAATGCTGCCTCAGCGAAACCTTTCCCTGTTTCTGAAGCGCAGACAGTGACAAAGCTTTCAGTAAATGTACTCAAAATAAAAATAAAATAAAAATTTTAAAAATTTCACCTATTTTTGTCGTAAACCAAATCACACATACTTTACCAAAGTGATGGGTCACCACGGAGCAACTTATATAGTATGACCCCTGCTGACCATATGTCTGCTCTCGGCCCGAAACGCTCTTCGAATACCTCGGGAGCGACATAGTATTCTTCTAAACGCGGGTCAGGACTTGGAACCCTACCAGTGAAAACTTGGTCTAAAGTAGCAAAAACAAAGAGATCGTTAGCGTTCCCTCTCTAAATATACTCAAGCACCAGCAATAGTTCACATACTCATTAAAATGCATATTGCAAGTTATTTATTACAGAGTGCATCTCCCCGTTTACTATAAGTTTGCTATTAAACATATAAGCATGCACGATGGAGATGGAACATTAAAGGCGTAGAAGTACTGCTTGCACCTAAAAAACTAAATGCATCAAGTAATTACAAAGGAGCTAATTCAGGTGCTTGAACCGCTTAATTTTTCACCAGTTCATCTGAATGAATGTATTGTAAAAGGCAAAAAGCACAGGTACCTCCATTTAAGCCATTTGGTTGGAAGAAGACAGCTCGCCTAATGTCAACGGCTTTCAGTGGAGAATCAGGATTCTTGTTAACAAACAAGAAGGTCCTACCGTTTAGATCTCTGAACATAACTCCAAGTGAGTGGCAAAGGTCAATAACCCCTACAATGATCTTTGTCAGTTCAGCAGCCTTGCTCCGAGGGTAACTTCCCTGGATGTTGATGCGGTCAAACAAACCCCCGCCAGTACAGGGATCCACCACAATGTTAACATCCAAGTGATCCTCATAAATATCCTTGACGTGCAAGATGTTCTTCTCACCCGCCAAACGCTTCATTGTATCAATCTCCATCTGAACATCCAGTTAAAATAACAATTTCTACAATATATTGTAGAAATTATTATAAAAATATGAAGAACAATATGAAGATCAATATGAAAAATAATATGAAGAACAATATGAAGAACAATATGAAAGTAGTAATTGGTATTACTTGAGTAAATCATTGAGTACACACCAACTACCTTTTTATAGTGGTTGGAAAAACAAACGTAAATCATCTCTTAATGATGATGATCAATATAATTGATTATGAAAAATCAAAAAATATAAAGAACCCTAAGACCTTTTAGATTTTGAGCGGAAAATTTCATCAATAGAGTTGATGATTCTTTTTATTTTTTTATTGAAATAAAGAGATCGTTTTCCTCTGATTAAAACGCCTCTTATTTCACCTTGAACCGTTTTGTATAACTGTTAAACGAAGGAGACGAATTGTTGTTCTCTCGCGGGCGTGAGGAAGAAGATGAGGCGCGTGAGTTATACGCGCGCGTCTTTATTTTGTCCGTGAGTTGCCTTGGCTGAATGGCGCGTGTGGTACACGTGCCTGCTTTAATAACTGTCGCTTCTTCTTCTTCTTCGGATTCAGATATCGCCGACGTATTTATTTTCAAATTTTGATTTTGGGCTTTTGATTTAGAAATGGTTCTCGCCGGTTCCGTTTCTGTTTTTAATTCTGGCAAGATATTCGGCAGTTCTGTTTCGGTTTGTATTTCTAACACATCCTTCAGATCCTCCTCAGAAATCAACTTCATTCTAGAGGTTTACTTACAAGCAAAACAGGCCTTCGTGTTTTTCGGTGCATAAAGTAAACCACCGTTGTCCCTGTCCTAATTGACGACCCAAACTGAAAAGACGACGAATGTTCTCGGTTTTATTTTCTCACAACCTTACTCCAATTTTCACAACCGTAAAATTCATTATAATATCTCTAAAATACCAAAATTACAATTTTTTTTATAACCCACACTCCCACCAAGCTCTGTTTGATATGTAAACTAGAGAGTAGTTATCCGTCCCAAATCATGCACCAGGTCAGTCAAGAATATAGTTGAGAGGATTTAAACTTAAATATTTTATTTATACATCCGAAGGGCTTAAAGATTACATTTATTTCTTCATGAACCCTGGGCAAGCAATTTATGCTAGAGACGAGCTATTATTATATTGTCTTGCTTAACAAAAGAAGCGAATTTCTTAATCAGATCCAACGACTTTTCATATTTGATGCCAGACAAATGGAAGCAGTGCTTCTCTCCAGGAGTCTCTATTATCTCTGCAGATCCTCCTCCCCATCCACTTTTCTTCAGTTCTTCATAGTAATGCTTTCCCACAGACATATAATCGTCCTTCTCTGCCACGAAAATCAACACCCTCTCACACCCCAACCTAGCAAGGTCCGCTGCATCCGGTCTCATCCTAGGATCCTCCAACCCTCCATTTACTGGACACATCTCTAACCACATCTGATCATCCTTGGTGGGTCCAAAATAGGGGTGGACAAGTACCACCCCGACCACTTTGACTCCGGGTAAACCGATTGACCCAACCCCAGCAGCCAAAGTATGTGAGATGTTCCCTCCAGCACTATCTCCCGCGATGAAAACTCGTCGGAAATCTGCATGGTAGTTCAACCATGGCTCAGGTCCGTTTCTGTTACAATGGGATGCCACCCACTGAAGCCCGACCAACGAGTCGTCGTAACAAGCAGGTATTGGTCTGGTTGGGAACATGCCGTACTCAACCGCGACTGCAATCACATTAGCTTCCGCAGCAAAGGTGTTGAGGAAATTATGGTAGCGAGGGCAGAAAGCAGAATCCATGCAGAACCCACCGCCATGCACATAGAAGAGAAGAGGGAGCCCCCGGGTCGTTTCAGCGGATGGGGGTAGAAATATACGGGCGGACACCAGGGGTTCGAATGAGATGATGACATCCTTTGATTGGACTCCGGTGACTGGGTCATCGGAGGGTGGGATTTTCTCAGTGAAAGGGCGACGCAACTTCACACTGCCGTCTTTGTATATGATGAAAAAGCGGAACTTCTGGGTAATTTCAGCGTCGCTGGAGGCCATTGGAAGAAGCAGCAAGTAGTGCACTGGGAGACTAGGCTTTTGAGGAAGAGAGAGGGACGAAGAGAGTGGCAAGAAGCTGGGACATCATGGGTTTATTTATATTGTTAAGGAGAAAGTCCGTGCGCAAGAGATGATTTGTTAAGTAATGTATAATTTTTTTTTTAAAAAAAATCTTTTTAACTTATAACTTAGCTTTTTATATTGAAATTTGAGCTTTTTAATGAGATATTAGATTTTATGATGATTCACTCTATTACTTATTTGTTAGATACATTTTGATTTTGACTATATATATATATATATATATATATAATTTTGTTTCAAAAACTACATATAAAATATTCTAAACTCATATGCTATTGTGCCAACAAAAAATAAAGGAATATTATGTAGAATAAATAATCAAGCTAATGATTTTTTTAATCAAAAATTGTTTTTTAAAGGATTTGGTTGACATGAAATTTTTTATTTAATACCTAAATATCTTAAATCTACTAAAATGGGAAACAATACTTAATTTATTGACTTGGAGAGAATTCAAATCTAGTCCGAGACATAAGACAAATGACAAGCCCAAAGTATTGCAGATTAACGAGAGTTTCAAGGGAGCTAATTGTTTTCTTTTACTTAGCCTCTCCAATCGACTTGATTTGGTTTATTCATATCTTAAAAAAACATGATGCCGGCATACGTTTTTGGAAATTTCAATCACAAGATTCGTACATTGCTGAGAACGTGTTGGAATGTTTGAACTATGCATCAAACTAACAATGCACAATCAATGCGGAACATGGACCAAGACACACACAAAAACACAAGGTTTTTAAAGTAGTTCGGCCAATTATATCTACGTCCACTGTCACTAGTAAATTTACTGACCTTCTCTCCTTTTCTATTGATAAAATCATTAAGAATATAAGTATTATCTTTTACTCTATAGATCTAATTTGGCTGCTATCTATCAAACTTTTGGCTAATTGCATAACTCTGGCATTAGCTCTCTCTCCAATTCAGGGGCTCTGCAAATGTCCCACAACATCCCCTCGGCATCAAGCCATCAAGCCATAGAGGGCTTTGAGCTGCAAGGCTTATGAGCCTTCAAGCCTCCTTTCAAGCCACCGAGTTCATTCCATTCTGCTTCTATTTATAAAGTTTTATGGTTAGGGTCCCTATATTTTCTCTACATCTTACATAGTTACAATGCATATCTATATGGTTCTCCACAATTCTAAAACTGTCTAACACATACCCACATCACACGTGGGTCCTAGGGATAGTAAGGATAAAAAAGTCCTCACTAATTTTACAAATATTTAACAGAAAGCTACGTTAAAAATCCAACCAAACACTTCCTGCTTTGTCTTCATTTTTTCACTCGCACTCTCCCAATGTCTTCTCCAAGTTGTCTTCATTTTTGTTCTCTCCTGCATACGCTTCTGCTTCTTCCTTATCTTCCCACTTCTTTCGGCTTCAACAAAGAAGACTGTCAAACATGGTAGAAACCACGTCCTTGCACAAGATGAATCTTCATCATGGACGTCGCCTTCAGGTGAATTGCCTTTGGATTCCGCGCTGTTGATAAGAATAGTAAGCAAAACTTCTTGTTTGCGGTTTGGTTTAATAGAATAGAAGATCGCACCATAGTTTGATCTGCATTCTCGGAACTCAAGCTGAATAACAATGGCGAGTATGTGCTCAATGATCCGAACAGCATGGTATCAAGTCAACTTGTGCTGCTATTTTGGACAATAGGAAATTCGTGATTCTAGACGAGGACTACCGTCCTATACGGGAGAGCTTCAAAGAGCCTACTGATATGATCTTGCTGTCGCAGACACTGGAGATGCCCAGCATCCTCCGGACGCGCTGGACGGAGACGGACTATGCCGATGGGCACTTCCAGCTCCGGTTGCAGACAGATGGCAATCTGGTGCTTTCTCTTGAAGACTCTCTTGGAGCTTATTAGGCAACTGCAACCACAAACTGGGAATCACATTTGATCTTCGATGAGGCCAGTTTCATTTACCTCATGGGTAAGAACAAATCGACCACGCAAAATCTTCCCAAGAAAGACAAAGGAGAAAGCCAATCGTTCTACTTTCTGGCCAGGATCGATCATGATGGAGTTTTCAAACTATACAAACACCAGCAACTCATATGCTTTTTATATTGAATTTTGAGCTTTTTAAATGTGATATTAAAGTTTATAATGATTCATTCTAATACTTATTTGTTGGATATATTTTAATGTTGACTCTACATATATAAAACGTTGTTTCAAAAACTACATATAAAATATTCTAAAATCATGCATTATTGTGCCAATAATAAATAAAGGAATACTATATAAAATAAATAATCAATCTAATGATTATTTTTTGTGATTTATAGTTTTGATATTTCATGATTTTTTTAATAAAAATTTATTTTTTCAAAGGATTTGGTTGACATGAAATTTTTTATTTGATACCTAAATATCTTAAATCTAATAAAATGAGAAACAATACTTAATTTATTGACTGGGAGAGAATTCAATTCCAGTCCGAGAACCTATGGCCTAGTGGCATTGAGTGAGTCAACACCTGAGCGGTGGGGGTTGGAGATACCTTCTTCCCCAAATAAGTCTCCCAAAATCTCCCCCAACTCCACCTTTGAAAAATAAAAAAGAATCCAAAGTCAAAAAGGTTTAAGGTTTATCTATGAAACGGTGGGTTATTTGCTCAAAAGGAGTAAAAAGACGCAACTAAATAAAATGAGTTTTTGACCAGCGACAAAAATGCAAATAAGGGAACTGCGCTTGAGAAATTGTGTAGTTTGTGACCAAGCGGAGTGTTGCTTATTATTGTATTAAAATTTATTTGTGATTCAACAATGTGTGGCTGATTGTTGTGGCGGTTAAACTGTTTGTAGCTTATTGTTGTTGTGACTTAGCCATGTGTGGCTTGTTGGTGGTATGATTAAGTCAAGTGCGGCTTGTGTTATATTGTGCCTTGTGGGCTGTTGTTGTGTTGAAGTATATTGTAAACTTTTTATTTTGTAAATAGAAATTGTGGTGTACTAAATTTCAGAAGGTATTCTTCAATTTTAGTAAAGTTTTCCCTTGTTAGTTGGTAAGGAGGATGGATGTAGGCTCAAAGCGTGTTGGGCTGAACCACTTGAATGGATTTTTTGGTTTATCCTTGAGAAGAGTGGACAAACGGAAAATAGTATAAAACTATGTTTTATATTTACATATTGTAAATATCTTAATATAAAATTATCCTTATATATTTTTCTTTCTACTAACAACTGGTTTTAAAAAGTAAGGAAACCTTTCTAACAATTAGAATATTCTAGAGAATATTGAATTGATAGAGGAACAAAATAAAAATAATAAAGGAGTCACAGTTTTACTAGTATATATGAGTTGATACATAATAGCTGATATATTATTTATGTACAATAACTTTAAGCTCAATTCGAGTCCCATTGATTGTGCCTCTTCAAGATATGTTTCATAAATAACTCTTTGCCTAGTGCACAATAGTTTCAAATCAAAACAACACATGTTATATGACAATGTATTGGAGTCGATTCTACTTTAATAAGTTCATAGACAAAAGTCTCTAAAAGTTTAGGGCGGTAATTGAGTTCTTCATTTTGCAGGGTGGAGAATGCTCCTAAAAGCCAAGGATATCTCTATAGGGCACTCGATTTGGTCCCCTAATAAATAACTACTTAAATTCTCTATGGGCTAGGGAGATGATAACAGGAAGATGCATGGGAAGAAATGTGTTAGAAGTATAGATAAGAGGATCATTAACTTGGAGTTAGGAAAATATCTTACATTATAGAAATAAGCTTTCACAATTAGTTACAAATTTAAATTATAACATTGCTAAAAACTACTTTGAGTTAAAGGAAAGTAGAGAAAACTCTATAACTATTTGTAAATTGCTATGGAAGCAATATGTGGCTACCTAAATGACTCTATAGCCATTGAAGAGTTCCAGTATCATTGGAGATGTTCAAAGGAAAAACACACCTTAATTGTACTTGTGACCTATTTTGTTTCAGTGGGAAAACAGAAGTTCTGTCTAGGCCTTTCTGTGTAACTCTCCAAAAGTTGTAATCAATTTTTGGACTTCAACATCGTCCTATGAAAAGTAATGCATATATTTGTAACGTTGTCTGAATTCTTTTATAGCATTGGGAATCCCGTTAGTGAGTTTCTTGCAAGGTATCTAAGGGTTCCTTTCTTAACCAAAACATTAAAGAATTATGATTGAAGTTTTGGTGGAAAGTATTCCTGCAAAAATATAACATTGGACTAACACGTTTTTATCAAATGCAAAGAGGACTCTAACTAATAAACGCTATCATGAAAAAAGAAGAAGATCTAATTACGAATTTTCATTTCGATTTGTGTTCGTTCAAACGCTACTTGGTCTTGACAGGAATCAGCTTGTTAAAGGCCCTGTATGGGGCTGGGGAAAGAGGAATAAGAATGCAAAGAATGGTTCCCAGTGAAGTTTGTTCGTGAAGGTGGAGAATTGCTGTATGTGACTCACAATCTTCTCCGTCAAGCTTGAGAAAGGATCTCTCAAGATAACGTGCAAGCACCTCTGCTTCAAATTTAAAGAGCGGGGTTTTGCAAAAGCCTAACTGATAGAGTTTTCGGTGGAAAGAAAGATGCGGCTGCATGAGTGATCACTACTTGCCTCGGGTACTTCCAACGGGAGATTTTTCCTTTCCACGAAGTAAGTTGCAAGCTGCCGCATGACTTGCTGTAGAAGAATACTCCGAACTGGTGGAGTTGCAAGCAGCAAAAGAACTATAAAAGAAAACAGAGAGGAATAGAGGACTGTGTGTGTGAATCTTGTGAGCCCTGAAAACGGATTAAAATACAGTTTCTTGAATGTAAAAAGGGTGAATCAGGGATTTGGGGTAGAGAGCTGAAAGGTTGTAAACTTTTCTCCAGATTGCAGTAATGATATTTCCTCTATTTTGTTGAACCACATAAACAGTCCTCTTGTTTGATTGCCTGTGTGAGTTTGCTTGTTCCTTATCCCTTATTGTCATCGATTCATTTTCTATTTAACTTCACTGAACTGAGATTGTGGGCTAAATAAACTAACAAGTCATCATTTGTGTGTAAAATTCATAACAATCATCTACAGTTCTATAGAACCACCAAAAGCATGGATCTATTGAGTCCACCTAGATTGCAGATCCATCAATCAGCAGAAACCAACTTTGCATTAAAGAATCTCATTCACTAGGTTCACCATAAATGCTCACCAGCAAAAGTTCACAAGAAAAGCCCTGCATAATACTTCACCTGTTCTGCCTTGGCTGCACTTTTTGTGACAAATTATTCCCTTCAGTAACCCCAAAAGTAAATAAGAAGCATCACAAAGTAGGGCAGCCAAGGCATCAGGCTGTCCAATCTTGAGGCCTTAAAGTTGTGGACTCCATTAATGCTTTGAGGGCCCTGATTGACTCGTTGTGATCGGACAAAACGTTTTTAGTAATTAAAAACAGCGTATGCCGCAAGTTCATTTTGACCTGGAATCTGCTGCAGCAGAGAAGATGTGTAGTTGGTTGTATAAGCCGAAGTCTTTATATGGTATTGGTTTTAATCTTGGGCATTGCAAGTCTCCTGGGGATATCGATGCTTCTCCCATGTCATACCTCCCAGAGCAGGCAAAATCTTTGACCACGGAATACAAAGTTGCCCCCGAATCACGAGGTGTTTCCTTGTGTCTAGTTTTGTTTTATTTATATATCTTCCGTTCCCTTCTTAGGCTTGTAGTTAGTGGCTATCATAAGCCATTGAAAAACAAAGCTGGGAAGGGAGATCCCCGAGCCGTATAACATGAGACACTTGGACGGTCTGAAGCCTTTGAATATTTTGTTTTTCATACGGTATTAAAGCACAAGTTGAATGTACTTGACCCTGTACAACCTTTGAGGTCAATGTTACTTAGTGTGTAAGAGAGTGTATACAGGATGATAGTCCTATACTAAAATAAAAGATCATTAAAGTAAAATTTAAATAAAAAAATATTCCTCAACCTCTATGATAACTTTTAGATTGAATTTTGAGCCTTTTGACATGCATAACCAATTCCTTTATATATATATATGGTTATGCCTTTTTATATATATATATATGTAGCGTCAGCAGCTCAAGCATCAGGATGGATAACATCCAAAGAGTAAGTAGCCTTTTCTTTTCATTCATACATAACGCATGCTTTTGAGCAAATATAGCTACAGTATTTCCTTTTTTCCTAGCCACTTGTTTTGGTCGCTTTACCTAAGAGCCCCTTAAAATATCTCCTAAACATGAGAGGCCTTCTCATACAATGTAGCTTGTATGAGTTTCTCAGCATTATTTGAATATGGTTAAAAAAACAAATATCTACATAAGTGGAATGGGTTCAATTATTGATGATAGAATTCGTTTCTTTGCTCTCGAATCAGGGGCTCCATGTCCATCTCCATGCTGGTATGTACAATGGGCAATCCGAGCAACGTTAATTGCTATTTCCACGAAAGATTTTTCAAATGGTGAGTTATAAACTCGATCTTTATTCATTTTTTTCCAAGTATAATCAATCATCTGACTTATGAGTTCCCGAGCACATTCCTCAGTAAGATTAGTCTCGCGCATGTAGCATGAGATTGAGTTTGCTGTTTCACCTCTGTCCAACTCAGCCTGTATCGCAAATAACCCAATGAAATATTAGTGTAAAGCCATGTTTTTACGATATACAACCACTTGCCATGATGTTTAAGATTCAATTTAACATGCATACCTTCGAAGTACCCAAATCATTACAAAGTCGAAAAATAAGCGAAGGCCAACGTAGAAGATTATGGTAATTTTTCAAGCCTTCCTGCACTTCGATTGTGACATAAGGAGTCATTAAACAATAAGCACAAACTAATTGTAGTGCCACTGACGATGACAGCCATGCATTTTCGAGGTACTGATCAAATGATGGTGTGTATTTATAGTGTCTCCACTTTGCTTCTTGCAGGAATGTTTTGCATAAATCTGCCCACTGAAATATTAAACAGAATAAACAAAAGTTATTTTATTTCTAAAGTGATATTACATATGATAATTCTGATATCATGTCAAAAGACCTAGAAACTCAATTTAAAAGTCATCTAAAAAGTTAGAAGAATAATTCTTTTATAAACTTTACCTTAAGAATTTTATTTTCTAATATAGAATTTTCATCTTCCATATAAGTTGCTAACTTACCACTTTTGTCAGATATGGAAGAATGTCTTCTCCTTTAATGTTTGATAAACCATCTCGTTAACAGTATTGTAAAGAGCTAAGAAGCATAACTTCATAGACTGAGGAAGAGATGTCGCAGCAATGATATCCTATCTGAAACAATTCAAACACATGACCCAATTTAAATAATTCAACGAGAATTTATGTAAATCAATTCAAACACATGACCCAAGTAGTGGTGGGCTCTACTATGGAACAAACCTTTGAACAACGTCTGTAAATATCTCCAACTCTTCCAAGGTGCCATATACATCGTATACATCGTCAATGGTGGTTATTAATGCAGCCACTTTGGTTAGCCCTTTTCGACAATTACTAAATTGAGGCTCACAGACCATTCCAACCGTCCAAAAAAAGCATTCTGTTAATCTATCTCTAGTGAAGCCCAGTTTGTTTGCCAAGCCCATTTCTTTCCACCATCTAAATAATGCAAAAAAATGTATGAAAGATTAAAAATGTGAGTTCCAATTTGCTCGAGGAAAGATAAAAGGGAAGTTTGAAATATGGGAATTGTTTGGCCTTCAGACACAGCAATATGTCTTACCTGGACATGTCTTTCAGATCTCTTTGGAGCATTGCTTGAACTATATTGAAGTCTAGTGTGGCAAGTTCAAGTAGCACGGGATTGGCGTCCTCTCTCCTTCTGTACTGCTCAATGTACCATCTTGCTTCTAGTCTAAGCATTGCTCAATGTACCATCTTGCTTCTAGTCTAAGCATTCTGCGGTGCATTGGTAGCTCCAAAGAGTGTCTTACTTGTTCTTTTAGGCTTTTGCTTATACCTCCTTTCAGGTCCGTGAGATGTGTGCTTGTGAATGCACGTGCCTCATCTAAGAGCTTTTCTCCTTCAAAACCGAGATATGAAGCCTCCCGTAGACTCATCATTCCTTTAACATCTTTGCAAAGGCACTCCTTGAAATTGCCTTCTTGGTCCTTGAAACTTTCAAAAACATCTGCATTTTGCGCCAAGGATTAGACCCAAACAGCAACTTGCACTTAT
Organism: Casuarina cunninghamiana; assembly: GCA_028551485.1. Taxonomy (NCBI): domain Eukaryota; kingdom Viridiplantae; phylum Streptophyta; class Magnoliopsida; order Fagales; family Casuarinaceae; genus Casuarina; species Casuarina cunninghamiana. The sequence continues at coordinate 28,199,834 of CM052369.1, forward strand.
GGCGACAAGAAATTGCCTTAAAAATATTTTTATGTTTAGTAATAATGGTGGCTATTATGATGAGATCTTTAGTATAATATTTGCGTACATATATAATCATATATGGTCTCCCGAGAAAACTTGAGGATATGATTACCTTGGGAGACCTCATATCCATGCTGTCTTTGTAGCCTGAAACTGAGAGCAGTAACGTGGAGGCTCTTCACCCTTTCCGAATGGGGTCTTCCCGAAGAGATAATTGAACTAAGGGCTCTCTTTATGTCCTCCTCAAAGCGGTACCCCAGTCCTAAATGTTGGACGTCGTCAATCAATTAAAGTTTGGAAACCAAGTCTGTGTCTTCATTGGTAAACATGCTTCTAACCTTCTTCTCTAGCGTCTTAACCTTGTCTTCGTATGTTTCAACCTACAAAAAAAGTCCGCAAAAGATATGATATAGCGATGATATACAAACAAACTGACACGTGACTAGCGAATATGTCATGCGTGGGAAATGCATGGAGAGAACAAAGTCGAATAAATGCTGTCACCATGTGGTCATTCTTCAAGGACTGCACAAAATCATAACTCCAGGTTGCTGGCTGGTAATTTGCTGACCGCCTGTTCGCTGTTTTTGGCGAAGTTTCTATGCCCACAGAACAACGGACAGGCCAGGTTATGCAAGTGCGTTGGAGAGCTCGTTTTGGGAAATTTTTATCAAGTTTGGGAGTCACTGAGCATCTATGGGGAGAACATAATAGGTCAGTTGCCATGGTAGAGATGCTACTGAGTTTTTATATATACCTATGTGTGGAGAAACTCTTGCTTATGCCCATAACACCAATTAGTGCACCTATATATAGAGACCCAGAACTGTCTGTTTCACATACATCCAATTTACGAGGATAAGAAACTAACGTTGTTCAGGCCTTCTTGGCTGTGCTTTCTTGGAACAGTGAAGGTTCCAGAAACGGTGAGAACTTAACACTTGCTAGGAAGAATGGCCATATATTTTTACAGACAATTTTCCGATTTTGATGAACGATATTTTATCTGTGGCCGCGAATAGGTGTGGTCTTCTTCTGTGGCCATGAATCGCAGGGGACGTACCGAAGCTCTTGTCACATCACGCACGTGAAAAAGTCCAATGCTTCATGAATTATGTAACTGGACATGATGCACGAAAATTTTCTGACGTTTTTGGCATGCCAAAATTATATGTTCGGACAAACTATCAGGAATCGGTTTGTCGGTGCTTCTGTTCGGACAAATTCTGTGGCCCTGAATCGGGTTGGTAGTCAAGCTCTTCTTACTTCACACCTGTCAAAAAATCTAGTGTTTTGCGAATTATGTAATTGCATTTTATGTTTGAAAGAAAAATATTCTGCTATTTTGGGCATGGATAAGATCACAAGAATTTGGTGAGGTTTCACTCTCACAGTGTAAGTTCTTATTTTTGTTAGAATACCCAAAGCCTAACTCAAAGTCTAACTAAAAAGTTAGAGGGCCTTCTTTTAATTTAGATTTTATTTCATGAATCTTATTTTTTGATACAAGATTTTCATTCTACACACAAGTCCTCACAAATCGAGTGTCATTGTACTTAAATCACACAAAGTAGAATAAATTCAATTTAAATTTTGATATTGTACTAAAAGTTCAATTTCAAAGTTATCTCAAAAGTTTGAAAAGTATTTCTTTTATTTCAGTTTCATAGAAATCATACATGATTTCTATCAAATACTCCCCATGACTTAACATGGCCAATCCAATCTACATATATCCTCTGCATTTCATATTTTTCTTTCTTTTTTCCCTTTTCTATTCTCTTGATGAATTTGTTGGGATTTTAGGTTTCAAAAATGAAAAAGGGCCATGAGAGACTGTATGATTACGCGCGTTGAAACTCCTTGTCTATAGAAAGTAGAAAAAGCAAAAACATTACAGACCAACGTAACAAAGGACTGAGCTAAACTATTACAAAAATATAGTATACTTTATAGAAGCTTCCATTCTAATACATGTCATTTGTTCCCCATAATCATCACTAATTTATCAGTCTTTTATTCACGTAAACTCTACGCAACCACTCGCTGGAGTCTCGATTTTGCAACGGATCCATATTGACATCCTATACGTCTTAGTCGAGTATGTATCTGTATGCTGGCCGAGCTTGTCCTAAATCAACCCCACCAAAAGTCCATTGCTTCTAAGGCAAGTTCTTTGTACTAGACCTTGCTCGAACGTGGCGTCCATTCGTTTCGGAGGCAACGAAAGAATTGTCTTCTTCACTGTACTATGCATTCATCACCACACACATAGCGCGTCAAGATCTAATGCAAAAAAGTAGATCTCAGTCCTGCCAGCATATCTATGCGTGTTCCTGATTATGTTCGGTTTTTCTTTTTCATGAACAACATTGACCTTTAGTGGGACATGGATTAGTACGTTGGCCGGCACCTTGGTCTATATTAATCCACTGAAAAATCTGTTGCTTTTAGAATCTTTTTCTTATTGGACATGGTATCATTTATTCGTTGACCAGTATTTAACTCAATTGAGAGCAAATAATATTTAAGATCTCAAATTTTAACACCGAGTGAGTTCATAGATGTATGTGTGCTTTATATATATATATATATAAAGAAAAAGAATGGTATCCTTTATTTCTGTTACACTGAAAAAAATTTCTTTTTCAGCATACTTGAATTCATCACCATAAACAATGTTTCAGAAAACTTAAGGAAATGTGGAACCATCAAGACATACTGTAAAAGAAAAACCACCAACATAGCGAATGACAGCCGAGTTCTGTTATGCTCAAAGATAAACATAATTTGCCGTAGCTAGAGAGAGATACACGTAGAATGGGCTACTGCCTTAATATTTCTCTTAGCAGTTTACAAAAGCCAGGACCTTACATTTGTATAGAAAAAGTAGTCGGGTCTATAGCATTATATTCTTTCAAACTATCCTTTTGCTACTTGCAAGGAAATTGCATAGAAGGTTAAGGTAAAATTGCAGTCGGTGGGACGGTGCTTCCATGCAGGTCGTCCTTTGAAAAGTGGACGAGGGAGCTGGGTACTGGAGTCTCATGCTGGTGTGGCTATCTCTGGCCATCTGGTTGGGCAGAACGTTCTGGTCAAGTCGAGTTCACGGCACTTCCTGATTCTATTATAGCCATGATTTGATCAGCAAGTTGAGATGCGTTGATACTAGGAAGCTCAAAATGTCTAACATTAATAGTTCGCATTATCCAAAAGTTAGTAGTAGAGAAGCTCTAAATTGGACTTTGGGTTTTCTAAAATGTATTAGTTGGGATCGATCAAGGGGAAAGATCTATTCTTTTTTCTTTTTTTCTTTTTTCTTTTTTTTGTTAGGTAAATGGGATTTGGAATATTGGATGTCAAACCTAGGACTTAAGTCCTGGGTGGCCAATGATTAGTTATTAGACTACAGACCTTTTGAGATTTATTCTTGATTAGGTGTATAGAGAGGCGAATATTCTTCCTTATGATGTTAAATTTACCTTGTAGTCATTATAAACCGAAATTTCTCACCTCATTTTTTAAAACCTTACCAGGTGCACAATACTTGAACAAAAACACGTTATATAACAATGTGTTGGGGTCAATTTTACTTTACTAGGTTCATGGATAAAAGTCCTCAAAAAAGTTAAGGGCATTTATAGAGTTCTGCATTATGCAGAGTCAGCAATGCTTCTAAAAGCCAAGGAGATCTCTATAGGCCACTTAGATTTGGTCCCTAACAAACAATCACTTAAATCTTCTATGGGCTAGATGAATAATCTTGAAAAGATATAAGAGAATAAATGTATTAGAATTAGAGATAAGAAGATCATTAGGTTAAAGTTAAAAACTCATCTTATATGTTATAATGAACTCTCACAACTAGTTATAAATTCAAAGTGTAGCACCATTAAAAGCTACTCAGAGTTGAAGAAAAGAAGAAAAGACTCTATACCTCTTTGGAATCGCTATGAAAGCAATATGAGGTTATGTGAATGACTTTATAGCCATTGAGAGGTTCCAATATAATTGGAGATGTTTGTAGGAATGAAAAACACATCTTAATTTTACTTATGACTTATTCTTTTTTAGGAGGGGAAACAAAAGCTTTATTTTGGTCCATATGATATGTCTCCAAAAGTTGCTATCAATACCTAGACTTTAACCTCATCCAATGAAAAGCAATGCATATATTTGTAATGTGGTCAGAATTTCTTCATGGCAATGGGATACCATTTCAGTGAGCTTCTTGCAAAGTATTTAAGAGTTCCTTTTTAATTGAAAAGATTAAAGAATTATACCATAAATTTTTCATGGAAAGGATTTTTGAAAAAAATGATGCTAGATCAACAAGTTTTTATCATATGTAAGAAAAGTCTAGCTAGTAAAAACTATCATTAAAAAAAAGAGTTAATACAAATTTCCATTTAGATTTGTGTTTGTTTTGATTGATTTAATTTTTTTCAACTCTTCACTTTCTTTTCCTTTTTATAGAATAACGTTGAAAGAATATAATAACTACAATAAAAAATGAATAACAGCGAAAATAAAAATAAAAACCAATTTAAGAGTGAATTCTCTTGTGTTTTCTACAGGACAATTATAAGTTTGTATGAAACCAAAAAAAAAAAAAGTTCAAAAAAAAAAAAAAAAAAAACAACGACAACAACAGCAAAAAGTTGCTATTCTAAAATATGTTACGACACTCGAAAAGGTGCGATGTTATCTCTATAAGAGATTTGGTCCTATATTTAGACATAAAGAATGAAATTCGTTAAAAAAGAGAGAATTATCTTGTTTTAGGATCTTCACAAACTATCTACAATTATTGGTTTCTCCCACTGGTGGAACGCCTGTTGCTAAACAAACAAAGTAATGAACAAGATTACAAAAGAGTGAAGTTGGAACCATGGTATTTGAAGATCCATCATGCTATTTCCTGATTCTACGTGGTTCCAAGGCTTGATCACGATTACTGAGTTGTGTAGCAGAATGCGCGCATGGCAACTTGATGGGCTGCCAACTTGGACGTTTGGCCCTTCCAATGTTGTGACTTGTTTTAGTATCGCCGGAGGCAGGCCCTTTAGTCTTACAACTTGACTGGTCACTACCTGTTTCACGTTCTGAATCAAATGCAGAGGCAGCACGTTCTGGGTTCACAGTGTTGCTTTGGTCAACACTGTTGACGTAGCCTATAATTATATTATTCTAATTGATCTTTTATGAAAATAGTTAAGCATTGATGAACAATGAGCCAAAATGATTGAAAAGCCTCACATTCTATACATGCCCGTAATTAACAAGACAGTCCACGATTGCATTACCCTCTTGATGGATGTGTTGCACTTTCCTATATGTGGGAATCATGGATATACTCTTTTTTCTTAGGAGGACTATTTCCTTAATGCAGTCGGACCAACCAAAAGACATCACTAGGCCTACCTACTCTCTTAACAAAAAACTTCAGCTTTGTTTGGTTCTCTATCTTTTTCGAAGCCTTTGGACTCACTTGACGGCTTTCCCAATACAAAATACTTACTGTTAGTCTATATCATGAACCATTGTTTATTAAGGTCAGAGCGAAGCCAAAGAAAGCTTCTCATAATATGACATACTTGATAGGCGTTTCTATAGTAGGAAATGTACGTGGAAAGTACGAAGAAGATCATACATACCATTAAAGCCGAGAAAAACAATGGACTTTTTAACTGGTCTGACGCTTAGTTGCGGGACTCAGGCTTCTTTTCACCGTCCTGGAGTCCATGGCCAATCCCTTCAGCTTGAAACAAGCATCTTCAAAAGCATCCGAAAGTCACAACCTGAAAACATGACAGGTTCTTAGGATTTTAAGTCACAAGCTTGGAAGGATCGCCATTGAAAACTCAGTCTACCAACCATTTCCTTCTATATATGTTGTTCTTGGTTCTTTCTCAAGCATATGCTCATAAAGCATCCAAAAATTCACAGCCAGAATACACGACAGGTTCTAGAATTTTAACTCGCTAGCTTGGAAGGATCGCCAATGAAAACTAAGCCTAAGAATTATTTCCTTCTCTGTATGTTGTTCTCGGTCCTTTCTCACCCATAAACCCATACTCATGCAATGTCTTCTCCGAGTTGTTCTCGTTTGTGTTCTCAATTGTTTATGCTTCTTTTTATCCTACCCACCGTTTTCACCTTAAGCAAAGAAGATGTTGAATTATTACATGTAGGAGAAGGCCCACCACACTTACAAAACCGGCTCATAAGAGGGAGATTCTCTCTCCTATATATGCAGCGCTTTTTCTGTCTTTGTGCCCGATGTGGGACTTTTTTCCAACAGTCCCCCTGTCACACATCGGGCCTGGATCAGCCCATGTCTGACCCATTTTAGTGTTTTTTTATTTTTTATTTTTTATATAGACAGCCCATGTCTGTCCATTTTAGTGTTGGTCCAGGCATTTAAAGTTTTTTTGGCCCGGTACCCACAGTAACCACGCCCAGTTAGACCGAAACGTGGCTTTGATACCACTGTTGAATTATTACATATAGGAGAAGGCCTACCACACTTACAAAACCGGCTCATAAGTGGGAGATTCTCTTTCCTATATATGCAGCGCTTTTTCTGTCTTTGTGCCCGATGTGGGACTTTTTTCCAACAGTCCCCCTGTCACACATCGGGCCTGGATCAGCCCATGTCTGACCCATTTTAGTGTTTTTTTATTTTTTATTTTTTATATAGACAGCCCATGTCTGTCCATTTTAGTGTTGGTCCAGGCATTTAAAGTTTTTTTGGCCCGGTACCCACAGTAACCACGCCCAATTAGACCGAAACGTGGCTTTGATACCACTGTTGAATTATTACATATAGGAGAAGGCCCACCACACTTACAAAACCGGCTCATAAGAGGGAGATTCTCTCTCCTATATGTGCAGCGCTTTTTCTGTCTTTGTGCCCGATGTGGGACTTTTTTCCAACAGTCCCCCTGTCACACATCGGGCCTGGATCAGCCCATGTCTGACCCATTTTAGTGTTTTTTTATTTTTTATTTTTTATATAGACAGCCCATGTCTGTCCATTTTAGTGTTGGTCCAGGCATTTAAAGTTTTTTTGGCCCGGTATCCACAGTAACCACGCCCAGTTAGACCGAAACGTGGCTTTGATACCACTATTGAATTATTACATATAGGAGAAGGCCCACCACACTTACAAAACCGGCTCATAAGTGGGAGATTCTCTTTCCTATATATGCAGCGCTTTTTCTGTCTTTGTGCCCGATGTGGGACTTTTTTCCAACAGAAGACTGTCAAACAACGCCAGCTTCTTTAGTTGCACAGAATGAATCTCCAAAATGGATGTCGCCTTCAGGTGAATTTGCCTTGGGATTCCACCCTACCGATGATAAGAAACATTTCTTGCTTGCAATCTGGTTTAACAAAGTGGAAGATCGAAGAATAGTTTGGTCTGCAAATGGGAACGAAGCAGCGCCGCCGTCATCTGAATTTAAGCTCAGTAGCAATGGCCAGTTCTTACTTAGTGATCCGAACGGCAAGGAGTTATGGAGGGCTAAAACCAACGGCACCAAATCCGCTTGCGCAGTTATTTTGGATTGTGGGAACTTTGTGATTCTAGATGAGAATTACAACACTTTATGGGAGAGCTTTAGAGAGCCTACGGATACAATTTTGCCTGGGCAGGTACTATACATGCCTCCCTTCCTCAAGGCTCGTCGGTCGGAGACAGATTATGCTGATGGGGATTTCCAGTTCCATTTGCAGGATGACGGCAATCTGGTGTTTTACCATGTACCTTCATCAGATGAAAATGTTCTTAGAGCTTATTGGGCCACCATGACAATGTACTGGAATTCACAGCTTATCTTTGATAAGGATGGCCACATTTACATCAAAGATGAGAACACATTGATGGTCCACAACATTACTCGAGATAAAATCTCAAACCAAATGTTCTACTTCATGGCTAGGATCGATGTTGATGGAGTCTTCAGATTATACAAACACCTTAAGAGGGAGGATGTCACAAATGATGGGAGTTGCACTCTATCATGGACTACCGTGCAAGAGATTCCTGGTGATATTTGTCTTACTGCCCCCACTGATGGCAACGGAAGGGGCTGGTGCGGATATAACAGTATTTGTGAGAAGAAGAATGATAGAATATCACTTTGTTCTTGCCCTGTAAAATACTCCTTCTTAAACGCATCTGACCCCGAGAAAGGATGTAAACCAGATTTTCCACTTCCTACTTGCGAGGCTGATGGATGGGAAACAAACAAGGAGTTTGTAAAATTTGAAGAACTTATACACACTACCTGGCGTTTTTCCGATTACAATTATCATTCAGGGGTTGAGATTAACAAGTCAAGGTGTCAACAATTATGCCTTGATGATTGCTTTTGCGCTGCGATCACTTATCACGATAATAAGTGTTGGATGAAAAGGCATCCTCTTGTAAATGGGGTGAAAAGTTTAACTATTGAAGAAACAGGCTTCCTGAAGGTCCCCATGAAAGAAGTTAAGAATAAGAAAGACCAATCAACTCTGGTTCTTGTCTTGGCAATTCTCCTTGGCAGCTCTGGATTCCTCAATATCCTTCTTCTTGTGGCTGTTTTACTGGCTTTGTTCTTTGCGAACCATAAAATGCGAAATTTTGTAGACATTGCAAGCACATCCACCATGAGCATCAGAAGGTACACATATAAAGAGCTCGAAAAAGCAACTGGCGGCTTCAAACAAATATTAGGTAGAGGTGCTTCCGGAAAAGTTTACAAAGGGGTCCTTGCATTGGATCTCAAGAGATTTGTTGCAATCAAGATGTTAGAAGGTGTAGCAGAAGAAGGTGAGAAGGAATTCAAGTCGGAGGTGACGGCGATATGTCAGACCCACCATAAGAACTTGGTCCGTTTGCTTGGCTATTGTGATGAGGGTGGCCACCGGCTTCTAGTTTATGAGTACATGAGCAATGGCTCTCTTGCCACTTTCCTCTTTGGGATTTCCAGGCCTCACTGGAACCAAAGAGTGCAGATTGCTTTCGGAATTGCAAGAGGTCTTATGTACTTGCACGAAGAATGTAGCACCCAGATCATTCATTGCGACATAAAACCTCAAAACATACTATTGGATGAATACTTTACACCAAGGATTGCTGATTTTGGATTAGCTAAACTTCTGTTGACCAAGCAAAGCAAAATCCAAACTCAAAGAAGAGGGACAATTGGGTATTTTGCACCAGAATGGTTTAAAAAAGCATCGATTTCAGTGAAGGTTGATGTTTACAGCTTTGGTGTAATGTTACTTGAGATCATTTGCTGCAAAACTAGTGTGTCATTTTCCATGGAAAACGAGGAGGCGTTGGTAGACTGGGCTTATGAATGTTACAAAGAGAAAAAATTAGAGAAGATGGTAGAAAATGATGAGGAGGCTAGGAATGACATGGAGAGGGTAGAAAGGCTAGTGATCACTGCAATTTGGTGCATTCAAGAGGATCCTTCACTAAGACCCATGATGAAAAAGGTTACCCAAATGCTTGAAGGAGTGGCTGCTGTGTTTGTGCCCCCATGCCCTTCCACGTTTGTTTCTCCTCCACCGCTGATTATTTCATTTGATAGTAAGTAATATTAGATACTATACTTTTTGCTTTAGAAGTTGTTTTCATCAAAAGCTTAGGCTAGAGATTGCATGGTTCAGTTGGAGTGATTTTACATGTTTTGATTGATCCATAGTGGTGTGGTTTGGAAGATCTTAACTTGCCTACAAGTGAAGGTTTCAATTTGTTAAGTATGATGTCAAAATTAAGAATACAAATAAAATTATAGTTTTGTATTTAAGTGCAAAATTACAATTTCATCCATTAGTGCTTCTTCTAGTTTGCATATAAATTAAGCTTTGAGAATCTCTCTGAATATAATAAATATGATAATTGGTGCTTGAAGATCCAAAATAATGACAACTTATTACCTTGTAAACATAAGGATTAAGTTATTGTGGATTACATAAATTTTTTGTATTGGTGTGTATTGTTTAGTGCATGAGCTATGGTAATCTCCCAACAATCAAGTATGAGAATTTTTTGTTGTCTCCCAACATCAGAGGTGGGAGTAGAACGATTTACCGGAGGTGATAAAAGGAAACAATTGGGTGGTGGGCTCGGAGTGAAGGAGGGAGCATGAGTGTGCTTTTATGGGGAAGAGGATAACCAAGTATTTTGTCACAAAACACTGCCAAAACAACTAAAAGATTATAGCCTTTACTATCAGGCAATGGAAAACCCTTTTTCTCCTTTCGTTTATTTCCCCATAATAATTCTTGCCAAGTATTTGTCTCAGTTGATATATTCTAGTGCCTAAGAATAAACAAAATAAGAATTGAAATGATTCACCTACAACCTAACTTAAAAAAAAAAAAAAAAGTAAGAAAGAAAGAAAGAAATCGTTGCCAACTCTCGAAGAGAGCACAAGTGATTCATATGCCCATCTCTAAAATCAGGACATGATTCGCCCAAATTGTTACCAGACTTGAAAAGGTTCGATGATTTCTCTATCAAAGATGTCATCCTATAATTAGACATAAAGATTGAAATATCTAAAAAGAAAAAGAAGAAGAAAGAAAGAAAGAAAGAAAGAAAGAAAGAAAGAAAGATAGAAAGAAAGAAAGAATTCTCCAGTGTATCCACCTATTTTCATTTATGTATGTGATTGGCCCGTTTATTGTTCTATCAAGTACATACTAGGTATCTCATTTAGTAAGTCTTTGGTCTTTGAAGAAATTCTCTTCTTTAAGCCACCTTTTTTGACTTGTTAAGTCTTTATAACCGTTGTATGGTATGAAATTTGACTAACTTAAAGAATCTTAAATGTCATCAAACGTTTGGTTCAGTTGAGAGTAGTTATTATATGAAATCTCTTTAATTTTATATTGGATATGTGAGTATAAAAATAAAAAATAAAAAGAATATTAATGTCATGAGACATATTTGGTTTACCACTTAACTAATCATTATTCATATAAAAATTTTGGACACACGCCACTTTCTATGGCAATTAGCTTTTATTTTATTTATTTATTTTTACACTCGTGCACATGGGACAGATGAAGGGGGAATCGAACCCCTAATCAGTTGGACTCACTGGTCAGGAACTGACTTACCACTAAGTTAGGGGATTTAGAAATTCTCCTTGCTCCTTTCATAAGTGTCATTAATTTTCACAAGTTCCAAGTTCTATATTTAGAAATCCCATTCGTACACGCCTATTTGATTCATTGTGCTCAGCGATAATCAAATATTGCTCCAAGTAAAGTCTAATGGTAGTCTATGCTAGTGGGAAAGTTCCTTGACGCTGCACTCGAGCTATCATAAGGCCCAAATAAGAGCTACTTCGTAAGAGCTGCAGGTCTTAGTATAGCTGAACAGGACCCTAAGAGCTACTTCCTTTAATATTGAGGTTCAATATGTGCATTCGAGTCATGAAACAGGACCCTAATTTTAAAAAAAAAATTAACATGATATCAAAGTTCATTACTCAAGTTAATAGATTTTATTGTGATATATACACCATTTACGAACGAAGAGTGTTGTAATTTTGCATTACTTGCAATATGTTGTAAAATCCTTTATGTATGAAAATATTATCCCCTTAAAAACTAATTTCCAAGAAAAAATGAGATTTTTAACAATCCTTGTTATTATACATCTAAAATAAATGATAGTCATTTAGCTAATTAACTCAATAGTAAATTAGTGGAAATCCTGACCATGAAATTTGGAATTCAACTCCTTAAGTGTATAAGTTGAGCAAATATGTTGTAATATTTAACAATAAAAATAAAAAAATAAAATAACATATAAAAGAGTTTAAAATAACCTACAAAATTGTACCTTGAACTACCTCATTAAGACTACTTACAACATAAAGAAAGAAAAAAATAATGACCATAACAAATACCAAAAACTTATCTCAATTCTGCATTTCGGCCTTCAACTTCCAGCACCTTTTCTTCCCCTTCGTTACGAAGCTCTCGAGCTCCAGAGGGCAGATGCAGCGGCAAACTCGTCAAACAAAGGAAATCCTAAAGGAAAAATAAAACTGCTTTACAGCTGTACAAGTAAAAACGTGGTCTTCTTTAACCACCCAAGTGTGGCCTTCCAAATGCGTTTCATGGGTTTCTTGGAGATCACATGGTCAACAGCCACGATATATTTTATCACACCATGAAAGCCAAGCTGCGATCCTAATAACAACAGACCCAGATTTGGGAAAAGTTACCCTGGATCACGAATAAAGGACATCTCTTTTTCAAACTCACGCAATTTGAGATTTCCACATCTGGAATAACCTTGCATGTTGAAAGGTCCAAGCTTTCAGATTATGCCTTTGAATGTGCCATAGGGATCTAGAATTTTGCAATGAAAACCAAGACATAAATGCATGAAAAAGTCCAAACCCTGTCGTTTAAGAAATCAACTCAAATAAAAAGCATAAATACAAGATAGTCAAATTAGGACTTGATGAAAAGAAGCTCGTTCCTCTTTAAAGTGGAATAGTATTCAGGCATATATTCCACTCTATAGTCAATGTTAAGTATGGGTTTCATGCTAACAGATAATAAATTTACTCACAAACCACTATTAGTTACAAAGTTTGTGCGCAAAATATTATCTTTAATCTTGATTTTTAATACAATATCAAGAAACTTATTTCTCTTTGAAATCAACTTGTAACAATAATGATATTTTAAGAAGATTCTCAAATAAATATTTTATTTTTTACATAGTAGAGGTGCAAGAATTTGGGTAAAGACTTCGAGGTGAAAAATCAATAAGTCTGTAATAAAGCTATTCAACGTGGATTCACCCGAAATAGTCAAGCACAAGTTTTGTAAGAGCTGCTTCAATTGAAGACATTTCCTTCTATATATGTGGTTTTGGGTTCTTTCTCATCCACAAAACCATATTCATTCAATGTTTTCTTCCAGTTGTCATTGTTTGTGTTCTCTCTTGTTTCTGCTTCTTCCTCTCCTACCCACTATTTTCACCTTTAGCAAAGAAGACTGTCAAACAACACCGGATTCATTACATGCCCAGCATGAATCTTCACCATGGACGTCGCCTTTGGGTGAATTTGCCTCGGGATTCAGCGCCATTGGTGATGAGAAGCGTTTCCTACTTGCAGTCTGGTTTGATGAAGTGGAAGATCGAACAATAATTTGGTCTGCAAATGGGAATGAACCAGCGCTGCCGTCATCTGAGTTTAAGCTGACTAACACTGGCGAGTTCTTACTCAGTGATCCAAACGGCAAGGAGTTATGGAGGCTCAAACCAACGGCACCAAATGTGCTTGTGTAGTTATTCTGGACAGTGGAAACTTTGTGATTCTAGGCGAGAATTACAGTCCTATATGGGAGAGCTTTGGAGAGCCCACTGATACAATTTTGCTTGGCAAGATACTGCGCATTCCGACCTTCCTCAAGGCTCGCCGGTCAAAGACAGATTATGCTGTTGGGGATTTCCAACTCCGTTTGCAGGGGGACGGCAACCTAGTGCTTTATATTGTTCGTACGCCAAGTGAAAATGATATCAGAGCTTATTGGGCGACAATGACAACGCATTGGAAATCCCAGCTGATTCTTGACGAGGCCGGCAGCATTTACATCAAAGATGATGAGGTGAACACATCAAGAAACTCCAGTATTGCTCCAGATGATAACTCAAACCCAATGTTCCAGTTCTACTACATGGCTAGGATTGATGATGACGGAATCTTTAGATTATACAGATCTCACACCCCAAAAGTATGGGCAATGAATGTGATAGGAGCTGCAATTTATCATGGGCTCCCGTGAAGGAGATTCCTGATGATATTTGTGCTTCCTTCAAGGGTTATGGTAACGGAGGTGGCAGAAGAAAAATCAGAGTTTTCTGGACAAAATGGGAAGCTACTTCTGTATTGGAACCTTGGACAGATTACAGAAGTAGTGAAACAAGATTAGGCAGCAAGACCTCTTTATAGGCACTTGATGTCCACTTATTTCTACTCGTAAGTTTCTACGAAAGTTACTCAGTGATTTTAATCACTTGAGTAACTTGTTACATGGTGCAAGAGACCTTTTGCTCTCTTGTTTGCCTCTCCTTTCCACACATCGGTACTTTCTCTGCAGTTTATAACTTGTTGACTGGTGTGCGGTTTGCAATCTGTGATTGTCTCTCTTTGCACGCTTTGCTGGGTTTTATACGAGCTGTCTTACTGATGGGGCACTGTTTCCTGATGCTTGAATCTACCAAAGGCTGACTTAAAAGTATCAAGCGTGTAACAATTGGTGGTGGGGGCTTTCGGATATGCTGTGGATCCTTGATGTGAAGGTAGAGCACGTTGTGCAAGAACGTGCACGGCGTGTGTCATCTTGTGTTCAGCCATTCCTTCAGTCTGAGGTGTCAGGTTAAGATCAAGGTTGCTGCGTTCCACGTCCTCCATTACTTGATCAACAGGGTCATGGTTGCTTTGTGGTTTGGTAGCTGGCTGTGAGATTACTTGGAGCACATGCGGTGGCAGTCCATGGTACAGCCAGCGATCACCTCTTTGCATGACTGCACAACATACTCGTTTGGCTCTGAGTTGTGAGCTTTGAGCTGAGCTTCCATGGTCACTGTATTGCAGTAACACATGCAGTGCATGCAAGTCCATAGGACCAGCAGATACAGCTTCTTTTTCAGTGGCTGGTGCGGATACTACAGTGTTTGTGCGAAGGACGATAGAATAACATGTTGCTCGTGCCCAAAATGATTCTCTTTTGTAGATAAATCTGAACCCGAAAAAGGGTGTAAAGCAGATTTTCCACTTCCTAGCTGCCAGATTGGTGGATGGGAAACAAACAACGAGCTAGCGCGTCTTGAAGAATTTCTAGATACTGACTGGCCACACATAGATTACAATTATCATTCAGGGGACGAGGCGAGTTGTCAACAATTATGTCTTGCTGATTGCTTCTGTGCTGCGATCACTTATGAAAATAATAATTGTTGGATGAAGAGACATCCTCTGCAAAATGGAGTAAGAAAGGCGAATTTCACTGGAAAAGCCTTCCTAGAAGTTCCTGAAGGAAAAGTTAAGTAAGACCAGTCAACTCTGGATCTTGTCATGGTAATTCTCCTTGGCAGCTCTGGCTTCCTTAATATCCTTCTTTTCATATCTGTTTCTGCAGCTCTTTTCTTTATACACCGTAAAATGCAAAATTCAGTAGATGTTGCAAACATATCTTCCATGAGCATCAGAAAATACACGTATAAAGCGCTCGAAAAAGCAACTGGTGGCTTTAAACAAATACTGGGCAGGGGTGTTTCTGGAAAAGTCTACAAGGGTTCCTTGAATTGGATCGCAAGAGACTTATTGCAGTTAAGATGTTAGATGGCACAGCAGAGGAAGGTGAGAAGGAATTCAAAGCGGAGGTGAGTGCCATATGTCAGACCCATCATAAAAACTTGGTCCGTTTGCTTGGTTACCGTATGAAGGCAGCTACCGGCTTCTGGTTTATGAGTACATGAGCAACGGCTCTCTTGCCACCTTCTTGTTTGTTGGGATTTCCAGGCCTCATTGGAACCAAAGAGTGCAGATTACTTTGGGAATTGCAAGAGGTCTAATGTACTTGCATGAAGAATGCAGCACCAGATCATTCGTTGTGACATAAAACCCCAAAACATACTCTTAGATGAGAACTTCACCCCAAGGATTTATGATTTTGGATTAGCAAAGCTTTTGTACAACAAGCAAAGCAAAATCCAAACCCAAAAAAGAGGGAAAATTGGGTATTTTGCACCAAAATGATTTTAAAAAGCATCAATTTCAGTAAAGATTAATGTTTATAGCTTTGGAATAATGTTACTTAAGATCATTCGTTGCAAAACTACTGTGTCATTCACCATAGGGAGCACAGAGGAGGCATTAATAGATTGGGCTTATGAATGCTACAAGGAGAAAAGATTAGATAAGATGGTGGAAAATGATGAGGCTAGGGATGATATGGGGAGGGTGGAGAGATTGGAAATTATTGTAATTTGGTGCATTCAATAGAATCCTTCACAGACCCACAATGAAGAAGGTTACACAAATGCTTGAAGGAATGATTGATGTCTTTATGCCCCTATGTCCTACCTTGTTTGTCTCTCGTCCTCCACTAATTATCTCTAAGTGTATGTAATATTAGATACTATACTTCTTGCTTTAGAAATTGATGTCAATAAATTTTAATCGAAGCTTTTACATGTTTCGATTGGAAGATTTTAACTTATAAGTTAAGGGTTTTGTTTTATTAATTATGTGGTCAAAATTGAGAAGATGAATAAAATTACAGTTTTATATTTAAGAGCAAAATAAAAGTCTTATCAATTATTATTTCTTTCAATTTGCCATTAAATATAACCTTTGAGAATTTCTTTGTATATACTAAAGATGACAACTCTTTAGTCAATGAAAATCCAAAAAATGATAGATTATTACTTCATAAAGATTGATTTGTCGTGAATCACATAAATTTTTGGTATTTATTTGTATTTGCTATGTATTGATTACTAGATGATCTGCACTAAGCTCCCAACAACAGTTATGAGAATCCTGCTATCTCCCAAAACATCAGAAGAAGCAAGAGGAGGCAGGCATTGAAAAAGGAGACAGTTAGGGAGGTGGCTTCCGAGTGGAGGAGGGAGCATGAGTGTGCTGTTATCCATTCATGTTGTCATGTCTATAGCTGAATATGAATAATGCTAGTCCAAATAGTATAAAAAATTTAGCTCTCTTGACAAAGATCATCATCCATTAGACAAAACCAAGTGGTAATCTCATTAATATAATTATCGTAACTCAATGAGTTTTATCCTTTCTTAATATAACCAACTTGTAACAAGGGTTGTAATTTTTAATGCCCCCTTCACTCTAAGCTTGAGAACGCCGCAAAAATTTTATACTCCACAAGCATGGGACAATTTATTCATATTAGAGAATTCCAAGACAAAAATTTAAACAACATAGGACATATACAATTTTCACGTTGGCTAAACTCTCTCTCTCTTCTCAGATAGCTTAGCTGCTTCATTGATTTCTGTAAATTTCCTTCATGACTTATCAAAATCCCACCTTATTAACATATTTCCAATCTCAATGAATTAAAGTTAGAACTGGACAGTGGCGGGAAAACCGTGAAAAGGTGCGGCAAGGGAGGAAGAAAGAGGTTAAACAAAAATATGATTTTATTGATGATTCTCGTCTTACTTACAAACCTAATCAAAAAATTGGTTTAGACAAGTTTTAATCAAAATTAGAATTAAAAGAAAACAACCTGTGCGAAAGAGGCGGCGCTGGGCGTGAAGCGACGCAGCAAGACGGCATAACTAGCGGTGAGTATGTTAATCTTTTGCTTCTAGAAGAACAAGACTTTATCATGCAATGCGACTACTTAGAGACACCACCAATAGACAAATAAGGTTCTAATCAAGTCGACCTTTTTGAACTTGAATTACATAATTGAATGGTTCCTAATAATAGGAACTACTTTTTGTTATGAACTGGTAAAATATCACAAGTTCTACGGTGTTTAGAGATGAAAGTAGAGCTATGTTTGATTTATCAATAATCAACCACTTGGTCCACATGGAAAATTAAAAAATACTTGAGTACAAATTTCCATTTAGCTTTGTGTTTATTATGATCGATTTGAATTTTTTTCACTTTTTACTTTCATGCTTTCTTTTATAAATAACATTGAAAGAATATACCAACTACAACAAAAAAATATATAAAAAATAAAAACCAATTTAATAGTTCAATCTCTTACGTTTTTTATGGGCAATCATAAGTTTCATACAAACCAAAAATAAAAAATTGTTATTAGATTTGAAAAGGTTCGATGATTTTTCTAAGAGGAATAATGGTCCTATATTTGGACATAAAGAATGAAATCTTACAAAATAGTCAATAAACACCGAAATCAGTGGTGAGTAGATGTTGCTTAGGACATTTTTTGTCTCAAGTTTGATACCTTGAAGCTATTTGAGTGAGTGTGTGAGTTAAAAAATAAATAAAAAATCTTTAGAGAAAGGAATTCTCTAATATACCCAATTATCTTGTTTTAGGATCTTCACACACTATCTCAGATTATCAGTTTCTCCCACTTTTGGAACATCTGCTTGTATTTATGTATGTCCCTAGCCCCTTTTCTATGAAATATGTACAAGGTATCTCATTTATTGAGTCTTTGGCCTTTGATGGACTTACCTTCTTTGAGCCACCTTTCTTGACATTTTGAGTCTTATAATTGTTTTGTAGTATGAAATTTCACTAACTTAAAGAATCTTAAATGTCGTGAGACATATTTGGATTACCACTTAACTATTCATTACTTCTCACATGTTCCAAGTTCTAGATTTAGAAATTCTTTTGCTACATGCAGATATGATACACTGTGCTTAGCAATAATCAAATACCGCTTCAAGTAAAGTCTACTGCTTGTCCGATGCTAGCGGGAAAGTTCCTTGAAGCTGCATTCGAGATATCGCAAGAGCTTCGAGAAAGCTCCAGAATTCAGACAAGCTCTTTTTATTTTAACGCTAAGGTTCAATGCATGCTTCTGAGTCATGAAACTTGACCCAGATTTCAGTTTAGTCACCCTATCCATCCTAATCATAACAGACCCAGATAGCCAAAAGTCACCCAGGATCAATCAAGGGGATCTCTTTTTCAAATTCCTGCAACTTGAGACATTCACATCTGGAACAACCTTCCGTATTGGAAGGTCGAAGCTTGAAAGTTATGTCGTGGAATATGGAATAGGAAAAGTCCGAACCCTGTTTCTTGAGAAATCAGCTTAAATGAAATTCTTGGCTCTGTACAAGATGCTCACAAAGGAATCGGTGCAAAGAAGCTCGTTCCAAGGAATAGTATGCAGACTATATTCCATTTTATAGTCAATGTCAAATATGGTTTCTTGACTGCTTGGTATCTGATGCACGCTCTGAATCAAGTGCAGGGTCAGCACCCCCCGTCTTCCCTGGGTTGGTTTTGTCAACATTCTTTGTGTAAAAAGAATTCATATCTGCCTCTGTTCATATCTCATTAATGAGTCTTCGGTCTTTTATGAATTGATCTTCGTGGGCCACCTGTATTAATGTTTAGAGTCTTTGCAGTACAGGGAAAGGCGTTCGGCATGTGTAAGATATTTGTTTGTGGAGACCACGTGTCAGATGTTTGTGGTGAGACTGGAATCTTTGTTGTTGTATTTTGAGGTTATATCATAAAGAATGGGAGCCAGGCAGACGGGTTTATTGCGTAAAATTATAAGTTTCAGCACCCTTTTGATATTATAGGTGTTAACGTCCCTTAGATGCTAAAGGTCTCAGTGCCCTTTAAATGTTGAATCTTTACCTTTACCATCACGCAAAATCGTAAGCAAGCCACCAAGTTACAATTAGCCTTTGCAACAAACCAAGAAATAATCCTAACATCGCCCTATATTGACACAAAAATGAAATGAAATTTCTCAAAAAAGAGAGAATTCTGTCGTTTATCCAATTATCTTGTTTTATGATCTTCGCAAACTATCTACAACTAGCAATTTCCCCCGCTGGTGGAAAACCTATTACTGAACAAAGTAATAAAGAAGATGACAACAGAGTGATGTTGGAACCGTGGTATTTGAATATCCTTCATGCTATCTTCTGATTCTACGCGGTTCCAAGGCTTCACCACAATTAAGGAGTTGTGTAGCAAAGTGCTTGCATGGCAAGTTGATGGGCTGCCATCTTGGACGTTTGGCGCTTCCAGGCTTATCACTTGTTTGAATATCGGCCGAGGTAGGCTCTTTACTCTTACAGCTTGACTGCTCGGTATCTGTTTCACATTCTAAATCAATTGCAGAGTCTGCACGTTCTGTGTCCACTAAGTTGGTTTGGTCGACATTCTTTGCCTAAGAAAAATTCGTAGCTGTCCCTGTTCATATCTCATTGAGTGTTTGATCTTTCATGAATTGATCTTCTTTGGCCACCTGTGATGACTTTCTAAGTTCTGTAACTGTCGAGTGGTGTGAAATTTGACATATTTGTGCCGAACATCACAAGGGACGACGATGATCGTGATGAAATTGGTAGTTGGACATGGAGGACTCTTGGAGAAGAGCATAAAACCGAGAATATGCGGGGGATTCTCGAGGACAATATGGGAGACTTCAAGTTGTCGCGGAGCATGACATGTTGATTCTCAATGTCTTCTGAAAGGCGAAGTGCAAACACAAGCTCCTTTGGAGATAAGTACGTAGATGCGGTCAAAGAATTGAAAAGAAAAGGACAAAGTAACTTGACACATATTTCAGTTTAGTCACTTGTCCATCTGATATGCCAACATTGCGAAATAATTTTTGTATTAGAATTTCTCATATTGTTGGTAATCTTTTGTAGAATTAACTATACATAAAAGTATTATATTATTTCTTACAAGATGGATTTGAAGAAAAAATTAATATTTTAACACCATATTGAAGTTCACTATTTAAGTCATTAAATATTGCTATAACCTATAATTCAAGTACGTGATTTTACTTATCTTATAACTAACGAAGGGAGAGTGTAGAAATCTTAAATCACTTATAACAGGATATAAAATTCTCTCTATATATGAAAAAAGTATTCCCGTATGTGTTAGTTTCAAAGATAAAATGAAGTCTTTAAGGATCTATGGTATTGTGCTTCTTGAAGAGGCATCCACATCTGGAATAACCTTGCGTATTGGAAGGTCGAAGCTTGAGTTATATTTTCTTTTATTAGTGGAGGTGCGACGACTTGGACAGAAGACTTTGTGGTCGGAAGTCTTGAATATACCAGGTAGTTAAGCACCGTTTTGTTTACTCAACCCCCTGAAAACTCAAAACCCGAAAGCATTTCCATCTATATATGTCGTTCTGGGTTCTTTCTTTGCCACAAACCCATATTCATGCAATGTCTTCTCTGAGTTCTCCTCGTTTGTGTTATCTGTTGCTTCTGCTTCTTCCTCTCCTACCCACTGTTTTCACCTTCACCCAAAATGATTGTCAAACTAGGCCGGAATCATTAGTTGCAGAGAATGCATCGTCACCATGGACGTCGCCTTTAGGTGAATTTGCCTTGGGATTCCACCCTGTTGATGATCAGAAGAATTTCCTGCTTGCAGTTTGGTTTAATGAAGTGGAAGATCGAACAATAGTTTGGTCTGCAAATAGTGACAAACCAGCACCACCGTCATCTAAATTTAAGCTGAATAGCGCTGGCGTGTTTGTACTTAGTGATTCAAACGGCAAGGAGTTATGGAGGGCTAAAACCAACGGCAGCAAATCTGCTTGTGCAGTTATTCTGGACACTGGAAACTTTGTGATTCTGGACGAGAATTACAGTCCTGTATGGGAAATCTTCAGACTGCCTACTGATACAATCTTACCTGGCCAGATACTACGCATGCCCACCTTCCTCAAGTCTCGCCGGTCAAAGACAGATTAGCTGCTCGCGATTTCCAGCTCCGTTTGCAGGAGGATGGCAACTTGGTGCTTTATCTAATTCGTACACCAGATGAAAGAGATATTAGAGCTTATTGGGCGACCGGGACAGTGAACTGGACATCACAGCTGATCCTAGACGAGGCGGGCAGCATTTACCTCAGAGATGAGGTGAACACATCAACAAAATTCAGCATTGCTCAAGATGATAACTCAAACCAAATGTTCTACTACATGGCTAGGATTGATGATGACGGAATCTTCAGATTATGATGGCAGCCATCGGCTTCTGGTTTACGAGTACATGAGCAATGCCTTTCTTGCCACCTTCCTGTTTGTTGGGATTTCCAAGCCTCATTGGAACCAAAGAGTGCATATTGCTTTTGGAATTGCAAGAGGTCTGATGTACTTGCACGAAGAATGCAGCACTCAGATCATTCATTGTGACATAAAGCCTCAAAACATACTCCCAGATGAGAACTTCACACCAAGGATTTGTGATTTTGGATTAGCAAAGCTTTTGTTGGCCAACCAAAGCAAAATCCACACACAAAGAAGAGGGACAATTGGGTATTTTGCACCAGAGTGGTTCAGGAAAGCATCGATTTCAATTAAGGTTGACGTTTATAGCTTTGGAGTGATGCTTACAGATCATTTGCTGCAAAACTAGTGTGTCATTTGCCATGGGGAACGAGGAGTCATTAATAGATTGGGCTTATGAATGCTACAAGGAGAAAAGATTAGAAAAGATGGTGGAAAATGATGAGGAAGCAAGGAATGACATGGGGAGGGTGGAAAGGCTAGTAATTACTGCAATTTGGTGCATTCAAGAGGATCCTTCACTGAGACCCACAATGAAAAAGGTCACACAAATGCTTGAAGGAATGGTTGATGTATTTGTGCCCCCACGCCCTTCTTTGTTTGTCTCCCCTCCACCAATTATTACTTCATTTAAGCATTTTTAATAGTTGATATTGTACTTCTTGCTTTAGAAATCAGTTCTAGTAAAAGCTTAGGCTATAGATTGCATGCTTCAATAAGAGTTTTTACATGTTTTAATTGATCCATAAAGACTAGTGTGCTTTGGAAGATTTTAACTTGCTTAGAAGTGAAGGATTTCAATTTTTTAGTTGTAGATTTGAAATCGAAAACATGAATAAAATTATAGTTTCATATTTAACAGCATAATAGCAGTTTTATCAATCAGTGTTTCTTCCAATTTGCCTATAAATATAAGCTTTGAGAATTTTTCTATAACGTGCTATTTTATAAGTTGCGGACTGCTATGTGTGTATAGGCTCTAGTTGTCCATGGGCTAATTATGTAGTAGTGGGTCCGTTAGAGTAGTAGAGTGGAAGGAGCTTTGCATGTGTAAGATATTTGTTTGTGGAGACCATCTGTCGGATGTTTGTGGTGAGTCTAGAATCTTTGTTGTTGTATTTTGAGGTTGTATAATAGAGAATGAGAAGGCAGACGGGTTTATTGCAGGAAATTACAAGTTTCAGTGCCCTTTTGATATTATAAGTGCTAACGTCCCTTAGATGCCAAAGGTTTCAGTGTCCTTTAAATGTTGAATCTATACGTTTAACATCATGCAAAATCGTAAGAAGCAGGCCACCAAGTTATAAACCGGTGAAGTCCTTTGCAACCAAAACAACTGATTATTACAAACCAAGAAAATGATCCAAACATCGTCCTATATTTGCACAAAGAATGGAATTTCTGAAAGGAGAGAGAATTCTATCGTTTATCCAGTTATCTTGTTTTATGATCTTCACAAACTATCTACAACTATCAATTTCTCCCACGGGTAGAACACCTGTTACTGAACAGACAAAGTAATAAATAAGATGACAACAGAGTGATATTGGAACCGTGGTACTTGAAGATCCTTCATGCTATGCTCTAATTATACATGGTTCCAAGGCTTCATCATGATTCATGAGTTGAGGCAAAGTGCGTGCATGGCAAGTTGATGGGCTGCCGTCTTGGACATTTGGCCCTTCCAGGGTTATCACTTGCTTGAATATCAGCCCAGGCAAGCCTTTTACTCTGACAACTTGATTGCTCGGTGTCTGTTTCACATTCTAAATCAAGTGCAGAGTCTGCACGTTCTGTGTCCACTTAGTTGGTTTGGTCAACATTCTGATAGGAAAAACGACGTATAACGTTTCCCACTTTGATTGAACCTGTGAGGAAATACTAAAACACTAATGATGTATTTGAATCACAAGTAGAATAAGCAAATATCACACTCAACACAAAAGAATTTCTACGTGGAAAAACCCCTCCAATGTGAAGGATAAAAAAATTACGGGACCGATCACGGAGTCCACCCAAATCTCCACTATATAAATCGTTAGGTTACAACCCAATCAAGTCCTTAACAATAGCAATAGGACTAAGATTTACTGATTCAACAATAATAGAATCACCAATGAATAGTGAAGAACAAGTTGTAAACAACAACTTAACCAAGAAAAGTTGGAGAAATATCACCCAGATTTTTTACCAAGATCTGCTGACTTCAAGAGTTCCAAACAACGATCCAACCGTTCACAATGAAGAACACCCAATCCCGAACCTGCTGACAAAAAATCAGCTCAATCAGACTATGGATCAACCTTGATCAGACGTTTGATCAACTGCTGTGCAGGGCCTCTAATTCCTGCGAAATTCTGCTCTTTTCTTTTCTCTCTCTCTTTTCTTTTTGACGGCCACTCACCTCTTCTCCTTTAAAGAAAAAACCCTATATTTTTCTTTTTAAACCTTATGGCCACATTACCCTAATTGGACCCAATAATAAGTCCCCGAATATGGGCTGGGCCAACCCAACAATTCTCCCCCTCCAGCCCAAATGAGGGAGATTCCATATGTCAATTTCTCAAGCACAATCCAAACCGGCCTCATGCCGACAAAACTCAAACTTTTCTCGCCATAGAGCCTTTGTCATCATATCAGAACCATTATCCTCAGTATATACCTGTTCAAGTGCAACCTCTTTGGTTTCCATGATATCTCGTATCCAATGATACCTTACATCAATATGCTTTGACCTTTGATGAAAAGTAGAGTTTTTAGCAAGACGTATAGCACTTTGACTATCACAAAATAGCACATACCTTTCTTGCACGAAACCAAGTTCTTTTATGAATTCCTTCATCCAAAGCAACTCTTTACATGCTTCCGTTGCTGCAATAAATTCTGCTTCTGTTGTAGATAGAGCAATACATTTTTGTAATCTTGATTGCCATGCCACAGCTCCTCCTGAAAACTTAATCAAGTAGCCTGAAGTAGATCTTCTATTATCAATATCTCCTGCCATGTCAGAATCTGTATATCCCACAAGAATAGGCTTATCACTCCCAAATGAAAGTTTCAAACTAGAAGTGCCTCGAAGATACCTTAGAATCCACTTCACTGCATTCCAATGTTCTCTTCCAGGATTAGAAGTAAATCTGCTAACTACTCCAACTGCATGAGCTATATCTAGCCTTGTACAAATCATTGCATACATTAAACAACCAACAGCCGAAGCATAAGGAACTCTTTCCATATCTTTTCTATCTTCCTCATCTGTAGGACATTGTTTCTTACTAAGCTTAAAGTGTGTAGCAAGAGGCGTGCTCACCACTTTAGCTTTATCCATACAAAACCTTTGAAGCACTTTCTTAATGTACTCCTCTTGAGACAACCATAACTTCTTGGCTTTTCTATCACGACTAACTCTCATACCAAGAATTTGCTTCACTGAGCCTAAGTCTTTCATTGAGAATGACTTACTTAACTCCTGCTTCAACTTTTCAATTCTTGCAGCATTTTTACCAACTATAAGCATGTCATCTACATAAAGCAGTAGAATGATAAAGTCATCATCTGAGAACTTCTGCACAAACACACAATGATCAGAATTTGTCTTCTTATAGGCTTGCTCCCCCATAAAAGACTCAAATTTTCGATACCATTGTCTCGGTACCTGTTTTAAGCCATATAAACTTTTCTTTAACTTGCAAACATAGTTCTCTTTACCTTTTTCTTCAAAACCCTCTGGTTGCTCCATATAAATTTCTTCATTTAGGTCACCATGAAGAAAAGCAGTCTTTACATCCATTTGCTCAATTTCAAGATCAAGACTGGCAGCCAATCCCAAAACCACTCGAATTGAGGACATTTTCACAACAGGTGAGAAAATCTCATCATAATCAATTCCCTTTTTCTGACTGAAACCTTTAACAACTAGTCTGGCTTTGTATCGGGGTTGTGAAGAATTTTCATCATGCTTCAATCTATAAATCCAACGATTCTTCAAAGCTTTCTTGCCCTTAGGCAATGTCACTAACTCAAATGTTTGATTATCATGCAAAGATTTCAACTCATCTTGCATTGCATCAACCCATTTTTTCTTATCCACATCCTCTGCTGCTTCTTCAAAGCTCTCAGGCTCACCTGCATCAGTCAACAATACATACTCCTCAGTAGAGTATCTAGAGGATGGATGGCGATCTCTAGTAGACCTCCTCAATGGTGGAACTGAAGATAGATTCTGCTGAACATCAACAACATTATCTGTCTAAGTGTCACTATTATCTGCAACCTGTTGGTCATTCTGAACCTGATCATGAACATCATGCTGAATATCACTCTCAACTTGTTCTGGCAACTGTCGCTGTAAATTATTTGAAGGAATTAGATCAATATCAATACCAATCTTAGAGCCTTGTGACATATTCTTCTCACTCTGGCCAATATCTGTCATATTTTGATTCTCAAAAAATACAACATCACGACTCCTCACAATTTTCTTCACAGCTGGATCATAACACCTGTAGCCAAATTCATCAGAACCATAACTAAGAAATATACATTCTCGTGTCTTGACATCTAACTTAGACCTCGCATCCTTTGGAATATGAACAAATGCTTTGCAACCAAATACTCTTAGATAGTTATAGGAAACATCCTTGCCAAACCAAACTCTATCTGGCACATCACCATCTAAAGCAACAGTTGGAGATAGATTGATAACATAAGCTGCTATAAGTAATGTCTCACCCCAAAATGTCTTTGGCAGGTTAGCATTTGAAATCATGCATCTAACTCTCTCAACCAATGTCCTGTTCATTCTTTCTGCTATACCATTCAACTGAGGTGTTTTTAGAGGTGTCTTCTGATGTCGAATACCATGTTGCCTACAATACTCATCAAATGGTCCAATGTACTCACCACCATTGTCTGATCGAATGCATTTCAACTTCTTTCCAGTTTGCCGCTCTATTGAAACTTGAAACTGCTTGAACACATCTAGCACTTGATCTTTTGACATCAAAACATAAACCCAAACCTTTCTTGAGTAGTCATCAATAAAGGTCACAAAGTAGGATGCTCTACCAAGCGTCCTCGGGTTAACTGGGCCACAAACATCTGAGTGTACTAACTCCAAGAAATCTGATTTTCTTGAAGGAGGGTGACTATAGAATGAAACCTTTTTCTGTTTTCCAACTAAACAATGTGCACACTTCTCAAGTTTTGCACTCTTAATCCCAGATAGCAAGTTCTTCTTTGCCAATACATTCATGCCTTTCTCGCTCACCTTAACCTTTTGCGCCATAAAGCACTTGCATTCCCATCTTCCACTACATTACAAGTGTCCTTGGAAATCTTGGCCTGAAACAAATACAAAGAAGACTCTTTCTTGCCTCTAGCCATAACTAATGAACCCTTAGTAAGTTTCCATTGTCCATTATTGAAGATATTGCAAAAACCTTCATCATCAAGTTGTCCGGTAGAAATCAAATTCAAGCGAATTTCTGGTACATGTCTAACATTCTTGAGAACCAACTTGGATCTATTACGAGTCTCCAAGCATACATCTCCCATACCTGCAACTTTAGCCAAACAATCATTGCCCCCATCTTCAATGTGCCAAAGTTTCCAGGAGTATAAGAAGTAAAGAACTTCCTCTTGGAAGTAATATGAAGAGAAGCACCACTATCAATTACCCAACTTGTCTCATTGCTTGCAAAATTCACATTATCATCATAGCACACAATAACAAGTTCATTAGTAGTTGCTGCAACTCGATCATCATCATTGTTGTCCTTCTTCTCCTCACTTTCATTAACTTTCTTCTTCTCATTTCTACCTTTACCATTCTTCTTTTCATTTTTCAGCTGGAAGCAATTTTTCTTGATATGACCCATCTTGCCACAATGATGGCACTCTACATTTTTATGCCATGATCTAAACTTACTTCGACTTTTGTTATAACCTCTCGGACCTCTACTATGACTTCTCCCCCTGTTTTCAACAACCAAAGCTTCAGAATGAGACAAATAACCCTGACTCTTTCTTCTCATCTCTTCATTCAAAATACTAGTCTTGGCAAAATCCATAGTGACAATACCATCGGGAGCAGAGTTACTCACTGACATACGAAATGTTTCCCAAGATTCTGGTAAAGTACCAAGTAACCAAAGTCCTTGTACTTCGTCTTCAAACTTCATATTCATGCCTGAAAGTTGATCTAACATTCCCTGAAACTCATTCAAATGATCAGATATGGATTGCCCATCTTTGTATTTCAAGCTAATAAGTTGCTTAATCAAATACATCTTATTATTTCCAGTCTTTCGAGCATACAAGGATTCAAGCTTATTCCATAGAGTCCGAGCATGTGTTTCTTTACTAATGTGATTCAAAACATTCTCATCTACAAATTGTCGAATGAACCCGCATACAATTTTATGCTCAAGAGTCCAATCGGCCTCACTCATGTTGTCTGGTCTAGTTTCACTAAACACCGGTAAGTGCCAACGCTTCACATAAAGCAAATCTTCCATCTTACCCTTCCAAACATGATAATTTCGTCCATTCAAACTAATCATCCTGTTAGTGCTTAGTTCCATCGTTCAATCAAATCCAAAGATAAATAAAACAACCACAACCTAAGCTCTTGATACCACTCTGATGGGAAAAACAACGTATAAAGTTTCCCACTTTGATTGAACCTATGAGGAAATACTAAAACACTAACGATGTATTCGAATCACAAGTCAAATAAGCAAATCACAATCAACACAAAAGAATTTCTACGTGGAAAACTCCTTCAATGTGAAGGATAAAAAACCACGGGACCGATCACGGAGTCCACCCCAATCTCCACTATATAAATCGTTAGATTACAACCCAATCAAGTCCTTAACAATAGCAACAGGACTAAGATTTACTGATTCAACAATAATAGAATCACCAATAAATAGTGAAGAACAAGTTGTAAACAACAACTTAACCAAGAAAAGTTGGAGAAATATCACCCAGATTTTCGACCAAGATCTGCTGACTTCAAGAGCTCCAAACGACGATCCAACCGTTCACAATGAAGAACACCCAATTCCAAACCTGCTGACAAAAAATCAGCTCAATCGGACCATGGATCGACCTTGATCAGAGGTTTGATCAACTGCTGCACAGGGCCTCTAATTCCTGCGAAATTCTGCTCTTTTCTTTTCTCTCTCTTTCTTTTTGACGGCCACTCACCTCTTCTCCTTTAAAGAAAAATCCCTATATTTTTCTTTTTAAACCTTAGGGTCACATTAGGACCCAATAATAAGTCCCCGAATATGGGCCGGACCAACCCAACAATCAGACCGGTAACAAATGGTATCGGAGCAGTTCCGGCCTGGGGAACTGCCCATCAACATGTGGGTTTAAGGCGCAGCCTGAAGACCTTGCAGAGATCAAAGCTGTGTGTGTGCAAATGCTGAATATTAACTCAACGATGGAAACTGACTTGAAGTCGATGCGCACACATCTACAGGAATTGCGTAAGGAGAGGCAAGAGGAAGCAGCTCGGGAGCAAGCAGAAAAAGAGCTGAAGGCGAGGGAAGAGAAACCGGAACTTTTAGTTCCAGTACTCGAACTGAAGGCACCTGAGATGAAGCCACTTCAGCCGATTGATCGACAAGCGGGCCATTGTAAGGCACCAGCGCGACGCGTGGGGGGCTATCGTCGCAGTGCAGTGAGAAGGCTCAACTTGGGCGCTGCCTGGAGAAGGCCAATCAGACGTCAACCTAGTCGCCCAAGTCCTCATCGGAAACACCGAGGCAAAGAGCAGTGGAGTAAACAAAAAAGCCGTGGTGTGGGTGAGCTGCAACAGAAATGTTGCGCTTCAGATCCAAGCGGTTGGGTGCCGAACAGACCTCCACACGCCAATCAGCAGGGGAGCCGACCTCCCGATCTGTTGGTTGGGTTGGTAACTGGAGCACCGTTCCACCGGGTGCGGCCGCCGAAGCATCGCTCGCAACAATTTCAGCAAGCCCAGTGCAGTAGAAGTGCTGTCAAACAGAGAACAAGGCAAGGGTGGAAGCGAGTGCACAAGAAGTATTATCGGGATAAGCAACGGAAGAAAAATAGTGAGGTTGCCCTTGCCAGTTCGACTGGCTTTGGTGAAGGGAAGGGATTAGCGAGAAGGGTGAAAAGGTCTAGTGGGTCTAAGGGAGTAGAGGCTAATTCTAGGAAGAAAACTAAGAGGGAGAGTGTTATTATGTCTAATAGTAGTGTGGAAGAAATTAATGGAAGTGATTGGGGTGAAGAAGGCAATAATGGGATCGGAAATAGTTTGGGATTGAAGAATATTGATGGTTCAGAGAGGGCTCAGAATGTGGTTTGTACTGTGGATGGTGATAGCGAAGTGTGGATTGATTCGGATAATTCAGAGGGGGATGAGGATGATGGCAATGGTATTTCAAATGATTCAACTTGGTTGGGAACGTTGTTGGAATTGCTCTCTGGTGAACCCAATGTGAAGGAAGATGGACTTCAAAGGTTTGACAGAGGAGAATCTGTCTTTGAGCTGTTTGATCAAATGCAGAAAAAGGGAGCTACACCTAGTCTTTTAGTCTATAACTCATTGAGGACCGAGTCAACTAGGAGAAGGAAGCTTTCATTAACTTTTAGTCTTTGGTTGAATTATCGGAGGAGCTTTCCAGGTTGGGAAGAGGAAACCATCAAAGCAGTAAAGGAACATTTTCAGAAAAGAAAGGAAAAGGCGGTACAAGGAATTTTCGAAATGGATTCCAAAATGAAAGGTTTTGATCAAGCCCCATCTACCATTTTGTTCATTAGGTGGTATCGGGCATGGAAGCAGTTCGCACTATTGTCAGACTCCTCCCTCTTCATGCCCATGGGGTTTGGTTTCCTCTGGGAGGTGCTAGAGAACCTTTTCGTACTGGACATTGTTGGGCAGATGTTCTCCCTTATCATGCAGTGTTTTTTAGTAACGGAGGACTTGGAGAGTATAATGGAGCTTCAATGTTTTTTGGAAATCCCGTGGTCCACTAGGCCCAGCAAAGGTAAGTTTTTTGGCATTGAAATTGGTTTTTCTTATAATACTACAGCTCATGGGTGGAAATTAGGAAATGGCTTTAATTGGCGTATCTTAGAACGAAACCCCATTTTGGTCCTTAATGGATATTGTGGGACCTTAGACTATGCCGAGGTGGTGTTTGGACTGGGGGCTGAACTAGATATTATGTTTAGGACCGATGATAAATGTTGGGCTGTTTGTGGAAGACACCTCCTACACAGCAACTGGATCTGGAAATTATGAGATTGAAGAGGAAAAGAGAGGACTTCCACTCAAGGAGTCCTTTTTAAATAATTTTCACAGTTCTGAAAATTATGTAGTTCACGTTGCAATCTTTCCATTTCTCATTCTAGCATTACTGAGGAATGAAGGGGATGAAACAAAGTGGGAAGTCTCTCAAGACATAACTCTTATGACCCTTGGAATATGGGCATTCATGTCCTTAATTGTTGACATTGTTGTGGAAGAAGGACCAAAAGGAACCAATGGTGGGCCTGGAATTGTTGCAAATTTCTTATTGGTAGAGTTAAGTATAATTAGAGAGGGCAGAATTATTAATGGTGGTTCCCATGCTATTTACTTCACGGATTTGCATGTCCTGGATTTGCAAACAAAGGAGGGGTCAAGACCCATGCGAAAAGGCGAGTTACTAATTGTGCAGACCGGTCATACAAGGGTTGCAGTAGGAGAGGATGGGTTCGTTGTTATGGGCGATAAAAATATGAGTGGAACTAAAGCTTTATTATGGTCTGGAAAAGGAATACAAAAGCTTTGTTGCGAGACCTTGGATCCTCCTAGAGCTCATGGAGTGAAGAATGCTTACTGTCTGCTGAACTTTGATGCCAATACCACAACAAATTATATTTTCCCTGCGGGAAAAATTCACAAGGATAGTCCTACTGCTAAATGCCTTCTTGAAAGTGGTGTGAATCTCAAGGACTTCAATTCTTATGGGAGTCGTGGCAATGATGAAGTGTTGGTCAGGAAAACTTTTGCCAATATTTGTCTTTTTAACAAGTTCTTGGATGGTGAAGTGGGTCCTAGAATATTGCACATACCAACGCAAGAGACACTCAAGGTCCTTGCACAACAAGCAAACAGAGGGGCACAATTGGATGGCAAGCTTTATACGTTAGAGCATGACATGCAAGCATTCCTTGAATTTCCTTGGATTTTATTTACATTAAGCTTTGTTGGTTTATCTTTATTTGAACCTGAGTTGTCAAACTCTTTTATTAAATATCTAGTTGTTAGATATCTTGTAAATTTTCAAAGCTTGAGGACAAGCTTTTTCTTTAAGGGGGATGGAATGTTACAAGTCTAGATTTGGGCCTAATGTATAGGCTTAGCCCAAGCCCATTAACCCCTTTTATAATCCGGTTTGATGTAATAGATGGGATAGCTTTTGGTTAATGAAAAAAAACTTGGAAGTTCCTTCCAATGGAGGTGGTGTTTCCCTTCAATGAGGCCAGAGGTGCCGTGTCTCCCTCTAATGAGACCGGAGGTGTTGGTCTCCCTCTGATGAGGCCAGAATCACGTTCTTTTTACAAGGGCCAAAACTGGTAGCCGCACCGTCTGTGATGTGGACACGTCCAAAGGCCAAGGAAATGAGAAAGCCCATGTTTTGTTGGTTCCTATGACAAGACATTGGGGTTACAATGTACTTCAATGGGTCCAAGCTCAAACAGAAGAATTCTGACTTATCTGGAGTTTCCATACCTATCAAGATTCGTATTGTTTTAAAATCCCTAATTTGTTGGGATCCTATCCCTGATTTGTTGGGATCCTATCTTAATTTGGTTAGTTTGAATTTTCCTCAAATTTAGGATTTGAGTTCTACTAGGATTAGCTTATCAGAGTTCTACCAAGATTAGCTTATCAGAGTTCTACCAAGATTAGCTTATCAGAGTTCTACCAGGATTAGTCTTAGCCGTCTATTTAAGGACATTGTTCCTTCAGTTGTAATCACAACCTTGAGAACCGTGAAGATTGAAAAGTTATTGAATTTCGTTTCCCTTAAGCTTTGCCCTTTAAATTTCATGCCTTTACTTTCCAGCCTTTTATATTCCAGTTATCTTAATTCCTGCACTTAAATTACTGCCTTTTACCTTTCAGTCATTTATTTTTCCAGTCATTATCTTTCCCGCCTTTATATTTCCGAATTGCCTTGTTATTATTCCTTTCCGATCTCTCCATAATTAAAAGCTCACTCCGTCGCCCATCGCCATCCGCATCAAGTG
The DNA here is from genome assembly GCA_028551485.1 of Casuarina cunninghamiana. Classification (NCBI taxonomy): domain Eukaryota; kingdom Viridiplantae; phylum Streptophyta; class Magnoliopsida; order Fagales; family Casuarinaceae; genus Casuarina; species Casuarina cunninghamiana. The sequence continues at coordinate 28,232,942 of CM052369.1, forward strand.
GTATCAGAGCCAAGGTTTTGGTGAGTGAGCTGTTCTAACATATTTGTTCATCCCATAAACTTGTTGTTTGATACCATCACCATGTCTCAAGAAGGAGATGGTTCTTCTCGTTCATCCTCGCCCACTCCACCCTGGCTAGCTGCCAATATGGTGCAGAAGAGTGAAATCGAGAAGGTGAGGGCTGATGTCCAAGAGCTCAAACTCTTAATTCAGCAGTATTTACCACCACAAACAACGCACCCGCCTTTCCAAACAACGTTACCACCACCCCAAGTATCTATACCACAGATACAAATGTCCATTCCTCAACCATTACTCACCCAACCACCAACCCAACCCTTTTTACCGAGAAGACCCACACCACGTGCCCCTCATTACCAACAATATAGACCATATCAACCACCTCAAAGTTCACAACCAACCTATGTACCCCCAACATATCAACCACCGCAGAGTTCACAACCAACCTATGTACCCCCAACATATGAACCACCTGGTTCACAACCAACCTATGTACCCCCAACTTATGAACCACCACAGCCTCATGTTGATGTTGAATCTGATGTTGATTCCGATGATGAAGATATTGGGAGAAGAAGAAGAGGGAGGCCAGAGGAAGATGATCGAAGCCTTCGTATAGACTTTCCTGAATTTGATGGCAGTCTGAACCCAGATGATTTTCTTGATTGGGTTTGCACTATGGAGAGAATCTTTGAATTCAAAGACTACAGTGAGGAAAAAAAATGCAAGGTAGCTATTCTCAAACTCAAGGATTATGCTTCTCTATGGTGGGATAATACAAGAAAGCTCAGGGAAAGAGATGGGCGAAGTAAAGTCAGAACCTGGGATAAGCTTAAGAAGCTCTTGACTAGGCGATTTCTTCCCAGAGAATACAAACAAGAGCTCTATCACAAGCTGCACACTTTCAAGCAAGAAAAAAGAAGTGTTGGAGAATACATCAGAGAATTTGATAAGCTAATGATCCGATGTGATGTTCCTGAACCAATAGAGCAGTCCATTGCCCGATTTCTTGGAGGCTTAAATCCAGATATTGCTCATATGGTTGATTTGCAACCTTATTGCTCTCTTGATGATGTGTACAAACTGGCTGTTAAGGTTGAGAAGCAAAAAACTACCTCCAGGGCCAAGTATTTTAGCAAAGGAGATTATGTTCAGAAGACTGCCTCAAACAACACCAGATATGGCTCTTTGAGTCAGGCTCCCAAGGAACTAGACAAGCCCAAAAACATGGAGGCCAAACATGGTGAGAGTTCTCGATCCACTGCCCCCAAAAGCGAACGGCCCCAAGTCAGATGTTATAAGTGCCAAGGAGTTGGCCACCTTCAAGCTAATTGCCCTAATCGAAGGGTAATGACGATGAAAGAATGGGAGGAAATTGGAGAAGTCTACCAGGTGGAGGAGCCACTAGAAGAAACAGAAGGAGAAGATTGCATAGTTGAACCAGATTCTGGTGAGCTTCTGGTCATTCGTCGTACTCTCTTTTCAAAGCTTAGTTCCCAAGATGAACAAAGAGAAAACATCTTCCAAACAAGGTGTACCATTGGGGGCAAGGTTTGTTCTATGATTATTGACAGTGGAAGTTGCACTAATGTGGCATCCACAACACTGGTCGAAAAGTTGAAGCTATCAACCTCTCCTCACCCACAGCCTTACAGGTTGCAATGGCTAAGTCAGGGCAACGATCTTCAAGTAAAGAGGCAAGTTTTAGTTTCTTTTTCCATTGGGCAGAATTATATTGATGAAGCCCTTTGTGATATTATTCCTATGGAAGCATGTCACTTGCTACTTGGAAGACCATGGCAGTTTGATAGGTTTGCAAAGCATGATGGGAGAAGCAACACTTATACCGTGAAGAAGAATGGCAAGCATATCACCCTTACACCCTTAAGCCCATCCCAGATCCATAAAACCTCAGCCCAAACAGAAAACATCCAAGAAAACCTATTCATCACCCAAACCAAACTCGAAAAAGCCATCCTTAAACATAAACCTATATATGCCCTACTTATGGTAGAAAGAAAGTTAGTAACTGAAGAGAGTATTCCCCACCCAAAGGTTCTACCACTCTTATCCGAGTATAAAGATGTCTTCCCAATTGACCTACCACCCGGTCTTCCACCCATCAGAGGCATTGAGCATCATATTGATCTTGTTCCAGGGGCTTCTCTACCCAACAAGCCTGCCTACCGTTGTAATCCTGAAGAAACCAAGGAGTTGCAGAGGCAAGTAGATGAGCTGATGAGAAGAGGGTATGTTAGAGAAAGCATGAGTCCCTGTTCTGTCCCAGCACTCTTGGTCCCCAAGAAAGATGGTAGTTTTCGGATGTGTGTTGACAGTCGAGCTATCAACAACATCACAATCAAGTATAGGTATCCTATCCCTAGACTTGATGATATGCTTGATGAAATTCATGGAGCTGTAGTCTTTTCCAAGATTGATCTGAGGAGCGGTTACCACCAAATTCGTATGCGGGAGGGTGATGAATGGAAAACTGCCTTCAAAACCAAGGGAGGCTTATATGAATGGTTAGTAATGCCTTTTGGATTGTCAAATGCTCCTAGCACCTTTATGAGACTGATGAATGAGATACTTCGACCATACCTTGGTAAATTCGTAGTTGTCTACTTTGATGATATTCTGGTCTATAGCCGAAGTATTGATGATCATGTGGAACACCTGAAAAAGATCTTTGACTTATTAAGGGAACAAAAACTATATGCAAAGATGGAGAAGTGTGAATTCATGAGTCCAAGTGTCGTCTTTCTTGGATATGTGGTATCTCAACATGGCATTGCAGTTGATCAGTCAAAAGTGGAGGCAATCAAGTCCTGGCCCATTCCAAAAACACCAACTGAGATTAGGAGCTTTCATGGCTTGGCTTCATTCTACAGGAGATTTGTTCATCATTTTAGCACCATCATGGCTCCAATCACTGAGTGTATGAAAAAGGGACAATTTGAATGGAATGAATCTGCAAGCAAAGCATTTGAAGTAATCAAACAAAAGCTTTGTACAGCTCCTGTTCTTGCTTTACCAGATTTTGATAAATTATTTGAAGTTGAGTGTGATGCTAGTGGTGTGGGAATTGGGGCTGTCTTGGTTCAGTCCAAGAAACCATTGGCTTATTTTAGTGAGAAGTTAGCAGATGCAAAAAAGAATTATTCAACCTATGACAAGGAGTTCTACGCAATAGTACGAGCTCTTGATCATTGGAACCACTACCTCCGACCGAAGCAATTTGTTCTTCACTCAGATCACCAAGCACTTAAGTATTTGAATGGCCAGCACAAACTCAACCCAAGGCATGCTAAATGGGTAGAGTTTCTTCAATCCTTTACTTTTGTTTCCCAGTACAAACCAGGAACTACTAATGTTGTGGCAGATGCTTTATCAAGAAGATATTCTTTGCTAACCATCTTGGATGCAAGGGTACTCGGATTTGAAATTATGAGAGAACATTATTCAGAAGATGAGGACCTACTTCCTATCCTGGCAGAATGTGCCAAAGGAGCTCATGGAGAATATATGGTGCAAGAAGGCTATTTGTTCAAGGGCAACCGGTTATGCATCCCTAAGAGTTCCTTTAGAGAATTGTTGATCAAAGAAACTCATGAAGGAGGTCTAGCTGGGCATTTTGGTGTGCACAAGACCTTGGAGATCCTTAAGGAGCATTTCTATTGGCCTAAAATGCAAGGGGACGTTTATGCCTTCATATCCCGGTGTGCTACATGTCAACGAGCTAAGATGCATTTCAAGCCTGGTCCCTATGCTCCATTACCAGTTCCAAACCAGCCATGGGAAGATCTCAGCATGGATTTTATTGTGGCTCTGCCTCGAACTCAAAGGGGAAAGGACTCCATCATGGTTGTCGTCGATCGATTCTCCAAGATGGGCCATTTCACTCCTTGCCACAAGACATACGATGCGATTCATATTGCAGATTTATTTTTCAGGGAGATTGTGAAATTACATGGTGTGCCAAGAACGATCGTTTCTGATAGAGATACCAAGTTTCTAAGCCACTTTTGGAGAACTTTGTGGGCCAAGCTCGGTACCAAGCTATTGTTTAGCACCTCTCACCACCCCCAGACAGATGGCCAAACAGAGGTTACCAATCGAACATTGGGGACACTTTTGAGAACCTTAGTGAGCAAGAATCTCAAGGATTGGGACATCAAGCTTGCACATGCAGAATTTGCCTACAATCGAGCTCCAAGTGCTACAACTGGTCATTCGCCATTTGAGGTAGTCTATGGGCTTAATCCGCTTACTCCTATTGAGTTATCATCTTTACCCATTGATGCCCGGATCAACTTCGATGCAAATGAGCGGGCCAAATTGATGAAAAATTTCCATGAAAAAATTCGAGTTCAGATTGAAAGAGCAAATGAGGTTTACAAAAAGAAGGCCAACAAGCATCGAAAACCATCAATTTTTAAACCCGGGGACCTCGTATGGGTACACTTACGGAAGGAAAGGTTTCCGACAAAAAGAAAGAGCAAGATCGCACCACGAGCTGACGGACCGTTCGAAGTACTTGCGCGGGTCGGAGATAATGCATACAAAGTGGACTTGCCAGGCGACTTTGGGGGAGTCTCAGCCACTTTTAATGTGGGAGATTTGTCTCCATATGTGACTAACAACAACCATTCGGATTTGAGGACAAATCCTCTCCAACCCGAGGAGACCTTGATGCGGATGGCGATGGGCGATGGAGTGAGCTTTTGATTATGGAGAGATCGGAAAGGAATAATAACAAGGCAATTCGGAAATATAAAGGCTGGAAAGATAATGACTGGAAAAATAAATGACTGAAAGGTAAAAGGCAGTAATTTAAGTGTAGGAATTAAGATAACTGGAATATAAAAGGCTGGAAAGTAAAGGCATGAAATTTAAAGGGCAAAGCTTAAGGGAAACGAAATTCAATAACTTTTCAATCTTCACGGTTCTCAAGGTTGTGATTACAACTGAAGGAACAATGTCCTTAAATAGACAGCTAAGACTAATCCTGGTAGAACTCTGATAAGCTAATCTTGGTAGAACTCTGATAAGCTAATCCTATTAGAACTCAAATCCTAAATTTGAGGAAAATTCAAACTAACCAAATTAAGATAGGATCCCAACAAATCAGGGATAGGATCCCAACAAATTAGGGATTTTAAAACAATACGAATCTTGATAGGTATGGAAACTCCAGATAAGTCAGAATTCTTCTGTTTGAGCTTGGACCCATTGAAGTACATTGTAACCCCAATGTCTTGTCATAGGAACCAACAAAACATGGGCTTTCTCATTTCCTTGGCCTTTGGACGTGTCCACATCAGTCTGTTCCGGCTGACCCATATCAGACCGGTAACAATAGGACTGATCGACCAAAGAGGGAATATGCAAGATTTCAGGTCCTATCGGGATGGGTAGGCCCAAGCCTTCCCCCTTCAGCAGCTTTTTGCTCAATTTCTTGTGGAGCCGACGACGGAAGCTCAGGACAGAGCCGTATGATGCGGGTTCGGCATCTACTAGAAAATAGAGAATCCACTTCAGAGAACCAGAAATCAACGGATAGAACCGATTCTATAGTATTTTTGCCCTGGTGGATCTCTCTCTCATTTACGTCGAACGAACTTCTAACACCTGTTCCACTTTTGGCTCGCGGAGGGCTCTTTGTATGCCCCCCTCAGCCCCGGTGGGGTAGGCGCTGTCAAGCGTGCAACCTTACTTGGTTGCGGTTGACCCCATTTCAGTAGTCTACAAGCGCGCCACCCAATTACGGCTACCAGCAGCGGGCTTCAAATGAATTGAAGAATGAAAAGTGCCAAACCAACGCACCTGATGAGCAGGCCCCTGAGCTAGTGGTAGTGGCTTCCAATAGACTTATTGGAGGGTCCCATTGGCGTGCATGTTCTGGCAGGTGGAGTACCAACGGCTAGACGCACTCCAGCGTCAGTAGGGACCCAGAGAGCTGCCTTCGGTGAAGCATATCGCCACGCCGACCATCAAATATGAGATTGGGCAATTCTTCCTTGATGACTGGAAGGGGATAATGAAGGCCGTACACATTCCGACGATTGGCCGAGCGAATAAGTCAACCCGGGAACGGACCGGAGGGAACCGCAGCATGGGGAATGTCCGCTTCTTTTTCTTCCAATCGCCTCTGCGGTTGTGCCAGCTCTTCTGCACCAAGCAAGAAAACGGCTGGATTGACTGTCTAGCTCGTGCGCCCATTGCGAATTAACCTCAGTGCTTCCCAACCAATTCACAGACGATGAAAAGAACTCCTCAAATCCGAAGCATCAGCGCCTGACCCTGAGATGTGGATCATCCAAGGCACATTAGCATGGCGAGGCCTTATAGTAGCATGGACTTCTTTTTCTTTCTGAATCAAATATGCAGTATTTACAGACAAAAGGACGCATGAATAGGAATAGGTTGTTCAAGAAGTGGGCCGCCTCTGCCTCCGTGCCTAGCCCTACCGCCTCTCCTGAAGTCATCTGCCAATATGAGTCGATCTAAATACTAGTTTGGCTCATTATTGCCGAGATAATTGATGCGGATGCACTTAAGGCCCAATATCACGAGTTCCAACATCAAGGAATTGAAAGTCCACAACATAACCCAATGGGTCTAGGAAGGCCAAGGTTGAAGAGTAGTCAAAGAATATTCCATAGCATCTTTACAATCTTTAATATGGGGAGTTTCCTAAATAATTGTTGAGTCCTTAATTTCTTAGGTTTAATTTATTGTTTGAGAATATTTCTTTTTGTTTGGTTTTCTATAATTGTCTAGGTTCCTGATTTATCTAGGTTTCCATACTTGTCAGATTTCTGATTTGTTTAGGATTCCTTATTTGTCAGAATCCAGATTTGTTAAGACTTCCTTAATTATAAGGATTCTTGATTTATCAGGATCCTTCTAGAATTAGGTTTTAAGGATTCTTGATTTACCAGGATCCTTCTAGAATTAGGTTTAGCTGCTTATTTAAAGGGAGCATTGTTTCAGTTGTAAATAGAGTTGTTTTTTTTTCAGAGAATAGAAACCCCAAAGTTGTGTGATCAACTTTTGCATCCTTTATCCAATTCTTGCCAAGGATTGGTGGTGGAGCACCTCCTTGACTGGTGGCGTTGCCTTTACGTCTTGGAGCTTGTTGGCATCTATCCTTTTATTTTTATTATTCCTATTTTCGTTTTTTTTCTCCCTTCCTCCCTACCAAAACACTCACTTTTCCCACAAAAAAACCCAAAACACCAAAAAAACGATTTTTTACATATTTTCTAAACCCGAGCTCGCTCAAGCCCACCATAAGATTCGCATCAAGTGGTAATCAGAGCCTAGGTTATTCTTATGAGTGAGCTCTCCTCAAGATGTTTAATTCGAGTTACAATTTTTCGTCGCATTATCGTGGCCATTATTCACCAATTCCAGCATGGGAAGTTGGAAACAAAATGTTATCGCTTAAGTTAGACGAGGTAAAGGAGCAACTTTCTGACGTTGTTAAGAAGTTGCAAGCCTTTTGCCAAGGCAACCAAGATGAAAGAGAGTAGAGGAGGAGGAGGCCAGATAATGATAGCTTATGTGTTGAGGTCCCAGAATTTAAAGGTACTCTTAATCCCAATGATTTTATTGATTAGCTATATCATATTGAGAAGGTGTTTGAGTTCCAAGCGTACGATGATCGAAAGAAATATAAGGTTGCTGTTCTTCATCTCAAAGAATTTGCTTCTTTGTGGTGGGAGAATGTTAAGAAACAAAGAGTTCGAGATGGAAAGGAAAAGGTCTGTTCGTGGGAAAAACTAAAGAAGCTGCTCAAAAGGCGTTTCTTGCCTAAAGATTTCAAGCAAGACCAAGTTGACGTGTGCAAGATGAACAAATCCCAAAGCCAAGACCCACGATGGAACCAAAAGAAAGATTGTGCTTTAACAAATTCCAAGTACCAACAGCAAAACAACTACAATTATTGCAAGGAAGACTATGATATGTGGATAGAAAAGTGGTATGGGAGAAAAGCTTCATCGAAGAAAGCCATAGAAGTTGTTCAAGTAGAAGAAACAAAGTCAACAGAAGTAGAACCAAAAGATTTGGATCTACCAAAGCTAGTGGTGTTGGCAGAGAAAGATGAGGACCTAGAAAGTTTGGATCTTTTGGAAATTGAAGCACTAACAACTATGAATGCAAATCGAAAGTGCTTGGATCCTCCAAAGCAAGATGTGCCGCCTGAAAAAGAGATAGATCTAAGAAGTTCAGCTTTACCAAAGCATGAGATATTACTAAACAAGGCAAAGGAAGAAATTTTGTTAGAAGAAACACAAGGTTTCATCCAAGACTTGAAGAATTCAGAGGCACTAAGCATGAACAATGGTTTCCTTTGTGGCGTATTGTCAAATCATAAGAAGATGACATGTCAACAACAATTACCAAGACTTTTCAATGCTATTGATGAAGGTGCTACTACAACATTCCATAACTTCAACTACTTGTTTGGATCATATTGTTGCTCAGGTTGTAAACTTCCATCCAAGCAGTATGGTAGTTTGCCATTTATTTGAGAACCAACACACTTGGGTAGGCCGCCAGAGTTAAAGATTGATCTGTGTGCACAAACTTGGATTGTGGATCTATGGAGCGATAAAACCCAAAGCAGCAATCAAGATTTGAGGACAAATCTTTGTTAAGAAGGGGAGATTGATGCGGATGCACTTAAGGCCCAATATCACGAGTTCCAACATCAAGGAATTGAAAGTCCACAACATAACCCAATGGGTCCAGGAAGGCCAAGGTTGAAGAGTAGTCAAAGAATATTCCATAGCATCTTTACAATCTTTAATATGGGGAGTTTCCTAAATAATTGTTGAGTCCTTAATTTCTTAGGTTTAATTTATTGTTTGAGAATATTTCCTTTTGTTTGGTTTTCCATAATTGTCTAGGTTCCTGATTTATCTAGGTTTCCATACTTGTCAGATTTCTGATTTGTTTAGGATTCCTTATTTGTCAGAATCCAGATTTGTTAAGACTTCCTTAATTATAAGGATTCTTGATTTATCAGGATCCTTCTAGAATTAGGTTTTAAGGATTCTTGATTTACCAGGATCCTTCTAGAATTAGGTTTAGCTGACTATTTAAAGGGAGCATTGTTTCAGTTGTAAATAGAGTTGTTTTTTTTCAGAGAATAGAAACCCCAAAGTTGTGTGATCAACTTTTGCATCCTTTATCCAATTCTTGCCAGGGATTGGTGGTGGAGCACCTCCTTGACTGGTGGCGTTGCCTTTACATCTTGGAGCTTATTGGCATCTATCCTTTTATTTTTATTATTCCTATTTTCGTTTTTTTTCTCCCTTCCTCCCTACCAAAACACTCACTTTTCCCACAAAAAAACCCAAAACACCAAAAAAACGATTTTTTACATATTTTCTAAACCCGAGCTCGCTCAAGCCCACCATAAGATTCGCATCAAGTGAATATTCCATAACATCTTTACAATCTTTAATATGTGGAGTTTCAATTCCTTGATGTTGGAACTCGTGATATTGGGCCTTAAGTGCATCCGCATCAATAATGGTCTACCCCAGTCGAGGCTCGTCCATGGCCAATCCCAATGGGGCTTGTCTAAAACCTATGCCCATAGTTCTCACTGGGTCCCGGAGTTTTTTTTCAAGTGAGGAAACTCCAGGACCACAAGGGGACAGGCAAAAGTAGGGGCTCCCCACCTTGCAAACAATACATTAGTAGACTAGGCTAGGCTAGGCTAGGCTAGGCTAGGCTAACTCAGCCCCAGCGGGCCTTAATGTCCGAAGAGGGAAGGGCAGCCAACCGAGACCTGAAGATCAAACCATATTTGTGAGATTGAGTCATCCATACCCTGATCCTTTTTTGACAAAACGACTTGTCAGGTGCTTCAACTGCGGTATAGGTATGGGCGGTTTCGCTAGAATAGGCAATAATGAGTTGCAGGTAGCTATTGGAAATACCCAGGCTCAGAGGACTCCCCCCTAGAACAACGTTCTCTTTCAAACCTTTCAACCATAGGAGAAGGAGATCCGGGCACTAGCGTGTTAAAGGAAAGAGGTTCATACTTATAGGAATTGGCTCTATAAGTAATATGGGCCAGGTTTGGGCTCTAGAGGAGATGAATAGCTTGCCCTTCTATCTCCAAGACGTAAAGGCAACGCCACCAGTCAAGGAGGTGCTCCACCACCAATCCCTGGCAAGAATTGGATAAAGGATGCAAAAGTTGATCACACAACTTTGGGGTTTCTATTCTCTAGAAAACAACTCTGCTTACAACTGAAACAATGTTCCCTTTAAATAGGCAGCTAAACCTAATTCTAGAAGGATCCTAGTAAATCAAGAATCCTTAAAACCTAATTCTAAAAGGATCCTGATAAGTCAAGAATCCTTATAATTAAGGAAGTCTTAACAAATCTGGATTCTGACAAATAAGGAATCCTAAACAAATCAGAAATCTGACAAGTATGGAAACCTAGATAAATCAGGAACCTAGACAATTATGGAAAACCAAACAAAAGGAAATATTCTTAAACAATAAATTAAACATAAGAAATTAAGGACTCAACAATTATTTAGGAAACCCCCCATATTAAAGCCTGCAGAGACGCTATGGAATATTCTTGGGCTGCTTCTTCAACCTTGGCCTTCTTGGACCCATTGGATTATGTTGTGACCCAAGCAAGTTTGAATTGTCAAACTTAACATATGGGTTGGGCTAAGAGCTTGGGCTGATGTAGTTGCTCCCACATCACCCGAGCTCGCTCAAGCCCACCATAAGATTCGCATCACACCGTCAGTCCGCGGGCATCGCGATAAGTCCTCTGTCCTACTACAGGTGCCGCGAACCACAACTCGGGTCGATATGTTTGGGAGTCATGGTCACTACAGAATTCATATGGTGGCCTTAGCGGGTGATCAGGGTTGTTTCCCTCTCGACTCTTCTTTTTGACCGGACAACTGGATGCGCGAATCTTGCTCTATGCAGGAGGGGCTCGAGCCTCGATGGATTTCTGCGCGAGGTGGGAAGCGATCTCGTACTAAACGAATGCAGCCCTCCTTGTTCTGCCAAGGCGGGATGAGGCTGAGCTCAATAGATTAATTGCATAGTAGACCTATTCTCCGAGATGGAAGACCCTGTCACTTAAGGGTAAATGTCTCGAACAAATCCAGCGCGCGGGTTGCTTCTCAGGAAACAAGATGGGCTGGTTAGGCAGACCATCGAACTGCTCTATCGATGAATTGAACCATTAACAGCAACCAACCAATTGTGAGGGCACCGAGGGACAGGCCCTGAAGCAAAGGGCAGGAACGAGCTCCGCTCTCGCTAAGTCGGAGTTTTGAGCAAAAACGAAAGCGGCGAGTTGTTTTCGCAAGACGCTGCACAGTTATGTTTTTCCAAACGACATTGTGTTTTTTGGCCCAAACATGCTCCAAATCACTTTAATGGCATCCTCATTCATATGTGACATGCCTAAACAATGAGTTGGTGAGTTATGAGCAAAATTGGAAAAGGTGAGTTGCTTTCGCAAGATGCTGCGCAGTTATGTTTTTCCAAATGACATTGTGGTTTTTCGCCCAAACATGGTCCGGAACACTCTAATTCCGTCCCCATTCATATGTGGAACGGCCAAACAATGATTTTGTGAGTTTTGAGCAAAATCGGAAGTGGGCACCATTTGTGCAATACGGAGCCAAGTTCTGCATCTCTGAACGAAATTGTTTTTTTTTTTTGCCCTAATATGTTCTGAATCACTCTGGTTCCGTCCACATTCATATGTGGCATGGCCAAACAATGATTTCGTGCGTTTTGAGCAAAATCGGAAGTGATCACTTTTTTCGCAGTACGAAGCTAAGTTCTGTATTTCCAAACGAAATTTTGTTTCTTGGCCCAAATATGTTCCTGGTCACTCTAATTACGTCCCCATCTGGCATGGCCAAACAATGATTTCGTGCGTTTTGAGCAAAATCGGAAGTGGTAACTTTTTTCGCAATACGGAGCTAAGTTCTGCATTTCCGGACGAAATTTTGTTTTTCTGCTCCAATATATTCCGAATCACTCTAATCCCAGCCCCATTCATATCCATGGCCAAAGAATGATTTCACACGTTTTGAGCAAAATCGGAAGTGGTCACTTTTTTCGCAATACAGAGCCCAGTTCCACATTCCCGAACGAAATTGTGTTTTTTTGCCCCAATATGTTCTGAATCACTCTAATTCCGTCCCCATTCATATGTGGCGTGGCCAAACAATGATTTCAAGAGTTTTGAGCAAAATCGGAAGTGGTCACTTTTTTCGCAATACAGAGCATAGTTATGCTTTTCAGAACAAAATTGTGTTTTTTTGCCCCAATATGTTCCGAATCACTCTAATTCCGTCCCCATTCATAGGTGGTGCAGCCAAACAATGATTTCGAGAGTTTTGAGCAAACTAGGAAGTGGTCACTTTTTTCGCAATACGGAGCAAAGTTCTGCATTTCCGAACGAAATTCTTTTTTTTTTTTGCCCCAATATGTTCCGAATCACTCTAATTCTGTCCCCATTCATGTGTGGGATGGCCAAATAAGGATTTTGTGAGTTTTGAGCAAAATCGGAAGTGGTCACTTTTTTCAAAATACGGAGCCAAGTTCTGCATTTCTGAACAAAATTGTATTTTTTCGCCCCCAATATGTTCTGAATCCCTCTTATTCCATCCGCATTCATATGTGGTGTGGCCAAATAATGATTTCGTCACTTTTGAGCAAAATCGGAAGTGATCACTTTTTTCAAAATACGGAGCCAAGTTCTGCATTTCCGGACGAAATTGTGTTTTTTTGCGCCAATGTGTTCCACATCACTCTAATTGCATCCCCATTTATATGTGGTGTGGCCAAACAATGATGTCGTGAGTTTTGAGCAAAATCGGAAGTGATCACTCTTTTCGTAATATGGAGCCAACTTCTGCATTTCCAGACAAAAATTTGTTATTCTGCCTCAATATGTTCCAAATCAGTCTAATTCCGTCCCCATTCATATGTGGCGTGGCCAAACAATGATTTCGTGAGTTTTGAGCAAAATCGGAAGCGGTTACTATTTTCGCAATATGGAGCCAAGTTCTGCATTTCCAAAAGAAATTTTGTTTTTTTACCCCCAATATGTTGCAAATCACTCTAATTCCGCCCCGATTCATATGTGGTGTGGCCACATAATGATTTCGAGAGTTTTGGGAAAAATCAGAAGCGGTCACTTTTTTCGCAATACGGACCAAAGAAATCGGAAGTGGTCAGTTTTTTTGCAGTACAGAGCCAAGTTCTACATTTCCAAAAAAAATTGTGTTTTTTTTTTTCCCCCCAATATGTTCCGAATTACTCTAATTCCGTCCCCATTCATATGTGGCATTGCCAAACAATGATTTCGTGTGTTTTGAGCAACATCGGAAGTGGTCACTTTTTTTTGCAATATGGAGCCAAGTTCTGCATTTCAGAACGAAATTGTGTTTTTTCGCCCCAATATGTTCCGAATCACTCTAATTCTGTCCCCATTCATATGTGTCGTGGTCAAATAATGATTTCGTTAGTTTTGAGCAAAATCGCACGTGGTAACTTTTTTCCAAATACGGAGCCAGGTTCTGCATTTCCGAATGAAATGATGTTTTTTTGCTCCAATATGTTCCGAATCACTTTAACTTTGTCCACATTCATACATGGCGTGGCCAAATGATGCGAATCTTATGGTGGGCTTGAGCGAGCTCGGGTTTAGAAAATATGTAAAAATCGTATTTTTGGTGTTTTGTGTGGGAAAAGTGAGTGTTTGGTAGGGAGGAAGGGAGAAAAAAACGAAAATAGGAATAATAAAAAAAAAAGGATAGATGCCAACAAGCTCCAAGACGTAAAGGCAACACCACCAATCCCTGGCAAGAATTGGATAAAGGATGCAAAAGTTGATCACACAACTTTGGGGTTTCTATTCTCTGGAAAAAACAACTCTGCTTACAACTGAAACAATGCTCCCTTTAAATAGGCAGCTTAACCTAATTCTAGAAGGATCATGGTAAATCATGAATCCTTAAAACCTAATTCTAGAAGGATCCTGATAAATCAAGAATCCTAATAATTAAGGAAGTCTTAACAAATCTGGATTCTGACAAATAAGGAATCCTAAACAAATCAGAAATCTGACAAGTATGGAAACCTAGATAAATTAGGAACCTAGACAATTATGGAAAACTAAACAAAAGGAAATATTCTCAAACAATAAATTAAACCTAGGAAATTAAGGACTCAACAATTATTTAGGAAACCCCCCATATTAAAGCCTGCAGAGATGCAATGGAATATTCTTGGGCTGCTTCTTCAACCTTGGCCTTCTTGGACCCATTGGATTATGTTGTGACCCAAGCAAGTTTGAATTGTCAAACTTAACATATGGGTTGGGCTAAGGGCTTGGGCTGACGTAGTTGCTCCCGCATCAATCTCCCCAGGTTGATTAGGATTTGCCCGCAAATCCTCAAGATCAGCGTCTTCCAAATAAGGGGATAAGTCACCAACATTGAATGTGGCAGAAACTCCTCCATATTCACTTGGTAAATCAATTTTGTATGCATTATCCCCAACTCTAGAAATCACTTCGAAAGGGCCATTAGCTCGAGGGGCTAACTTGTTCTTTCTCTTGGATGGAAATCGCTCCTTTCGCAGATGCACTCAAACTAAGTCTCCTGGATGAAATTGAGAAGACTTTCGATGCTTATTGGCCTTATTTTTGTATGCTTCATTAGCCTTTTCGATTTGAGAACGAACACTCTCATGAAGCCTTTTTATGGCTTTGGCCTTCTCATTTTCCAAACTAATGGGATTGATGCCATACACTACCTCAAATGGTGAGTGCCTGGTTGTAGAACTTGGAGCTCAATTGTAAGCGAACTCGGCATGGGCAAGCTTCATGTCCCAATTCTTCAGACTTTGGTTGACCATGGTGCGCAAGAGAGTTCCCAACGTGCGATTGGTCACCTCAGTTTGGCCATCGGTTTGAGGATGATGAGAAGTGCTGAATAGGAGCTTGGTGCCAAGTTTTGCCCATAGAGTTCTCCAAAAATGACTCAGAAATTTGGTATCCCGATTAGACACAATAGTCCTTGGAATCCCATGCAATCTCACAATCTCCTTGAAGAACAAATCAGCAACATTAGAGGCATCTCAGTCTTATGGCATGCAGTGTAATGTGCCATTTTTGAAAACCGATCGACTACCACCATGATTGAATCCTTGCCTCGTTGAGTTCTTGGCAGTGCTACAATGAAATGCATGCTCCCTTTAAATAGGCAGCTAAACCTAATTCTAGAAGGATCCTGGTAAATCAGGAATCCTTAAAACCGAATTCTAGAAGGATCCTGATAAATCAAGAATCCTTATAATTAAGTCTTAACAAATCTGGATTCTGGCAAATAAGGAATCCTAAACAAATCAGAAATCTGACAAGTATGAAAACCTAGATAAATCAGGAACCTAGACAATTATGGAAAACTAAACAAAAGGAAATATTCTCAAACAATAAATTAAACCTAGGAAATTAAGGACTCAACAATTATTTAGGAAACCGCCCATATTAAAGCCTGCAGAGACGCTATGGAATATTCTTGGGCTGCTTCTTCAACCTTGGCCTTCTTGGACCCATTGGATTATGTTGTGACCTAAGCAAGTTTGAATTGTCAAACTTAACATATAGGTTAGGCTCAGAGCTTGGGCTGAGGTAGTTGCTCCCGCATCACCAAACAACGATTTCAAGCATTTTGAGCAAAATCGGAAGTGATCACTTTTTTCGCAATACAGACCCAAGTTCTGCATTTCAGAACGAAATTGTGTTTTTCGGCCCCAATATGTTCCAAATCACACTAACTCCGTCCCCATTTGTATGTGGCCTGGCGAAACCATAATTTCATGAGTTTTGAGCAAAATCAGAAGTGCTCACTTTTTGCGCAAGAGGGAGCCGAGTTCTGCATTTCTGGACGAAATTTTGTTTTCCTACCGCAATATGTTCCGAATCACTATAATTTTGTCCCCATTCAAATGTGGCGTGGGCAAACCAGGATTTCGTGAGTTTTGAGCAAAATCGGAAGTGACCGGGTTTTTTCGCAATATGGAGCCAAGTTCAGCATTTGTCAACGAAATTGTGGTTTTTTTCCCCCAATATGTGGTTCATATGTGCTGTGGCCAAACCATGAGGTGTGGCCACACCATTCATATGTGGTGTGGCCAACATATGTGGTGCTCAAAACTTATTTTGAGCACTATCGGAAGTGGTCACTTTTTTCGAAATATGGAGCCAAGTTCTGCACTGCCAAACAAAATTCTGTTTTTTGGTTCAAATATGTTGCGAATCACTCTAATTCCATCACAATTCATATGTGGCATGCCCGAACAATGATTTCGTGCGTTTTGAGCAAAATCAGAAGTGGTCACTTTTTTTGCAATCTGGAGCCACGTTCTTCATTTCCGAACAACATTGTGTTTTTTTCCCCCAATATGTTCCCAATCAATTTAATTAGGTCCCCATGATTTCGTGAGTTTTGAGCAAAATTGGTAGGGATCACTTTTTTCGCAATACGGAGCCAAGTTGTAGTTGCAGAACGAAATTGTGTTTTTTTGCGCCCAATATGTTCCAAATCACTCTAATTCCGTCCCCATTCATATGTGGCGTGGCCAAACCATGATTGCGTGAGTTTTGACCAAAATCAGAAGTGATTACTTTTTTCGCAATACCGAGCCAAGTTCTGCATTTCAGAACGAAATTGTGTTTTTTTGCCCCAATATGTACCAAATCACTCTAATTCCGTCCCAATTGATATATGGCGTGGCCAAACCATGATTTCGTGACTTTTGACCAAAAGGAGAAGTGATTACTTTTTTTGCAATACCGAGCCAAGTTCTGTGTTTCACAACGAAATTGTGTTTTTTTGCCCCAATATGTTCCGTATCACTCTAATTCCCTCCCCATTCAAATGTGTCGTGGCCAAACCATGATTTCGTGCGTTTTGAGCAAATCGGAAGCGGTCACTTTTTTCGCAATACCGACCCAAGTTCTGCAGTTCCAAACAACATTGGGCTTTTTGGCCCCGATATGTTCTGACCAAAATCGCAAGTGATCACTCTTTTCGCAATACGGAGCCAAGTTCTGCATTTCAGAACGAAATTGTGTTTTTTGGCCCCAATATGTTCCAAATCCCTCTAAGAGGCCCAATCGAATGTGGCGTGGGCACACCATGATTTCATGAGTTTTGACCACTCTCGGAAGTGATCACTTTTTTCACAATATGGAGCCAAGTTCTGCACTTCAGAACGCAAGTGTGTTTCTTGCCCCAATATGTTTCGACTCACTCTCATTCCATCCCCATTCAAATGTGGCGTGGCCAATCCATGATTTCCTGAGTTTTGAGCAAAATCGGAAGTGATCACTTTTTTCGCAATTCAGAGCCCAGCTCAGCATTTCCCGACGAAATTGTGTTTTTTTTCCCCAATATGTTCCGAATCACTCTAAATCCGTCCCCATACATATGTGGCCTGGCCAAACAATGATTTCCTGAGTTTTGAGCAAAATAGGAAGTGACCCATTTTTTCGCAATATGGAGCCAAGTACTGCATTTGCCAATCCAATCTTGTCGAGTTAATAGTTGCTGGCCAAGCAATCTAAGTGCGAATTCAAGAAGGAAAGCCTAGGGTTCCTAGGACATGTTGTTAGTAAAGAGGAGGTTTGTGTGGAGCAAGACAAAATTCAGGTAATCCTAGAATGGCCCTAGTTGGCGACAATGATGTGAGTTTTCAGCAAAAATGGAAAAGGTGAGTTGTTTTCGCCAGAGGCTGCGCAGTTATGTTTTTCCAAATGACATTGTCTTTTTTCGCGAAAACATGGCCCGAATCACTCTAATGGCATCCTCATTCATATGTGATGTGCCCAAACAATGATTTCGTGACTTTTGAGCAAAAAGGGAAAAGGTAAGTTGTTCTCGCTAGACGCTACGCAATTATGTTTTTCCAAATGACATTGAGTTTTTTCCCCCCAAACGTGGTCCAAATCACTCTAATGGCATCCTCATTAATATGTGACGTGGGCGAACAATGATTTCGTGACATTTGAGCAAAAACGAAAGTGGTCAGTTGCTTTTGCAAGATGTTGTGCAATTATATTTTTCCAAACGACATTGTGTTTTTTTCCCCCCAACATCGTCCAAAGTACTGTAGTGGCATCCTCATTGATATGTGACATGGCCAAACAATGATTTGGTGAGTTTTGGGCAAAAACGAAAGCGGTGAGTTGGTTTCGCAAGACGCTGCGCATATATGCTTTCCAAATGACATTGTGTTTTTTTCCCCCAAACGTGGTCCAAATCACTCTAATGGCATCCTCATCAATATGTGACGTGGGTGAACAATGATTTCATGACTTTTGAGCAAAAACGAAAGCGGTCAGTTGCTTTTGCAAGATGTTGTGCAATTATATTTTCCCAAACGACATTGTGTTTTTTCTCCCAAACATTGTCCGAAGCACTGTAGTGGCATCCTCATTCCTCTGTGACATGGTCAAAGAATGATTTGGTGAGTTTTGAGCAAAAACGGAATCGGTGTGTTGTTTTCGCAAGACGCTGCGCAGTTATGTTTTTCCTAACAACGACGTGTGTTTTTGGCCCAAAGATGGTCCAAATGACTTTAATGGATCCTCATTCATATGTGACATGGCCAAACAAAGATTTGGTGAGTGAAGAGCAAAAATGGAAGTGGTGAGTCGTTTTCACAAGAAGAGGTCCAGTTATGTTTTTTCTAAACGACATTGTGTTTCTTCTGCCAAACATTGTCCGAAGCACAGTAGTGCATCCTCATTCGTATGTGACATGGTCAAACAATGATTTGGTGAGTTTTGAACAAAAAAGGAAGCAGTGAGTTGTTTTTGCAACACGTTGCGCAGTTATGTTTTTCCAAACGACTTGTTTTTTCACCCAAACATGGTTCGAATTACTCTAATGGCATCCTCATACGTATGTGACGTGCCCAAACAATGATTTGGTGAGTTTTGAGCAATAACGGAAGCGGTGAGTTGTTTTTGCAAGACGTTGCGCAGTTATGTTTTTCCAAACGACATTGTGTTTTTTCGTCCAATCCCTCTGAGTCACTATAATGGCGTGCTCATTCATATTTGACACGGCCAAACAATGATTTGGTAAGTTTTGAGCAAAAACGGAAGCAGAGAGTTGTTTTCACAAGACGCTGCACAGTTATGTTTTTGTTGACGACATTGTGTTTTTTTGCCCAAATATGGTCCGAATCACTCTAATGGCATCCACATTCATATGTGACATGCCCAAACAATGATTTGGTGAGTTTTGAGGAAAAGGGGAAAGGTGAGTTGTTCTCGCAAGACACTGTGCAGTATCTTTTTCCAAATGACGTTGTGTTTTTTCCCCCAAACATCGTCCGAATCACTCTAATGGCATGCTCATTCATATGTGACGTGGCCAAACAATGATTTGGTGAGTTTTGAGCAAAAATGGAAGCGGCGAGTTGTTTTCGCAAGACGCTGCACAATTATGTTTTTCCAAACGACATTGTGTTTTTTCGCCCAAACATGCTCCAAATCACTTTAATGGCATCCTCATTCCTATGTGACGTGGCTAAACAATGATTTTGATGTCACTTTTTTCGCAACATGGAGCCAAGTTCCGAATTACTCTAATTCCATCCCCATTCATATGTGGCATTGCCAAACAATGATTTTGTGTGTTTTGAGCAACATCGGAAGTGGTCACTTTTTTCGCAATACGGTGCCAAGTTCTGCATTTCAGAACGAAATTGTGTTTTTTTGCACCAATATGTTCCAACTCTGTCTAATTTTGTCCACATTCATACGTGGCGTGGCCAAACAACGATTTCGTGCATTTCCAGCAAAATCGGAAGTGATCACTTTTTTCACAGTACGGACCCAAGTTCTGCATTTCAGAATGAAATTGTGTTTTTGGCCCCAATCGTATGTGGGCTGCCGAAACCATAATTTCATGACTTTTGAGCAAAATTGGAAGTGCTCACTTTTTGCGCAAGAGGGAGCCAAGTTCTGGATTTCTGGACAAAAGTTTCTTTTTCTGCCGCAATATGTTCCGAATCACTATAATTTTGTCCCCATGTGAACGTGGCGTGGGCAAACAATGATTTCGTGAGTTTTGAGCAAAATCGGAAGTGATCCCTTTCTTCGCAATATGGGGCCAAGTTCTGCATTTCACAACGAAATTGTGTTTTTTTGCCCCAGTATGTTCCGTATCACTCTAATTCCATCCCCATTCAAATGTGTCTTGGCCAAACCATGATTTTGTGTGTTTTGAGAAAAATCGGAAGTGGTCACTTTTTTGGCAATACCGAGCCAAGTTCTGCATTTCAGAACAACATTGCATTTTTTGGCCCCGATATGTTCTGAATCACTCGAATTCCCTCCCCATTCAAATATGGCATGGCCAAACCATGATTTCGCAAGTTTTGACCACAATCGGAAGTTATCACTTTTTTCACAATATGGAGCCGAGTTCTGCATTTCGGAACGCAAGTGTGTTTTTTTCCCCCAATATGTTCCGATTCACTCTAATTCCAACCCCATTCAAATGTGGGTGACGCGAATCTTATGGTGGGCTTGAGCGAGCTCGGGTTAAGAAATATGTAAAAAAGTCTTTTTTTTTTTGGTATTTTGGGTTTTCTGTGGGAAAAGTGTGTTTGGTAGGGAGGAAGGGAGGGAAAACGAAAATAGGAATAACAAAAATAAAAGATAGATGCCAACAAGCTTCAAGACGTAAAGGCAACTCCACCACCAATCCCTGGCAAGAATTGGATGCAAAAGTTGATCACACAACTTTGGGGTTTTCTATTATCTGGAAAACAACTTTGCTTACAACTGAAACAATACTCCCTTTAAATAGGCATTTAAACCTAATTCTAGAAGGATCCTAGTAAATCAAGAATCCTTATAATTAAGGAAGTTTTAACAAATCTGGATTCTGACAAATAAAGAATCCTAAACAAATCAGAAATCTGACAAGTATGGAAACCTAGACAATTATGGAAAACCAAACAAAAGGAAATATTCACAAACAATTAAGGACTCAACAATTACTTAGGAAACCCTCCATAATAAAGCTTGCAGAGATGCTATGGAATATTCCCGGGCTGCTTCTTCAACCTTGGCCTTCTTGGACCCATTGGATTATGTTGTGACCCAAGCAAATATGAATTGTCATGCTTGGGCTGACGTAGTCGCTCCCGCATCAGTGGGTTGCCCAAACCATGATTTCGTGAGTTTTGACCCAAATCGGAAGTGATCACTTTTTTTGCAATACCGAGCCAAGTTCTGCATTTCACAACGAAATTGTGTTTATTGGCCCTGATATGTTCCGAATCAGTCTAAGTGCCTCCCCATTCGAATGTGGCGTCGCCAAACCATGATTTCGTGAGTTTTGACCACAATCGGAAGTGATCACTTTTTTCCCAATACGGAACCAAGTTCTGCATTTCAGAACGCAAGTGTGTTTTTTGCCCCGATATGTTCCGACTAACTCTCATTCCATCGCCATTATGGAGCCAATCACTTTAATTAGGTCCCCATTGAAATGTGGCGTGGGAAACCATGATTTCGTGAGTTTTGAGCAAAATCGGAAGTGGTCACTTTTTTCGCAATACGGAGCCAACTTCTGCATTTCTGAACGAAATTTTGTTTTTTCGCCCCAATATGTTCCGAATCACTCTAATTCGGTCCACATTCATATGTGGAGTGGCAAAACAATGACTTCGTGACTTTTCAGCAAAATCAGAAGTGATCACTTTTTTTTGCAATACAGACCCAAGTTCTGCATTTCAGAACGAAATTGTGTTTTTCGGCCCCAATATGTTCTGAAACACTCTAATTCCGTCCCTATCCATATGTGGCGTGCCCAAAGAATGATTTCCTGGGTTTTGAGCAAAATTGGAACTGATCACTTTTTTCGCAATATGGAGCCAAGTTCTGCATTTCAGTATGAAATTTTTTTTTTTTTTGGCCCAAGTATGTTCTGAATCACTCTAATTGTGTGCCAATCCAAATGTTGCGTTCCCGCACAATGATGTCATGGATTTTGAGCAAAATCGGAAGTGATCATTTTTTTCGCAATAGAGACCCGAGTTCTACATTTCAGAGCAAAATTGTGTTTTTTGGCCCCAATATATTCCAACTCACTCTAATTCCCTCCCCATTCATGATTTCGTGCGTTTTGAGCAAAATCGGAAGTGGTCAGTTTTTTCGCAATATGGGGCCAAGTTCTACATTTCCAAACAAAATTGTTCTTTTTTTGCCCCAATATCTTCCGAATCACTCTAAACCGTCCCCATTCATATGTGGCATGGGCAAACCATGATTTCGTGAGTTTTGACCAAAATCAGAAGTGATCACTTTTTTCATGATACCGAGCTAAGTTCTGCATTTCAGAACGAAGTTGTGTTTATTGGCCCCAATTTGTTCGGAATCACTCCAAGTCCCTCCCCATTTGAATGTGGCATGGCCAAACCATGATTTCGTGAGTTTTGACCAGAATCGGAAGTGATCACTTTTTTCCCAATACGAAGCCAAGTTCCGCATTTCAGAACGCAAGTGTGTTTTTTGCCCCAATGATGCGGGAGCAACTACGTCAGCCCAAGCTCTTAGCCCAGCCCATATGTTAAGTTTGACAATTCATACTTACTTGGGTCACAACATAATCCAATGGGTCCAGAAGGCCAAGGTTGAAGAAGCAGCCCAAGAATATTCCATAGCATCTCTGCAAGCTTTATTATGGAGGGTTTCCTAAATAATTGTTGAATCCTTAATTGTTTGAGAATATTTCCTTTTGTTTGGTTTTCCATAATTGTCAGATTTTTTATTTGTTTAGGATTCCTTATTTGTCAGAATCCAGATTTGTTAAGACTTCCTTAATTATAAGGATTCTTGATTTATCAGGATCCTTCTAGAATTAGGTTTTAAGGATTCCTGATTTACCAGGATCCTTCTAGAATTAGGTTTAGCTGCCTATTTAAAGGGAGCATTGTTTCAGTTATCTGGAAAACAACTCTCTGTTTTCCAGATAATAGAAACCCCCAAAGTTGTGTGATCAACTTTTGCATCCTTTATCCAATTCTTGCTAGGGATTGGTGGTGGAGCACCTCCTTGACTGGTGGCATTGCCTTTACGTCTTGGAGCTTGTTGCATTTACGTCTTGCACCTATCTTTTATTCTTGTTATTCCTATTTTCGTTTTCCCTCCCTTCCTCCCTACCAAACACGCACTTTTCCCACAGAAAAACCCAAAAACACCAAAAAACCGATTTTTACATATTTTCTTAACCCGAGCTCGCTCAAGCCCACCATAAGATTCGCATCACCCAATATGTTCCAACCCACTCTCATTCCATTCCCATTCTGGAGCCACTCACTTTAATTAGGTCCCCATTCAAATGTGGCGTGGGCAAACCATGATTTTGTGAGTTTTGAACAAAACCAGAAGTGACCTGTTTTTTCACAATATGGAGCCATGTTCTGCATTTGTCAACTCTAATTAGGCCCCCATTCGTATGTGGCTTGGCCAAACCATGATTTCGTAAGTTTTGAGCAAAATCGGAAGTGGTAACTTTTTCTGCATTGCTGAACAAAATTCTGTTTTTTGGCCCAAATATGTTCCAAATCACTCTAATTCCATCCCGATTCAGATGTGGCCTGCCCAAACAATGATTTCGTGCGTCCTGAGAAAAATCGGAACTGGTCATTTTTTTCGCAATATGAGCCACGTTCTGCATTTCCGAACGAAATTGTGTTTTTTTGCTCCAATATGTTCCCAATCAGTTTAATTAGGTCCCCATTCAAATGTGTCGTGGCCAAACCCTGACTTCATGTGTTTTAAGAAAAATCGCTAGTGATCACTTTTTCGCAATACGGAGCCAAGTTCAGCATTACAGAACGAAATTGTACTTTTTTGCCCCAATATGTTCCGAATCAGTCTAATTCCGTCCCCACTGATATGTGGAGTGGCCAAACAATGATTTCGTGACTTTTGAGCAAAATCGGAAGTGATCACCTTTTTTGCAATACAGACCCAAGTTCTGAATTTCAGAACGAAATTGCGTTTTTCGGCCCCAATATGTTCCGAGTCACTCTAAATGCGTCCCCATTCATATGTGGCCTGGCCAGACCATGATTTCGTCGGTTTTGAGCAAAATCAGAAGTGATCACTTTTTTTCGCAATACCCAGGAAGCTCCGCATTTCCAAACGAAATTTTGCTTTTGCGCCCAAATATGTTCCGAATCACTCTAATTCCGTTCCCACTCCTATGAGGCATGGCCAAACAATGATTTCGTGGGTTTTGTGCAAAATCGAAACTGATCACTTTCTTCGCAATATGGAGCCAACTTCTGCATTTCGGTATGAATTTTTTTTTTTTTTGCCCAAGTATGTTCTGAATCACTCTAATTGCGTGCCAATTCATATGTGGCGTGCCTGCACAATGATTTTGTGCATTTTGAGCAAAATCGGAACTGATCATTTTTTTCGCAATACAGACCCGAGTTCTGCATTTCAGAGCGAAATTGCATTTTTTTGCCCCAATATGTTCCGAATCACTCTAATTCCATCCCCATTCATATGTGGTGTGGCCAACCCATGATTTCGTGTGTTTTGAGCAAAATCGGATGTGGTCACTTTTTTCGCAATATGGGGCCAAGTTCTACATTTCCAAACAAAATTGTGTTTTCTTGCCCCAATATGTTCCGAATCGCTCTAAATCCATCCCCATTCGTATGTGGCATGGGCAAACCATGATTTCGTGAGTTTTCACCACAATCGGAAGTGGTCACTTTTTTCACAATACGGAGCCAAGTTCTGCATTTCAGAACGCAAGTGCGTTTTTTTGCCCCAATATGTTCCGAATCACTCTAATTCCATACCATTTAAATGTAGGGTGCCCAAACCATGATTTCGTGAGTTTTAACCAAAATTGGAAGTGATCACTTTTTTCGCAACACTGAGCCAAGCTCGGCATTTCAGAACGAAATTGTGTTTATTGGCCCCGATATGTTCCGAATCACTCTAAGTCCCTCCCCATTCGAATGTGGCATGGCCAAACCATGATTTTGTGTGTTTTGACTAAAATCGGAAGTGATCACTTCTTTCGCAATACAGAGCCAAGTTCTGCATTTCAGAACGAAATTGTGGTTTTTGGCCCCAATATGTTCCAAACCACCCTAATTCCATCCCCATTCAATTGTGTAGTGGCCAAACCATGATTTCGTGCGTTTTGAGCAAAATCGGAAGCGGTAACATTTTTTGCAATATGGAGCCAAGTTCTGCATTTCCGAACGAAATTGTGTTTTTTTGCCCCAATATGTTCCAAATCACTCTAATTCCATCCCCATTCATATGTGCCATGGCCAACCATGATTTCGTGAGTTTTGAGCAAAATTGGTAGTGATCACTTTTTTCGCAATACGGAGCCAACTTCTGCATTAGAGAACGAAATTGTGTTTTTTTGCCCCAATATGTTCCGAATCACTCTAATTCCATCCCCATTCAAATGTGGCGTGGCGAAACCATGATTTCGTGAGTCTTGAGGAAAATCGGAAGCAAAATCGGAAGTGATCATTTCGAAACCAAATTGAAGTTTTTTGCCCGAATATGTTCCGATTCATATGTGGCATGGCCAAACCATGATTTCGTCAGTTTTGAGCAAAATCTTTTTTCGCAATACGGAGCGAAGTACTGCATTTCCAAACAAAATAGTGTTTTTTCGCCCCAATATGTTCTGTATCACTCTAATTTCCTCCCCATTCAAATGTGTCGTGGCGAAACAATGATTTCCTGAGTTTTGAGCAAAATCAGAAGTGACCCATATTTTCGCAGTATGGAGCCAAGTTCTGCATTTGTCAACGAAATTGTGGTTTTTTGCCCCAATATGTTCCGAATCACACTAATTAGGCCCCCATTCATATGTGGCATGGCCAAACCAATCTTGTGGAGTTAATAGTTGCTGGCCAAGCAATCTAAGTGCGAATTCAAGAAGGAAAGCCTAGGGTTCCTAGGACATGTTGTTAGTAAAGAGGAGGTTTGTGTGGAGCAAGACAAAATTCAGGTAATCCTAGAATGGCCCTAGTTGACGACAATGATTTGGTGAGTTTTGAGCAAAAACGGAAAAGGTGTTGTTTTCGCCAGAGGCTGCGCAGTTATGTTTTTCCAAATGACATTGTGTTTTTTCGCGAAAACATGGCCCGAATCACTCTAATAGCATCCTCATTCATATGTGATGTGCCCAAACAATGATTTGGTGAGTTTTGAGCAAAAATGGAAAAGGTGAGTTGTTCTCGCTAGACACTACGCAATTATGTTTTTCCAAATGACATTGTGTTTTTCCCCCCAAACGTGGTCCAAATCACTCTAATGGCATCCTCATTAATATGTGACGTGGGCGAACAATGATTTCGTGACTTTTGAGCAAAAATGAAAGCGGTCAGTTGCTTTCGCAAGATGTTGCGCAATTATATTTTTCCAAACGACATTGTGTTTTTTCCCCCAAACATCATCCAAAGTACTGTAGTGGCATCCTCATTCATATGTGACGTGGCCAAACAATGATTTGGTGAGTTAAGAGCAAAAATGGAAGTGGTGAGTCGTTTTGACAAGAAGAGGTGCAGTTATGTTTTTTCTAAACGACATTGTGTTTTTTCTCCCAAACATTGTCCGAAGCACTGTAGTGGCATCCTCATTCGTATGTGACATGGCCAAACAATGATTTGGTGACTTTTGAGCAAAAACGGAAGCGGTGAGTTGTTTTCGCAAGACACTTTTCCAAACGAGATTGTGTTTTTTCGTCCAAACATGGCCCGAATCACTCTAATGGCATCCTCATTCATATGTGAAACGGCCAAACAATGATTTGGTGAGTTTTGAGCAAAAACAGAAGCGGTGAGTTGTTTTCGCAAGATGCTGCGCAGTTATGTTTTTCCAAATGACATTGTGTTTTTTCGTCCAAACATGGTCCAAATCACTCTAATGGCATCCTCATTCGTATGTGGCACGGCTAAACAATGAATTGGTGAGTTTTGAGCAAAAACGGAAGCGGTGAGTTGTTTTTGCAAGACGCTGCGCAGTT
The DNA here is from genome assembly GCA_028551485.1 of Casuarina cunninghamiana. NCBI lineage: Eukaryota > Viridiplantae > Streptophyta > Magnoliopsida > Fagales > Casuarinaceae > Casuarina > Casuarina cunninghamiana. The sequence continues at coordinate 28,260,098 of CM052369.1, forward strand.
ATGTTTTTCCAAATGACATTGTGTTTTTTGGCCCAAACATCGTTTGGAGCACTGTAGTGGCATCCTCATTCGTATGTGACATGGCCAAACAATGATTTGGTGAGTTTTGAGCAAAAAAAAAAGCGATGAGTTGTTTTTGCAAGATGCTACGCAGTTATGTTTTACCAAACGACATTGTGTTTTTTCGCCCAACCATGCTCCGAATCACTGTAATGGCATCCACATTCATACGTGACGTGGCCAAACAATGATTTGGTGAGTTTTGAGCAAAAACGGAAGCGGTGAGTGGTTTTCGCAAGACGCTGCGCAGTTATGTTTTTCCAAACAACATTGTGTTTTTTGGTCCAAACATGGTCCGAATCACTCTAATGGCATCCTCATTCGTATGTGACATGGCTAAACAATGATTTGGTGAGTTTTGAGCAAAAACGGAAGCGGTGAGTTGTTTTTGCAAGACGCTGTGCAATTATGTTTTTCCAAACAACATTGTGTTTTTTCGCCCAAACATCGTTCGGAGCACTATAGTGGCATCCTCATTCGTATGTGACATGGCCAAACAATGATTTGGTGAGTTTTGAGCAAAAATGGGAGCCGTGAGTTATTTTTGCAAGACACTGCGCAGTTATGTTTTTCCTAACAACAACGTGTGTTTTGCCCCAAACATCGTCCGAAGCACTATAGTGGCATCTTCATTTGGATGTGACATGGCCAAACAATGATTTGGTGAGTTTTGAGCAAAAAGGAAGCGGTGAGTTGTTTTTGCAACACGTTGCGCAATTATGTTTTTCCAAACGACGTGTTTTTTCACCCAAACATGGTTCGAATCACTCTAATGGCATCCTCATACGTATGTGACGTGCCCAAACAATGATTTGGTGAGTTTTGTGCAATAACGGAAGCGGTGAGTTGTTTTCGCAAGACGTTGCGCAGTTATGTTTTTCCAAACGACATTGTGTTTTTTCACCCAACCATGCTCCAAATCACTTTAATGGCATCCTCATTCATATGCAACATGCCCAAACAATGATTTGGTGAGTTTTGAGCAAAAACAGAAAAGGTGAGTTGTTTTTGCAAGACACTACCCAGTTATGTTTTTCTCAACGACATTGTGTTTTTTCGTCCAAACATGGTCCGAGTCACTATAATGGCGTCCTCATTCGTATTTGACACGGCAAACAATGATTTGGTAAGTTTTGAGCAAAAACGGAAGCAGAGAGTTGTTTTCACAAGATGCTGCTCAGTTATGTTTTTCTTGACGACATTGTGTTTTTTTGCCCAAACATGGTCCGAATTACTCTAATGGCATCCTCATTCATATGTGACAAGTCCAATGTTGTTTGGTCTTAATTGGAAACTTGAGGAGAGGTTGATAGCTCATTCTGACCTTCTTACCTGAGTTATCCATCTTACCCAACCATTTGTTACTAGTCGTGATGATATCATCTACGTCCGCACCGCTCCTCGTGCCGCCAGCGTTCATCCTGAGCTAGATTGAACAATCTCAGAGATCTTATCGGCTGGCAAACCGGAGCATCCAACTCTAGACGGGGTGGAGTCTTGGGGCAAACTACTCATTGCTCTATTGCCCCAACCCTTCCCTTAATTAGCTTGTTGAGGAGCCGGAGCGAGCCGGATTTTTAAATGAAAGTTCATACTTTGTCTCAAACAAGAGAAAGAAACAAACATAAAAATATCCACGGAAGCCGGCTCGAAATATTATAAGATACACCTTTCTAGCTGTCAAAGTCACCCTTCGCCACAACTTGAATAGTGCCCCGCTCGTTGACCCTGAACCTTTTTTGACAAAACGACTTGTCTTTTAGACGGGGGTTGCGGGTTTTTTTCTACCAATTGGGGAGAAAGGTAGCGAAGTACGAGTGCTCAAGATTCAAAAGAAGGGGTCGATTTAGGCTCCTTCCCTTCCACGGAAGAAGGAACCCGCGCTTCCCTTGTCAACCCAGACGAATCGTCCTCTTCCTTCTTCCATCGCTTATCATTTTTTACATGGTTAGTGGATAGAACGGGGGCCTCCGCTTGCTCCTTCCCCAACTATTATGGCTCGTCTCCCGCTTAGTCACTTGCGGGATTCGGACCATACCCTTAGGAAGCTTACCCAACTCATCGCTAAGCTTCTCGTATTATCGGCATTCTCATTGCCTTGGGGCGTCTTTGGCTTTACGAGAGAAAGCCCACCGGAGAACAAAAAAGGAAAAAAACTCCCATAACTGATCAGGAGGCTTTCCAGACAACTTGTTTAAGATTCCATTCTTAAGGCCCTACTTAGTTTCGCAAGCCTCAAGAACAAGTACGTCCTGTTCTCGAAAGCCGAAGAGCAGAAATGGGGGGTCTCTCACCAATGCCGATCTGGGAGGGAGCAAAAAACAGGCTTTGCCCACCTTTGTGGGGGATTTTTAGCCCCAACGACAAAGGAACGGGCAAACAACTCTCGCGGTCCGGAATCCAAAATATAAGAGTTTGGTAACGATAGCCCAACTCAGGGCATCGGAGGGATTCGATCAAAGAAAGAGAGAGAAGCCGCTCTGCGAGAGAGAAGCCACTCCGACAGTTCCGACAGTGATGAATATAAGCGCAGAGACTGTTCTGCTTGCCGTGAAAGACTTCAATCCTAGGTCAATGAAGTACGTGCCGCACCATTGACATTTGACTGGACGTTGTCAATTCGAATGCTTTATAATTTGCTTTCTGGTACCTGTAATTGTGATCCGTTTGCCAGAACCAAGGGGAAAAAAGAGTAGGTTTATAGTATCACTCCCCCCGGGCTTCACGGGTAGAAAGGCGAAGGGAAGTCTTGGAATGGACGGACCAGACCAACAAAGAGGGGTTTCATTCTTCTGCCTTCGAGATACGTATGCTGATTCAGCGGACATTACATATATTGACGCAGACCACTCCTCGCTCTTAGCCCTTTTCCCGACCAGCAACTTGTTGGGAGTAGGGGCATCCAAGCTTGCCCAAAGCAAAGTTAAGGCAAGAAAAAAAGAGTGAAATACGAATTATTATGAAGCTATGCGACTGGAAATTGATCCCTGCAGGCGTGGCTTATGGTGTGCTGACTGGCTTGCGAACCAAGCGCTTGCGCGAAGGAAGAAGTCTCTCCAACTTACCTATCTCTGGGATGATGGGTCCTGTGAATCTGTTATAACTCGCCTCAACGGAGTGATTCGGGGAAGGTGGGGTGGAGGGCCCGCCTTCCTTGACTTCCGTGATAGGGTCTACTGCGCAGGGGGAACAGGACTGCAGGCAAATTTGGCAATCGGCCACGTGACCTTCGCGCCAAAAGTGGATTTCAGTAGGGAAGGTCCCACTGCTCTTATTCCGCTAATGCCAGGAGAGCATTCCAGCCTATAATCTATTCCCACCCCCCGAGGATGAGTTCGGGGGCCTCTTCAGCGGGAACTTCGACATCTTCCCAGGGCGGAGAGGTCAGCGCCTGTGTTCTGGCTCTCTATAACACAAGTTAGAAATCCCTCTCACTAGCCTTCCTTGAACCGATAGTGAAGTAGTACCGTGAGGGAAGGGTGAAAAGAACAAACATTCTATCTACCTAGGGGCTTTTCTCATTCAGCACAGAGGGTGGTCGACATGAGCGATCTCATCATTCGTGCCGATTCAGAAGCTACTGCTGTGGGTGGATTAAGGGGAGTATGCCCTGGATTCCCGGATTCATTCTCGTCCCATACTGAAAACCATGCCTTTCGAACCGAAGGTAACCAATTAGGTTTAAAACGAAACCTAGAAATCGATCGAGAGGAGCCGTGGTGGTCCCCCCCGGACCGCCCGGAGTTTCATGCTTGTTTGAGTAATAGCAATGAGATTCACCCTCTAAGTTTACCACCTTACCCACTAACACCCCAAGGACGCCTTCGCTGCCCTTTTATCCGATGACTCAACTCTACTCGAGTAGTCACTAGACTCACTATAGTATTCCGTCCGCTGTAGCTCATGGATGAACGCAGGAAGACGGCGGTCGTGGGAGAGTCCCACCTCTTTTTATTAACCACCGGGCCCCACCACTGTTTGTTTGTTTCGTGCTCAGGCCAGGCTATTTTACTAAAAATGGAACGAAATGATCTTGTTTTCTTTCTCAGTTCAAAGTTCTTGGAGAACTATTCTCCCCCATTATTGAGTCATCTAGCTCGGGAAGTTTCAAAAAGAAAAAGAGGGCGAGCAAAGGGCTGTCTCGGACTTCTTGGAAGAAAGCTACCTGTCGCCTATCTCGCTGTCAAGCAATCGACGTGACTAAATCCTTCTTCCTCAGGCGGATTCTACTTTCTAAAGGGCCCAAGTCCCTCTTGTGCGTGGGATTTTTTCAGGGACAAAGGAGCCTGCTTCCTTTAAGAGGCTAGTACACAAGCCACTAAAGCTAGAGACCCAATAGGAGTACAGGATCAGTCCCCTGCTCGAGGAAGCAAAGTGGAGAGGAAAGATCTCCAAAGATTCTTATCTCACACCCTGTCGTTGACATTGTTCTCCGACGATGCCGACAGATGGAGCTCCAGGACTTAGGGGTGTAGTTGTGTCAACTCAAACCACTACACTCGAAGGGAGACTCCCAGAGGCCCAGAAGAGGATGCTATCGAATGCACTCTTGTCCCTTATCTAAATGCGCAGTGCCCTTAATGCTACGAAACCCAAAGCTATGGAACTTGGGTGTGGGTATTTTGTTGGCTGTCGAAATTGGCAATGAATTGGATAAGTGGTGGTAATCTCATGGAGAGTTCAATCCTGGCTCAGGATGAACGCTGGCGGCACGTATTTTCCCATTCAGTTTTCCCTTCTTCCAAACGGATGGCTCACGATTGATAGCTGATTGGCCTTAGCGTAAGGGGTGGCCCCAAAGCGGAATTGACCGGTGGGCGTTGCTAGATCTCTGCGGACGAAAGCTATACAGGCAAGAAAGAGGAAGAAAAGGAGGTTGGAATACAGGGCTAGATTGACATCTCAGCTAGAGCAGGGCATTCATGTCGGTGATAAGTCGGAGGAAGGTGAGGATGACGTCAGTATACGATTGCGCGCAGTAACTGGGAGTTAAGGTTCCCATCCTGGTGGTTGCAAATAAAATTCCAAACGAAGTTTATTAGACTAGTCCCACTAAGATGGCGAGGAGGATTTGAACCTATGACATCGGGTTTTGGAGACCCGTGCTGATACTACGGAACTAGAGGTGGGGGTAGCTGCTGCTGAGGGTTTGTTGGTTGCTCGAAGAGTTATCTGATACGATCGGTTTGTGTTCCGCTTCCAAAGTCAGTCGTTGTGAGTACTCCAATCTGTAGTACCACGGCTTCCTGGTCATATGTATGGCGCAACCCAATCCTTGTTTTTTCGCGGGAGGCCATTCTGAACGTTTAGTTTTTTAGAAATACCGCTAGTGCAATTAAGGAAGCCGCACAATGTCAAATGAGATCACGGAAGATAGATTATTGCGAGCTATACTTGGCATTCAGGCCAGGAAAGACTGCACTGCTTTGGGCCCAGGAGCGCATTTAGATGAGGGTGATCGACTAGAAAGACGATGGCTTCCCGTTTGGTATTGTTATAACGGCTGCTCGCCTTTATACGGCAATCGACTAGATCCGATCACATGATCAAAAAACTATTCCGCCCCTGCTTTCTTATCATTGAAAGCCTTGGCAGCAACCCTCCAGAAAGAGAAAGAAGAGAATCGTCCTTTTTTATTCTTGAAACATTGACTTGGGGCCCTTTAGAAAAAGATCGGAACCGAAGGCTAGGGGACCTGAGGTTGGGAGGTTCATCTGTATAGTTGGGAATGCCCGGGAAGTGTCCATAAGCTTGAAGCATATAGGGGCAGCGCTCTGTCTCTTTTTGAGAAAAGATTTTCTACCCCGCATCATCGGATAAAAGGGCAGCGAAGGCGTCCTTGGGGTGATCTCAGAATACGCCAGAAGGGAATTTTGCTCTGCTTCCCTCAATCTTCGCTTTTTCAGCTGGATCCCGAACGAATAGGAGATCCAATCTGCTTAAGCTTGTTGAACTCGCCCCCTTCCTGAGAGGCTTGACTGACAGACAATCTTTCCAGAAGCCGATTTCAGAGACTGTTCTGCTTGCTGTGAAAGACTTCGTCAAAAATCCCGTTAACGGGTTAAGGTCAGTAGTCTTGTCTCCACTTCCCTGAGTAAGAGGGTCTGCCCCTTTTCATGGGAACTCCATAGATTTATGAAATCGGTTATCATTCTGAGATTTCAGGCTTGTAGAAGGAATCAATGAGGCTCTTTGGATCGTAAGCTACCCTCGACTCTCTCTTCCACCATTGTTCCCACCCAGCTTCAAAACTACAGGGAGAAGATTGGTTACAAAGAAAAAGGAAAATGGACTAGGGCCATATTAGATAGAGGGGAAAAGTGTCTTTGTTCCGATTTGGGATACAGATAGTGATGCGGATGCACTTAAGGCCCAATATCACGAGTTCCAACATCAAGGAATTGAAAGTCCACAACATAACCCAATGGGTCCAGGAAGGCCAAGGTTGAAGAGTAGTCAAAGAATATTCCATAGCATCTTTACAATCTTTAATATGGGGAGTTTCCTAAATAATTGTTGAGTCCTTAATTTCTTAGGTTTAATTTATTGTTTGAGAATATTTCCTTTTGTTTGGTTTTCCATAATTGTCTAGGTTCCTGATTTATCTAGGTTTCCATACTTGTCAGATTTCTGATTTGTTTAGGATTCCTTATTTGTCAGAATCCAGATTTGTTAAGACTTCCTTAATTATAAGGATTCTTGATTTATCAGGATCCTTCTAGAATTAGGTTTTAAGGATTCCTGATTTACTAGGATCCTTCTAGAATTAGGTTTAGCTGCCTATTTAAAGGGAGCATTGTTTCAGTTGTAAGCAGAGTTGTTTTTTTTTTCAGAGAATAGAAACCCCAAAGTTGTGTGATCAACTTTTGCATCCTTTATCCAATTCTTGCCAGGGATTGGTGGTGGAGCACCTCCTTGACTGGTGGCGTTGCCTTTACGTCTTGGAGCTTGTTGGCATCTATCCTTTTATTTTTATTATTCCTATTTTCGTTTTTTTTTTCTCCCTTCCTCCCTACCAAAACACTCACTTTTCCCACAAAAAAACCCAAAACACCAAAAAAATGATTTTTTTTACATATTTTCTAAACCCGAGCTCGCTCAAGCCCACCATAAGATTCGCATCAGATAGGCTGTGTTGATTGTAAGAGATGTGAATCCGCCTGGCCTGCGTTGCATGTCCTTACCATTGCTCCTCGCCAACCTTCCAGCCGATTTGGTCTGGTCCTATCCGACCGTTTCAGCAGTAGTATATTGTTCCACGGAGTTCTCTCGATATGTTCCTCAAAAAAATCGATTTGTGCGACTGCTTTCCTCTTATGAGGATTCACAGCTTGAGACCTTATTCGGGTTTTTCGTACCGAGGGTTCGAATCCCTCTCTTTCTGCTTTTTCACTCCTCTGTATTCGAAATATGCCTTTCTAGGAAAGTGTGCCCGGGAACTCTTCGCGAAGTACAAACGCTTGGCTGTGGACCTTGCTTCTGTTATGATTTTGACTACTTTCTTTCCACTTATAGATCCTAGCACGGAAAAGTGACCGACCAGCTTTTTTATACTAGTCTTTCCATGTGCTCTTGACATCGAGGGCTATGCGGATCCTCGAACATATATGAAATGGTCTGGCTTGCTTGCCTTCCTGACCTGCCTTAAGACTGCAAACGGGCAATCGGCTGCAAAAAGGACCCCCTGTACGGTCCATGCGCTGTTTTTCTTCTCTACCAGCCCCTCGCCTCACTCATCAATTGTTATCATGACCTCTCTCTGCCTATCCAACCCGAAGACTCTTATTTGGGGTAATGCCTTAAGCCACTCAGCCATACCTCCAAGTTGTTGGGGTTTGGCTTCAGGCTCCAACTCGATCTCGGACTTGACAGCTTCAGCGTACAGGGATCGGGGCTGAGAGCCCGGGTGCATCACTCTTCTCAGAATATCGCGTAGGGACCCAACTTCCAACTACCCTGGTTGTTTCCCCGGGCCGAACATCCAGAGCAGTCCGTACCGCAAGCAATACTAACCATATCAACAAGTCTTCCATCTTGCAAATAAAGCATATCTTGTGTCGCCCAGGGCATAAAGGGCATGATGACTTGATGTCATCCTCACCGACTCTATAAAAGTTACTTGGCTTTCCCGCTGTTTCGCCCCTCTGATTTGTTTTCGATCAGAGCATCAAGCGGTTGATCTTTATGATGCTCACGCGTCACGGGCGTCATACTAAGGCAAAAGTGTCGTCTTCACCGGTGACCACACCCCACTCATTCCATACATTGAAGCAACACGATTAGCCGCGACGGGAACCGATCGAGAACCCGAACCACTTGTTCATTTCATTGACGGGTTGGAGAAATGTTCACGATGTCAGCCCGTGGAAAGAGTCATCCTTTTGCCAGCGAGACTGTTTGAACAACTTCAGTTAATCCTGTCTTCCCCTTATTATTGATGGATCCCCTCTCTATCTATTCCTACCTACATCCGTATTCTAACTTTTCTTTGGACAACGTCACTAGTGAACCTCTAAGAACTCTCTCAAATCTAGCCTTGGTCTTATTCTAGTTGGGATGAGTTTTTGACTGATGTAGCCTTGGAGACATGAAAGCGTAAAAACTCAACGGGATCCCCTCGTAAATACAATCGGGTCGGCGACCCATATCATCACTTGCGGGAGAAATTTCTACCCTTTAATTAGACGCGAAAGGTAGGCTGGCAAAACTAGAGAGATGCCCCTCTTCGAGCTGCTTCGCCTGGCTATCGATTATATAGCTAGCTGTCCCTTGCACCACCCCCAGGATCTGTTGCACGAAAGGGATAATTTGGGGAATTCAATACCTGGGGAGAGTGAAGTACCATTCCATAGCTTGATCACGGGTCGATCCTCCCCTACCGTTTGTTTTTTTTAGTAATCCTGCCACTGAGATGTCCAGCGGATTCCTGGGCCTTCCTCCCCAATCTGATATTGTGGTGTCGATACTTTGTGGACCGAGAAGAAAGGGGGCTCCGCGGGAGTGAGGAAAGACGGGAGCCACTCTAGTGACCCCTATTCTTTCTATTAGTAAGTTTGGGTGCCTAATCTCGTGGGTCAGAATCTTTGAAATCATTTTGTTCGTGCAGGCATTGGGCCTGAGCTTCCCCGGCTTGTTCGGCTTAAGGATGGTACTAGAATTTATGCCTTAGCGAGCATGTTATCGCAGGCGCGAAGCGTGGTAGGCTTGCGCCAGGAGAGTCGTCTGCAGTTCACACTTGGGCAGTGAAGGTTCGACTCTAGGTGAAAGCCCTAGGTTGCGTAGAGAGCTCCCGAAGTTATGGGGTCATTTTGCTGAGTTCCCATTCCCAACGGTCCAAAGATTAAAATCTTTGTATTGCTCTCACACAACCCCATTTTCATGGTTTAGCCATTGGGCAACCTCCGGGTAGGGAGCGGATCTTTTGTCTCATGGTAGCTTGCTCCTGTTCCCTCCGGATAGAGTCCGACGACTCACTAGTAGATGTTCAAAACCCCCAAAACCAAATTTTGTCATGCCAAGCATCTTCTTGCGCTAGCAAGAATGGAATTGCCAGACAATCCGGGATCAGTGGCAAAAGCAGTGATTTCATGGGCAGGCACTAGTTCCATATGAATCTGGTGACTATTGGTATGTTTAGTCGGGCGGAGTCTGTCTTTAGAGGTGTGCATGAGTTTGCTATGCCCTTAGCCAAGCAGCGCCTCAGCCCACACTCTTTTGAGGTGACTTGTGATGGACCTGGAAGAGGGGGTACATGCCAAGTATCCACTTCGGCTATTCCCAAAAAGAGATTATGTGGTTTTGACCCTAGCGCATTCCGTGCTTGTTGGTTCTGTCTGGCTTGCTTGCCTTCCTGAAACCCCTTCCATCCGGACAAGATTATCTCCTGGCTCAGTACTTACCACCATCTTCTATTGAGTTCGCATCAATATGCTTTACACATTTGTATGTACTAACTAAAAGCTGAGTCCTCTCCGAACCGCAGGAGAGTCCTTCTACTGCAGCTCGGGACCAAGGCTTCCCGCCTGCTTACTATAAGAAGAGGGCGCTATTTAACAGTGGTAGGTGTTACAAGTCTAGATTTGGGCCTAATGTAGGCTGAGCCCAAGCCCATTAACCCCTTTTATAATCCGGTTTGATGTAATAGATGGGATAGCTTTTGGTTAATGAAAAAAAACTTGGAAGTTCCTTCCAATGGAGGTGTGGTGTCTCCCTTCAATGAGGCCAGAGGTGCTGATGCGGATGGTGATGGGCAACAGAGTGAGCTTTTGATTATGGAGAGATCGGAAAGGAATAATAACAAGACAATTCGGAAATATAAAGGTTGGAAAGGTAAAGACTGGAAAATAAACGATTGAAAAGGTAAAAGGCAGTAATTTAAGTGCAAGAATTAAGATAACTGGAATATAAAAGGCTGGAAAGTAAAGGCATGAAATTTAAAGGGCAAAGCTTAAGGAAAAACGAAATTCAATAACTTTTCAATCTTCACGATTCTCAAGGTTGTGATTACAACTGAAGGAACAATGTCCTTAAATAGACGGTTAAGACTAATCCTGGTAGAACTCTGATAAGCTAATCCTGGTAGAACTCTGATGAGCTAATCTTGATAGAACTCTGATAAGCTAATCCTAGTAGAACTCAAATCCTAAATTTGAGGAAAAATCAAACTAACCAAATTAAGATAGGATCCCAAAAAATCAGGGATAGGATCCCAACAAATCAGGGATAGGATCCCAACAAATTAGGGATTTTAAAACAATACGAATCTTGATAGGTATGGAAACTCCAGATAAGTTAGAATTCTTATGTTTGAGCTTGGACCCATTGAAGTACATTGTAACCCCAATGTCTTGTCATAGGAACCAACAAAACTTGGGCTTTCTCATTTCCTTGGCCTTTGGACGTGTCCACATCAGTCTCCTCGGGTTGGAGAGGATTTGTCCTCAAATCCGAATGGTTGTTATTAGTCACATATGGAGACAAATCTCCCACATTAAAAGTGGCTGAGACTCCCCCAAAGTCGCATGGCAAGTCCACTTTGTATGCATTATCTCCGACCCGCACAAGTACTTCGAATGGTCCGTCAGCTCGTGGTGCGATCTTGCTCTTTCTTTTTGTCGGAAACCTTTCCTTCCGTAAGTGTACCCATACGAGGTCCCCGGGTTTAAAAATTGATGGTTTTCGATGCTTGTTGGCCTTCTTTTTGTAAACCTCATTTGCTCTTTCAATTGAACTCGAATTGTTTCATGGAAATTTTTCATCAATTTGGCCCGCTCATTTGCATCGAAGTTGATCCGGGCATCAATGGGTAAAGATGATAACTCAATAGGAGTAAGCGGATTAAGCCCATAGACTACCTAAAATGGCGAATGACCAGTTGTAGCACTTGGAGCTCGATTGTAGGCAAATTTTGCATGTGCAAGCTTGATGTCCCAATCCTTGAGATTCTTGCTCACTAAGGTTCTCAAAAGTGTCCCCAATGTTCGATTGGTAACCTCTGTTTGGCCATTTGTCTGGGGGTGGTGAGAGGTGCTAAACAATAGCTTGGTACCGAGATTGGCCCACAAAGTTCTCCAAAAGTGGCTTAGAAACTTGGTATCTCTATCAGAAACGATCGTTCTTGGCACACCATGTAATTTCACAATCTCCCTGAAAAATAAATATGCAATATGAATCGCATCGTCTGCCTTGTGGCAAGGAGTGAAATGGCCCATCTTGGAGAATCGATCGACGACAACCATGATGGAGTCCTTTCCCCTTTAAGTTCGAGGCAGAGCCACAATAAAATCCATGCTGAGATCTTCCCATGGCTGGTTTGGAACTGGTAATGGAGCATAAGGACCAGGCTTGAAATGCATCTTAGCTCGTTGACATGTAGCACACCGGGATATGAAGGCATAAACGTCCCCTTGCATTTTAGGCCAATAGAAATGCTCCTTAAGGATCTCCAAGGTCTTGTGCACACCAAAATGCCCAACTAGACCTCCTTCATGAGTTTCTTTGATCAACAATTCTCTAAAGGAACTCTTAGGGATACATAACCGGTTGCCCTTGAACAAATAGCCTTCTTGCACCATATATTCTCCATGAGCTCCTTTGGCACATTCTGCCAGGATAGGAAGTAGGTCCTCATCTTCTGAATAATGTTCTCTCATAATTTCAAATCCGAGTACCCTTGCATCCAAGATGGTTAGCAAAGAATATATTCTTGATAAAGCATCTGCCACAACATTAGTAGTTCCTGGTTTGTACTGGGAAACAAAAGTAAAGGATTGAAGAAACTCTACCCATTTAGCATGCCTTGGGTTGAGTTTGTGCTGGCCATTCAAATACTTAAGTGCTTGGTGATCTGAGTGGATAACAAATTGCTTCGGTCGGAGGTAGTGGTTCCAATGATCAAGAACTCGTACTATTGCGTAGAACTCCTTGTCATAGGTTGAATAATTCTTTTTTGCATATGCTAACTTCTCACTAAAATAAGCCAATGGTTTCTTGGACTGAACCAAGACAGCCCCAATTCCCACACCACTAGCATCACACTCAACTTCAAACAATTTATCAAAATCTGGTAAAGCAAGAACAAGAGCTATACAAAGCTTTTGTTTGATTACTTCAAATGCTTTGCTTGCAGATTCATTCCATTCAAATTGTCCCTTTTTCATACACTCAGTGATTGGAGCCATGATGGTGCTAAAATGAGGAACAAATCTCCTGTAGAATGAAGCCAAGCCATGAAAGCTCCTAATCTCAGTTGGTGTTTTTGGAATGGGCCAGGACTTGATTGCCTCCACTTTTGACTGATCAACTGCAATGCCATGTTGAGAAACCACATATCCAAGAAAGACGACACTTGGACTCATGAATTCACACTTCTCCATCTTTGCATATAGTTTTTGTTCCCTTAATAAGTCAAAGATCTTTTTCAGGTGTTCCACATGATCATCAATACTTCGGCTATAGACCAGAATATCATCAAAGTAGACAACTACGAATTTACCAAGGTATGGTCGAAGTACCTCATTCATCAGTCTCATAAAGGTGCTAGGAGCATTTGACAATCCAAAAGGCATTACAAACCATTCATATAAGCCTCCCTTGGTTTTGAAGGCAGTTTTCCATTCATCACCCTCCCGCATACGAATTTGGTGGTAACCGCTCCTTAGATCAATCTTGGAAAAGACTACAGCTCCATGAATTTCATCAAGCATATCATCAAGTCTAGGGATAGGATACCTATACTTGATTGTGATGTTGTTGATGGCTCGACTGTCAACACACATCCGAAAACTACCATCTTTCTTGGGGACCAAGAGTGCTGGGACAGAACAGGGACTCATGCTTTCTCTAACATACCCTCTTCTCATCAGCTCATCTACTTGCCTCTGCAACTCCTTGGTTTCTTCAGGATTACAACGGTAGGCAGGCTTGTTGGGTAGAGAAGCCCCTGGAACAAGATCAATATGATGCTCAATGCCTCTGATGGGTGGAAGACCGGGTGGTAGGTCAATTGGGAAGACATCTTTATACTCGGATAAGAGTGGTAGAACCTTTGGGTGGGGAATACTCTCTTCAGTTACTAACTTTCTTTCTACCATAAGTAGGGCATATATAGGTTTATGTTTCAGGATGGCTTTTTCGAGTTTGGTTTGGGTGATGAATAGGTTTTCTTGGATGTTTTCTCTTTGGGCTGAGGTTTTATGGATCTGGGATGGGCTTAAGGGTGTAAGGGTGATATGCTTGCCATTCTTCTTCACGGTATAAGTGTTGCTTCTCCCATCATGCTTTGCAAACCTATCAAACTGCCATGGTCTTCCAAGTAGCAAGTGACATGCTTCCATAGGAATAATATCACAAAGAGCTTCATCAGTATAATTCTGCCCAATGGAAAAAGAAACTAAAACTTGCCTCTTTACTTGAAGATTGTTGCCCTGACTTAGCCATTGCAACCTGTAAGGCTGTGGGTGAGGAGAGGTTGATAGCTACAACTTTTCGACCAGTGTTGTGGATGCCACATTAGTGCAACTTCCACTGTCAATAATCATAGAACAAACCTTGCCCCCAATGGTACACCTTGTTTGGAAGATGTTTTCTCTTTGTTCATCTTGGGAACTAAGCTTTGAAAAGAGAGTACGACGAATGACCAGAAGCTCACCAAAATCTGGTTCAGCTATGCAATCTTCTCCTTCTGTTTCTTCTAGTGGCTCCTCCACCTGGTAGACTTCTCCAATTTCCTCCCATTCTTTCATCGTCATTACCCTTCGATTAGGGCAATTAGCTTGAAGGTGGCCAACTCCTTGGCACTTATAACATCTGACTTGGGGCCGTTCACTTTTGGGAGCAGTGGACCGAGAACTCTCACCATGTTTGGCCTCCATGTTTTTGGGCTTGTCTAGTTCCTTGGGAGCCTGACTCGAAGAGCCATATCTGGTGTTGCTTGAGGCAGTCTTCTGAACATAATCTCCTTTGCTAAAATACTTGGTCCTGGAGGCAGTTTTTTGCTTCTCAACCTTAACAACCAGTTTGTACACATCATCAAGAATAAGGTTGCAAATCAACCATATGAGCAATATCTGGATTTAAGCCTCCAAGAAATCGGGCAATGGACTGCTCTATTGGTTCAGGAACATCACATCGGATCATTAGCTTCTCAAATTCTCTAATGTATTCTCCAACACTTCTTTTTTCTTGCTTGAAAGTGTGCAGCTTGTGATAGAGCTCTTGTTTGTATTCTCTGGGAAGAAATCGCCTAGTCAAGAGCTTCTTAAGCTTATCCCAGGTTCTGACTTTACTTCGCCCATCTCTTTTCCTGAGCTTTCTTGTATTATCCCACCATAGAGAAGCATAATCCTTGAGTTTGAGAATAGCTACCTTGCATTTTTTTTCCTCACTGTAGTCTTTGAATCCAAAGATTCTCTCCATAGTGCAAACCCAATCAAGAAAATCATCTGGGTTCAGACTGCCATCAAATTCAGGAAAGTCTATACGAAGGCTTCGATCATCTTCCTCTGGCCTCCCTCTTCTTCTTCTCCCAATATCTTCATCATTGGAATCAACATCAGATTCAACATCAACATGAGGCTGTGGTGGTTCATAAGTTGGGGGTACATAGGTTGGTTGTGAACCAGGTGGTTCATATGTTGGGGGTACATAGGTTGGTTGTGAACTCTGCGGTGGTTGATATGTTGGGGGTACATAGGTTGGTTGTGAACTTTGAGGTGGTTGATATGGTCTATATTGTTGGTAATGAGGGGCACATGGTGTGGGTCTTCTCGGTAAAAAGGGTTGGGTTGGTGGTTGGGTGAGTAATGGTTGAGGAATGGACATTTGTATCTGTGGTATAGATACTTGGGGTGGTGGTAACGTTGTTTGGAAAGGCGGGTGCATTGTTTGTGGTGGTAAATACTGCTGAATTAAGAGTTTGAGCTCTTGGACATCAGCCCTCACTTCTCGATTTCACTCTTCTGCACCATATTGGCAGCTAGCCAGGGTGGAGTGGGCGAGGATGAACGAGAAGAACCATCTCCTTCTTGAGACATGGTGATGGTATCAAACAACAGGTTTATGGGATGAACAAATCTGTTAGAACAGCTCACTCACCAAAACCTTGGCTCTGATTACCACTTGATGCGGATCGGGATGGGCAACGTTGTGAGCTTTTGATTATGGAGAGATCGGAAAGGAATAATAACAAGGCAATTCGGAAATATAAAGGTTGGAAAGGTAAAGACTGGAAAATAAACGATTGAAAAGGTAAAAGGCAGTAATTTAAGTGCAGGAATTAAGATAACTGGAATATAAAAGGCTGGAAAGTAAAGGCATGAAATTTAAAGGGCAAAGCTTAAGGAAAAACGAAATTCAATAACTTTTCAATCTTCACGATTCTCAAGGTTGTGATTACAACTGAAGGAACAATGTCCTTAAATAGACGGCTAAGACTAATCCTGGTAGAACTCTAATAAGCTAATCCTGGTAGAACTCTGATAAGCTAATCTTGATATAACTCTGATAAGCTAATCCTATTAGAACTCAAATCCTAAATTTGAGGAAAAATCAAACTAACCAAATTAAGATAGGATCCCAACAAATTAGGGATAGGATCCCAACAAATTAGGGATAGGATCCCAACAAATTAGGAATTTTAAAACAATACGAATCTTGATAGGTATGGACACTCCAGATAAGTCAGAATTCTTCTGTTTGAGCTTGGACCCATTGAAGTACATTGTAACCCTAATGTCTTGTTATAGGAACCAACAAAACTTGGGCTTTCTCATTTCCTTGGCATTTGGACGTGTCCACATCAGGTGCCGTGTCTCCCTCTAATGAGACCGGAGGTGTTGGTCTCCCTCTGATGAGGCCAGAATCACATTCTTTTACAAGGGCCAAAACTGGTACCCATACCGTCTGTTCCGGCTGACCCATATCAGACCGGTAACAAATGGTATCGGAGCAGTTCCGGCCTGGGGAACTGCCCATCAACATGTGGGTTTAAGGTGCAGCCTGAAGACCTTGCAGAGATCAAAGCTCTGTGTGTGCAAATGCTGAATATTACCTCAACGATGGAAACTGACTTGAAGTCGATGCGCACACATCTACAGGAATTGCGTAAGGAGAGGCAAGAGGAAGCAGCTCGGGAGCAAGCAGAAAAAGAGCTGAAGGCGAGGGAAGAGAAACCGGAACTTTTAGTTCCAGTACTCGAACTGAAGGCACCTGAGATGAAGCCACTTCAGCCGATTGATCGACAAGCGGGCCATTGTAAGGCACCAGCGCGACGCGTGGGGGGCTATCGTCGCAGTGCAGTGAGAAGGCTCAACTTGGGCGCTGCCTGGAGAAGGCCAATCAGACGTCAACCTAGTCGCCCAAGTCCTCATCGGAAACACCGAGGCCAAGAGCAGTGGAGTAAACAAAAAAGCCGTGGTGTGGGTGAGCTGCAACAGAAATGTTGCGCTTCAGATCCAAGCGGTTGGGTGCCGAACAGACCTCCACACGCCAATCAGCAGGGGAGCCGACCTCCCGATCTGTTGGTTGGGTTGGTAACTGGAGCACCGTTCCACCGGGTGCGGCCGCCGAAGCATCGCTCGCAACAATTTCAGCAAGCCCAGTGCAGTAGAAGTGCTGTCAAACAGAGAACAAGGCAAGGGTGGAAGCGAGTGCACAAGAAGTATTATCGGGATAAGCAATGGAAGAAAAATAGTGAGGTTGCCCTTGCCAGTTCGACTGGCTTTGGTGAAGGGAAGGGATTAGCGAGAAGGGTGAAAAGGTCTAGTGGGTCTAAGGGAGTAGAGGCTAATTCTAGGAAGAAAACTAAGAGGGAGAGTGTTATTATGTCTAATAGTAGTGTGGAAGAAATTAATGGGAGTGATTGGGGTGAAGAAGGCAATAATGGGATCGGAAATAGTTTGGGCTTGAAGAATATTGATGGTTCAGAGAGGGCTCAGAATGTGGTTTGTACTGTGGATGGTGATAGCGAAGTGTGGATTGATTCGGATAATTCAGAGGGGGATGAGGATGATGGCAATGGTATTTCAAATGATTCAACTTGGTTGGGAACGTTGTTGGAATTGCTCTCTGGTGAACCCAATGTGAAGGAAGATGGACTTCAAAGGTTTGACAGAGGAGAAGATGTCTTTGAGCTGTTTGATCAAATGCAGAAAAAGGGAGCTACACCTAGTCTTTTAGTCTATAACTCATTGAGGACCGAGTCAACTAGGAGAAGGAAGCTTTCATTAACTTTTAGTCTTTGGTTGAATTATCGGAGGAGCTTTCCAGGTTGGGAAGAGGAAACCATCAAAGCAGTAAAGGAACATTTTCAGAAAAGAAAGGAAAAGGCGGTACAAGGAATTTTCGAAATGGATTCCAAAATGAAAGGTTTTGATCAAGGCCCATCTACTATTTTGTTCATTAGGTGGTATCGGGCATGGAAGCAGTTCGCACTATTGTCAGACTCCTCCCTCTTCATGCCCATGGGGTTTGGTTTCCTCTGGGAGGTGCTAGAGAACCTTTTCGTACTGGACATTGTTGGGCAGATGTTCTCCCTTATCATGCAGTGTTTTTTAGTAACGGAGGACTTGAAGAGTATAATGGAGCTTCAATGTTTTTTGGAAATCCCGTGGTCCACTAGGCCCAGCAAAGGTAAGTTTTTTGGCATTGAAATTGGTTTTTCTTATAATACTACAGCTCATGGGTGGAAATTAGGAAATGGCTTTAATTGGCGTATCTTAGAACGAAACCCCATTTTGGTCCTTAATGGATATTGTGGGACCTTAGACTATGCCGAGGTGGTGTTTGGACTGGGGGCTGAACTAGATATTATGTTTAGGAACCCGATGATAAATGTTGGGCTGTTTGTGGAAGACACCTCCTACACAGCAACTGGATCTGGAAATTATGAGATTGAAGAGGAAAAGAGAGGACTTCCACTCAAGGAGTCCTTTTTAAATAATTTTCACAGTTCTGAAAATTATGTAGTTCACGTTGCAATCTTTCCATTTCTCATTCTAGCATTACTGAGGAATGAAGGGGATGAAACAAAGTGGGAAGTCTCTCAAGACATAACTCTTATGACCCTTGGAATATGGGCATTCATGTCCTTAATTGTTGACATTGTTGTGGAAGAAGGACCAAAAGGAACCAATGGTGGGCCTGGAATTGTTGCAAATTTCTTATTGGTAGAGTTAAGTATAATTAGAGAGGGCAGAATTATTAATGGTGGTTCCCATGCTATTTACTTCACGGATTTGCATGTCCTGGATTTGCAAACAAAGGAGGGGTCAAGACCCATGCGAAAAGGCGAGTTACTAATTGTGCAGACCGGTCATACAAGGGTTGCAGTAGGAGAGGATGGGTTCGTTGTTATGGGCGATAAAAATATGAGTGGAACTAAAGCTTTATTATGGTCTGGAAAAGGAATACAAAAGCTTTGTTGCGAGACCTTGGATCCTCCTAGAGCTCATGGAGTGAAGAATGCTTACTGTCTGCTGAACTTTGATGCCAATACCACAACAAATTATATTTTCCCTGCGAGAAAAATTCACAAGGATTGTCCTACTGCTAAATGCCTTCTTGAAAGTGGTGTGAATCTCAAGGACTTCAATTCTTATGGGAGTCGTGGCAATGATGAAGTGTTGGTCAGGAAAACTTTTGCCAATATTTGTCTTTTTAACAAGTTCTTGGATGGTGAAGTGGGTCCTAGAATATTGCACATACCAACGCAAGAGACACTCAAGGTCCTTGCACAACAAGCAAACAGAGGGGCACAATTGGATGGCAAGCTTTATACGTTAGAGCATGACATGCAATCATTCCTTGAATTTCCTTGGATTTTATTTACATTAAGCTTTGTTGGTTTATCTTTATTTGAACCTGAGTTGTCAAACTCTTTTATTAAATATCTAGTTGTTAGATATCTTGTAAATTTTCAAAGCTTGAGGACAAGCTTTTTCTTTAAGGGGGATGGAATGTTACAAGTCTAGATTTGGGCCTAATGTATAGGCTTAGCCCAAGCCCATTAACCCCTTTTATAATCCGGTTTGATGTAATAGATGGGATAGCTTTTGGTTAATGAAAAAAAACTTGGAAGTTCCTTCCAATGGAGGTGGTGTTTCCCTTCAATGAGGCCAGAGGTGCCGTGTCTCCCTCTAATGAGACCGGAGGTGTTGGTCTCCCTCTGATGAGGCCAGAATCACGTTCTTTTTACAAGGGCCAAAACTGGTAGCCGCACCGTCTGTTCCGGCTGACCCATATCAGACCGGTAACAATAGGACTGATCGACCAAAGAGGGAATATGCAAGATTTCAGGTCCTATCGGGATGGGTAGGCCCAAGCCTTCCCCCTTCAGCAGCTTTTTGCTCAATTTCTCGTGGAGCCGACGACGGAATATGGAGCCAAAATCTGCATTTGTCAACGAAATTGTGGTTTTTTGCCCTAATATGTTCCGAATCACTCTAATTAGGCGCCCATTCATATGTGGTGTGGCCCAAACCATGATTTCGTAAGTGGTCACTTTTTTCGAAATATGGAGCCAAGTTCTGCATTGCCAAACAAAATTCTGTTTTTTGGTTCAAATATGTTGCGAATAACTCTAATTCCATCCCAATTCATATGTGGCGTGCCCGAACAATGATTTCGTGCGTTTTGAGCAAAATCAGAAGTGGTCACTTTTTTTGGAATCTGGAGCCACGTTCTGCATTTCCGAACGACATTGTGTTTTTTTCCCCCAATATGTTCCCAATCACTTTAATTAGGTCCCCATGATTTCGTGAGTTTTGAGCAAAATTGGTAGTGATCACTTTTTTCGCAATACGGAGCCAAGTTCTACATTGGAGAACGAAATTGTGTTTTTTTGCCCCCAATATCTTCCAAATCACTCTAATTCCGTCCCCATTCATATGTGGCGTGGCCAAACCATGATTTAGTGAGTTTTAACCAAAATCAGAAGTGATTACTTTTTTCGCAATACCGAGCCAAGTTCTGCATTTCAGAACGAAATTGTGTTTTTTTGCCCCAATATGTTCCAAATCACTCTAATTCCGTCCCAATTAATATATGGCGTGGCCAAACCATGATTTCGTGACTTTTGACCAAAATCAGAAGTGATTACTTTTTTTGCAATACCAAGCCAAGTTCTGCGTTTCACAATGAAATTGTGTTTTTTTGCCCCAATATGTTCCGTATCACTCTAATTCCCTCCCCATTCAAATGTGTCGTGGCCAAACCATGATTTCGTGCGTTTTGAGCAAATCGGAAGCGGTCACTTTTTTCGCAATACCAACCCAAGTTCTGCAGTTCCGAAAAACATTGCGCTTTTTGGCCCTGATATGTTCTGAATCACTCTAATTCCAGCCCCATTCAAATGTGGCATGGCCAAACCATGATTTCGTGAGTTGTGACCAAAATCGGAAGTGATCACTCTTTTCTTAATACGGAGCCAAGTTCTGCATTTCAGAACAAAATTGTGTTTTTTGGTCCCGATATGTTCTGAATCCCTCTAAGTCCCTCCCCATTCGAATGTGGCGTGGGCAAACCATGATTTCATGAGTTTTGACCACTATCGGAAGTGATCACTTTTTTCACAATACGGAGCCAAGTTCTGCACTTCAGAATGCAAGTGTGTTTTTTTGCCCCAATATGTTCCGAATCACTCTAATTCCGACCCCATTCAAATGTGGGGTGCGCAAGCCATGATTTCGTGAGTTTTGAGCAAAATTGGTAGTGATCACTTTTTTCGCAATACGGAGCCAAGTTCTACATTGGAGAACGAAATTGTGTTTTTTTGCCCCCAATATCTTCCAAATCACTCTAATTCCGTCCCCATTCATATGTGGCGTGGCCAAACCATGATTTAGTGAGTTTTAACCAAAATCAGAAGTGATTACTTTTTTCGCAATACCGAGCCAAGTTCTGCATTTCAGAACGAAATTGTGTTTTTTTGCCCCAATATGTTCCAAATCACTCTAATTCCGTCCCAATTAATATATGGCGTGGCCAAACCATGATTTCGTGACTTTTGACCAAAATCAGAAGTGATTACTTTTTTTGCAATACCAAGCCAAGTTCTGCGTTTCACAATGAAATTGTGTTTTTTTGCCCCAATATGTTCCGTATCACTCTAATTCCCTCCCCATTCAAATGTGTCGTGGCCAAACCATGATTTCGTGCGTTTTGAGCAAATCGGAAGCGGTCACTTTTTTCGCAATACCAACCCAAGTTCTGCAGTTCCGAAAAACATTGCGCTTTTTGGCCCTGATATGTTCTGAATCACTCTAATTCCAGCCCCATTCAAATGTGGCATGGCCAAACCATGATTTCGTGAGTTGTGACCAAAATCGGAAGTGATCACTCTTTTCTTAATACGGAGCCAAGTTCTGCATTTCAGAACAAAATTGTGTTTTTTGGTCCCGATATGTTCTGAATCCCTCTAAGTCCCTCCCCATTCGAATGTGGCGTGGGCAAACCATGATTTCATGAGTTTTGACCACTATCGGAAGTGATCACTTTTTTCACAATACGGAGCCAAGTTCTGCACTTCAGAATGCAAGTGTGTTTTTTTGCCCCAATATGTTCCGAATCACTCTAATTCCGACCCCATTCAAATGTGGGGTGCGCAAGCCATGATTTCGTGAGTTTTGACCAAAATCGGAAGTGATCACTTTTTTCCCAATACGAAGCCAAGTTCTGCATTTCAGAATGGCCAAACAATGATTTGGTGAGTTTTGAGCAAAAACGGAACATGTGAGATGTTCTCGCAAGACGCTGCACAGTTATGTTTTTCCAAATGACATTGTGTTTTTTCGCCCAAACATCGTGTGAAGCACTATAGTGGCATCCTCATTCGTATGTGACATGGCCAAACAATTATTTTGTGAGTTTTGAGCAACGGAAGTGGTGAGTTGTTTTCGCAAGACGCTGCGCAGCTGTGCTTTTCCAAACGACATGGTGTTTTTTGACCCAAACATGCTCCAAATTACTTTAATGGGGTCCTCATTCATATGTGACTTGCCCAAACAATGATTTGGTGAGTTATGAGTGAAATTGGAAAAGATGAGTTGTTTGGCAAGACGCTGCACAGTTATGTTTTTCCAAATGACATTGTGTTTTTTTGCCCAAACATGGTCCGAGTCACTCTAATGGCATCCTCATTCATTAGTGACATGGCAAAACAATGGTTTGGTGAGTTTTAAGCAAAAACGGAACAGGTGAGTTGTTCTCGCAAGACACTGCGTAGTTATGTTTTTCCAAACGACGTTGTGTATTTTTGCCCAAACATGACCCGAATCACTCTAATGGCATCCTCATTCATATGTGACATGGCTAAACAATGATTTCGTGAGTTTTGAGCAAAAACGGAATCAGTGTGTTGTTTTCGCAAGACGCTGCGCAGCTGTGCTTTTCCAAACGACATGGTGTTTTTTGACCCAAACATGCCCCGAATCACTCTAATTTCATCATCATTCACATGTGACAGGGCCAAACAATGATTTGGTGAGTTTTGAGCAAAAACGGAAAGAGTGAGTTGTTTTCGCAAGATGTTGCGTAGTTATGTTTTTCTGAACGACATTGTGTTTTTTCGCCTAAACATGGTCCGAATCACTCTAATGGCATTCTCATTCATACGTGACTTGGCCAAACAAGCCCTTGCCTCCTCTCTCTGTCTCGCTCTCAAGAGTATATAACATTTATACAATACAAAATATTTACTCCTCTCGTATTTTTTATTGACTTTGGATTTTCGCCTCTCGCTCTCAAGGCTCTTGTGGTGTTTTCTAATTTTGTTAGGATCTTTTATTTTTAACTTTCCAATTATTACCGAAAACAACCAGTGAGCTGCGTACAGAAGACAATGTGCCATTGGATTTGTAGTCGAAAACGGAGAATAGAGTTACCAAATTAATTGGGAATGGGTTTAAGTCTTGTCGGTAATCGCCAGTTCTTACTTATGGGAAACTTGGCCTTTTAAACAATATTTGTTCCGTTGTTATTAATATATTTGTTTCCTGGTATTTATGTAAAAGTGAATTTAGATTATGAAAATCAAGTTTCTTTGAATTTATATATATATATATATATATATTCTTTATATTCTTTATTTTTCTTGTTTATATTAATATTTATATCATTTTCTTCTTCTTATTATTATTATTATTATTATTATTTTACTTTTACTTTTACTTTTACTTTTACTTTTACATTAAAAATTTTTATACTTTTATACTTTTATTTTTTATTTTCTAACTATTACCGAAAACAACGGGTGAGCTACGTACAGACAGACGGGAGACAATGCACTACTAGGATTGGATTTGCTGGGAAAATGGAGAATAGAGTTATTGGATTAACTGGGAATGGGTTTAGGTCATGACATAATTATCAAATCTGAACTGTGGGTCGCCAAAACGAGTCGGCTATGGGCTTGATGGATTCGGGTAGGGAGGATCCGGTTAAGTGAGTTGGGTGCGACTAAATGAACAAGGTCAGATCGGATCCGGTTAGGGCCGAGAAAACAAGCCAGGCTTTTGAAATCAAATTTACACGGGCCGCCCTGATTTGAACCTAAAATAAGCTTCCAGAACCAGAAACGTCCTTTCTCTCTTCCTCTTGCTGAGGATTGAAGTAGCCATGGAAGAACTGTGCAAAAAACAGCTTTCGCCATTTCATGTACGGAAACGCCATTTTCATCTGCGAGCGCCTCTGTGCCGATTTCCCCTCTGAGGTTGCTCTTTTTTCTTTTTTCTTTCATCTGCGAGCGCCTTCGCCATTTCATGTACGTAATATTGCTTCTCGGTAACCCAAGCTGACATCAGCTCATATTGTCAAGAATGATACTCAGCATTGTCAAAACTTTAATTTAATCTACTTTCTTCTTTTTATAGTTGATAAATCTAAAAAAATTGTGAGGTTTTTATTTTGAATTTTGGGCCTGGGGGAGGGGATTGGTATTTAAAATGAGGGGTATGAGGGGTAGAGTTACTGATGAAATTACTTGTTTGTTGCTCAAAGAAGAAAACATGTGAAATCGGTGGCGAAGTTGCAAAACCGCTTTAATGGGCTTGGTTTGATTGGGAAATCTTTGATGTCTAAAGATAACGAGGCAAAGCCGTTTACAGGTTTTGATTTGATTATTGATTACTGTTCATCCCGGGCACATCAAGTTTCCGCATTTTGGTGGACATTTCCTCTTACTCTTACTTGCAACTTATGCTTACTTTTTCTTATATGCAGACGAATGCAACTATTAGCTGGTTGTTACTTGCATAACAATCAATCTTATGTCGCGTACCATACTTTGAAGGTTAGGTTATCGTGATGTGTCTGCCGTTTGTTGAACCACTCTGTTGTTGGTGTTTTTCAACGTTTCTTTATTGCTGTTTATTCTTGAAAAGTTTTTCATCCATTAACCTCTATTTTTCCATTCATTGTAGTATGAAGGAATGCAAATGGCTCAATCTCGCTACTTGTTTGCACTATCATGCTTTCAGATGGATCTTCTTAACTGAAACTGCATTATGTCCCCAATGTTCCTGGGCCAGAGGCAATGGAGAATAACTTTTCCTCGACTTTGTTCATTAAAAATAATTGTTGACCATGACTTTTTCTCTTTTTGTTGGGGTTGGCCTGTTTGCTTATTCAGTTACTTTTTAGGATGATAATGATTGCTCATAATTGTTTATCTTCTTTTAAGCAGATTCCAAATGGTGTAGCAAGCTATAATTCCTTTTTTCTTTCTTTTTTTTTTCTGGTTGCTTATCTAACAGGTTATAATTCCTTCTTTTCTGGTTTTTGGTTAAGTAGGTATTCTTTTGTTGTTGCATAAACAATTTTCTTAACTTACAGAAATGTATTACCTGTAGCTTGAAGAACATGAACAGTTCAATTGAGATACTAACAATGCAATTCAACCTATTGAACCGCTGTGATACTGGCAAAGAGGCGATAGAAATGTTCATGGGGCTGAGGAGATCTGGGTTCCTCTCGGATGATGTGACTCTGGTTAGTGTAATATCGGCTTGTGGAAGTCTTGGAGTGGATTTGGCTCTTCAACTGCACAAATGTGCTTTCCAGGAGAAACCCATGGAAAAGCCGGACATTCTGATGTTGAATTCGCTCATAGACATGTATGGAAAATGCAGTCGAGTGGACTCGGTATACTAAGTATTTTCAAGGATGTAGCAAAGAAATGTGTCGTTTTGGACATCCATAACTGTGGGTTATGCGATGCATGGGCATGTGGACGAAGCTCTAGAATGCTTGCGGTGCATGAGACAGACGGGGTTGACGCCAGACTATGTGACTTTTGTCAGGGGGCGTAGCGCCAGCGTCCACGGCGGGAACGTGCAGGAGGGAAACATTACTTCCATATGATGAAGAATGTCTATGGAATAACACCCCGCTTACAATGTTACGGGTGCATGGTGGATTTGCTGGGGCGCACAGGGCTGTTTGAGGATGCCGAGGAATAATAAAGGGGGATGCCGATGAAAGGCAAACTCAGTAGTATGGGAGTGTCTGATGGGCGCCTGTGAGAAGTACGGGAATGTGAAGATGGGACTTGCAAGAACTGGAGGCTGTGGAATGGTGGGGTTTATGTGGTTTTATCAAACATATGGGCCAGCAGAGGGCGGTGGAAGAGGTTATGAAGAAGAGAAACCTTGCTTAGGTTCTTGGCTATAGTTTGGCATCCAGTTCATAATGTTGTCTTAGAAATTGGGGATTGTCTCATCTTTTTATAACGATTTACTCAATAAAATCCTTATTCCCCTGTGCTTGGTAGTATTTTTTATTTTTTCCCCTTTATAGCAATCTGTTGATGAATTCTTTACAAACAAGGGAGTGACTCCCTTTTTTATAAGTCAATTTTGAGAGAAGAGGAAATTTTTAAAAGGATGTTCATTTTCTTAAATCAAATTTTATTAGAACTTGTTGTTTAGATATATATGATTTCTCTTGTGATATTACTCATGAAATTCGTAATTTTAAAATGTTTTGTATTATTTATAGCATGTCTTAAATTCATATTATATATTATTCTTTTCTCCTAAAAATATAATGATACAAAGTAAAAGGGAAATAAAATCGCTTTGTAGCTAAAAAAAATGATATTTTGAAGATTTCTAGTTGTTGGGGCAATTTGTGGTCATCCTGCTTGGGTGTGTAGACGAAATTATTTTTATGAATGATCCCATGTGATGTAAGTGACGAAGAAACTCGCACGAAAAGAACCTAGTGTGATTGTTGGGTTGAAAAAGCTATGTGGAATAGTTAAATTGAGTTGACGTTAATAAACAACTCTAGAATGGGAAAAACATGGTCCTTAAAATTAAGAAGAAGGTTTAGGTGGTCCTAGAAAAATCATTCATGATAGTCATAAAATCCATGTGAACCACTGTGGGTAGGAGTCCTATGAGGCCCTAAGAGGTTGCCATGTGGACCAATTGAAAAATACAAGTGCTTTGGATATGACTTTGTGGGAAAACAAAATGAGTTTTTTTTTTTGCTAAATAACAAATTATGCAAGCAAAATCATCAAGGCATACAATTGATTTACCATAATCAATAAAATATTTTGATGACAAATGGCCAAAGTCGTCGATGGCAAAAAGTGTAAATTGAATGAGAAACAAAGCTACATACATTATAAGAAAATATTACACAAAGGTGTTCTTTTTACGAAAAGGATAACGTGACAAAAAGGATGGATTGACATGAAGAAATCCTCCCTTTACTCAATGAACGTGAAGAGTGAGGCACTAACTTACGAAGCTGACACTTGATTCATTCATTGAAGTAGTGTTTAGGGTCATGAACAGTCTCCAAAATTTCTGCATGGTTTTTCCCCCCCGGAAGGTGTACTACTGGACGAGGAAGAGAATGGGCTAGAGGACTGCTCGCCCGTGAAATTTCGAGCAAAATGTGTGGCCAACCCCAAAAAAGTTTAGATTAGTAGGCTTCGGACCATGTGGGCTTTGAATTTCTAATCGTCCTCTCTATTGTACTGGCCCATAAGGAGGACCTGAAAGGGAATGGATTGGAAAGCCCATTTTTTGGTTGGAAGATAAGCGCCTATGCAATTGAAAAGGTATTGACCCATACTGGGCTGGTGGTGGCCCGACCCACGCTTGAGCCGCGACTTGTGGCATCCTGATTTGATTTGTGCCAATGGCCCTAGTTTAGCACCTCGCTGGTGGAGCGGGTCTGCCGCATTTCCTTCCACGACCGCCGCAACTATTCCGCCCAGCTGCATACCCCACGATTAGGTTGCATTGCTCGTGTGTGGCCATATTTGTGACAATTTCCACACATGGGTTGAGGTGCCTAGGGTTTCTACCGTTGTTGTTGCCGGGCGAATGCTTCTGCATCGGTCAAGCCGATATTCCCTTAGTTGTGAGAGCCACACTCTCCAGGTTCAATGATACTCCTCCACTCCAAATGATCTGATGCTCTCATCCTCCTTCGTCATTGCTGAAGCGGATTAACTGATGCTAGAGGTTCCACAGCCAAGATATTGGTTCTCGACGTTTTAAGGGCTTCAATCAATTCAAGCAAAAATTCCAGTAGGAGTTCACTTGTAGGATCTAACCGCAGGTCATCAAAAATTCCACAGCAGTCAATTTTGAACATCAGCTCGGTCGGATTAATTTAAAATATTATTCAGCTCAACTAAAGGTTGTTATTTAGTACTTGAGAATAGAAATAATTCACATGTTTTTGGTTTGATTAAACTCCATAATATAACAGTTCATCGATCCAACGGTCCACTATTTGTTAAACAAAAGTGATGTTTTATCATCATCAAAACTTAATGGAGATCTAACACGTTGTATCTATTATTCTCAATCAAGCGTGCAAAGTTTTATCTCATACGAATGTTTTCTTTTTGCAGAAAAGGCACTAAAAATAATTAACAATTTATTTATTTAATATGATTTTAGTTTTAGAATATGGAACTTTAAGTCCAATTTTCATAGGGAACTGTGCGGGTGGTAAGTAGTTGGCAGCGTTTGGTGACCTGAGTAGTTTGACCAAATTAGCTCGAAGAAAGGACGCGAATGGTTCATTCTAGTCTGCGTTTTTTCACGTAATGAACGTAGAACCTATTACGAATTGCCACAATCTGCAAAAGGCTCTTTTAGGTGACCCACTGAATGGACTATATGCAACCTTCTTCAACTACCTGCATGGTTGTTCTAACCGCCATTGCTTCTCTGTCTGAAGACTCTCTTGAAAGCATCATCCCCCCCGCATTCTCTCCCCTGCACTTGCAGCAAAAGTTGAGCCCGCAACAATGGCTGTTTGCTTTCAGAATCTAACGGTTGAAGACGACTCTGTGATCCTCTTCTCAACTTCGAATTCCCCCGAAGAATCCACTAGCCCTTCCTCTTCTTTCTATCACTCACCACAGCCGCAACCTCGAAAATCCAAGACAGTTTGCAAACTAACTGTGAGAAATCTTTCCTACGCTATCCGCCCACATAGGTCGCTTGCCAATTCGTTTTGTCACTTGGTGAAAAAACCGAAACCCATCAACATACTCAAGTCGGTCTCTTTTGTTGCAAGGAGCTCAGAGATTCTTGCCATTGTTGGCCCAAGTGGCACTGGCAAATCTACTTTGCTCCAAATAGTGTCAGGAAGGGTGAAGGAAACGGATTTCGACCCGACAAGCATCGCAATCAATGATCAGTACATGAGTAGTCCTGCTCAGTTGCGGAAGATATGTGGATTTGTGGCGCAAGAAGACGATCTGCTTCCTTTACTCACAGTTAAGGAAACGCTGATGTTTAGTGCCAAGTTCAGGCTCAAAGAAATGAATGCTAAAGAAAAACAAATGAGAGTGGAGAGCTTGATGCAAGATCTTGGTCTACTGCATGTTGCAGATAATTTTGT
The DNA here is from genome assembly GCA_028551485.1 of Casuarina cunninghamiana. Classification (NCBI taxonomy): domain Eukaryota; kingdom Viridiplantae; phylum Streptophyta; class Magnoliopsida; order Fagales; family Casuarinaceae; genus Casuarina; species Casuarina cunninghamiana. Next base: position 28,289,531 of record CM052369.1, read on the forward strand.
TGGAGATGAGGAGAACAGAGGGATATCTGGTGGAGAGAGGAAAAGGGTGTCCATTGGAGTTGACATGATTCATGACCCTCCAATTTTGCTTCTGGATGAGCCTACTTCAGGCCTAGACAGCACTTCGGCACTCCAAGTGATTGAGCTACTCTCTTCAATGGCAAAAGCGAAGGAAAGAACGGTTATTCTTTCTATCCATCAACCAAGCTATAGAATTCTTCAATACATTCCAAACTTTTTGATCCTCTCTCGTGGTTCAGTAGTCCATAATGGTAGCCTTGAATCACTGGAGGAAACAATAAATAGTCTTGGATTTCGAATTCCATTGCAACTCAATGCGATTGAATTCGCCATGGAAATTTTACGTCCACTGGAGGATTCATATTCGAAGAACTACCTGCCGTTTGTAGAAGAGATGGCGTTAGCTTCCTACTCGATGTTGTCGGAAGGGGAGATGGGCAAAGTTCGACAAGACAATGATGGCCGAGAAATGAAAACCTATTACTTTCCTAATATGTTGTTTGAGATTATGTCTCTCTGCTTGAGGTTTTGGAAGATCATTTATCGAACAAAGCAGCTGTTTTTGGCGAGAACGATGCAAGCTCTTGTGGGGGGATTCGGGCTGGGAAGCGTATACGTAAGAGTGAGAAGAGACGAAGGGGGTGTTGCAGAGCGATTGGGTCTATTTGCATTTAGTCTTAGTTTTCTTCTTTCCTCCACAGTCGAAGCTCTTCCAATATACCTTCAGGAGCGTCGTGTTCTGATGAAGGAAGCCTCAAGGGGAGCCTACCGAATATCATCCTACATGATTGCCAACACCATAGTCTTTCTGCCCTTCTTATTTGTGGTGGCTATTCTTTTCGCCGTTCCTGTATACTGGATTGTAGGACTTAATCCGTCGCTCGCTGCCTTTGCATTTTTCACTTTCATTGTGTGGCTTATAGTGTTGATGGCTAGCTCCCTCGTGCTCTTCTTAAGTGCAGTCTCGCCTGATTTCATTTCAGGGAATTCCCTCATCTGCACGGTTCTTGGGGCCTTCTTCCTCTTCTCAGGCTACTTCATTCCAAAGGAAAGCATCCCAAAATATTGGCTGTTTATGTACTATGTATCCCTTTATAGATACCCATTGGACTCACTTCTCACTAATGAATATTGGAGTGTGAGAAGTGAGTGTTTCTCTTGGCAGGGTCAAGATCATTCCCAGTGTTTGCTGACAGGAACAGATGTCTTGAAGAGTCGAGGACTCGAGAAGGACTCAAGGTGGCTCAATGTGGGGATCATGTTCTGCTTCTTTGTGTTCTATCGTGTGCTTTGTTGGATCATCCTTTCTCGAAGAGCTTCTCGGACAGCAATATAACCGCATAGAGTTTTATACTTGAAATTTCTTCTCACCATGTACACTGCAAAAGGCTCCCATATGAACTTTACATTGGAAATCATTACCAGCATTTACAATTTTTAGACCTTCAAATATGACTTTTGGAATTTTGAATGGACAGATCTCTTTCCCAGAATCAAATTTACCTTAACTTGTGACGAGCAAGTTGACTAATTTACGAAATCTCATTTACGAAGCACACCTAAAACGTTGCAATTCATTATAACATGTCCACATAACACCGATAATGTTTAAAGCTTAAAGCCCATCCTTTGAATGTTAAAGTTGGCATTCCCTAGTGAATGAAGGATGAACAAATGCTGGGTTTACACTTAAAAGATGGCAATCCAGTGGGCACCGCCATCCTTTTCTTTTCTGCATTGTCGGGCACTTACAGAAGTGAGATCTGTCAAAAAGGGAACAATTTTGGGCCCATCCTTCCTTTTCAAAAAGCTGTAGTTGCTTTCCTTTTGACTCAGATTGAACATGTTTAAAAAGTAAATCTGATCACAATCTTCTTTTCTTTTGTGTTTCCTTTGGCGTCATTACCACTAATAAAATCCAAACTAACTTTAAGGACAACATCATCAGTGTAGTTGCTGCTTCTATATTGGCTCAAGTGCTATATCCACAAACTAGTTCATCAACTGGTGGAGGTCTTTCTCAAGGATCTTACCCGTGGATGGAATCCACTCTGTCCCCAGCCGTTCTCCATTCTTCCGCTCCTCTCTTCCAATCATAATCCCCACCCAAATGACACCTACCAACCATAAATAACAAAAACAAGTGTTTTCATTTTAACCCTTCAAAGAGGGTGGTACAAGTAGGCCACACTTAAGTTCCAGCAAACAATATACTATGATGATTAGGTTGCCATCAACTTATTCTTGATAGGTGAAATCCAGACTTTGCTCTCCTTAAAAGGGTTATTTAATTGCGTCTCATTAAGGTAACAAATTAAAGGAGAACTCAACTTTTGTGTGCGTTGGTATCAGCATGTTTATTGAATATTAATGCTTAAATGCCTTCATTTGCACACTTGATCATTTGCACATTTAATTGTAGCATTACGCATAGTAAGACGTACCATATATAAAACGGATTCACTATATTTAATTATCGTAACATTCACTTAGCACACAGATAGTAAAGGTAATGCTTTGTGAGAGCGATGTTCAACGAGGATATCACACGACGCGTCCACCAAATATAATAGAGGGAAGTTGGATACTCTTTAGACTCATAACAAGCATCGTCTTAGTTTGAAAGAACTTTACACATAACAGCCGACGTTTTGGCGGCGCATAAGAAAAGAGAACCAGGTACGAAATTCAAATGCAGGTGCAGCTTTGGAAGGTATTGTGCGATTTGCTCTGCAACTTTATGCAGGTATTGCTCTGTACCGCATCCATCGCATAAAGTATGCAAAAGTTGGATAACTTTTACGGTAAAGACACTACCCTCAGCAACGAATACGCAGATTTTGGAGTGTATCGCTGGTGTCCCATTCCACCAAATACAACGATGAAATGACTGCTTATCTGGTTTTCCACTACGCTAAAAATCTTGGCAATGAACTATCACAAAAGAAAGTGTTTTGCTTGTATAGAATACGGTATGTTTGTGAATCATTTCGAGAATTATCATAATTCGCAGATGGGAAAGAGCAGCTTTGAGAAAAGGTGCTTCTTTTATACTGAAAAGCAACTACAAATAGCACTAGCTGAATATAAAAAGCTCGTGGTTGAGGCTGCAGACAGTTGAGTAGGTTGATCATGTTCTTTCTGAGATAAAATAAGAAGATTCTACCAAAAGGAAGGTTCTTTTTTTCTTTTTTCTGTGATGTAATGGTTACATCAAAAGATGTGATATAGTTTATACTTTGGCTTTGGCTTTACTTTCTTTAGCGAACATTAGATAAGAACAAAGAAGCATGAGACAAGTATACAAAAATGTTCCCCATCCCAATGTTGCCACCAGGTCGTGGTCCGTGTGGGTCACGTCTGGATATGTTTATGCTATGAATGATTGGCGACCACATCAGCTTCCACCGAAGTAGAGTAGACAAATATTGAATGCATCAACTTTTCAAACCTCTGCGTCTTTCTAGCGGGCGTTGACGAAGCCCATTCTAAAATCCGACCCTCTTTAATGCGCTCATCACGCATTTAATACCCTCGATTCAGTTGTACACTTGCTTCCATTATTTTGCTTAATTGCCTTCCATCTCTGTCTCTCTCTGGGGTTGTTGAGTTTCTATTCTCGATTGAGTTTTAGGTGCGCCAAGTTTGTTTCTTTGAAGTAAAGTCCCAGATCTGTTGTGTGGAACTGCTTACCGGTCTGTACTTCTCTTGATGTAGGAATCATATATTTGTTTCCTTTCGAATATATGTGATGGTTTGCTGGTGTTTCTTTCATTAACTGTCAATGAAAACAGGGCAGATTTTTTTACTTCTTTTTGGCTCTTGGAACCTACGTATCATCTTCTCTTTTTTCGTTTGCTAGTCGCTAGACTTGTATCAGGAGGGCTTATCATGGCTTTTTTTCACTTGTAATGCAGGGTTTTGCTCAGTGTTCTGGATTGTGATAGTCTGAGTAAGTATTCAAATAAAGGAAAATGGTTATTTGTTGGAACTGTGTACTGGAGCTGTGAATTTGAAGGGTTTTGGTGGAACAAATGTGTTTGTATTCAGAAGCTGTCGTAGATACAATAACTGGGCTTGATTGACCTTGAAGAGCTGTGCTTTGATATTCCTATTGTAAAACGCTCCGATGATTTTAAGGAAACACATGGGGCGTGTGTCCCCAACACTTTTGCTGCTTTTGGCACTTGGGTTTTTCTTTGCAACTTATAATTTGTTGACTATGGTAACCCACAACAAAGCTTCCAATTCGGGGAGTTGGGTGATGGAGGGATGGGAATGGTTTGATCCCCTTATTCGACTCCCTGAGCAGGTGAAGAGGTCAGAGGAGTTAAATTCAAAATTTCACGTTGCCCTTACGGCAACCGATTCTCCTTATAGCCAATGGCAATGTCGAATTATGTACTACTGGTATAAGAAGATGAAAGACCTCCCCGGATCGGACATGGGAAAATTTACCCGGGTTTTGCATTCTGGTGTTTCAGACAAGTTGATGGGGGAGATTCCGACATTTGTGGTTGACCCTCTTCCAGAGGGTTTGGATCGGGTGAGAATACTATTGGTTGCTGTCTCTCGGTTTCTCTTATTTTCTGTCTAAATTCATCCATTCCTTGTTCTTGTAATTTATAAGTCTTTTGAACCTTGACAAATATGCTTCTTCACATAGGCAGTTTTATCATTTTTCAGTTAGTTCCTTCTGCACTTCCGGGCATTGAGTGTTTTTGTAGATTTGTTTTTGTAGATCCTCTTTTTATTACATAACCGGTTGGTTCAAGACATTCTTCCATAAATTCAAACGAAGAAAGTCATGAAAAATGTATCTGCCCATATGGATATTGGTAAATGTATTGTACACGCAATAGAGTGTCGATTGCTTCATTGTTTTGGTTGGAGGCTGAATTTGAGAAAAAAGGATTGTCAATAGTTGTACTGCCAGTAAGCTGTGTGGCTGTATCTTTTGGACATTTGTGCATCATATATTCAGCCTTTCCACAGTTCTCATCTAAGTATCGAGAGAGAGGATAAGGAAACTAATGAAACCAATATCATGTGCTTTTAAAGAAATTTTGATTTTTCAAGTATCGACATTCTGTTGCAGGCATAACGATGGTGATATCTTAAAACCTTTTCTATAATGTGATCTTCCCAAACACATAAGAACTCTAACTTGAAAAATGAAGGTCTAATTACTTGTTAGCTTGGTGGTAAAGTTAGAGCCTTGGACCTCTTGGTCCTAGGTTCGCCACCTGAGTGTTTGAATTTGAAAAATAAATCAATAAATAAAAACTTAAAGCAAAGAAGAATTCTCTTTGCCTTCACGCAATCAGGCTTAGAAGAGGATAGTTTCTATTTCAAGTTGATAAGACTTTGTAGTTGTGTTTGAACATCATGGCCATTAAAGCTTGTTGCAAAACTTTTTGGCTGATGCTTACAAAAAAATCACGAATTCAGAGAAGCAGATCCCAAGGCAGAAAGAAAGTTATCTAGTTTATTCTAGTTACATTAATATCAAAAGGGGGCCTTATTGTTCTTGCCTAAGAATGTGTTATTTGCATGTACCTACTAGACCGTGAACTTGCTAGAAAGGTTTTTTCTCGGATTGCTTTGATGAAGATGCTACCTAAATTTCAGAAGTAAGATACCACTGTCCTGTTTTTGTGCAGCTAAAGGCTAACTCTTCTGCAGTAAATTGCTTTAGAACCATTTGCTGGAAATTTGCTTCTATAAATAGGTTGGGTATCATGTCGGTTACATGATATTATAGATTGTTGGTTCATGGTACCGGCAGTGATTTTTATTGTGTTTATAAGCACTGTGTCAGTCTTGCTATACAACATCAATATCCGAGTACTATCTAGCACAAATACAACTTGCCAAAAGCGAGCAGCAGTTGTAAGTTTAAAAGATTTTTTATTAGACTCTTTTTCCTTGCCAGACAATGCCAATATAACCATAGTAACCTAATCATATCGGTTTCAGCGTGATCTCTCCTCCCCTGCCTTTTTTCCTTCCTTTTTGAACATTTAAGCAATCAGAAAATCCTGTTTGATTGAGTCCAAAACTATTAATGTTGTATCCAGGGTTATGTGGTTCTTCATAGACCATGGGCTTTTGTGCAATGGCTGGAGAGAGCAACAATTGAAGAAGAGTGAGCATTTTAATTTTGATTGGTAAGAAATTGTTGGCTCTCCTCCATGACGTAAATCTGAAGGGATACGTTTTATGGTCAATGCAGATACATTCTAATGGCAGAGCCAGACCACATCTTTGTAAAGCCTCTGCCTAACTTGGCACGTGGAATGCAACCAGCCGGTTTTCCTTTTTTCTACATTAAACCAGCTGAGCACGAGAAAGTAATTCGGAAATTTTATCCAGAGGAGAATGGTCCTGTGACTAATATTGATCCAATTGGCAATTCTCCTGTAATTATCAGAAAGGTAAATTATTATATCACTATTGTGGCATGTGTTCTGAAATGTGTGATTGATAAAGCACTTATAGTAATTAATTATGCGACACGTTAATTTGAGTTATTTGAAGCAATTGAGAACTTGGTTCTAAATCTAAGAAGGTCCAAAAGTTCTTACAGAGGAGCAATTGAAGAAAAAGAACAACAAATTCCATAAATAGTACTAAAAAGTAACAATTCGCCCTTATAGTCTCTATTGATATAGTTTTAGTTGTGTACCAGTAGGCTGAATTCTACTTTTACTGTACTTTCCTTACAATATGGTATAACTAGATTATCTGCATCAGTCCTTATTGGAGGAGATTGCGCCAACATGGGTGAATATCTCCTTGAGAATGAAGGATGATCCAGAGACTGATAAGTCTTTTGGGTGGGTGCTTGAAATGTGAGTATCATTAGTGAATATCTCATGTTTGTTTTACTTAGTAGATAGTAACTGATATATCTTTGTGGATGTTTTTAACATTTCTTTCTCGAATTAAGGTATGCATATGCTGTAGCATCTGCGTTGCATGGTGTGAGGCATAATCTTTTTAAAGACTTTATGCTGCAGGTAGGAATGATGCTTGATGATCCTTCTTTTGTCTTGACTATTTCAAAAACTTATAGATAGGCTTTAACATGTATCATTTCTGAGTTTCCAGCCTCCATGGGATCTCGAAGTGGGAAAGAGCTTCATCATCCATTATACTTATGGATGTGACTATAATTTAAAGGTGAACGGATCTCTCTCTCTGTGTCTTTCCCCTTGAAGGCCGGATTTTTTTAGTGTGACCGTCTGTGTAATTCATTGTTGAGATTGTAGAATTATTTATTTATTTATTTGTTCATTTTGTTATGTTGAAGTCATCTTCTTCTAGTCATTGCCCCTTAAAATTATTTATCAAAGTTGGTAATCATCCAGGGAGAACTAACATATGGACAAAAAGGAGAATGGCGTTTTGATAAGAGAGCCTATCTTAATGGCCCCATACCAAGAAATCTCTCCTTACCCCCTCCAGGGGTTCCTGAAAGTGTGGTAAGTCCATTTTTATCCCTTTAGAGCCCATTTAACAAATTAGAAAATGGTGAGTTCTGTCAAGGATGCATTCAATTTGCAAGTTCCTATTTCTCAAACAGACTCCTCCTTTATCTGCATTTGCAATGTTCTTTGAAGACAGTAAAGTCTTTGAGATGTTCATTACCTGAACTGAATGTCTTATCAGATGTGATATTGTTACAAACTTTTTCACTTATGATATCGGATGGTTATAACTTTATTTTGTGGCTCCAGTGAATATAGGCCTCCAACAAGGTTGTTGTAGTTGTTCGTACGTCTGGTCCAGTTTCTATTTTCTCTTGTTGTTTGTCAGATGTCAGTTTACTTCATTTCATTGGTTCTCTGAATCATTATCTGGCCATAATATATCAGCAGAACTTTTTGGTGTTTTAGTTGGTAAAATGTTAAAGATCTGGTTTTATGGAAGCCCATGTGTTTGGGTTAATGTAGCTTTGTGTGATTTGGTGACTATGATCATGGATTGCTTGTCTACGACTTAAATTTTTTTTTTTTTCAGCATTGAGGTTCCTACTGTCACAGGTTTCTTTGATAGCTGTTACTTCCCGCAAAAATAAGACAATGACAAATTTAAAGGTGCATAAAATTTTTGGAAGTTTCAGAAACAGTAGATATATTCCTGTTCTCTAGGAAAACGGAAAAGCTAAATTCTCATAACTTTTGAGCGGCAAATGCATTTACATAGTTGTTACATGCCTCGAATAATTTCTTTGTATTTTCGACATAGGGAAACACTAGTTCTTGGTGCCCCACAATATACGTATCGCCATAAAACTCATGATGTTCTTAATATTTGACACCTCAGATTGATGGTTTGAAAAAAGCTAACAATTGGATCTACGTTTACATGACAAATCATGATGAATGAGCCACAAACTATGTGCTGTGTTTGGATTCTCGCAACATGATTCTTCACCTCACAATATAATCAATGCTTCCCCTTTCATTAGTAGATCTCAAGACAAATTGACTTCAGGGGACTTAGAAGGTAATGAGATTCCACTTGTGAAGTTGGAGATTGACAGTTAAATAGCTGGATTTCTCGAGAGGGACTCATTTGTTTCTGGTCAATTGTCTTTTGGATACTTCCCCCTATAAATAGGGAAGGAAGATAATTTGTGTTTCCCCAGCAAAAAAAAAATGAATTCTCCTGTTATGCATTGGTAGTTGTTGTCTGGTTGTCTCCATGAGAATGCATGCAAAGAAATCCCAGATGCGAATTTTTAGGACATCATGACAGCAGGACAAACAAATAGTTTTCAAACTCGGGCCTGGAAACCTTTATAACTACCCATTAAGAGATTAGGGAGAGGAAAATGTTGATAACTTAGTCGCAGAATGTGAAACATCTAGACAACGTAAACATGCTATAGAGGAGAATCACAAGGGACAGGATGGATGGTCTCATTTTAGCATATACAAAATGAGTTGATATACATTTTAAAGCATCAAAATTGGTTGATGGAGACTTATCTACCCCACCGTATTGGAATTCATCTTCTTCAAAACATTCTGTGTTGTTAAGGACCAACAAGTCTCTGATCAATAACATGATCGAAATAAGCTCTTTTGATTGCACCGTGCAGAGCACCTTAATGCTATTTGAAGGATAAAATTAAGATTCCTCGACTGATGAAATCGTATTAATTCTTTAACAAGAAAGATCTTACATCTCAAAATGTATCTATCTCCATATATTGTCAAATGCTACTCCAGTGATTAGGACTCTCAAATTTTCTAAGCTAGGTGAGACTGTTAAAGTTACTCTGCTTGGACAAAACAATAATTGTGACAAACAACATAAGTATTTAGAGCTCAAAAGAATTCATAGGCTCCAATTTCTTGTGTTTCTGATGAGTTTAAAGTTAGACTCCTTTCTAATTGGGTTTCAATGGCTGAAGGTCGAGAAACCTGAAGGATAATTTGCTGATTGATCGTGGGCTGCATCAGAAGAGATGGGATTCATAGCTTCTTAAACCAGTTTCATGTGAACGGGCTTTTAATTAGTCCAATATCTTTATTTGATACAAGTTTTAGAATTCTCATGTTGGCGCTTAGGTCCAAAGGACCCAGCAAGAGGGGGAATCACAAAGTAGTTCCTTGTTGAAATGCCAACCCATGCAACGTGATGATCAGGAAGAGAATGCATTACGGTATAATTGCATGTACTCTTCCAGTGGGAAGCTCAACCAGCTCAACCAGCTCAACCAGAAAAGTGTTGTATGTTTGGTGGTGGGAAGATAGTGGTAAAATTTGCCTGTTACTAGGGTCTGATCTTCCCTGTTTTTGGTATCTCTTGAGTAATGCCAATAATAGTGGTTGAGATGTTGATTATTTGGTGAGAAAGGCAGGTTTGGAGAACATTAGAGGACAGTGGTTTGTCTGCCTTCATGATAGTACCATGGAAAGAAGAGATTGAACCACTTTTTTTAATTATTTTTAATATATCAAGACTGACATATAAAATTTCTAGATACCAATGAGTGACAAATGAAAGAACCTTTGCGGTGCTTTGATATGAAGTTATTTAATTGTCAATGATATAATATCATCAGACAATAAGTTCATGTACTTGGTGGATTTATAAAATATAGTTCTAGGTATGCATTTTAGTTCTCAATGAAATTGCAAAGGTTTAGATTTAGAGTAACTTAAGTGAATTCTCTCAATCTTAATCTCTTTCTCCCCAGTTAATAGATCCACCACCATTCTTCCTGCAGGTAAGACTTGTTCAGATGGTGAATGAAGCTACGGCAAATATTTCTGGGTGGGACACTCTAACCAGTGGCTGAGACCAGAAGATAATAAGACCATGGTTGCTTGTTTCGCCACTGCAGAGCCATGAATACAGAGTACAGAACAAAACGAGCGGTATTAGGGTATTAGGAAAGTAAGGATTTGATTAATCAATCAATGTATCTTTCTTTTGAAAACAAACTCTGACTTGTAAACATGAAGAGCACTGATTCTTTTGTATATCCATATGTTAGGTTTATCTAATGAGGTTTTGTTTTGAGCCTTTGAAAATCTTCAGCATTCAAAAAACAAGTTTGGTTTACTAAAAGGAGGTTTTGTCTTGAATCGGTTTGGTCAGCTATTACACTTCTCCTATAACACTTGAATTTTCCCAGCCAAAAGTTCTGCTACAGAACATAACGAACAAGTAGATATTCCAAAAGGTTCTTTTTTAAATTAAAAAATTAAAAAAAAAAAAAAAAAGGATGGTAGTGATCTCCAGCGAGTATTAATAGTTATTTTGTTAGTTTTGTTACTTAAAATGTCTCATTTCACTACCTAAGGGGGCTAGAAGTTGTAATACCTCATGAGACTACACAGCCTTTGTTTACCAACTTCAGCCAAAAAGCAAATTTGGCTGAAGATTTGCATTCCAACTCGCAGATGCCCCATTGCCCTATTTTCTCCGTTATTTTGGAAAGAAGTTTTCTTTCACAAATCATGGTGATTTGTCATGACTCAAAAACTGTGATAGAGGTCTAAGCATATAGAGGCCCAAACATTGATTCTAATTGTAAATGGATTCAATTGGCCTTCAACTTTAAGACTTAAGACTTCCACACAATAGTTGAGTTCCTAACATAGGATAGGGGCAACTTTTGCAAGAGGCAAAGACTCATTGCCTTCTCTCGTAAGAATGGAATAATACATTAAATAAGTCTCCAACCTGAATAAGAAGCTTTCTTGACTAGTAGGTGAAAGAATTGTCAAAATCCTCCTTCCAATTAGGTGAAAGGATAAAACTTGAGTGATTGTTGTAAGAATCTTTCATTAACGTCTTGTTTTTTGTTCTAGCTTAACAAAAATAAGTGGCAAAGAGAAACCCTCTTCGTGTATTAGAGTTCGAAAATAGGGAATTTGTATTTGTTATCCGGGGCCCAGTGAGGGACCTCACACGGAAGTTATGGATGCAAATTTAGAAATCTCTCCAATTTATTCTAATTAAAAATCTAGGGAAATGTTTTCTGATTCCATCTTATGGGTTTCGGGATAATCATAACAGATTGTCCGTCGCCACCGCAGGACCTCATCCTCACTCAATTGGTCTTGCCTTAATGAGACGTGCTAAACTTTGGAGGTTATAGGTTGACATAATCAACTAATTAACAACGAAACACCACAACCAGACGGAAACTGCATTTTAGACATTTGAAGTCTTACTAAATCATTTGCTTGCATCTTAGTTTCCTTTCACCCTTCTTTAAATTTATATAGATACAGAGCACCAATAGTAGTGCTGCACATTTATACCTGCAATAAGATAAACACTAATTCTGTCAAGGGCTATTGCTTGAAGATCTTGACGATCTTGTAGTAAGAGAGGGCCTCATTTGGACGATTTGTTCTTCATCAACTCCCATTCTCTTAGCCAAACGCCCCGCCTGGAAGAAGCGCCTCACCGCATTATCAACATATTCCTTCCCTTGCTTGACATTCATTGCCTTCATTATCTTTCCTGGGTAACTTGTGAGGGTATTGTCTCCTTTTAGGACTGCGGCCAGCTGCACCAGCTCTTGCTGGAATTCGGTAAGCGTGGCTTCCTCGTTAGCCTCACCGTCCCTGATCTTGACTGGAGTAGGTAGTGTTTCTATTGAAATAGCATGCAGGAGATTGGGATCATATCAGAGATGAATGAATTAGAATCTCCTGTAATTTGTTGAGGCGATTTTAGAGTGGCTAACCTGGACAATCAGTTCTAGGTTCTGTCCTTTTCTGGACTATAGCTTCGAAGGTGCCTGCCCACGCGTCCCTCTTGGTTAGGAAGGGTGCCGACAGGTTGTAAAGCTTCTTCACTGTTGCAGGAATGGATGAGTGTTCATATTCTGAAGTTGGAGATGGGGATCCATTGGGACCATGAACAACTGAAAACATTATCATGCACCACAAGTTACGACTTTGAATCAAGATACCAGTTTAAAAATATCAAAATAGAAATAAATTTATGAGCTAGTTTTAAAAATATCAAAATAGAAATAAATTTATGAGCTGGTGTTGGCCAAAGAAGAAGCAAATTTTGACTTATGAGTTGGTAGGCCTGCAGCACAGGAACTTCTTTTTCAAAGGTTCACATTACAGATTTTGACAGGGAAAAGAGAAACGACAAAGTGGGGCAGTGAGGTCCGCATTCCACTTTCTGTCAACTATCTATATAATAAAGCAATGTGAAAATCGCAGCCCACAGGACCTGCTCGCACCTCAAAGACATAGAGATAAACACGCGAAGACATTTCAGTCCAAAATAAACTTTTGTTTCTATTTTTACCAAAATGAGAATTTCATTAATTGAAAAGAAAGGATTGGACCGTACACCAAGAAGCTTCGAAGAAACTGGACAAAACAAATATAAAAGAGAAACCTCTGCTTGAAGCAAATAAAAAAGAAATACCTCAACGACCGACTTGGGTTTAGGACTATGATTTTGTTATTACAAGATCTGTGGTCAGAGGTTCCCTCTGGTTCCATAATCCACTTTGGGGTGCTGACCAATCACGAGTTTGGAAGAACCCAGAAGAAATAATATGGATGGTTGGCGATGTTGACAACGATAAAGACATAACAACTGAAAAGAGGGACTTTTTCATGGGAAAAATCTTTTCATGCATAACTACAGATTTTCTTGTACATTTAATAGTCTTGTGAAGATTGGCAGAACCTAGAAGAGCTTTATTCTTTTAAAACTGTGAGAAAAAATGGCGGAAACTGCAGAAACCCCGAAAAAGTGAATGAAAATGGTAGGACTTACCAGTGCCCTTCTCAATCCAAGGTGAAATGGCGATGGTGGGGACACGAACTCCTAATCGATCAAACTTGAAGTTAAAGGGCTCCGGCCCCACTATCCCGTCCGGGCTGGGGACCCCACGTACGGGCGTAGGGACATGATCGTAGAACCCACCATGCTCGTCGTACGTGATGAGGAAAAGAGTTTGGTTCCACTGCGGGCTCGCCCTCAGTGTCTCGTACACTTCCTTCACAAACATCTGTCCCTGGTACACATCGTGCGAGGGGTGGTCGTCGTTGGCCGCCTCCACTTTGAGATCGAAGTAGCGCGGCTCCACCACAACGTAGCCCGGCAGATTGCCTTTCTTTGCGTCATTCTTGAACGACACACCGTAATCGTGGAAGTTGCCAACGTACTTGAGCTTCCTCAGGTTCCTGTAGAACAACGTGGTAGGGAGTTGCTGGTAGTATATTCCGAAGGATATTCCGGCGTCATCAAGGTTTTGGAAGATGGTTCTCTGTGGAAAGCCCTTCGCGAGTTCCTTGGCAACGTTACTGGTTGCGCCGTGAGAAGTTGCAGAATGCACGTAAAGCCGGTTTGGCTGCGTTGAGGTGGGTATGGCCGCAAACCACCTATATTTTGGGGAGACAGTGAGTGCACAAGAAGATAATAGAAACGATGGAAGGCATATTTCCTCGAATATGCTAGTATTTCGCCAGTGGAAAGAGATGTCTTTTGATGCAAGTAAATCATACACTTTCGCCAAAGTGAAAGGGACATGGAAGCATTGCTTTATATGTCATAACATAACTGAATTAAATTACCTCACTAGATTTTACGGGTCAAAAATTAAATCATTACGAGAGATTGATTTATAGACAACAGGGTTAAAACTCAGATCATTCGACTTGTTCCACTAATTTGAAAGCAAATTTTGGCAGAATGTTCTGGAAAAACAAATGCTGGTAATTGCATTTAATCAGAAACCCAGTTTTATTCTAATGATTTTCATGTGCTTTGTCAGCATTTCTCCTCATTTTTCAAGATCCAGAACTAAACTACAGCGGAAGAAAACAATTGCTTTGGCAAATCAATGTTTATTGAGAGACATGGCGATAACTAACATGTTAAGTGGATGAAGCTTAATTTGAAGGATATGCAGAAGCTAACCTGTCAAACACTGCGAATTCCGAAACGAGACTCTTATAGACCACAACCTTGTCGGGTAGGAAGCCATTCATGACACTCTGGGACATGTTGGTGGTGTTATCCATAGAGTAGGCCTGCTGGGCAAAGCCGTTCATGGGAGCTGGATCAGCGGAGGTGTCAGTGGATCCAAAAATTTGCTCGCGGATGGCTTGGAAGGAGTGACCAGGATCTGGGTCCACGTAGTGAGACGCGTTATTGAAGAAGAAACGCTTGGAGTTGGGGTCGGTGACAGAGAGCGCATTCGTCTCCGAGCCGTCGACGCCGTTGATCTCCGGGTTGATTCGCTTCATCCAGCCCAGCATGTGGTCGAAGGACCGGTTCTCCATGACGAGCACAACTATGGTTTTGATGGGACTGGCGCTAGTTGGGTTGTGGAGGAGTAAGAGGAGGAGCATGGCAGCTATTTTGGTAGCCATTGAGGGAATAATTTTGGTACCCATTTCCCTTTGCATCGGAGAGAGGGAGCGGGAGAGGGAGAGGGAGAGAGAGAAAAAGTGCCTGCCGCTGGGCCTCCACCTGTGAGCTGCTTTAAAAAGAGCGAGAAGTGGGCGACGGACACGGTACTCGGGACAGGGACGTGGAGGTTTCGTTATCATCGTTAACAAAGATAAAGGATCTGAAATAGACCATGCACGAGTTCAACAATCTACAAAAATCTCCGATATTTCTTGGTGGTGAGTTCTGGATATTGCTTTCTCCTATTCATTTTCCCTCTTCGTCAATCTCCATAATTATGTCCATGTAGAAATTCAATTCACTGATGAAGTCATGATTGCCACTGTTTAATTATGGGTCAAGTGTATTAGTTGAGAATGGTTATTTGTATTGGGGTCAATTTATCCTGTAAACATTTTATGAAAAATTGTAACTTCTAGGAGGTACGCAGTTTTTAGTTTAGAGTTCGAGATAATAGGTTGTTTCGGATTCTCCGGGTTTAAGATTGAATAATATTTTATTTTAGGATTAGTTTTCTATTTTTTTAATTGACTACGGTTTTAGAATTGATTTAAAAACAAAAAAGCTTTGAAGCTTTTATTGATGCCTTTTGTCAACTGGTTAACAATTGCCAGAAGAACTAAAAGCTCCTATATCAACTAATCTTTCTTTTCCTTTCCCAAATACAAGTAAAAAAAAATGGCTTTCATCAGTTCTATTTGATATGTCATCGGCTTTCTAGAAGGAAAAAAATAAAAATAAAATAAAAAAATTAAACAATAGAATAGAATTTTTCGTTTTTCATTTGTTTTCCATAGAATAGAATAGAATTTGGAGGGATATATATTGTCTTACACTTTTTTTAAGGCCTTCTATCCTCTTTATACCTATTCAATCTGATATTCTTAAAGATAAATAGAAAAATGATGGTCCTAAAGATGAATAATGTCGTTTATTCCTCATGATTAGCTGATAACCACCACCTAAATTAATATATTGAAGAACGTATCAGCATCAAACGGAAATGAAAAGCACATGCTCCCCGCAAGGCAAGCTGAGTGCGACCATTTATCTCCCATAAAGACACCTTTGACCGATAAGAGAGCCCGATCTAACAATATACTTGAGTTTTCTGCCGTGTGCATCATAGTTTCAGCCTGGTATATTCTTTGATCTCCTCCCTTATCCTGTGGAATTCTCACACTCCATTACAGTCGTACAGAGAAAGAAAAGAAAAGAAAAGAAAAGAAAAGAAAAAAAAAAAAAAACAAAGGGATCCTTAATCTCGTGATTAATTAACTCATAATGCAAGCTGTTACAACTGTGCGAGAGAAAAATTATTTGATAATCTTCCCTCAGACGTCAACCGTTAAACGCCGCATACTCAAAAGTACTTTGAGATCCCAATTTCCACCGCACCAGGGTTTTAGGGTTCCTGCCCGAGAATGATAAAGAAATACTAAATCGGGCTTTTGCAGGAATATTCAACCCCGTCAGGTCGTAGATGTTGCGTGAGTTGAAATTATGATATATGACAAACGTGCCTGACTTTAATTAGTTAGTTAACGTGCTCCTCTTCTTCCCTCCACCTCGAGGCTTTCCCACGAAATTGGTCCTTAGTTGGCGTCTGTGTCACCAACATTTTCTACTCAATGAAACGGCGTAGCTTTTTCATGCTTGCCTCATGTTTCTTGTAGACTTGCTGAGCACCAAATCTGCCGTGACGACTTCCGTATGCCAGGTACAGTTATCTAGAACCGATACACTTACAAAGTATGTTCTTTGGAACTAAACTTCTGGATCTGATGATTACATCTTCATTCTTTGCGTCACCTAACTTGTTTCCCGGTCACCCTAATATCTTCTGGTTTTTCGAAGCAACTTTGCCGTAGATTGTGCGATTTGGACCGCATCAATTGCAATTATTCTTGATCATTTTGTGCGATTTTCAAAGTAGTTCCTTGATCAAATGCCAATCCTTGCAACAATGCATTACGGTATAATAACATGTACTTTCCAATGGAAAGCTCCCCTAAAAAAGTTTAATATGTTTGGTGGTGGGAAGATAGAAGTAAATTGGCCTGTTACTAGGGTCTGATCTTCTCTATTTTTGGTATCTTGAGTAATGCATTGCAATGGTTGACATGTTGATATTTGGTGAGAAAGGCAGGTTTGGAGAACATCAGGGGACTGTGTTTTGTCCGCCTTCATGATAGTACCATGCAAGGAGAGATTGGACCACCTTTTATTTATTTTTAACATATTAAGACTTAGATACAAACTTTGTAGATACCAATGAATAACCCATAACAGAACCTTTGCGAGACCGAAACCAAGCATCACACCGTACTCTTTTATGCATGCATAAGTCTTTCTCCTTTTGAAGCCTCGCTACTTAAATTGTGATCATTCTTGTCGATAGCTTTGTGGTGCTTTGGTATGAAGTTATGTAATTATCAATGAAAATAAGTTCATGTGATTGCTGGATTTATAAAATGTATTCCTAGGTAGGCATTTTAGTTCTCAATGAAATTGCACAGGGTTTAGATTTAGAGTAACTTAAGTAAATTCTCTCAATCTCTCTATCTCTAGTTAGTAGACCCATTACCATTCTTATCATAGGTAAGACTTGCTCAAATGGTCAATGAAGCTACGACAAATATTCATGGGTGGGACAAATGCAAGCCCATTACCACTTCACCAAAACACCAACCTAATAGCTACTTATGGTACTTTAACATTTATAAGAGCATAACATTCCACCCCACTTTCAATTCAACATCCTCATTGAGCTCTCCTTGAGCTCCCATAAGTCCAAGTTTCAACCCTAACAAGCTATCACCAATCCCAAGACAATGAACTAAGCTTTCCTAGGGTCCCCATAATGAGTTTCAATCCTTGTAAGCTCACATTGAACCCCCATAAGCCTAAGTTTATTATTAGTCTCTAGGTAGTGAACGCATGTGTTAGGACTCAAACCTAGGAGATAGGGATGCTTTGATAGCATTTGATGCTAGTATAAAGTAGATGCAATGGCCCTAGACCTAATGACTGGTCTTGGTAGCATGAAATCCTAAAGACTTGTTGCAATTGCTCCTAATACTATAGCAGATATGGGAGGATCTGTCCATGGATTTCAATGATGGATTGCTAGTATCTGAAGGTAAATTAATGATTTTAGTAGTGGTGAATAGGTTGTCAAAGTTCGGCCATTTTATTCCCTTGCCTCATTCATATACAACTACCTTCATAGCCCAAACATTCTTCAACAATGTTTTTAAATTGTGTGGAATGCCAAAAACATAGTTTGTGATGATGATCCACTATTTACAAGAAACTTCTGGAAGGAACTATTCAAGCTATAGGGAATGAGTTTCCACTTCACTTCAACCTATCATCCACAATTTGACAAACAAATCGAGGCATATAATCAAACTGTAGAGATGACATACTTGAGGTGTTTTATTAGGGTTAGCCCTAAGGAATGGATGAAGTAGGTATCTTGGACATAGTTTTGCTATAATACAAGTTGGCATAGTGCTACACAACACACATCCTATGAGGTAGTCATGAGTAAAGTAGCTATAGTGGAAAAATTATTAGGAGAGTAGAACAAGGTGGTGAATAAGATAAAGAAAAACTTAGAGGTGATGTAAGCTAGAATGTAGAAAGTTTATGATGCTAAAATGAGGCAAGTATTCAGGAAGGCGATTTCATATATGTCAAACTACTGAGTTATTGTCAGGTTTCTTTGTCCCAACAATAGACTAAGAAGCTAGCGTTATGATTCCATGGGCCATACAAGATACTAAAACGAAGTAGGAGCATCGCTTATAAACTGGAGTTACCTAAAGACTCTGAGGTACACCTTCTTTTCCATGTTTCTAAGTTAAAGAAGTTTACAAGAATTGTTACTTAAGCACCAATAGGAGAATTGGATTGTGAATGAAAAAGAGTATGATCTTCCATAAGCGATTTTGGAGAGGAGGACTAGGAACAAAACTATCAAAATTTTGGCTCATTGGCAAGGGAGATATCCTACATAAGCTATTTAGGAAGAGGTAAGAGTATTAAAAGAGTGATTTCAAGATTTACTCCTTGAGGACAAGACTAATCTTTATGGGGGCAAGAATGTTATAGGGGCATGTAATTAGGCCAATGTGTTAGGTGTTCTATAATGGGGTTTTGTATGTAGTTGGGCAGTATGTAAAGGAATGTGTGTGTGTGTATAAGAAGCCCAAACTTGAGTAGGGGTGATGGGTGGTAGTTTGTGTTAGAATATATTTTAATGATAGTAGAATATATAAATATTTTAATGATAAAGAAAAATGGGTATTATAATATGATAATATTATAATCATTTTGTTGGAATATATTGATGATTGAATGGAATTATGATATGGAAATATTATAATTAATATTTGATCATATATAGGGTTCTTATAAAGAAAATAATGTTGGATTAATATGTAGGAAAATGATTAAAAGGTAAAACCCAGCTCGTGTGAATGAAGCCCAATCTACACGCTCATGAACCCAGCCCAGACCGGGATTAAGTAAGCCTCAAATTTTTTGTTGTCTTAAAAATTGTTTTAGACAATGTTTTAGAGGTAATTTTCCTATAACACTTACAAAACAAACAAATAGATATTCCAAAAGAGTTAAAAGAAAAAATGAGAAGAAAAACAATCATAGTGATCTCCAGTAAGTATTAATAGTTATCTTGCTTGTTATGTCACTTGAAATGTCTCATTTCACTACCTAAGTGGAACATAAATTATAATATCCATGAGACTACACAACTAATGTTAGAACAAGTTGTAATATCTCATTGACTCCCTAAAGAACCCTTTGGCTTTGTTCAATTAGGTGAGAGGATTGTCAAAATCCTCTTTCCATTTTTTTTTTTTTTGTGAGTCTTTATTGTCCTAGGGTTATGCATTTTCTGATTGTTAATTCATAATTACTTCTACTACTATGACTTACTTTCTTGTCCTTTCAACTTGAGTGATTGTTGTAAGAATTTTTCATACACGTCTTGTTTTTTGTTTGTTTTAGCCTTAACAAAAATAAGAGTTGCAAAGAGAAACCATCTTGGTGTATTGGAGTTTGAAAATTAGGGAATTTTTCTTTATTATCTGGAGCCCAATGAGGGCCCTCATATGGGAGTTATGGATGCAAGCTTAGTATTCTCTCCACTTAATTCTATCAAAAAACTAGGGCAATGTTTTCCGATTCCATCTTATGGATTTAGGGATAATCATATCAGGTTATCCTTTGCCACCGCAGGACCTCATCCTGTGCTCAATTGGTCTTGCCCTAATTAGACATGTGCTAAACTTTGGAGGTTAAAGGTTGACATAATCAACTGATTAACAACCAAGCACAACCAGAAAGAAACTGCATTTTAGACATTTGAAAGTCTTACTAAATCATTAGCTTGCATCTTCATTTCCTTTTCTGCTTTCTCTGAATTTATATAGATACAGAGAACCAATTGTAGTTCTGCACATTTATACCTGTAATAAGATAAACACTAATTCTCTCTCCACCTAGAACAGCATTCTGTCAAGGGCTATTGCTTGAAGATTTTGATGACCTTGTGGTGAGAGAGGGCCTCATTTGGACGATTTGTTCTTCATCAACTCCCATTCTCTTAGCCAAACGCCCTGCCTGGAAGAAGCTCGTCACTGCATTATCAACATATTCCTTCCCCTGCTTGACATTCATTTCCGTCGCTATGTTTTCTGGGTAACTTGTGAGGGTATTCTCTCCTTTTAGGACTGCAGCCAGCTGCACTATCTCTTGCTGGAATTCGGTAAGCTTGGCTTCCTCCTTAGGCTCACCCTCCCTGAGCCTCAATGGAGTAGGTAGTATTTCTATTGAAATAGCATGCAAGAGATTGGGACAAGATCAGCGATAAATGAATTAAAATTGTTAAATTGTGCGGCATAATGACAATCTAATATGGTGAGAAGACTTACTAAGATGTAACTAATAAATCCAATACTATTAAAAAAGATATGTTTTCAAATATAAAGATGACCAATAAGGCCACATAAGCCTTTCACGTCCACTCCCTTTATGCAATGCGCATGAATCCTAGGCTGAGACAAATAAGGAATCCTAGTCCAAAGTAAATTAATAAATAAATCTCAATCCAAGGTGAATAAAAAAATTCTTGTCCAAAATGAATAAAGAAATCAATTGTATATAAATGTATTATTCTCCTTCTTTTAGAAAAGTAAGGTTTTATATATTAAGATTCAAAATTCTCCATGAACTCTCTTATATAGTTTATTTGAGATTAATAACAAAAAAAGCTTTATCCATTTTACAATTTGTTTTTCTTGTAAGCCGCTACAAAGCGTCGGAGCCGGGTTTGACTAGAATCTCCTGTAATTTGTTAAGATAAGGCAATTGAAGCGGCTAACCTGGACAATCAGTTCTAGGTTCTGTCCTTTTCTGGACTATAGCTTCGAAGGTGCCTGCCCACGCGTCCCTCTGGGTTAGGAAGGGTGAGGACAGGTTGTAAAGCTTCTTCACCGTTGCTGCAATGGATGAGTGTTCATATTCTGAAGTTGGAGTTGGAGATCCATTGGGACCATGAACAACTGTAACATTATCATGCACCACAAGTTATGATCTTGAATCAAGATACAAGTTTAAAATTATCAAAATAAAAATAAATTAATGAGCTGGTAAGGAAGCAAATATTGGACTTCTGAGTTGATAGGCCTGCAGCGCAGGAACTTCTTTTTTAAAAGGTTCCCCATTATAGATTTTGACAGGGGAGAGAGAAACGACAAAGTAGGGTGGTGAGGCCCGCAGTCCACTTTCTGTCAACTATCTGTATAATAAAGCAGTGTGAAAATGGCAGCCCACACGACCTGCGCTCACCTCAAAGACAGAGATAAGCACGCGAAGATATTTCAATCCAAATATAAAAGGGAAGCCTCTACTTGAAGCAAATAAAAAGTAAAACCCCCAACCACACCGACTTGGGTTGAGGACTATGATATTGTTATTACAGGATCTGTGGTCAGAGGTTCCATCTGGTTCCATAATCCACTTTAAGGTGCTGAACAATCACGAGTTTGGAAGAACCCAGAAGAATAAATATGGGTGGTTGGCGATGTTGACAACAATAATAGATATAATAACTGAAAAGAGGGACTGTTTCATGGGAAAAATCTTCTAATGAATGCAGCTACAGTTTTGCAATACATACACCTTGAACATGAAACACTTAATATGGTCTTGTGAAAATTGGCAGAACCCAGAAGAGTTTTATTCTTTTAAAACTGTGAGAAAAAAATGGCAGAAACCGAAAAAGTGAATGAAATGGTAGGACTTACCAGTGCCCTTCTCAATCCAAGGTGAAATGGCGATGGTGGGGACACGGACTCCTAAACGATCAAACTTGAAGAAAAAGGGCTCCGGCCCCACGATTCCGTCCGGGTTGGGGACCCCACGTGCGGGCGGAGGGACATGATCGTAGAACCCACCATGCTCGTCGTACGTGATGAGGAAAAGAGTTTGGTTCCACTGGGGGCTCGCCCTAAGTGTCTCGTACACGTCCTTCACAAGCATCTGTCCCTGGTACACATCGTGCGATGGGTGGTCGTCGTTGGCCGGCCCCGTTTTGAGATCAAAGTAGCGGGGCTCCACCACAGCGTAGCCCGGGAGATTGCCTTTTCTTGCGTCCTTCTTGAACCTATGGTAACTGTGGAACCTGAAGGCGTACTTGAGCTTCCTCATGTTCCTGTAGAACAGCACGTTAGGGAACTGCTGGTAGTATACTCGCCAGGATATTCCATCGTCGTCAAGGCTTTGGAAGATGGTTCTCTGTGGATAGCCCTTCGCGAGTTCCTCTTTATTGTTACTGATTGTGCCGTGAGATGTTGCAGAGTGCACGTAAAGCCGGTTTGGCTGCGTTTCGGTGGGTAGGGACGCAAACCACCTATATTTTAGGGAGATAGTGAGTGCCCAAGAAGATAATAGAAACGATGAAGGCTTATTTTCTCAATATGCTACTATTTCACCAGTGGAAAGAGATGTCTTTAGATGTAAGTAATCATACACTTTCGCCAAAGCGAAAGGGACATGGAAGCATTGCTTTTTATGTCATAACATAACTAAATTAAATTATCTCACCAGTTAGTTTTTGATCTGTTGTTGGGCATGGGTCAAGAATTACATCATTATGAGAGAGATTGATTTATAAACAACCGGGTCGATCTGAGTTTTCCACTATTTTGTAAGGAAATTTCATTCAGTTGGCAGAATGCTCATGATAACTTGAAAAGGAAATGCTGGTTTAAATCAGAAACCCAGTTTCATTCTCCTCATTTTCCGAGATCCAGAAGTAAACTACATGGGAAGAAAACAACTGCTTTGGTAAATCAATGTTTACGGAGAGACATGGAGATAATATGTTAAATGGATGAACCTTAATTTGAAGGATATGCAGAAGCTAACCTGTCAAACACTGCGAATTCTGAAACGAGAGTCTTATAGACAGCAACCTTGTCGGGTAGGAAGCCATTCATGACACTCTGGGACATGTAGGCGGTCTTATCCACAGAGTAGGCCTGCTGCGCAAAGCCGTTCATGGGAGCTGGGTCAGCGGTGGTGTTAGTGGATCCGAAAACTTGTTCGCATATTTCTCGGAAGGAGTGGCCAGGATTTGGCTCCACGTAGTGAGACTCGTTGTTGAAGAAGATCCTCTTGGAGTTGGGGTCGGTGGTGGAGACCGCATTCCACTCAGAGCCGTCGACGCCGTTGATCTCCGGGTTGATTCGCTTCATCCAACCCAGCATGTGGTCGAAGGACCGGTTCTCCATGACAAGCACAACTATGGTTTGGATGGGACTGGCGCTAGATGGGTTGTGGAGGAGTAAAAGGAGGAGCATGGCAGCTATTTTGGTAGCCATTGAGGGAGTTCCACCGGTGCCCATTTCCCTTTGCAACAGAGGAGGGAGGGAGAGTGCCGACTGCCGGGCCTCCTACAATAGGGAGAGCTGCTTTAAAAAGGGGGAGAAGTGGGTACACAGTGCTGGGGCGTGGAGGTCTCGTTGTCATCGTTAACAAGGATTAAGGATCCGAAATAGACCATGCATGAGAACCACAATCTAAAAAATCCCCCCGACATTGAGGGAAAGCTGCTTAAAAAGAGATAGAAGAGTGGGCGACGGACACGGTACACGACAGAGACGTGGACGTTTCGTTGTCATTGTTAACAAGGATAAAAGATCTGCATAAGAACCACTATCTAAAAAATTCTCCCGACATTTCTTGGTGGTAAGATATTAACCAGTTAAAATTCAGTTGTATTTTCAATTGTATGTCTGTTGTATTTTAGTTATATAACGGCTATGTTAAAGCCTATAAATAGGAGTTTTGACTCTGTATTCAATTACACTATTTGAATATAGGTGGTTTGCGTTCCTTTCAAAATCAAAGTTTGTAATCAACGTGAAAACACATTTGTCCATGATTTGGTCATGCATATGAAAATCTTGAATCTACTTATGTTAGAAGAAGTTAAATTTTACACTACAAATATAATGTGAAACTTTTATTATTTACGCACTTTCTCATACACCAAGTATCATTAAGTTTAAAGTCATATAAAATAAGACAAAGACAAGCTCAAAAGTTAAGTGTTCTTTTTTTATTTAAGTTTTATATCAAATATTTTATTTTTAATTTAAGAATCTCATCCTACACTGTTTTTCTTTAAAAATTGCTTTGATGACATACCAAACTTGCCCATTTGAATTCAAATACTGATAAAATACAATACATCATATGCTAAAGTCAACTCCCCCAAACCTCCATTCAAATAGAAGCAGCATTTAAGGACTCTTCCAACTTTACAAATTTCAACATTCCCTTGTAATAGCATTTAGATTGGTGAATTACAGCTTGGAATAAAGCACCTAAAGTAAAGTCAGTTACACTAACGGTAACCACTAAACATGTTCCTGTTAGCTCTGTTTATCAGTTGAATGCAAACAGAATATGGGTCATAGAGTATGAAAAGCAGCATCGCATACTTGGTGGGACAAAGTGTGAATTTTCTGCAGCTTAAAGTGCAGAGCTTCATTCCATGGCATGATTTTAAGGCAAAAGCAAAAGGAATCAATCAGGCAGCTTTTACCAGAGAAGGCATCATTATAGTGCAATTAGTGTTTCTGAATGGAGCCGTGACAGCCGCTGTTTAATTATGATTAAGATGCTTTATTTGGGAATTGTTATTTATATTTGGGAAAAATTATAACGTTTAGGAAGTACGCGTTTTTTAGTCTAGATTTTGGTATAATAAGTTGCTTCGGATTCAACGGGTTTAAGATTGAATAATATTTTAGGATTAGTTTTCTATTTTCTTAATTGACTACAGTTTTAGACTTGATTTGAAAACTGAAAAGCTTTGAAGCTTTTATTGATGCCTTTTGCTAACGGGGTTTACACTTGTTGAAAGAACCAAAAGCTACTGTATCAACTAATCTTTCTTTTCCTTTCCCAAATACAAATTAAAGAGTCATTACTTCTATTTTATATGGTATCTAAAGCCATCTTTTAGGTTTGAATCATTACCCGGTCTTCCACCTGGGTTTCTTCTCACATGTTGCGATGCACTATAGCCTGAAGCCTGGGGATCCGTTATACACCACCACGTTGTATGGTCCAAAATTGCAACTAGTCAGCCAACCATTGTCTAAAACAGATAATTAAGCCATATGGCCTCGCAAATTCCAGTGAGCCTTCATCATGAAAGACAAATACGGGTTCTTTGATCGTATTGTCCCCATCCCACCCAACGGAAAACTTGCCCAACACTAATGGAAGTGCAGCCAACTTACCAAGTCTTGGATCAGCAATTTTTTAAAGCCCTACAATTGTTGTCAAAATTTCACCGACCAAAGACGCCCGAATTCAATGGAATAGTATTGCCTAGATGTACAGCAAAACTAATCAAGCCCAATTATTTTCACTCAACTAGGTGTTGAGTGAAATCAGGCAAGGCAACCTTGTAGTTCCTTTCATTTTTAACTAACTCTTTGCCTTATTTAACAAGTTTTTATTTATTTATTATTATTTGTTTAACAAGTTGGACATGGTGAATGAGCCTCTCAATGTACCCAATCATACTTTGCAGCAATATTAGGCCATCAAGGATCGCGATCAATGCAAGGGATTCTTTTTATTTTGAATGAAGGTTTCTTATCTTTTCAGAGCCAAATGCTCCTCCTAGAACCACCACGAGTGCTCAATCATCTCTACCATCTCGGCATGCAAGATGAAAATCAACATCTAGCCTTTTTCAAGTACATTTAGATCGGTAAGAGTGTTTTACTTACAGAGAAGGCCACCTAGTGTAATGGGCTCTTACGATTTAGACCATCTCGCACGAGATTGGCCATGGCATGAGTAACGGTGCGTTAGGTTTTCTTGGTCTCGTAAGGGAAACGACAATGCTACCCCTAATTGTCTTTATCCAATGGCTCAAATAAAATAGGGCAATCAGATGGTTCCTAAATCATTTTAAACGCGTACGAATACAATAGCCCTGATTAAGCCACCACTATACCCACTTTCAACTCATCCAACAACTCTCATTCAACCATATCTACTATACGGTCAAGCCATCCAAACTCCAAAAAAAAAAATAATAATAAAATAAAAAATTAAACCCTAAAGGTATTTTGATGTGGATATACTTAATATTATAAGTTCAAACATCAAATAATTGAGAGTCCTCACCGTAATCCAATGGGTACAAGAAAGCCAAGGTTATAGAGCATCCCAAGAATATTCTACAACATCTCCACAGTTTTTGTTATTAATGTGGGGGTTTTCTTAATTTATTGAGTTTTCTTTATTGTCTGAAATTATTTCCTTTTGTTGGTTTTTCTTAATTATTTGGGGTTTCCATACTTGTCAGATCTTTGATTTGTCTAGATTCCCTTATTTGTCAGAATCCTGATTTGTCAAGATTTCCTTAATTTTAAGGATTCCTGATTTACCAAGATCTTTCTAGGAGTAGGTTTAGTGTCTATTTAAAAAAAAACATTGTTTCAATTGTAAGCAAACTAGATTTGTTTCCAGATAATAGAAACCCTTACGTTGTATGATCAACTTTTGCATCCTTTATCTAATTCTTGCCAGAGATTGGTGGTGGAGCACCTCCTTAACTAGTGGCGTTGTCTTTACATCTTAGAGTTTATTGGCATCTATCTTTTTTTTTTTTTTGGTTCTTTGTATTTTTGTTTTTATCCCTTTCTCCCTACCTAAACACTCATTTTTTTTCACAAAAACCCCAAAATACCAAAAAAATGATTTTTACATATCACCTATAATTTTAGTTCGCTCTAGCCTACCATAAGATCTGCATCATATTTATTGCGATTATATTGCAAATTTCATTTCTACACTAAAAAGAATTATTGGAAATTGCATGAAAAGTTTGCCAATGTATATAGAAAAGAAAAGGAGTTTGCCTCCACTTAGGTGACTACTAGGCCCACTAAGAAGGTATCCCAACCCATCATCAATGAGCAACAATTTAACTGCATCATGTAGGCCCTCAGTCAAATTGGGGTGGGCAACAAATCTACCAATTTTGCAAGTATCTTTTATTGCTTGAAATCAATTGCTACTAATGCTTAGATCATTAACTCAAGGGCTAATAATCATATTATATGTGAGAAAAACCTTTTTACACATGTACACAATTTATCTTCTCCATTCATATCAATTCACCTTCCCAATGGCGATGTCATTTTTGAAATTGGCACCATCCCACTTAGTTACCACATCATCTTAAAAAATGTTTTATTTGTTCCACAATTTCAATTTAACTTTATTTATGTCTCCAAAGTTTATGTTGACAATGATTATCATGCTATTTTAAATTTTGATGTCTATCCTTTTTAAGCCCATTCAATTAGAAAATTGATATGCTTGGATAATGTGCACCAAAAACTTTATTTCCAAGCCTTCTTTCCAAGTCATTTTGATTTATCTTTTTGTACTTTCACCAATAATGGGATTTTATGTATTTCTCATATTAATAAAAATCAATTTTTTTCCCATAAGCATTTGGGCCATAGTACCTCATTTCCTTATCCTAAGTGTTTTATCTATCCTTTAGCTAAACAAACTCATCCTATCTTTACTCCTACCATCTTGCAAGCCATAACCATTTTTTCCCTCATTCACCTTGACATTTAAGGACCCTATCACACACCTCATCATAACAAATCTAGTTATTTTCTCATCATCATCAATGACTACTCACATGGTACTTAAGTATTCCTTATACAATCCAAATCTCAACTTCTTACCACATTAAACAGTTAGACAATGCTTGCAATTTTTTCAATCATGAGTGTTTCTCATTCTTCTTTACTTAGGGAATTCTCTATGAGAGTTCTTACCCTTATAACCCTACAACAAAATGAGGTTATGGAACACAAGTGCCACTATCTCCTTAAAGTTGCTTATGCCTTAAAGAATTAGGCCTTGATATTTTAGGGTGATTGCATGATCATTGTTGCCTACTTGATCAATCAAATGTCAAGTCACATTTTGGATCATTGGACCCTTTTGAGCTATTGTTCTAAACATCCAAACATTTGTCATCTATATGTTTTTGGTCACTTCTACTATGTTACCATTATGGGCTATCAAGAAAAATTGAGTCCTTATGCCACACAATGCGCCTCTGTGGGCTATCCAACTCTACATAAGTGTTATCATGTATATGACCCAACCACTTAATGTTTCTTTGTCACTAGGGACATTGTTTTTCACAAAGACACATTCCCATTTCATGATTAACTTATGCCTACCAAGTCACCTAATTCTCGATTTGTAGTTCCACTATTCTTATATAATGAGGACATTTTAGGCCCCCTTCAATGCTAGTCTATTCTTTGAACATTTCATTGGAAAAACTTCCTTATGATCCTTCATCGGCTCCCATTCCTCATTTTGACTCAAATGCTCCAAGCCTTTCTTTATAACCTATAGCTTTTAAGGACATCTCGGATGACACTATGGCTATTGTTCTTTTTATTCCTTTAGCTACCATTTGTTCCTCACCGATTATAACATGCCATATGGCCTCCCACATGGACTCAAGATTATATCTACTTTAGTTTGTGTTCCTCAAGTACTCACAATCCGATCTCTTCTTATATTAGTTTTGTTTGCCTTGCACCAAAATAGTTGTGCTATATAAGTCACATCTTTCAAAATTATGAACCTAATTCTTATCACAAGTACACTAAGGATTGTAATTGGCAACAAACTATGGAGATTGAACTTTAGCTTTCACAAACAATCACATATGAGATCTTGTCCTTTGACCTTCTCATCAAAAGCCCATTAGTCACAAATGGATAATAAGATTAAGTATAAGGCCTCAAACACTATAAGGATTGATTGGTGGCTAAGACTTTCACTTAGAAAAAGAGGTTTCAATTATTAGGGGACAATCTCTCTCATTACTAAGGAAGTCATTATTCGTTCTTTTATCTCTACTACAGATTGTCACAATTGGCCATTTCATTAGATAGACATCCATAGTGCCTTTTTTAATGGAAATTTAGAGGATAAAATTTACATGAATCTTCCTTTGAGATTATGCAAAAATGGGAAGTCTAGGACATATTATCTCCATAAATCCCTCTATGTACTCAAGCAAACCTCTTGGTAATGGTACACAAAGTTCTCCATGACCTTTACTATAGCACAATTTAAACAATTTAAAAATGATTATGCTTTATTTACATAGGCTAAAGGTAGTTTTGTCATCTATCTACTAATATGTGTTGATGATATGCTCATTATAGACAACAATGCCAATGCCATTTCAAATTTCAAGAAGTATTTGTATTCCACCTTTGGCATCAAAGACTTGGTCCACCCAAGTATTTTATAGAAATAGAGATTGTCATCGCAAACAAATTTGTTTCAATCAATGCAAGTTTGTTCTCAAGATCATTTTAAGGGTTGGATTATTCAAATGTAAGCCAACGATCATCCCAATTGAATAGTACATAAGTTTAACAACAACGGACTACAATGTTATAGTATTACCCTTGGAAAATGATCCTTTGCTCTAGGACCCATTAAGTTATCAATGACTCAACAGGAAACTCATTTATCTCATCATGACCAAACTTAATATCAATTATGCTATTCAGATCCTTAATCAATTTATGCAAGATCCCAAACAATTACGTATAAATGCTACCTTGAAAGTAGTGAAGTGGAAAGGATGTCTAGGTTTAGGAATCTTGCTGTTTAGAGATTGCGACATGAAGATGATTGTTTATTATGATACAAATTACACCATGTGTCCTAAAGCCAATGATCTATCAATAGCTTGTGTTAAGTTGAGAAATTCCTTATTATCATGGAAAACAAAGAGCCCTATTGTTTTGTTTTATGATAATGCACTCTTAAACTTGTAGTGAAGTTGATAGTCTATGAGAAAACAAAACACATTGAAGTCAATGATCATTTCACTAGGGATAAAATTCAAGAAGGTATAATTAAGACAAAAGGAATAAAAACCATAGAGTAGCTTGCAGATACCATCACCAAACCTCTAAGTCACAGGTAACATGC
Organism: Casuarina cunninghamiana; assembly: GCA_028551485.1. Taxonomy (NCBI): domain Eukaryota; kingdom Viridiplantae; phylum Streptophyta; class Magnoliopsida; order Fagales; family Casuarinaceae; genus Casuarina; species Casuarina cunninghamiana. Next base: position 28,320,101 of record CM052369.1, read on the forward strand.
GTATCTAGTAAATAAGCTTGGCATTCTTCACATTTATAGACCACCAACTTGAGTAGGGTTATTGGAGATATAGTTGCCTCCTATCATTATTATTTTTCTAATGTCCCATGATTCATTCCATGATTGGAGTATTTGTAGTAATGTACATTTGCAAAATTAGGTCAAAATGTGTATATGAAATATCTTATTTTATTATGTTTTAATTATTTTCCTTTACAGTTAGTTAAATCCTATAACATTATAAATAGGCTCATTGTACATGTTTACAATAAAGTAAAGGTAATACATTTTCCCAAACACTCTCATGCTTTCTACCCTTGCTTCATACTTGTTTCCTGTCATTTTTCATTTGTTTTCCAAAGAATAGAATCTGGCGGGTATAGTCTTATACTTTTGAAGGTCCCAAGCTCACCTGCATCAAGTTAGTCGTGCAAGAGGACGGTAAGGAGACTAAATCGGGCTTTTGCAGGAATATTCAACCCCGTCAGGTCGCGGGAGTTGAAATTATGATAGATATATGACAAACGTGCCCGACTTTAATTATTTAACGTGCTCCTCCTTCCCTGCACCTCGAGGCTTCCCCACAAAATTGGTCATTAGTTGGCGTCTCTAACACTAACATTTTCTACTCAAAACGGCGGAGCTTTTTCATGCTCGCTTCATGTTTCTTGGAGACTCAAACGGGAGACTCGCTGAGCACCAAATCTGCCGTGAAAGCAAGCATCTGATACTGCCATCAGGAATTTCGTATGCCAGGTACAGTTATCAAGAACCTACACAACATGTTCTTTGAAACCTAAGTTCTGGATCTGATGATTACACTTAATTCTTCCCTTCATCTAACTTTTTCCCGATCACTATAAGACGTTCTGGTTTTTCGTGGCAACTTTGCTGTAGGATTATGCGATTTTCACCGCATGGCCGACCAGAGAGATCCAATAGTTTTTTTGGGTTATTCCAATCTAGAATAGTACAACAATGGTTTGCTATTACCTCAACAGCATTGAAAGACAACATCAGAAGCACTGGACAGCAATTTACTTCACCTGCTTGTCTAGAGGACCACTTCATACATAGCATCTAGAGGTCCCAGACTCAATACCATCAAACTTGCCAATAAAACCAAATAAGTAAAGCAAATATTATCTCAGATATAATATCACCTTTAACACAGTGGCATATTCCACAGATTATTTCATCAAAACCAGAAAAAGTTGGAGTCAAGCCCGACTTCACCAAGATCCTATAATAACCTATGACATACCCCTACACAACCAGCCACAAGGGCAGAGTAACAATATAACTAGTCTTTTCATCCAGAAGCAACGACCATACACCTCACACTTGCACTAACCCAAATATAATCTTCACCATCTTCCCACTTACCAACTTGCTGATACCCAGGTCATAACCAGCAACCTAGCCAAGTGGAGCTCTCCAAAGCTTCAGAGCAAAGAACTTGTTGCATCGCATTATTATATATTATCTGCCGCCAGTTGGAAACGATAACAGTGATTTTGACAGCTAGACCGTATAACAGTTGAGTAGAATGGAGAGCACATCTATATTCCACCAATTGCCTGACACATAGGGCCCAAAACCAACAGATGATGGTACTAACACATTCTATCCATCCCAAGTAACCAGACAAGGCATTTACTTTTTAGGAACATTAAATCATAGAGGATGTTTCCATGTTTCTTCCTCCAGGCCGGAGAGCTTCATGAAACCTGCACAAATAAGAACAAAACGTACAGATAGCATCTTACCACCCCCCAAAAAACAAAGAAATTGGACAGGATGCAAATCCAGAGAAACTAGAAGTATCTCAGTTCAACTATTGAGAACGTGTGCTGCACACAAACTTAATAACAACCTACAAAGAAAGAACTGGTTCAGAAACAATTATGTACTCCACCATACAAAATGACATTTATTAGTTTGTTCATCTCAAGAAACAAATATAATTACTTGCATATTTTGGATTCAGAAAAAAGAAATAAAGAACCAAGACAGTGAATCCAACTCTAACCTGACCATGGAAATTTTCTTGCCAAGCAAGAATCCACTAAAGCATTTGTTCACATTACACCGTAACAAATTCCTCTTCACTTAAATATAATTTTCTCACAGATAATATGACAACAGAAGAACACATATAACAAGATACAAGTATCACAAGAGACCTAACTTATTTCAGAGAAGGAATGGGGAAAAAGTGATCTTCCCACTCAAAACAGGAAGCCCCGTAAATACACCTTACCAACTCAGGCAAGTTTCAGCAAAGAGGTATATTAGTAAATGGAATTTGCAAATATTTATCTGGATATAAACTTACTTGTGTAGTTGCAAGTGCCTGCACGAAAGCCAATGCCACCCATGCTCCAACTAAAATTCAACATTGACAAGGCTGCAAAGTTGGAGTTTGAAGTTGGTAGCAGAAGGATGCAGTACATACACCAGAATCATTCTCGAGGACCTAACGAATGGCAGTGTGTTAGATCAGAACAAGCTTCTAACAACAATAATCCATCTTAATGCTGTCAAGAGTAATTACCAACCATTCAGGTATAGAAAACTTGGTCTTACCACCTATATTCTCATTTGACATCACACGAAGTAACGACCTGTCCAGACAGACTGTCCTTGATATTGCTCAGGCAGTTGATTAAGGTGCTGATTTCCATTGATGAGTAGATGCTGCTGAAGCTGCTGTTCATTGGATAGATTTAGCTGCTCAAGTGTCTGGTAATCTTGCCAGCCCTTTTGCTTTTCCACTGAGAAAGAATTCATTGGAACTTGTTTCCCAGGAAATGGAAAGCTGACTGTTCCACTCAAGCCATTGCTGACACTGATGGGCAGGTGGCTTGAGTAGGATGGGTGATTGAAGGAACTATTTGGACCAGAGATTTTTGCTGCTGATGACAACTGAAATCCGTCCAAGCCATTGCTGATACTGATTGGTTGAGGATTTGAATAAGATGAGTAACCGATGGCACTACTTGGCCCAGTACTTTTCATTGATGATGGCATCTGATATCCATCCAACCAGCTATAATCGTCCATCAGTGGATTCCCACTTACCAAGTCTGGACCAGAAGTGGGTTCATTCACTTGTTTAGAGCGAATTTGGCTAAAACCAGGTGGTGGCCCAATGTGCCTAACAGGCCGACTAACTGGGTTTTTCCGCAAACCACCTGGCAATGCTGATGACATCCTCGTGGACGAATTGTCAGGCATGGGCCCAGAAGACACAAAAGCATCAGTCTTGGACAAAGCCACAGCTTCAGAAGCTTTTGCATGACCATAAGACATGCCGGCAGTGTTAGCACTGAAAGGTTGCTGGGTGGAAGCTGAAAGTGCAGCAGAAGCAGATATGCCAATATCTTGTTCTTCAGATTTCATTACATGTCCGTTCCCCACAAACCTTAGACCTTTCAAGCCGTTAGCAAGAAGAGCTTCCTCTTCCACTGACCACTTTGAAGCATGAGATTGAATAGGTTGGAGATGCTGTGGAACAATATTACCAACAGAGGCAGGCACTTGTGAATTCACATCAAGAGTAATCTGCTGACGGAGATTAGCTAAGGGGGCTGAATCAGAACTACCAAGAAATTTCAGATCACTCGCAGAAGCATTTTGACCAGGCTCCAGGCCTTCGTATGGCGCCCATTTCAAACCAACCACATCATTTCGCCTCTCAGCTACTGATGGCTTAAAAACTATGACCTCATCCTCTTCTTCTCCTTCCACATGTAACTCAGAATTTGGTTGCAGAATGTCCAAACTCAGAGCTTCCTCCATCTGTTTTTCATACATCATACCATTTGTATTAGTTATGCCTGCACAGGTGGTAGTAAGCATGCGATCATCTAAGATTTGGGACTCAACACCAACAACAAATTTCTTGGCCTTCAAATCAAAATATATTGTTTCTTGATCAACCCTAACAACATTTACTAGAGCCCTCCCTGCTGCTAGGATCCTTTTAACACGGACCATTTTTTCCTTATTGCCTTCACCTCCAAAGGAACGCTTCCGCGAAAAATCCAAAATGGTTTGTGCTGGAAGAAGTGGCAAGAAACCCCTTAACTCAAAGTCCTCCCACAAAGCAAGCCGGTTTTCAGTTTCTTCTTCATACCTACATGTGTTATTAAAGAACGTTTCATCTTCACCATCAGCAATAGACATTGGCTCGTTGGATAGGAGCTTATTCAAGAAAGGGATGCAATGTTTCCAAAACTGTGATCTAGCATTTTCCTGTTTTTCGTCCACATCACTGCCTGCAGCAACATCTGGACAACATGCCAACCATTCTACAAAGACCAGAATGCCAGGTAAAAGGAAACTTGAAGAAGGATCATGCAGCCGCACACATTTCTCGAATATGTGACCCATCAACTCAAAAACTGCAGTAAATGCATTCTGGAGCAGAACAGCACGTTGTACAATTTCCGAATATGTCTGTCCTTCAGACTCCCTTTTTACATTATGTACTGTGAATATAAGAATAGAAATAAGTCTAACAATGAGAAGTCCATTCTCAACAGCATCAGCACCAAAATTCAACTCTTCCTCTGGCCCCAAAGACAGAAGCTCACATAAACCACTGCTAACCAAGGAGAGAACCTCTGCAAATGTTTCCAGGCTACAAATAGAAAACCAAAAACCAACGAGCAAATAGAGAGAATGTCAGTCCATGTTGCTTTTTTATCTATACTCCCAAAATAGTAAAGCTTTCAGATAATATACCTAGTTCGCGTGAAAAGAATTCCATTTAGACGAACAAATCGGATGCAAAAGGATTTATATGTCTCAGGCAAAGTCAACACTCCCTCCTTGTCCTGGCTGGCTTCAAGGTTGGTATCTTTGGATGCAAATTTAGCATCTCCTTTCCCTCTTCCTTTGCCAGTCAACCGCACATGTGATTCCTTGACTGCAGATGTTTTGATATCCTCAGTTAGTTGAGAGTAAGTCTGACGATTCTGCCAAGAAAGGTAGGGAAAAAGAAACCATAAGAACAGCATAAACTGAGTCAAAGACTGAAGAGTCCACTTATCAGACAAGAAATTATGATTTGGGACAGAAAACTAAAGATAGGTTTTACTTTGGCAGAAACATGACTAAAAATAGAGTTTTGAGTGTTCACAATCTTGAACTTCAGCAAATGTTATCAAGAAGTTCATTTAACCACATCTTAACAAAACCAAAGGATTTAAAATAAGATTGCCTATTTAAATTTTGATTGGAGAGATCAAAAACGACAGCCACCACTGTGTTTGCTGCGAATACACTTTGACTGACTAAGCAGCAATGAGTAGTTCCAAACTTAACAATTTCATTGACAAATTTAAAATTTAAAAGCAGTTGAGGTGATGTATCATATTGCTGGTTATATAAATCAAGATATTTGTGTGTCGTGTGTACATATGCAATGAGCAACTTCATACCTAATTTTAAGACATTATAAGTCTCCTATATGATACTCCATATCCACATGGATCTTACGCAATGTAAAAGTATCCATATAGGAAACCCCAATCAGTTGAGATTACAGCTTGTTTAAGTTGAGACTTGTTTATTATCCCACAATAATTTTTCGAATATACACTCCATGTATTCATAAACATCAAAAAGCAAATGAAATAAGCCCAGTCTCAATATTTGTGAAACGATTAGTATCCGTTTCAGAGCTCCACATCAAGAGAAGCATTTCATACACTAAAAGTCAGAATCTAATCTAAAATACTGATAAATCAGATGCAATACATAAGTCGTCAGAAAGTTAATTTAAAAAAAAAAAAAACCATAAACATATAAGAATGATAAAATATAACACCCCTGTACAGATACAACGTAAAAAACAAACCACGTCTCAGGAAAGTCATGCATTTTGTCAAACATTATACCTTCTCAAAAGCCACAATCAAGTTATCTCTTGCAGTTGGAAAAGGACTGTTAACTGCCAGACTCCGAAAATATCTATAAACAGCCACCAGCTCATCCCCAGAATAAGAAGCCAATATAGCAAGCTGAGATAATCAACAGAGAGAATGTCATAATAAAAGATTGGACTCATCAGAGAGCTTGAGATCCACCATATAGAAAAAATAGATTGGGATGAAAAATAATGTAGAACTAAAGAGAAAAACCTGATGATGAGGATTCCCACTTGATGGCCAAAGAGATGCAGCTTGCAAATAGTAACTTGACGCTGCAGCAAATTCCCTGCTTTTGGAGTCGCCCTCCCCATAGAGGCCTTTGTAACGTGCAAGGTCACCCAAGTATATCAGACAACGATGACAAGATATCAGACCTTTTTTCATTTCGGCAGATTTCTTGCCATCTTTATCTGCAACAATTCGGTTCTCCGAATCCTCAGAAAAATAGCCCAACGGGAGCCCATACTTGGATCTGATTTTGAGAATGAGATCATGGTAAAATCCAGTAGCTTCTGAAAGAAAGGTTTTGAATTGCAGTCTTATTTTCGTAACTCGATCAGGTCGTCCTGGCCCCTTCACACTCTGAGATGTGTTTGAGCCTGCAGAAGCTAAAGCAGCATTGAAATGTGCTCTCAATTCCTCAATCCTCTTGTAATGCAACTGCCACAGAGCATATTCAATATTTTGCTGCTCAGAGAAAGCATGATCCTCAAGAATTATCGATTCATAATTCTCACGCATCTGTTGCCAAGCATTGGGATCTGATGGGACCCGCGCCTGGGCTGACCTACGACGTCTATTCTCCAATTCCATGTTCTGCACAACAGATGTGAAACTTAAAAGAGTATAAATACTTAGACAAAGATACAAAAAGTATCCCATAAGTGAAAATACCAGTCATTTACTAGCACAAATTAGCTCAGGTTAGTGCATAAGCCAAGACAATGGGCAAAACAAAATCTAAGCAGGGAAAAAAAGAATCACCTTCTCATAAAGGCGTTGTGCGCGCTCCCTTGATGAAGGAGCAGACATTTTATTCATCTGTACAATCATCAACCATTGAGTATCCTAACCTACTTCAAACAGCATTTATCTGCACAAAGATTTACAGGCACAAAATCATAAGTCGAAAGATGAACTAGAAAACATAATAGGTTTTCAACAAGCAGAGAAGAAGTAAAGCAAAAAAGAAATGGACAGTCACAAGTGAAACAAACAGCACTAAAATAGATGATAGCAAATAACATTATCATTAGCTGACAACATTCATGACACCCAATATAAAATTTTAACTGTTCCTCAATTAGAAGTAGAAGCAGAAGGAAAAGAAATAAGACGGATAAAATACTATATCATTAGCAAAGTTTGAATAGTCTAATGAGCACACATATCTGTAAATAAAATGGCCCATCATAATTCCATCTGAACAAATCCTACAACATATATAAACTAAAAAGTACATACAATACTGGGTGACTCCGAATGTGTCTGCATGATATTCTTATATCTGAAGAAATAATTCATTGACATAATCAGTCACCATCGGTAATTGACACATCTGAGAACACCAAATGAAACTTGCTTCTTTGGGCAACTATTGTCATTGAGGACACCACATGACACACAAATTTGGCAGCCTCTTTGGTACCCCCATGCATATCTTACAGCCACTAAAGGCTGCCAAGAAAATTTGGCAGCTTTCACTACTCTTCACACTTTTTTATTGTTTAAGATAGCATTCTACCTCCACCTTAAAAGTTGAAACCAAAAATTTTTTACATCAAAGTATGGAAAGTTTTATCAAAAGTAGATGGTTTATTTCTCTTACAGTGTTTTGTGTTTTCCTTCCTTGAAAAGTGTGCTTCATGGTAATAACATCACACCTGGTAACATCATCCGTGAAGTGTTATTGAAGTCTAATAAAAGAAAACCTACTTTCAAAAGGTTCTCCAAACAGAGGCAAATCCACCACTTATCTTCTCTTCTTTTTATTCCATGACTAAACCCTAAATGATAATACACAAACTTCACCTTCTAATCGTTTTTTTCCATTAGTTCCCTTCTCTATATGTGCCCATGTACGTCACAAACTATTATACAACAAATTAACCAAATCCCAGTCATCAGAATAAGGGCATCAGATAACCAACTCATCTTCAAACCTAACCAGTAGTACAGACTACACTGCTCATGATTCCTCTTTTTCTCTCATCAGCTCCTTTCTCTCTGGATGCCCACATATGCCACTATCTATTCCACAAGATGACTTAATCACATCGCAGTCAACAAATTAAGGGACAACATAATCAGATCATCTTCAAATACAAACTGGTACCACGTGCTTCACTTCTCATTATTCGTCTTTTTTATCAGTTCCTTTCTCTCTATGTGTCTACATATGCAGCAATATATTCTATACAACGAATTAATCAAGTGATCAAACTAATGATAGCACGTCAACAGACCATCTTACCTGAAGACTATAAAAGAAAGATTAAATCAGGGATGAAAATGGACTTTGATCAACAGTAAATAAGCAGAATATTTAAATCCCCACTCCCAAAAAAAGTAAAGACAAAACAAAAACACAAAATCCTGACATATAAAGTCTGTTGAGATGAAATTTATTCAATAATATCAACGGAAACACAAAATGAAACAGCAAAAATATATGAAGACATCACCACTAGTTCCTCATCTGATTTCTTTATTTTAATAGGCTGAATGACAACAATGTATTATAAAGATATTCTTTTCTTCTTCTTTACACCATTTTAGTGCCCTCTAATCACTCACCCAATACAAGGCTGCCACTTCACCATCTGAGCTAAGACTCAAGAGCTAAAATCCAGAAAATATTTCTGTATAACTTCCAGCTCATACAACTTAGGCCTCAGAAAGCAGCATAAAGGCCCAGCTTTGCTAAGTAGAACGCTAACTGTTTCTATGGTCTTCTCTAGGTCTGAAGCATCAGTGCTTCAGGTAGTAGAACCGAAGAAGAACCCAAGGTGGTATCTGTCTTACTACACTAGACCCTAAAAACTGCACAGGTTGTCAACTCAAACCCAACAAGGAGATTTTACAGTTAAAAAGTCCCAGTTTGAAATAACATCTATATAACTTCTAGATGAATTCTACAGATCTTTTCTAAAAGAGAACTCTAAATTCTAAAACTTTCAAGAAATGATTGCTAACTTTTCAGAAATTTCAGAAGCATCACACATTTTAATTTCCTAAAACTTCAGACACCCAACATTCTCTCCAACATTGTATAGATCCTATTTTCCTCTAGTAACCAGTCTAAATCTAGTTTCAAGTTAAATCTTTTCCATATGTCCTTGTAGAACTTAAATAACAGACAGACTAGTAAATGACAAAATGAAGCCCTATCTGATACTCAGAACAGAGGAAGCACAGCTAATGAACTCTAATTGCAATACAACTACAAAAACAACATAGCGATTTTCTATCATTTATGTTCAAAAAAAACAACCACATAAATATGAAAATCAAGATTCTAAAACAAAACCCCCGATTATATTTAGCATCAAATGCAAAAATCATCTTCCACGAATTTTGCACAAACTCAGTGTTTGACAGCTGAGAAGATGTAAGCGAAGAAAACGAAAGAAAGAGAAAAACCCAGAATTTACAACTTCTGTCAACTAACCCGCGAGACAAGTGTTATGACCCCGAACAAAAAGGAAACAGAACATCAAGAATCTAACGCCACATTTAGAGCCAGAAACAATGTTGGACTTAATTAGACAGATATAGATTTCGATATCTTTTCGTTTCTCTTCTCTGTCTCCCCCAATTTTTTTGGGCATCCGAACGAAGAAGAATCCCAAGAAAACAAAAATTAAAAACAGAACTCCTTGACAAAAATAATAATAATAATTGAAAAAAAATCAAGAAAAGACACCAGAAGACTCAAAATAGAGAAAGAAAAGCAGATCTGATACGGCCAGGAACGATGCCGTAATTAGATCAACCAACTCCAAACTTCCAAAATTACACAATAATCGAAATCTAAAAGAAAAACTTAAAAAAAAAAAAAAGAAAGAAAAAAGACGATGACAAAATCAATTACTCACCACGTTAATCGGATCGACGGGGGTCGAAAACCTCGTATCAGAGCATCAGATTGCGAAGAGGAGGAAAGTCTTCGTTAGGGTTTGGGAGAGAGAGAGAATGAAAGAGAGAGGTAGGTGTTTGATTTTAAGGGTCGAAGAGGAGATGAGGTTAGAATTTCAACGTGTGCGTTCTCTTTTCCTCTTTATACAGTATAATCCGGGGCTAGCTTCGCAGGCGGCGACGGGGTAAACGACGCCGTTTGCCCTCGCCCATCTTTTAACTTTTTCCTGCTTGCAAATGACTTTTATTTTCAAAGTCTTTCCTGTTTTCTTTTGTTTTGTTATTTCACGCGCCCCGTAGATTTCGGCTTCCCATTCGGCGGTTCATCCAACGATGCCGTTTAGCTCGGCCAAATCCCTTTTCTTTCTTCCTGTTTTATATTGACCTCAAATTTCTTATTCCTTTTTATTTTGTCTTGATTCCTCATTGATAACAAATCTATATTTTGGTCTATTTAAGGTAAAACATTCAGATAACAAATCTAGAAGTGCAATCCAACTAACACAAGTCTACAAGACGGAAGTAGATTTCGAACTATTTTTGCATGTTTTCGTATTGATAATCCAATTTGGCTTTTCCTTTTCTTTTCCTCCGAGCAACTTCCTTTGTTTTTTTCTTTTGGGTACCTACCATCTTTATGTAACATCACTGGCAAGGTAAAAAGTAGACTTCACAAAAACAGACAAAAATTAGCTAAGAATTACTTGAGAACTAACCAAATTGCATACTTACTAATAAAAAGACAATGTAAGAAATGTACTATAAAAGATGAAGATTGTTTCCTTACCTTATTAATTTCGTTTACTAATTAATCAGATATGCAATGTCTTTTTAAATTTTGATTTAATTTAATTTTTTTGATGATCCAAAATCTCCATCAAACTTTGTTTGATGATTTAATTTTCTTTCCCTTGAATAATATCACCTGAGCTCCTTTTTTGACATTCAACAATATTGATTAAAATATCACTTAATTAAATTGATTTTCATTGAATACTCTCCTAGAGTATAGTCAATATAACAAGAAAGACTCATGTAAAAAATCTTATAAAAAAATTATTTCATGTTTGAATCATTTCAATTACATTTCTAAGCATGTTTTGGAGTTTTGGAATATTTAAAAAGAAAAGAAATAGATATTAGTGAATTAATAGATATAATCGTAATGCACGCTCCAGAGAGAGCAGTGGGTGGAGTCGGCTGTGGAGGGGAGTGGCCCCCGGTTATGATTCGTATATGCAGGCGCTGAAACCATGGCAATTACTCGATTAGCGAATCCGTGGGCAAAGGACGATCAGAGCCATATAAGAGGTTTTTATTATTTGTTGGACAGTGAGGATTGCCTGGTTAAGAGGGTGGTTGTGATCATTCCCATCAGATCGTTAATTTCTTGGAGGACGGGAAACCAAAAAGTCAAATTTGTTGTGAAGCATGATAAGACACTTCCTTATTTTGGAGAAGAGACTGAATTTAGAGTCACTTTAACCAAAATCATCGGGAAGAAGGTGGATGGAATCATTCGACAAATACTTAGAAGAATAAATATATTTAGTATTCACTTCATTTATACAATTATTTTTTAGTATATAGAATCATTTTTGTTATTATGTTATAATCTATTTATTGTTACATAGACGTGATGATATAGATCTCCTCTATTAGATGACAAAAGTGCAAATGAAAATGAAAATTAATACGGTAAATTGTGAATCTTTGTGGAATCTGTTCACCTGATTACTAACCAAAATTATTATATTAGTAAAGAGAGCAAAGAAGCCTTACATTCAATAAAAGAAGAGAACTAGTGGTATTACTTAAAAGGTCAACTCAATCCATCTCTTCTTCATGTACATCCGTGGTTGATCTACAAAGGGAAGTCGCTTACCACTAAGTTTCATTGGTTTAGCCCTTGGGAAAGACTTGCAACCAACAAGAAACGATTACCCTAATTGTTGAAGATTGTGTTGAAGATTGTTTTCTATCTATGATATATTTTTCTTATATTATAGGATACTCAATATATTTTTCCTATATTGTAGGATACTAGGGTTTCTTTATATAAACCTTACTTTTATTTATATATAGCCTCTTAGGTTATTATGTTTTCAATATAGCCGCACACCAAGAATTCTTTTCTCTATGGCTTTGTCTTCTCTTGTAACTAGTTTTGGTTTTACTTATCAATAAACAAGCTTTTCTTCCAAACATGCAAGAGTTCATCAAATTCTTCATGGTATCAAGAGCCTAACAATTTTATAGGGTTTTTCATTATGGACTACACAAAGTTTTATGCCGTTTGAGGTTTTTTCCTGCATAGAGTTCTAGCCTCATAATTTTGTGGGGTTTAGATTGATTTTTACTTTTGCCGACGGGATTTCTTAGTAATGAGCTTTCTTGCTCTTGTCCATTAATTTTATCCTGTGTTTTTGGTTTTCTGAACGGAAAACAAAAAGAAAGGTGCAACCTTTATTTGGTTTTCTTTATTTTCCGACTTTGTGCAAGCAAAAAGGTGCAATCTTTATTTGGTTTTCTCTCTTCAATGGAAAGAATTGTGCTTTGTTTATCGGTTTTGACTTTGCTATTCACACCAAAACCTTGGTATTTTCTCATATTCCTTTTGCTTCTGCGCTTTGTGACTATTTTGATTTGCTATTGTGATTTGAATATTTGTCGAACAATTATTTTTCTTGGAGAATTTTCTGACTCTGTGCTTCTCATAGTTCTTTTATCAAACACTCGGTGTGCTTGATTCTATTTGCCGTATTTTCCATTACAAAACGGCATCACTACCTCATGACTACCATGTCATCTAGAATTTTTGGCAAGCCCAAATGTAAGTATTGTGGACACAAAAGACACCGTAAGAAAAGTTGTTATCGTCTTAAAGGGCTTCAATGTGAACATTATCAACTTTTTGGACATAAAAAGGAGGCTTGTTAGAAGCTTAATGGCTATCCTCTAGGTCATAAGAATTTTGCTGGTAACTAACTATACTGTTAATCTAGCCACTGCTGGTACAACCATACCTAATCCCATAGTCCCTCTATTACTTCCTAAACGATCTAATAGAATTTCCAAACTACCCATATGGACTCAAGATTATGTTTGCAACAACGTTGTCAATCCATCCATACAGTACCCCATCTCTAACTATGTCTCTTATACACATTTACCCATTCCATATCAACATTTCATAGCAGCCATTTCACTTGAGATAGAACCATTGTTCTACCATGAGGCAGGTAAGGATTCTAGATGGCAAGATGCTATGGATCAGGAAATGAAAGCATTAGAATCAAATGGAACATGGGAATTGGTAGACCTATCACCACGGCAAAAACCCATAGGATGTAAATGGGCATACAAGATTAAATATCATGCTAATGGGAGTATTGAGCACTTTAAGGCTCGTTTAGTAGCAAAAGGTTATAGTTAGACAGAAGGGATCGATTATCATGAGACTTTCTCTCCTACAGTAAAATCAGTGACAATTAGAAGTGCATTATCCATTACTTCACAATGTAAATGGACTATTCGACAAATGGATATCCATAATGCATTTTTACAAAGAGACTTAGATGATGAAGTATATATGAAACCACCACCTGGGAGTCCTTTTGAAGGGGGGTCCAAAGTATGTTGGTTGAGGAAATCTTTGTATGGATTAAAACAAGCTTCACGACAGTGGAATGAGAAGTTTAAAGAAACTCTAGTGTCTGTTGATTATCGACAGTCATTGTACGACTATTCTCTTTTCACTAAAGGACAAGCTGGTAATATTGTTTTAGTGCTAATATATGTGGATGACATCTTTATCATTGGTGATGATACACGAGCAATTGAAGCTTTGTAAGCTTATCTTCATTCTACATTTCAAATCAAAGATTTAGGAAAACTCAAGTATTTTCTTGGGATTGAGATCCTTCGAGATTCAAATGACATGCATCTCAATCAATGTAAGTATATCTTAGAATTGATTTCTAAATTGGGACTATCAGCTGTAAAGTCTGTTGGAAATCCCATGGAGACAAATGTCTTATTCACTAGCTTGAAGTATGATGAATGAGTTCGTCCACAAATAAATGATCCACCATTTGAGAACATCTTGAGTTATCAGCAGTTGATTGATAAGCTGAATTATTTGGACATAACACGCCTTGACATCGCTTTTCCAGTACACCTCTTAAGTTAGTTCATGCATGCTCCCAAGCAATCCCATTGGGAGGTAGCTCTTCGCATTGTTAAGAATCTCAAAGGAATAGTAGGACTTGGTTTATTCTTTCTTTTGGATGGTGATTTTTTCTTGCAAGCTTTCTGTTATGCTAGCTATGCAAAATGTCTTATGACACGTCGATCCACTACTGGCTTCTGTCTTACACTTGGACATTCAGTAATTTATTGGAAAAGTAAAAAGCAACCAATTGTGACTCTTTCTTCAACAGAGACTGACTATAGGGCCATGACAACCACTACTTGTGAGATTGTTCGGGTGGTTGGTTTATTAAAAAATATGGGAATTAATGTTTCACAGCCAGTGTTGTTATATTGTAATAATGAGGTAGCACAAAAATTGGCAGAAAACCCAATTTTTCAGTAGAAGACCAAGCACATAGATGTTTTTTGTCATTTTATTCGAGAAAAAATACATTATGGCTTAATTAGCACAGCACATGTTGGGAATGGTGACCAACCTGCAGATGTTCTAACCAAGGCTTTAGGGACAAATCAACACTATCATCTCCTTAGCAAGCTTGGGGTCTTGGACTTCTTTCTTTCGACCCTCAGCTTGGAGAGGAGTGTTGAAGATTGTGTTGAAGATTGTTTTCTATCTATGATATATTTTTCCTATATTATAGGATACTCAATATATTTTTCCTATATTGTAGGATACTAGGGTTTCCCTGTACAAATCTTACTTTTGTTTATATATAACCTCTAAGTTATTATGTTTTCAATATAGCCGCACACGAAGAATTCTTTTCTCTACGACTTTGTCTTCTCTTATAACTAGTTTTGTTTTTGTTTATCAATAAATAAACTTTTCTTCCAAACATACAAGAGTTCATCAAATTCTTCACTAATCAAACACTCTCGAATCCTAGAAAGGTTCAAAAGCTTCAATGCCATTTTGTTTGTAGGAAGATAATATAGAAATGTTAGCAAGAGCGATCATACCATCACTTATTCAACATGTTGATTTTAGACTCCTTTTATATTTCAGTTCTTAGCCCATTCTTATTCTTAGGAGTCCAACCCATTTGCTTCTATAAATCCAGCGCAGCGCTTTTGTTGTTGTAATTTTACTCATGTATACTTGTGTATAAGAACTACAGGACGTACAATTTTTTCCCCGGCAATTGTCAGTAAATCCCGAGATACCCAAAAGCACGTCTTCCTTTCGTTTTTGGATCTCATGGCTGCACTCAAATAGCTTTTTCTTTTTTCTTTTTGCTTCAGCACTTTGAAACTCCAAATGCAAGGCCTGACCCACCATTAGGATACAAATTTCAAACATTGGAATCAGCTTGACTGGTTAAACCATACACTGAACTATTATTAGCAGTTACAGATCACCAGGTCAAAACTCTAGTGCCACAATGGAAGCACTACGCTGCAGATTGGTTAACGTCTTGTAGATGAAAATGCCACTGACCTCTAAAAAATTTCAGCTAAACTTCTAGAGGAATGGAAGAGAGAAGAAACAAACTGAAGCTAGAGGCATTATCAAAGACTACTTATACACCTACAGGTGCACACATATGAGTTCACATCTATCATTGCAACCGAGGGTGAATATTTTATAAAAGGATTGTCGAAAGAAAATTCAAAAGGTGGCTCATATCTTCGAATTTTGTAGAAGAGAATGACCATGAATTGCTCTGAAGTTCTAGGAAAGAGGAACTTCATAATAAATAAAAAGCTAGGAAAGATCATGACCAATGCTTTTGTAGGACAACAAGCTTCAATCCAATATCATGTGAACTATGGAATGCAGTCGTTTGGATGTCTCAGGACCCATGACCTATATTAAGATTTCTGAAAATTCCAACTTCTCCATCTTCCATTACTTAGCCATCCAAAATCAATCAAAGGCCTCCCAGCCTGTAGCTTCACCAGATGGCTTCTGTAAGGTATCAATATATTCTTCAGCCCTGCCACCATGGGGATACAACCATCAGAAAAAAACAGAAAGAAAAAGCAAAGCAATTGACAACGAAAATAAACATAACCAAATCCTGAAACTCCTACAAACGTAATTATGCCATGTATTTCATCATAACGCAATGCACAAAGACTGTGATGCAGTGAATACCTGAAATACACATCATCCTATAAAGAAAAGCGATACTAGGATCCCCTTTTGGACTCATATGAGCCCTCTCCAAACACTCAAGAAACGCCAAGTCGGCCTTTAGCAGCTTAGCCTGATCATGAGTGTCATAACCAATATCATGGCAGTAGCAGCAGAAGTCCAACCAGTCGATTGGCCGCTTGTCCCAAATTGGAGAACCCCGATCTTTCCCACTTGACCAATTAGGCCCACAATAATGCCCATATCGTGGGAATAACTGTGAAAGAAATGCCCTTGCACCTGTATGCCATGGAACCCTTGAAACGTATGGTTTGAAGCGCAATGGCAAAACTTGGCCATCATTGTCAACGACCCCAACAGGTTGTGCTCGTCTCCTTAATCCTTTGTTAATAGTAGCTGGTCTTTGAACCTTATCTCCAGAATTGATTTTTGCCCAAGGAAATAAAGAAAGCAGGGACGACCCCCACAACTTGATACAGAAACAAGCCTTTTGCTTAGGTTGCTCAGTAAGCGTGTTCCTGGAATTAAGGGTTGCTACCAAATCTTTGTTTGGTTGCGCCCTAAAGAATGGGAGACCACCAAGAAAGTCGAAATTCATCGCCCAGAAATTCGCGAAGTCATGAAATTGAACGGTTTAACCACCATACAAGTACGTATACGGTAAACCTGCCAGCAAAATCATACAACCCTGTCAAGAGGATGGGTCGAGAAATCAGCATAAACACGCGTAGTTTCTTGGCTTACCGCACCAGGAAAATCAATTCTTTTGCGTCAGAAATACAATTGGCTAGAAGATGAGTTATCTTTACTCTAGAGAAGGGTCTACTTGCGGATTATGATTCCACACTTCAAGCCACAGCATATTTAACAATAATAATATAAAAAAGGCAAAAGGGGCAAAGCCATGTTTGGCGGCCAAGGGAAACGTCGGACACAAAAGGGCAAAAACGAACTCAAAACTTCAATTTCCAAATTCAGGACGGAAATCGCAATTACAGTAATAAATTTGAATGGTAGTCTAAATTATCAGGAAAAAAGAAAAAGAAAAAAAGAATGAGCTCAAAAGATTGTCTCCCTCTCACTTTCCCGCTTTTTCCCGGCGATCAAACAGAGCAGAACAAGATAATAAGGAAGACACAAAAACAAATAAGAAAACGAAGATCTCAGATAAAGACCATATCAGAAAGCGTTACATTTGGAAACTTACTCGTGATAATTCATCGACTTTTGGCTGTGATTGTAGTCCCCCACAATGCGTTGAAAGCTCGGTTAAGCGCGAACACAAGAAAAAACTTAGAGAGAGAAGTTTCTCGACAAATTTTTTTTTTTTTTTGTTCCTCGATGTGCGCGGCCTGTGGATGTCGAAGGATTATGCTGGCCCCACTTACGTCTGCTACTAAAATTTGCAATGAGAAAGGCCTCCGTTTCAAAAATCTTCTCAGCCCATTCCATTTATACCGGGATTTCTTATTATCTTTTTCCTTATCCCTTATTTTCTTTCTTCTTTATGTTCAGCAGAAAGGATCTTCTCTCATTCCTTGGTATCCCCATTTAAAATCTTTTCATCGGTTATTTTTTTCTTTTAAAACTTTTTTGCCATCTGTCCGAGAACCCGGACACTCGGGCGCTCCACCACAAGGGGTTCAAACACCCCTCTTCAAATAAATCTCTTAAATTTTACTACCCACCCCAGTTAAAAAAGCAATGATTTACCCAGGACAGTTTTTCTCTTTTTTTTTTTTTTTTTTGGCTTCCATTTCATACATTCTATTATAATATGAAGGTTATTTAGTTTTAAACTAAGATTCCTTGTGCCATATCGACAGAAAAAATATCTGCCACCTGTGATCATAAAGAATATCGGATGAGATAACAATTTTGTTGCCCTTTCTTAACAAAAATATAAAAGTTACAAAGAGCAGGAATTAACATGTACAAGATACATAAGTCGCTTTTGTCGAAAAGTAAAAACCTTGCGATATGAATGATAAACAAAATTGCCATTTTTCCTATGGATCTAGACTTAGAAAATGAAAGGTAAAAGCGACCGACAATGTATTGGTTCATGGGAATAAAATATCTTTCCGTGGGTCTCCTCGTTCGCAGTTGGGATCCGGACTCGCGAGTGTGAGCCTGACCCTTACACGATAGTTGGGCCCCTGATTGCTCGAACCCATCTAAAAGCTCGAGTTGCAAAATAGGAGGATACGACATCAAAGGTATCAAAAGAATAATTACGTGCAGAAGCATCAAGAAGAGAATCTAGATATCAAAAGAATAATTACGTGCAAAAGCATCAAGAAGAGAATCTAGATATCAAAAGAATAATTACGTGCAAAAGCATCAAGAAGAATATAAGATAATCTTCTGGTTGTCTTCAAGCCCTTCTTTTATATATAAGTGATTCCTTGTCAATTCAACAGTGCAAGGTTACATAACTTGCTTTTGCATAAGAAAAGTTTCTCAAACAGAAAGGCAACGTGTTCTCTATGAATATATAAGTCCAATAACATACATCCACCTACTATAGTTACATTGTCTACGACCAAAAACCAAAACCAAAAAGAAAGAACCTGAAGAAAAAAAGGAAAAGACCTCTTCCAAAAACCCAATCACATTCTCTAACAAAAGGGGTGAAAGAAAATGAAAACCTTTAACGTGAAAAAGAGGGTATCAAACAAACTACACTGGACTACAGAGGATACAAATAAACGTAATGGTGTCAAAGGATATACAAGAAGAAATCAGGCAAACCCCTTCCCAGACACTTTCAAAGAAGCATCATGTCCAGCATTCAATTCCATGGTGGGGATGATGGTCTGTAGAGGAAGTCTTGCGAAGATGCGGTGCCATAGTTCAAATCAAGGTTGTGAAGCTGTTCCATGAGCTGAGAACGCCTTTCTTTGAAGAAGTCGAGTCGAGTCGTTAATTCTACCAATGTAGAAGATGCCGCAGATGGATGTCTTGCATACTCCCCCTGGAACCAAGTTGGTTACAAGGTCAATGTCAAGGACTTATTCAAAGACCAATATTAAGGCAATACTTAAACAAGTTTAGGAATACTGCAGAAGGAAAAGCTGAAAAAATGTCTTTAGACGAATTTAGCCTGTCTTTATAAGATGTTGCAGATTATTCAATTTCACAAATAAATTAGAGTAATGAATCAAATAAAAGAAATTTTTTGAATGGCTCTAATTTCCAGGGAAAAAAGAACGAGAATATATTTCAAAATATTTCTTCATTAGAAGTGCCTGAGATGCATAACAAAGAGGGAAATCTTGCCTCTGCTGCTCTGGAAGTGGAGGGTACCGCAGCTGAATCAACAGCACATAGCTCATCCACAGACATACTTGTGGATGCCTCAGTGCTTTTAGAATCACTCAAGCTTGTAGAATCCATGAATTGCTTTCGAGAAGGCTGCTTGATGCTGCTGCCAGATGCTAAAACTTGTCCTTTAATAGTCCTCCAGTCTGTGCCCAGCAAACTCTCCTGCAGCAACATTGGTAATCCACTTACACACCTTGGAAAGAGAGTTCTAGAGATGGTGGATATAAGTGACACAAAAGGATAAAGAGGACTTCAAAAAGAGAGGATCTATAGAAACAAGCATCAATTAAAATTCAAAAAGCAATTTGAAAATGCTACGATTTGAAAATTGGAGATGAACAAGCAACTTTCCTTTCTGCTGTTTCTTTTGAACTAATATGGGAAGAGAAAAAAGGAGGATTAATGCATTGCCTGTGGAAGGCTTGGGTGAGAGATCCCGTCCTGCATGTTTTCTCCCCATTTGTGGAAAAGGCCGACTGGGTAGAAAGGTCGGCTGATTTAATTCAAATGAGCAGTATTACACCAGCAAACTACAAAAATGAAGATGATGGAAGGGTAACAAAGCCAGCTGGAGAACAAGCTCTCCTAGAAGCATCAAAGGATGGGTAGAAAGAGGCAGCCTGATTTATGAGGAGGGAATGCAGACCGCATTGTCAATGATTTTAAACCCTGAAGCAATGATTGGTGTGGTTGGCACTAAGTCTATTCTTGTCTGTGCCATATTATCCTCTATTTTTTAGAATTTGTTTCCTCATCCGAGAAAGAGTTTACTTAATTACTTTCCATGTACTATGTCAAAACTACCATATACGGAAAAACATATTTATATATGTCTGCACCTAAATACGAAGGCATTTTTCATTTTTTTGATACACAAATGAATAGGTAAGGGAGTTCGATTATATGAACAGACAGGGCAAGGATCTACATTTCCCCAGATGGTGAGGAAGGAGATCCAACAAATCACCCAAACCTCATCATTCTTGGGTGGTATCAATTACACAGATTGTTATATGTGATGCATATTTTGGCCTGCTTCCCCACAGCGTAAGCTTTCAGGACTGATGGTTTTCAACACGGTAGAAGAGCCTTGTTTACCTAGAAAGTTTACTTGTTATATTGTAGGTACCCTAAAGTGGGTTATCAAGATAATCAAGATAATTTTGAAATGCCCATCATGCTTGATGATTCATGAACACAAGAAACAACAAGAATTGACAGTAAGCATCAGTGATTTGTTGAGAACCTTCAAAGAACCAATAAGTAAGGTACCCTAACTGCCAGCTCAAGGCAGATAATCAGCACTAATTCTAAAATTATAATCAGAAAGGGTGCGTTTAAGGTTGGACATGGTATGGACATGGTACAGATTGATAAAGTAGACATTTCCAGTCTATCATGCGTTTGAGCAACATAAATTATGGGAAATGATTAGTTGATGGATGTAAAGCCCGCTTCATTTGTTGTTTTTCTTCCCTTCCCAACGCCTCCTTCACCCCCCCGCACGGGTCATTTACACCCATAACTGAGGAATATAGGAACTAACGTAACAAAGGAATGAAAGAAAGAGAAGAGGCTACAAATTTGGGAGAACCAGAGGGCAATGGAGATTAAATACAAAATTCACATAATTGAGATTGACAGATGACCGAAATATTACAAAACATACCTCCGCCCTTTGTTTCCGGTCATGATTACAATAAGCAAGCGTTGTATCAAAATCCTGCTGAAGAAATCTTCTGCAGTAATTAAATATGCTTATTTTATTGGATAAGTCAACAAAACCTCCGTAATACAAAATTGCAGCAAAATTCCGTGCTCCTCTGGAATAATATTCATATGCCCAACTTTTGTTATGATCTATGGTATTGAGTAAATTTGGAAAGAGAAATTTATGTGCATGCTTTAGGATAAAAAAAAGTGATACACTTGACACCTATTTCCATTTGATGAATAGCAAGTACACTCACCATCGAGACTAGATCTTCCAATTATTAAAGTCCAAGCCCACATAATTTCAAAAGATGTGTTAGATTAAGAATGATACTTACTTACAAAAGGACGATTGGAGTTACTATTATATACATGAGAAAAGTTTTGTGTGCTGAAAAATATAAAGCAAAGTTGCATTGTCTTGACCCCAAAATTACATGTCATGCAATGATAAACAAGCAGACAGGAAGGAAAATAATATTAATCTACAAGAGTCCCCCTGAGAACCAACTTATGGCTGGCAAATAAATTCATAACTAACAATTAGGAAGCATAATGCTTTTGGAAGCTACTTAGAACCACAACCTATTTGTTCCCGACTTTACTAAGGACTCTAATAAAAGTTTTAAAAAAAATCCCAAACCATATTACAAAACAAAAAATCCCAACAATAGAAGCCCAAACATCTGGACTACTCCAGGTTTATTCGATTCTTATGCAACCTTGGCTAAAATTAAAGACACTCTAAATCAAGCTTTTCCTAGGCCTTGTTGCATGAGAATGGCCTCAAGGAAATAACACATGCACTACATATAACTTGACAACATAAGTCGGTCGTTAAAAAATATAGCATGGTATCTGAAACTCACTGTTGAGGATTATGATTTTGGACAAGTTGATAACGGTCACATGCTTCAGAGAGGGAACCATAGTGATGCTGCCTCTGCTGATTTAGTTGATGGTGAAGTTCTGCAACTTTCTGCTTCAACCTGGCCACATCTGCTTCAGCAAGAGCAATCTCCTCTAGTTCAGCCCTTGTCTTCACATCAATTCGAAGTCATGAGAACATATATGATACAAGCATACCAAGAAAAGGAAGAGCAAATCCTTAATTATCTACACAAACCTTAGAATCCATGCCACGTGAACTAGAAAACTGCCCAGAAGACATGCTCAAACCAACTTCGAGTGCAGCTCTAAGGTCTCTTTCAGCTTGCAACTGCTCTTGCAATCTAGAAACCTATAGTCATTTAAAAGTAAGAAGACACAATTGAAGAAGATAAAGCAACAAATCTAGAGTAGCAGACATCTCCATATGAAAAGAGGAAGATTGGTACGGCTTCAAACATATTAGATTTTACAGCCTTGCAAAATAAGTCAGATATTGATCTCATGATGACAAATCATGAAGTTTCCACTTCTAGTCAATACGGGACATGAAAAATAGGCAGGTTGGTAAGGCTTCAAACATACAACAGATTATTCCCTTGCAAAATAGGTAAGATGGATCTCAAAACAACAATTAGTGAAGTCTGCACTTCTACCCAACATGGAAAGTGGCTTCTATCAATGAGTGGTTATACAAGATACTATAAGATAATTAAATTACCATACTCTTTACATGCACAGAATCTATTAAAGAGATGGGGCAAGGGAAAGCTCAAACTTGATTCCAGCAGTCATCAATATAAGCAGAATTGAAATTCCTAAGATGATTCTTAAAAAAGTAGAATTCTTCTCACTGATTTCATTGATATCTAATCATTAGCTGTGACATTTTCTGCTGTGTTATATATGAAATAGCAATATAAAATGTTGACTAGGCTCAAGGTATTTGGGAACTATAAACTGGAAGTTTCCTTCTGTGACTATCACATGAGATAAACTTAACACCATAGTGCCATCATGTTGAAAAGGTCTCTAAACTTAAAGCCATTAGACCTTTACCACAGTTTAACTTTACTTATGCCTAACTGAGTGAACCAAAGAATATAAACAAAATGCATAAGAGTTTTAAAGGTTGCAGCTCAATTTCTCTATGATTTTATTTTTCGTCAAGATTGACTGTTTATTCGAATTTAACACTTGCCTAACTGCCCATGTGAAGGTGCAGGCAAAGAGACAGATTTCTTAACATCATCAAAATGTTGGCATGAAACGCAGAAAACAACTAGAACATCTACAGCAGAATTTCAGTGCATAAAGCATAGGTACCAGTAGGGTATAAATATATCCAACATCAAAATGCCCAATGCAGACAAAATATGCAGAACATTCAATGGAAACAAAGCTCATGGATGACAGCAGGGAAATTTGTGCCCCGAAATTGATAGGTTAAAGAGAGAATACATCTTGTTCAAGTGCCAGGCGGCGTTCATGCAATGCTTGTTTCCTTCTCTCTAAGCTTGCTTGTAAAATGGCATTTCCCCTAGCCTATAAACAATTGGTGGTCAACCCTGTTAGTACCAAGAAAATTATGATGTTCCTTAGAATGGTTTCAGCAAGTCAATGTTACCTCCTTTGCGATTCTGTTTTGCAAGTCATTTTTTGCAATCTCAAGCCTCTGAATAGCAAGCCTACAGACAATAAAGCAAATCAATTTCTATAAAATTGAGATTTCATAAGTTGTAATCATATCAATAAAGAGCTTTTTGTAGGCAGTTGCAAAAACTTGAAGAGAAAAATATCAAGCCACTTAAAGAAAACCTCAGATAAAAAGTTCAAAACATCAAATATATTTTGTTAAAAAGATCAATTTATCTTAAAGATCTAACGCTCACAAATTCTTTAATTCAAATGTCCAGAAAAATCTACCTATACAAGCCCGCACATATGCCATGGATTTAATCAATGCTTTTCATAGCAAGTCCATCCAGCTTCAAATTGACACAAATCTATTAAACACTATTCATAGCTATTGCCTTGGTCAATTAACTATGACACCTGCTGAGTATCTAGGTTAAAGTTCTATGGATAGTGCCTGGAAGGCAAAGCAAGTCAGTCAGTGCCTTTGCCAGAATCTTTGATCTTCTTTTCTAATATGCTTGTGAAGATTCTTTTACGATCTGAATGCAAAATTCCAAATACATCTATATCAATCATTTCTTCAATCAGCATTTCTCCATTGCACCCGAAAATTTAAAGTAGACCTTGATCTATATCTGGAAGAAAAAGTTGACTGAGCATGTGAACCCCTTGAGGGTGTAGCAATTTTGATCGAGTTTGAGACGATTGTTAAGAGATAAAATTCTATAGCAAAATACACATAGTCTCAAATGTGGATCTCAAGAAGTCGGTGGGACTTCACACTACCATGGATCTCAAACGTGCTTATCTCAAGAAAAATAAAAATAAGCTGACTAGACAAAAACCAAAGCAGACATCAATATATGTAATTTCAGCCTTAAATGAAGAGGCCTACCAGCAGTAGAGCCAGATACATATTGATCCACTACACAAGGCACTTCGCTTGTTAACTTTTAGTCTCAGTATAAGAACCCACTATAAGATCGTATTCTACTTACTCACGGTTTTCTTAAGGTAAATCAACTACCATATTTGAGTAGGTGATGCTTCCTTTGTCCACATTGGGTTTTATGTTAAGGTTTTTTGTCATTGAAATTCTTGGAAAACACAATAAGATATGGATAGAAAACGTTTGCCTTATACCATTTAGAACTGCAAATACCAGCCTTTGTTAAGTTAATACAGAAAAATTCAAAAGAAACTTATTGCTGAAATAGGTTTTTTATTGTTTTTTTTATTGCATGGCACAAAACCTAAACATGAATAAAAAGAAAAAAGCATCGTTCTCAAAAAAGAAATAAAACACAAAGTAAGAAGCTAAAAAATTGATCAACATCAATTATGAGAGTTCTCAGAGCCAAATCAGAGATTCTAAGATTGCTGGGACACATACTATAAAGCAATGTATCAACACATATAGTGAGTAGCTTACTCTTCTTCTCCAGAAGAATCAACTGATTCCATTGACGGTGTCTTCCTGGCCTGTACAAAAATCAATAGATATAGTCAGATGCCTACCTTGCACTCAAGGATGACAAACAGTACAATTGAAATAAAAAATTTCCTGCTGGCTTCTTTGCTCTGTCAAAACAAAGCATGTGCCAATCTACCCCGGTACCATGTCATCTAAATTAACCTGGTTACTTGCAACAATATTTGTAAATGCATAATAATGTCAGACAGTACCTTGACACACTCAATGAAATCCATAACAAAGCTCATGTCTTTACAACAATTCTCATGACATGTTATCTATACTTGTGGCAGAAGAAGTAACAAAACCAGTCGGAATAGGAATAGCATTCAAAAGGAAGTTCAAAAGAGATTAGGAGATTTGAACAGCATTTAGAGTCCAAAAGGAATCATTAAATAATTTGTTCTTCAATGGTAGAAGACATATTTGGGGACTGATGAGACCTAAGAACCTTTCTTTCTGTAATACGTCATATCAGCTGCTGCACGGGAATTGAGAGGACCTGACAGTTCAATTTTTAAATCAGATAAGCATCAAAACAGGACTACTCACATTGCTCCTTCCCCAGAATGTTGAACGCCTTGAATTAACGTTGGATCCTGTAGCTTTACCCATTGGCTTTCCAGCGCTCGTTTCTGGTCCAGGCATGGGCAGAGGATGCATTGGATCCATAGATGACAGAATCTCCCCCACTGATCGGTAGGACTCACCAACAGGTGAGACACTTGGAGCATCCATCTCATTAGTTGAGTTTTCATTTACTTTCTTCTGCTTGACTCGTTCATTGGACACGTCCCCATCAGGATCCCTCATTTGTTGAGGATCAACAGATAAGTTTGTACTCTCGGCTGAAGCATTATTCTTCTTACTAGGCGATCCAACATCTGAATCGTCACCCCCAAATGCCGGCTAAACATACAAAAAGGAAGTAAATATCACGAAATTAATTACTATAATCAACAAATTCTACCGCACACATATGAGAATCATGTGCGTACTAGAATCAACAAAATCATGTCTGCACTAGAATCAACAAAATGTCATATGCATGCTTGTACTATCACAAGTTTACAGCATATAACCTGTCACAGGAATTATGGTATCAATTCATAAAAATGTAACTTACCATGAAAGCAGATCAGATGGTAAAAGTATTGGTATTTCATTTCTTTTCCAAGCATGCTCAATAAGGAGGCAGAACTCCGTTTTCTACTAGATAAGGACTATCCAACTTTCAATGCTTTCATCCATACAAACTCTGAAGATGAGTATTAGAATGTCTCACCCTTCCCCACAAATATCTCACAGGTGTTTCTACCCAAAAGACTTAGAGTTCAACCTTTCCATCTTCTAAAGGGAAACCATGAAGGTGGCCAAAATCTAAGGTTTGGCAAGTTTCAGTGGAAGCTGACTTGATTGTCAACAAGGGAGCTAATTTGGACACAGAGTCTAGACATTGAAAGCAAGATCAAGCATCCGATGGCACAAGATAACATTTGGATGCACATCAGATAAAATGTCCCGCATCTGTAATCTAGTTTGATCTTAAACTTCAAGCAGAAGAGTGTAAGACTACCGAAGAAGCAACAGGACAACAAGATTGCAAATCCAAACATTTTTGGTGGATAGATGTCCATGCATATATGCAAATACATACATGCGCATTATATATAACCATATGAAAATAAATTGAGCATCACTGCCCGCTGTGTGGGAATGCAAGCACATATTCTAGCATAAAGAGAGGAAAGAGAAAAAGAACCTTATAGTCATAAAGATCGCTACCAGCATAACCACTACTTTCACTCAATTTTCCACTAAGTACACGTTCATGATCATCATCTGTTTCTGGATCAACTTCATTTTGAGCATCATGGTAACCATTATCTTTCATATCTAGATTTTCATCATCAGTTGAGTCTTCAGTCCCACTGTTGTCAATCCGAGAATCAGCTGAAATGGAGCATCTATTAAGATTTTCATCCTGAAACAAGAGATACAATGGTTAATCATTACCAATTACTTATGGTACAATAGACCACCCGCTGAGAATTCAATACTGACAAAGTCACATAATGTTGGTAGCTAAAATCAGAATCAAGACTCTATCCTAGCCAGTGTTACATGGACTCAGCAGTCTAGCTCAAGATACCCAAGTTAAGACGACATAACATTAGAGTGAGTATTGAGCAAGCAATCTACACCACTCACACTGATAGAATTCCGGACAAGCTTGCTTCTCTATCTAACATAGAAAAGATCCGGGAAAAAAAATGGAGAGAGAGAAGAAACAAACAAAAAACAAGGATTCCCCAATACATAAGACCATGTAATGCTTATAACTGAAGCAACACTTGTGAATCCATCTAACATCATTAAAAATATGGAAAACTAGAGATTTGTGTCTGAAAAATACAGAATGGCACAATAGCAGCTAAACCATTACTTCTTAATCTAAAGACAGCTGGATGAGAATAACTTACATCAAAGATATTCTCATAGTCCTCTAGGAGAGTTGTGATAATGGCTTGGGCATTATTAGCTGCATTTGCTGCAGCAAGAAGCTGGGCTGAGTTATCACCGTTAACATCAAAGTCATCCTCCAACTCACACTCTCCGGCTAATAATGGGCGTAGGAGCAAAGGGGCCATGCAAGCAGCAACAGCAGATGGAGTCATCCGGTTCTCATGAGCATGAGAGGAGATAATATGCATCATCTTCAGAATTCTGATCAATGACAACATGAAGCTAATTAGGGTTCTAAAGTAAGAAACACAGGACCAGCAATTGGCTTTACTGAAGACTTCTAACCTCTTTCACTTGCAAAATATGCACATATGGAATACATCACAAAAAACTCACAAATTTGAAGGCTAGCGGGCATGGAACATTTTAAATCTACATTAGCAGCCCAAAAGCCACAGCTGATGTCAAACCACATCACTCTACATTCAGCTGATGAAAATGAAAGATTGTGTACAACATTATTTTCATCTTCACAAGTGAAATGCACATTGTCCCAGGAAGTTAGCTTTTCAACACTCCACAGAACTAATTGTGACTAATTATTAACAAGAAGGAAGAGTACATGGACAGTTAGTAGGTAATCCTTAATGAACATACCAAAGTTATAACTAACTGCATTTTTCTTTTCCTTTTTTTCTTTTTTTTCATAAATAAGCCTCATGCGAGTGAAGCTTAGAAGATCAGTTCCACTCCACCTCAAAGCTCTCTTCATCCATTAATGTCGCCTTTACAAAAGAGGTTCGATTTGCTCATATCACTTCTTTTGTAAGTTAACAAAGAACTGCTACATAACTCACCTTCCAGAAAAAGACAACAACCCACGACACCTCATGAATAACGAAGTTTTGCCCTTCAAGGTTTCCCCAAGTGCTCTTGGTCCCTAAAGATGAAAATGTTTCATTATACCCAGAATTTGGATGCTCAAGTGACAGTTCTTTTTTCCTTGTATACATTAATAAAGGCATTTCCAATAATTGAATTCCTTTTCCTCTCCTACTTGGACCAAATCTGAATTCCTAGTTAGAATCATCCAAAAAATGTAGACATTGGAGACTTGCTTCATAAATGGATACCAATGCTGTTCTCCTCATTTTTGCAACCGCATCCATTTCTTCCTCCATTTTTAGCTCAGAAAGTAGATAGTCTTTGCAATCGCAGATTATGACATTTGAAACTGCTAACTGTTTCATGCTGGTTCTAAAATGATTCCCTTTTAGTTATTTTTCAGGTCGCTCAGGAAGCAAGAAACACTTACATCTCCTGGAAACTAGTGAGATATATACGAGTTCAAGAAAATCCTTCTTCCATTTTGAGTTATAGGTCCAATGTCTGTTATGGTCAATCTAAAAGGAATAGGTGCTGGCTCCTCCATCCAATTACTGCCAGCCAGTTCAGCTAGGCAGACTCTCTCTTGAGTAGTATTCTGAAGTTTAAGGCTTTCATAATAGTTCTGTAAAATCCATTCATAATTTTCTGGATAACTCAGGAAGCAGGAAACACCTACACCCTTCTCTAGGACCAATGGCATCTAACATTTTCCAGAAAATACTTGTTCCGCATTCCTTTAGAAGTCCAATATCTTGCATGGTTCCATAATAATGGTGCTTGCTTCTTCCTCCAACCAACCCCAGCCAGTTCGGCTTGGCAGTCTCTTGACTATTGTGAAGCTTAAGTGAACCTTCCTTGATCTTATCGTAAGGACTATGTATGGGTAATTTTCGGAATTATATAACTTCCATATGATTTTTCACCTCAGGTTTCATGGAACAAAAAGAAAATTGGTATACACACTTTCAGATTCTCTCTTTTGGAGAGGTAAGGAAAACTAATTAAGAGTGAGAAAATATTCCACTCTACTGTCATTTACTGGAAAGAGATACAGGATAGGATGTGTTTGGAACTTCCATGTCTTCTGAAATGCTGTAGAGAATGATAAAAAGCTCTTTATGTAATCCCATGATGGCGAGTGGATATCATAAAGGATATCATGTTAAGGATAACGTTCACTTTACCCTTTGTAAGTGTGCTCGTACAGCATGACATGGCTAAGGTAACGCCTAGAGACACTAAAAAAGTGACCGGAAAATGAATTGGAACCATGCCAATCCAAACAGTAAGTACCTGTGGCCATCTCCATATAAAGGTTATAATGACAGCCTAGTTACTGTCCCCAACACCTACAACCATCCCCATATGAAGGAGATAATAACAGTCTCCAAGTTTTGCCTTCCCATGCCTAAGCACAAGGGAACAGCATAATTACACTACCTTCATAACAAATAATACTCTTATCAATAGAAAGCTTTTTAGCCAGAGTAAGATTATTTGCCATTATGATACACAATTTTTATGGGCGAAATACACACAACAACCAATGTCAATACCAACAGAAACAAAAACTCTGGCATTTCAAAAAATTATAAATCTAAAAGTGAGTCATACATAAATGGTAAGGTCTGAGAACAAAGCAAAGTTGATAATGCAAAATATGAAGATGCGGCAAAAGAGGACAACCACACCACAAAGAGAGAGAAGAGAGATAACCTCTGCAATAAACGCCTGTTTGGTTCAGGAAATGTCTCCATTATCGCTGAGCGCATTGCATTCAGCCGAGCTTCTTTTCGATCAATTTCTTATTCAGTAAAAAGCATAGAAAAATTGACTTGTAAGCATAGATGTAAAACTTACACCACCAAACTAGTTTAAGCTTGATAATTCTATCCACCAAAATCTATACTATACATACCAAATATAAAAACTGTTCAGGGACACAAAAATTATTCAAACCAAAAAACTCAACCTAGTCCACAATCACATTTGAATGTATCAAGTGATCAGTTCTACCTGGACTGAACGTTAAGACCAAAAATATCTTATACAGCAAATAACCCCATGCCCCCATGCTCGTAGTCCTTAACATCAATAGAAATACACGGAAGTAATTGCTTTAGAAACATAAAATCATATTCAGTTTTCCAAGATGAGTACTTCAGATTAATTAATTTCAGCACAGATGCCTATGTTCAATTACGTCAACAAAATGGAGCTACTAGGACATGGGAAGGATCCAAGGTGATGCAAGCTAAGAAAGAATTCCATAGCTAATAAGACCCAGAGAGAATTCTGCCTTTCTACCTGTGAAATTCTACAACAGTGACTAAACTAACTTTAACTTTTATACATATCTTTCAACGTGTTTTAGATGTCTTTCATGAAGTGTCTACCAAAATTATAATAAGAATCATAGTTAACCAAAATAAAAATCAAATTAGATGTTTTTCATGTTTTCTAAACACATGCAGTGTATTTCATGTTTTAGTTGATCGTGTCCACAACAGTCAGACCTTCAAACATATGAATGCTGTAAGTCGTTGACTTTTGTAGGTTTCATCATTGGCTATCATCCCTTTTCAAAGACTAATTCATTGTCTTTTTTTCCTTTTCGTTTCTTTTTTTTTTCTTTTTTAAATAACAAGACACTATGTCTCCCTCACAACCATCTCTCAGATGAAAATGCTACAGAGTATAATGAAACCTATGAACCAATAAATCATTTAACCCATGAACCATGTAGAGTAAAATCGTGTATAGAAAAGGGCAAAAGGGAAAATGAAAAAAGAACAGGAATAACAATTGAACTTACTGTAAGCCTCCAGCAAAGCAGTGCAACAGGATGCTGGTACTGGAGATGAGGGAAGTTCCCTAAGAACATGCTGCAGCACAAAAATGTTCACTGATGATCAAACTAAATGTACTAGATTTATGGTTCTTGACAGGCAAAAAAAAAGTAGTAAAAAAAAATAATAAATAACCTTAACGCAGTCACCAACAACATGAGCATCCTCATCCGGATCAAATTCAGTTTTGCCTAAACATGACAAGCGAAGTTAGAAAGGGATAAATCTCATTCTGAATGACCTTTTTGAACAATTAACATAGAGTCAACAACAAACAATAAACCAAAATAAGCTAGAATGATATCTATAATACTTTGCCACCCTACCTACAGTCAACTTCATAAAAAAGTTGACCAAATACCTTGTTCATACTGTTGAACCCTGTGATCTACCTCCTCAACATCTGCTGATTGTCGCAAGATTCCTTCAACCTTAGTTCCTGTTGAGAAAAATAAAATCAATGAGTAGAAAGCATGAAAAACTTGTTCCACGCATTTTAATCTATTTTTCTCCACACATAATCAGTTGAATCTCCCAAGTTGCTTTTCCATTGAGTTTTTCACATAAAACCTCTGCATTTATGATCAAACTTATTAGATAAAATCTTAATTGATCACTGCTTGGTGCTGGCAATTACTTCAAAACCAACCAAATTTCAGTTTCCACAACCATATTTTTGTAATCTATAGAAGGAAGAAGTAACCGCCTGCTTGTCAACTATTGTCTGGAATAGTATTTCCCTCTTGAAAGTCAATAACATGTCTCAAAATTATTGCCCAAACAAGTTTTCAAATAAGACCCCCACAGAGATATCTCTTATTAAGTATTTTTGAGAATAGTTTTCAAAACAGAAAAAGAAACACCATACTTGTTGATGGTTTTGATAAAATACTAAATACATTTTTTGGAGTAGGGCCCCATCTTATTCTCTCTTTTCTTTTCTTTTCTTTTCTTTTCTTTTCTTTTCTTTTTTTGGTTTATTTGGTGGGTGGGTGTTTTGGGGTGAGGGTTGGGGGGGCTGGGCTGCATGGTCACTCCTGCCATGGTAAGGGTTCTTAAATCAATCCCATGCGGAGGGCCGATCTCTGTCAGTCTTTTTTTTTTTTTTTTTTTTGGCTTTTTTTATTTCCCTTATGTTTTAAGAAATTAGTTCTCAGAAAAAACTTCCAAATATTTATGCAAACAAGTTTTCAGATCTTGTTCCAATTAATAATATTGTTTTACATGCGGTGCTTGCATTTTTTAAGATAACTCTAAAATACTCCAAAAATACCAAAAAAAAATAGTTATAAAAAGAGTTTCCAGACAATACGTGAGCCGTGTGTCATTTGTAGCACCAACCATCTTCCAATATTTTTCTCCCAAATCATGAAAACGCTGACCTTAAAATTATCAAAAAACCAACCCCGTTAATGCTCAAAGTTAGATATACCAAATTACACAAAAAGCTATTGAACGCCAACAAAACTAGAAAGATATTTCAACCTCTCTAAACAATTTTAAGCCACTCTAATCCATTCAATCTATAATATTAGAGCTTTAATTTTAGAGACGGATCAAGCCATCCTTGGACTTGAACCAATTTTGCAACTCTTGACATCTTCTGCTAGGCTTATCATTCAGCCTTCTGCAATCCAGATCATCTTAAACAGAAGTAACCAATTAGAAGAGTACAACAGCTGACTTCTAATTACTTAGAATGGAACTTATATAGAACCTGCTATCAAAAGGTAAAACAATGTAGTTCAACATGGGCGCAGGATGGGCATAAACCTGACTTAAAAATTATAAGGCTCACTAAAACTCGCTTAACTCTATGTCTGCTCATCCAAAAACTGTCCAAGAGGGGCAGAGTAAGGCGGCTAAACTAAACCAAACAAAAACTGGTACAGGATCCAGACTTCCCAAAATAGGGATTAGGGCAAGAAAGATAACAATGTAATGCACCCCATTACCAGCCATATAGTAGGCATAAGATTTTAAAAGCACATATAGGTATGGGAAATTCCAACCCAAAATCATCTACTTTTCACTCCACTAGAAGACAGCCTAGGCAAGGCAAGCCTATCAGAAAACCTAGATCCCTACTCTAATTGACAATACACTTGCAGATCAAAAAAGTATAGCAATTGATATGCACAAAAACAAAATAAAATGAAACATGCTCTCAGCAATTATAATTCTAAACTAGAAAAGGAAGGAGAAAGTAAACAAATGTTTGTGCTTCATCCAAAGAACAAAGGTTGCAATATGCAGGATTTTCTTTTTCTTGAGAGAAAAGAGGTGGAGGGTCAGGTGTGAGAAGCGAGCCAACAACATCATAACATTTATGGAAAAAGAAAAAAATCGATATCACAGCTTACAGAATAGTTTAAGAAATAATAAAAAATTTGATGCCACAACTTACCAAACTTCTCAAGAAATCGAAGGGCTTTCTCAAGAAA
Source organism: Casuarina cunninghamiana (assembly GCA_028551485.1). NCBI lineage: Eukaryota > Viridiplantae > Streptophyta > Magnoliopsida > Fagales > Casuarinaceae > Casuarina > Casuarina cunninghamiana. The sequence goes on from CM052369.1 coordinate 28,354,180, forward strand.
AGATGGACCTCCATCAATATCTTCTAGAGCAAGCAAAATTGGTCTCCCAACAACCAATGACTTAACGGGACGCCTCTCCCTCCCTGGATGATATTCCAAAATCGCTTGTTACTAAATTACAGATTTACCCAAGTACAGTCAATAGATTTTGACCATGTGCACACACAAACATAAACTAATACATCAACCACTTTGAAACTGAAGATCTTTAACCAAAGTGTTAAGATACAACAATAGAGAAGAACAGACATTGGTGGAAAGACCCATCCACTGAATCATTTGTGTCATTCCGAAAAATCCCATTGTGGCCCATAACAAGGGCAGCACTTGGTGCTTGCGCAAGGGCATGTTCTAGGGCTGTCTTCCACTCAAATAAATCCTCAGATGTCTCAGCCTGTCATCAGAGAGAAAAATAGAGATAAAAGCAAGAGGCTATTAAAAAGCATTTTCACAGGAAAATGATAGTGACACATTTTATCTTCTCATTGAGGAAGCACCTTTAGGGTGAAAGCTCTGCCATCGCGTCCATCTGGAAACAATACGGTTAACAGTTTTTTATCTTCTCTAACTACAACACTGCAAAATAAAGAGTTACAGCTATAAGCCAGTGGTTGAGAATTCTAAATGAATTTGTAATGACCATGCATACCTCCCAGAATTGTTCAAGTCAATGCCTCCCAGTGTCAGGTTCACTTCACCACCTCTTTGTGGAAGTGCACTCTACATGATAATAAAAGGGGGAAAAAGAGTAAATGTTTTAATCAACTTTATAGCACCAAATTGATCAATATGAGGGGGACTACAAGTACAGGGAAGGATGGAATTAACAGTGCTTAAGCACTAATAAAGACTACCATTTTAAAATTAAATAGGGTTAACAGACGAGCATAGAGTTTTTAGCTTCTTTGCAGGATCTCTCATTATCCAGCTTTCTCTTTTGTCATCACACAGGTGAAAAGGTGAGAACAGTAAGATAACATCACCCTGCATCCTTTCTTCCCCCCTTATGAACCTAGTTTCTGACCTACTCCTTGCACCATGTTCGGAAATTGGGTTACAAGGTATGTGATCCATACCTTGAAAAGCAAACAGGACCCTTCTATACAAATTATGCATCCACAATGATAAAGAGCGAGAAGATCAATGAGATTCCTAGTAACATAAAGAAAAACCAGATTTGACTGCCTAGAAAAAGGTAGTAAACACTAAAGTAGAATATATGCATCTAAACGGTCACAATATTGGTGATTGGGGATTACTGGAGTGTTGCCTTGATAGCACAAATAATAAAATCCACAGAGTGATCCCCTTTGGCAAGAAATAAAAATGTGTTTCAACATCTTTTCACAAAGTAAAAACCATTTTTTTTTTTTTATTAAACAGCATTGGGTGCATAGGTCACAACCACTTAAATGATTGATAGGATCTAAAACTTTACAATCAAATCTAGGTGAGACATTACTCCAAGAAATAAGTCTCCCACAATAATTAGCTGCAAAGATATGGGGAAAAAGAGAAAAAGCACAAAAACAACAGGGAAATGATGTGTTATTTCTTTGTAGTTAATCTGCATTGCAGAACCTAGTGATGAGGCAAGACTATATTAACCCCCCATCCTGAAGGGGACTTTTCTGTTGACACCTCACACCAGAGAAATAAGTCTCCCACAGTAATTAGCTGCAAAGATATGGGGAAAAAGAGAAAAAGCACAAAAACAACAGGGAAATGATGTGTTATTTCTTTGTAGTTAATCTGCATTGCAGAACCTAGTGATGAGGCAAGACTATATTAACCCCCCATCCTGAAGGGGACTTTTCTGTTGACACCTCACACCAGAGAATACAGCAGTTTAAATATATTGCTCCTGTAAAAGGAAATTCGTTAAGAAAGACAACTGAAAGTCTACTGGTAACCAGAAATGTCTCAATCAGTATTTGATGCCAAAAACAAGATATACTCCATCAAAGCTTATTATATTATAACACGGAATGGAAAGAATTCTAGGCAGGGTTGAGCAGAAAGCATGCATGTAATCCTTTGATTAGCAAAATGCATAACCCTTCGTCATTTCTATTCCAAAGCTGAGATTCATAATACATATTACGAGAAGGCATACATGCCTCAGCCAAATGGCTTTGGGCACCGCTTGCAATTGCTGAATTAATACATTTACAGCAATTGCACTTTACAGTGATTATGTCATTGCTACAAAACATTCTCAAATAATGCAGTAATACGAAAAGAATACAAAATCCATCAAAGAGAAACAATCATATGATAGTGCAACATTGCTAGTAGCATTATCCAATAATGAAGACAGTGGGAAAAACAAAAAATTAAAATCGGGAAAATAAATAAACCACACGAACATGTCCCAAAAAGAAAAGAGAAAGAAAAAGGAAATGAAATCTACTAACAGGGTCATTTTTGAAGAAGACTAAAGAAGTGCGAGTAAGGATAAACCATCTCTTCTTCCAAGACTTCCAGCCTATTCCTGCAGAAGTTCAACAGATACTAAAATAAGCATTATCAAAATACGTATAATTCACATCCTGGAAAGAAAACTTCATAGAGGGGAAATTCACGGTACAAGAAAGAGCAATCCAGTACATACACTAACTTTATAAGCTGAATTTTTGGATGGATAATATTGGGTTGCTTAAGGATAATTCATGATGCAAAAGCAATACCAGCCCTAATTGAAAGGTTAAACACTGATGGAAAACCATTTCGCCAAAGTCACTTATGCTATTACTAGATGGAACAAAAATGTCCCTAATATTGACACCCATAGAGAAAAGCTAATTGAGACAAGAAAAAGTATACAAACAAGTACAATAGACAACAAGTTCTCAATTTTCTAAGTACAAAGGCTATTTGAATTTTTGTTGGCATGCCCAACACATGACCTAATCTCTCACAACATCAAACTGATTCAACCTCTGGAGTGAACATTGTAGATATATACTCTCCCACATTTAGGGACAAGCTCTTGCATTCAAATTCATAACGTTGCCCACTAACGAACCCATTCCCTCGCAAGCAGCAAACTTAAAACAAGGATAACTTACATTGTCACCCTAGTTGCATTTACATCGTCAAATTACGACTCACTGAAACTCAGACCTATATAAACTACTAAATGTTATAAGTCATCACTGCATCAGATCTCGCCATTCTTTTTGCATGAAAAAGGTCACTGCACAACCATATAAGCTGTTTCCTATGTTAAAATGCAGCAAGTTAAGGGATGAAATCATTAAACTGCACCTGGCCCTGAGAATAACTCAAAACATTTTGATGGTTTATAGATCTAAGTTTAGTGAGTTGAAGTTTGGATGTTTAAGCTGAAATATGCTGATAATTTGGAGTGGTACTGTATTAATTTATCTTAAAAACAACATAATCAAACAAAAGCCATGTTCTTGAATGTTTGTATGATAACAATCATAACAGATAAAATTGTAGGAGAACAAGCAGATTAAAGAAAACACAAGCAACATAAACTTCACAACCAACCTTTTGAAGATATGAAAAGAGGGCCACTCTTGAAGACCTGTCAAAATAATTCCATGCTTTAGAATCATGAACTGTTTAGAATTAGAGAGCATGTTACAATTGTCTAACCACACCTATCAAAAAAATCTGAATGATTTATAAATAACATACAAAGATTTAGGATCTAATCAGCCATTATTTATAAAAGAAGCAGAAAAAGGTTACAAATAAAATTTAATTAATTTGCACAAGATTTCCGACTACCCATAACAAACGATTGAGATAGAATAAATCAGTTAATGCTAGCATATGTCCAAAACACATCAATAGCATGCAAACTTATACCACAGTTTAAGAGGTTAGTGAGATACTTGATACCAAGAGCATTAAAAATGGCCCAAATGAGTAAGGTTTCAAATACTCACTGTGGCAATTCTTGGAATATAGCAGAAGCTGCAATAGAACTAGAAAGAGGGTGAATAACAGAATACACTTTTATAGTCCAACAGTGTTTAATTTGTAGTCCCTGTTAAATCTTCATAGCTAATATTTTCCAGATTCCAAGTAGAAATAGCTTTTCCACAAAAAAAAAAAAAACGAATGTTGTAATTATATAATAAGTAGATTTTGAAATTATTGGAGTCTGATAATTCTTCATATGAGCATCGATTCCCAATCAGAGTGGTGTTAAAACCGCCATTTACGTGCACCGTGCAATGACATGGAAAGTGGAAACACATCAAGTTATAAACATCCCCCCACCCCCAAACAAACAACAACAAAAAAGAAGAAGAAGAAGAAGAAAAATACCACCAGCACACAAAACTTAGTTAATTTTCAGACTAACACTCTATATATGAGCATCTCTATTTCCAAGAATTGTGATCAATAGAAACTGAAAATTATTTCCAAAAGCCCCTCATAACAACATGTAACATCAGACAGTTAATATAAATGAGTCTCACAACGATCGGCTACAAAAGCACGATAAAGAGAGCATTCAACAATAATTGTTCGTAAAAGGATCAACTAAGAACTTCAGAGGGAAAGAAAAGTAAAAAATAAAAAATAAAAAAATAACTCCCATTGGATACCGAGAATATATTACCGAAGAACATTTCACCGAATATAGGAATTTTTCTTAGGTTTTCATTTTAACTTTGCTCACATGAATCAATAGAACTTCACTGGTCCAAGCCCAACACAACCATTTAATTTATCTAAACATCCTAGTACAGACTTAAATTATTTTCTTCTCTTTATTCTCACAGAGAATCGCCAATTTAACGAAATGCATTATAAGGAGAGTAAATAGATACCAGAAAAATAATAATTTTCATTACCAGAATATACAAATTTAAAGAGAGAAATAAAAAAAATAAAAGCATAAAATTTAAGCTGTCAACCCTATCCATTTTCTCAGAGACCAAGCAGACCAAGAGAGTCTTACCGTATTCGAAGCCCCAGCTCGGGGACGCTCGAAGGCCGCTACAGGAGCCGACATTTTCGCCGATGAGCGCCGAAGCTATAACATCGAAAGCTCGTACAACACCGAAAGCTAGTTCAATCCAAGCATAATCTCCACCGGAACCGCTCAGCATTTCAAAAAAGCAAGTCGCCCCGAGTCCCCCATTGGTCCAAGTCCGGAGGGACAGGTAGATCGGCGAGTCAACTCGGGCGCAGAATCGCGGGGATCTAGAAACGAGAATGAAATAGCTCGGAGCTTCGAAGCCTAGGGTTCCGATCGGGCAAATGATAAAGAAGTACCAACCGTAGCCACTCCCTATCTCTCTTAGAGTGAAAGTAATTTTCTCTGTAATTCTAAATTCCCTTTCGTTGGCTTTCCAAAGAAGAAAGGAGCAGTAGCAAGTAAAAGCACTGCCCCTCTTTCTCTCTCTTTCTTACACAACTGGATTTTCTATTATCCAAGCCTGTGATCGGATTAGGTGGAGGGAGGGCAATAGTGGTTGTGGCTGAGTAATACTGGTGATCTGGGAAGTCTTGCTTTTCACCTACTTTTGGCCGGGGCAGGGAAGGGGTGTGAGAATTGGGAAGAGATGGAAGAGGCCGGGTACTCTACGGTCAAACTCGGTCAAGCTCTGGTCCAACTCTAGTAAGCAGCCAATGGAAATGTGTCACGTCTACCATTTGGGAAGACTTCGGAGCCATTAATTTTGTTTCCACCGGATGGGAAACCAGACGCGAAGCGCACTCAGTAGTATTTATACATTTTTTTGGCAGCAATTACGAACGTTTCCGTGATTAGCCCAAATAAGTAAATAAACAAACAAAAGGGTTAAGATGTTTTTTATTTAACTTAAAAGTCGACTAGTGAGTGATGAAATTTATAATATATTTTTTAATAACATGAACTTTATTATATATATTTCTTAATATGTTTCTTATTATAATAATTAAATTATTAGATCACCATAATACAATATTATACTGATAATATGTGAACTCGAATCAATAAAAGTTATAGATGTGTTTAGAGAAATCTTAACGTTGATATTATTGTAAATGACTTATTATTTAAGTTGACTCAATAAATGATAGAATTCATTATCTTGGATTTTTAGAATATGTTTCAATATTGTGGGATTCATTATATGCACATTAACAAAAAGATTTGATGAAAGTTTGTATTCATCAAATGGTTTACGGATCCATTTTTGTAGAATTGATAATTCTATCACAAGTGTACGTATTCTTCCAACATAAACGCAAAGTAAATGAGGTTTTTCTTTGTTAAAGCTTACAATATTAGTATTATTGTAGTATACGTTTTAGGTATGATATTTTGCTATTTATGAAATGGATTTTTTCTTTTATTTTCACATGTTTGGAACATTTAGATCGTTGGAAAAGGTATGAATGAGTATTGTATACTGTTCATATTTTGATTTAATATATTTATAAACTTTTTAACAATTATAAGCTTTTTTTTTTTTTTTTTTTTTACATTGCCTGAAATAAAGTTGTTGAATAGAGGCTTAAAAGTCATTTAAGTAAAAACGTAAACAATTTTACCCAATACAAAACCAAAGAGTTGGAAGACAATTAGCCCTTCGAATTGATGGCATACCTAATGTATCCATCCAATGAGCACAATGTGGGAACATGGCAGATTAAGTGATAAGGTTGGTGGTGCCTTGCCGCTGGATGGACTGTGGTCTCAATATGTCCAATCCGCTCGATGGACCCAAAGGACAGATTCATATCCTCTCGGCCTTGGAAGGACTTCAGCAAAGGGTTCCACTGTCAAAATTTACTTTACCGCAGAGAATCCCGAAACGACAAGATACCATGTTTTACTTTGGGGTGAATGTCAGTCCCAGAATTTCCCGAACAACGCCCCCACAACTCACAAGGGACTCATGCTGTGGACCCCAATTTTTCGGCGCTTGAACTTTGGTGTCCTCCACGTGATGTGGGGGCATCAGTCGACAGCACGTAAAGTGGTATGAGCGTAGATGCTCTAATGTACTCACTTGGCTGGTTTGCGATCCAAGGCTGCCACGGCTTTTTGTCGACTTCTCTTGGAAGAAGTATCCTCGCGTCTTCTCTTCTTGGGGAGTTCAATTACCGGTTCCGCCTATCTTTGCGTGATTTTGGTGTTTGTTGGTCCAATTGGCTGGCTAATCTGCTTATTGCGTGCCTAGGTCGTTTGACAAAAAGCAGAGGGACAACTTTTAATTTTCCTTTATGATTTGGTGCTGTCGGTCCATCACAATAAAGGTCCAACATAAAATACTTTTCAGCTAAATTCGAACGTATTAAGATGGGTTTAGAGTTACCAAGATCTGTTTAAGATGATTATGAATAAAGACCATTCAAACAAGATTTGACTTTGGATTTTAGATTACACAAAATCAAATGCAACTCTTTATGTTTATAACTAGTAAAAGTTTTGCTAAGCTTGCAATTCCTTTTTGCTTTTTCTTTTCAATTACGTGTCTGGAGGCCACGTCAGCATGGGGCTAATGGGTAGAGATGCTCCCGTGGGTGGGTGCAAAAGAAAATAAGAGTTTGTAACATTTGGTACTTTGATTTGATGGACAAATTGAACCAAAGAAACAACAAGTCTATAGCAGAAAATTTTAGAGAGATAACGTAGAACAACAACTCAAAAACACCTTGAGAAGTGGTTTAAACATAAATAAGAAAATGACATAAATAATAATACTAAAACCACTTCAATACAAATATATATAAGGCAAAGACAATGACATCAAATAATAGTTTAGAAGCCATTGTTGCAAGGCCTAAACACCCTACTACATCTTATAACATATTTAAGAAGTAGTATATACATCAAGAACTTTCTCTCAAACATATTTATAGACTATTATCATTTATGATAGTTGGGCGGTGTAAATAAGATTCATGGAATCCACCGTTCATTCTACAATCCACTAGCCATTCTATCCATGTAGGCTTCCATGATGACCTTATCTTTATGATTTGGTTGGTGGCTTATTGTCTTGATGTAGGCACCAAGATTGAAGAGAGCAATAACCATTTTTTCCAAGGTTTAACTTGTGTGTTGGGATGGTTAGTGAAGTGCATTATTCAACACTTCCCCCAAATTTGACATGGTAAAGTTGAGTTTGCACTATGTAATGGGAATCTTTCAAAATGTTGAGTTGGGAAGATTCTCCTTGAATTCTTAAATGCTTGTTGTGACTTTGATAGATTCTATATTCGACTTGAATTCTTCCATATGCTAAGTTGGGAAGATTTTGCTTGGATTCTTGATCGCTTGAGAGAAAAGGGCCAAAGCTAGTTACTTACCCTCTTAAGTTCATCGTTTACCTTCATGGTAGTTTCTTTGAAAGATGAGTGGTCTCGTGATCTTCTTTTTGTGATATGGCCTTGGTAGAGTATTTACATCAACTTTTCTGTTAATGTTTGTGTGTGAACAAAGTTGCGAAGATTCTGTTGTTTCTCCCCCTAAAAAATTGACATGGTAATGTTGAGTTGTGTAGGGATTGACCATAGTGGCTGAATTTGGTTGTTCTGGCCATCGAAACATGTTGTTGACTTGTCAACATTTTTTAAGAATGTTTGAGTTATGATGAGACACCATACTTGAGTCCTGCTGCGAAGTGAGAGATGTTAGCTTTGTTAGAATATATTTTAATGATATTAGAATATATAAACATTTTGATGATAAGAAAAATGGATATTATAATATGATAATATTATAATATTTTGTTGGAATATATTGATAATTAAATAGAATTATAATATGAAAATATTATTAATATTTGATTATTTATGGGTTTTATAAGAAAATTAATACTAAAATTTTATGCAGGAAATTGGGTTAGAATGAACCCAGTCCAAAGTCTGACCCAGTCCAAAAAAGTCTGACTCAACCTAGAGAGGTTTGACCCAGTCCAGAGAATGTGACTCAGGCCCAGAACACGACCCAGTCCAGAATGCGCGACCCGCGACCCAGAATTCGACCCGCGATGACGCTGTGACTTCGCCGGTAAATTTGGCCGCCCATTTCACCTCCGATCAAGGCGCATGATAGCTCGTTGGAAAGCTAATGAAGAGGAGAAGATTTTTGTAAAGAAAAATTAAAGACCCACTACTCAGAAAGGATCAATTTGAAGAAATGGTGAAGCTTGTCGAATTCTTGCCCTAACTGCTCAAAAGTGAAATTGGAAGCAGATTAGAAGGTTTCTGAAGACAATTTCAAAAGGCTTTTGTAAGGAAAATAATGCTCTATCAATCTGTGAAGGACCCACAAAGAATTGATTCAAGATTGGAGAGAATTGAAGAAGATTTGAGTAAGACCCGAAACTTGCTCCACAGAACCCGAATTATAGAATTTTAAGTTGAGACCAAAACTGCACCGTTTTGGACAGGGTTTTGAAATAAACGAAGGCAGAACCTCTTCTTCGACATTCTATCTCTCTTAAGCTCGAAAATGGACAGAGAAGAGGGAAATAAGGAGCTCCAACGAGAAGAAGATTTGATGGTGCTCAGAAGTGTCAGAACGACTCTTTGAAGTGAGAGGTTAGTTGCTTTGAAGGTATTTAAGCAAGTTTGTCTTCACCATGAGAGGGGGTCCAAAAATCATAAGCAAAGAAAGCAAGTTGTGAAGCATCTCATACTACTCATCCTAGCTCATCCAAACCTACGATTTTGATCTTCATTAGGTGACTAATTTCTACGCTCATTATTTGCTTACTAGAGAATCAATTTGTGCTTCATTATACACTATTATTGAAATTGATTTTCTGCAAGTAGACTCTGCTAGGGTTTGAACGATTTTGGGGCTTTTGTCCATTTACTCTGTATTGAGCCTCTAGTAGTTGTTTAAAGCTTTTGAACTTGTATTGCTTATCTTACAGAAACTTAGTTTGAAATTTGTAATAAGCTTGATAAACTTTAACTTGTTGATGTGTGTTGAGACACACATTGTGATTGTGATCCTTGGTGTAAGGATTGTTTGACTCATTGAGAAGGAGTTGGAAAGTGTAGGAGAAAGTTTCTCCTAGCTTTGTAGTAAAGTGGTCTTCAACCGATTGTGTTGAAGGAGAAGAGGGTGGAAGTATGTGAAAAAGGGCCGAACCACCGTGTAAACTTGTGTCTTGTCTCTCTTGTGTTTAATTATCTTTGAATGCTTTATTTGATTGCAAAAAGTAATTGAACATAAATTAGAAGTGAATTTTTAAAGAGAAACCTAATTCACCCCCCTCTTAGGTTGCTATAGGATCCAACAAGCTTAATTTTAAATTAGGCTTACTTAGGTGAGCTATATTACGTTGGTCCATGAGTTCTAAAATATGGACTGGCTGATGTGGGCCGTGGCTAACCAAATAGGGTCGTGATGAGTGGGCATATTGGATTGCACATAAGATTAAGGCTAGGTCTTATCCTCTAGTTCATAGTATATATATTCATGTTATTCTTAGGGTTACATACAGTTGTTTTTTACAAAGAGACGTAACCCTAGGTTCTCTCATCGAGCTAGTGATTCTTGTGAGAATAGAGGATATTCACCTAGTCCCGGATTCTAATTCACATTATTGGGTTTACGACACCTAGAAAATGGATAGCAAGAGCGGTATGTTTCTAACTATTTTCTTTATGTTTATTGGCCAAGCAAAATTACAAAATGGTGTTTTAGATCTGTCTACGCATATCCTATAAAGGTTTATTTTCCAACATGTGGTATCAGAGCATACGTAGATGGGGTCTAAAATCCATTTTTTGGGTTTTGTTTGGTTTCACATATGGTTTGTTGCAATTTGGGTGTTTTGTTTTTTTGCTATTTTGCGGATTTTTGAATTATTATGGGTTAAAATCGTAGTTTTCGAAATTCCTAAGTTGCAAAAGGTCCCAAATCGCTTAATCGAGCCAAAGTTGATAAAATTTTGATCCAATTAAGTTATTTTTCCCTACAATCAGCTTTTGTGCATGTAGATCTACAGATCTACACGCAATTTATGCACTTAAAATCGCATTTTAAAGTTGTTTTATGTTCTGTCTGAAAACCTAGAATTTTTGGGTTCAAATTGGTCGTTTTTTGGTTAAATTCAGCCAAAGAAATTGTTTTCCGCCGATTTCTGGTGGATCTATGCCGTAATCGGTAGTTTTCTGTGCAAAATTTTGCACAAACCACGAATTGCGATCAGATCTGTTTGCAGTTTGTTCGGGTCGCTTTCGACCCGAATAAGTTGGGTTTGACCCGCTTCGCAGGTCACCTAGATCCGAGTCTAACCGGGCTAGACCCGTGTTAGGCTGGTTCGACCCATTTGGGTTTAGCCGGCCTAGCCCATTCGGGTTGGCCTGGTCCGGCCCATTCGGGTCAACCCACTCCAGCCCATTCGATTCAACCCAGTCTGACCCATTCGGGTCCATGGGTTCGGCCCATTCGGATCAACCCGATCCAACCGATTCGGGTCCATGGTTCGACTCGGTCAACAGGTCAACGGTCAACGTCAAAGTCAAAAGTCAACCATTCTGACCAAAAAGTTTGTAATGGCGCATGAGAGCGTGTGGATGGTCCAAATTGGACACAGTTTGAACCAGTGTGTGTATTTTTGTATAACGAACATTTTGATATGTTTAGTATATCTTCTTAGTCTCTTTTGATACTTTAAAGTTTGGAGCATGTAAGTTGACACATTGTTTTCTTTCTATCATATTTTAGTATTGTTCAAACACATACTTTGTATGCTATGATGATATATGTATAGCATGCATTTTAGTTAATTGATTTAAAGTACTATTTTTTATTTTAATGAGTACATAAGGTATGTCCTGCAGTATGAGAATGATCCAATTAGGTTGTGACTGCCAAAGCGGCACAACTTAATTGTGTTCAAAAGGTGTTTTCTCATGCGGATGGAGAGGTTTTTAATTTTAATATATAGTTATACTCCCAAAGGAGGTGATTATATATTAGAACATAAAGGGTTGCATAGTTGAAATGCATGCGTTTAGACTAATTGGATTAGTTTATACATCCAAAGGTGGTAGATTATGAAAATTAATATATTCTCATGGCCTTTACTATGCTGAGATTTTACATTTACTTGTTATGTATTCTGCCCAAAGGTGTTTACATGATAGAGTTTGTGAATCTCTAAGTTAGTGATTATGTAATTGATTTCATGTTGTACTCATATATTACTAATCTTGTATTGGCTCACTTTCAGTCACTTTTCCCATTAACAATCAATTGATTACTATTGAGACTCTTACGGGTGCAAACTTTAAAAGATGGAAAGAAGATGTCATGTTTGCTATGGAAATGGCAGATGTTCATTCTGCCTTCACTATGGAAATGCCAGTTGCTCTCACTGATGAGAGTACTGATGAGCAAAAGAATGCATTTGAGACATGGACAAGAAGCAATCGAATTTGTTTATTATCAATAAAGAGGTCAATTATGGATCATCTCAAGAGTGGGTTGCCTATAGATGGTACAGCTCAGGCATTTATGGAGGCTGTAGAAAACATGTATAGTGTATCTTCTAATGCTGAAACATGGTCTCTCCTTCAAGCATTGTATGACATGAGGTATGATAGTGCTGGTGATGTAAGAGATTACATTACCAGAATGGTTGACTACCAAACCAAGCTTAAGGCATTAGGAGTTGCACTCCCTGATGCGTGTGTTGTCCACCATGCTCTGAATTCGCTTCCTCCTAAATTTGGAATTATCAAGACCGCCTATAATAATCAAGAAGAGAGCTGATCTTTTAATGATCTAATTGCTAAAGTGGTAGCTGAAGAAGAGAAATTAAAGCGAGATAAATCACATATGGTTATGTATTCGCCCAATTCAAGTGTGGGTAAAGGAAGAAGAATAGCTTTGCAAAGTCATCCAAGTATTCCTTCAACTTCTAATAATGTGCATTCATCTGGTAATAAAGTTGGGGTCAAGAAAACACTCTTCAAGAAAGAGAGTGACCGTTGTTTCTTTTGTAAGAAGAAGGGCCACATGAAGAATGAGTGTAATAAGTACAAAGCTTGACTTCTAAAGCGCAAGCTGGCAAGTAATAGTTATTTGGTTTTAGTTTGTGAATCTAATTTATCTGTAGCCCCATCAAGTTCTTGGTGGCTCGATACTGGTGCAACTAATCATGTTGCTTTTACAATTTAGGGGTTCATAAACAAGCAGAGACCTAGTAAAGATGAATTATGGCTTACGGTTGGGAATAATACTAAAGTCCCTGTAGACTTTGTGAGAGATATTATTTTAACACTTGATTCTGGTTTTCAAATGTTGTTAAAGAACACTTTTTATGTACCGTCTTTTAGATGAAATTTAATTTCAGTTTCTGTTTTGGACTTGGATGGTTATGCATTTGAAATAAAGAATTTTGTGATTACTTTATTTTATAATTCAAATCAAGTTGGATCTTGTGTTTTATCATATGATTTATATCAATTAAGTTTATCTCCCTATAATGTCTACAATATTGAAAAGGTTGTTCCTAAAAGGTCTTTACCTAAAAAGCAATCATACATGTTGTGGCATAAAATGCTTGGTCACATCTCTAGAGAGAAGGCGAAAAGATTGATAAAGTCTAACATTCTTCCTCCTCTTAAAGATGATCTAGAGACATGTGTTGATTGTTGTAGATGTAAAATGGTCAAGATAAAGAAAAAGACTGCAAGTCATAGTTCTAATCTCTTGGAGATCATACACACTGATATCAGTAGACCCTATACCGCAACCTTATGCAAAAATGTATATTTTATTACATTTATAGATGATTTTTCCCGTTATGGTTACTTGTACTTGATTAAGGAAAAGTCTGAATCTCTTGATAAATTTAAGATTTTCAAGACTGAGGTTGAAAAACAATTGGGAAAAATAATCAAGGTTGTTAGATCAAATAGAGGGGGAGAGTATTATGGCAAACATGGCGATGCTAGACAGCTTAAAGGCTCGTTTGTTAAATATTTAGAAGATTCTAGAATTGTTGCTCAATTTACAATGCCAAGGAGTCTTGAACAAAATGGTGTAGCTAAAAGACGTAATAGGACTCTTATGGATATAGTGAGAAGTATGGTTAGTAGAACCAATTTACTTGATTTCTTATGGGGAGAAGCTTTAAAAACAGCTCTTTATATACTCAATCAAGTACCTACAAAAGTTGTCCTGCTTACACTATTTGAATTGTGGATTGGTCGTGTACCTAGTTTAAATCATTTAAAAGTTTGGGGATGTCCTGCAAAAGTAAGGTTGTATAATCCAACTCTAGGTAAGTTGGATTCCAGGACTACAAGATGTTATTTTGTTTCTTATCCTGATCATTCCAAGGGATATCAGTTTTATAACTCTTCTGGAGGTGCTAGAATAGTAGAATCTCAAACTGCAAAATTTCTAGAGCTTAATGTAGCAGAAAAGGTTGGTAGTGCTCCTCCAACTATTCAGGATGAAGATAAAGTAGCTACATCTGTTACATTTTCTTTACCTACTCAAGAAATAGAATTGCCTATAGTACCACCTATAAGGACTTCTGAACCTTCATCATCAGTTACAAATCCAATTGTGGAACAACAAGTGCAAAATCAAGATCCTGAACCTATGCTTCGAATGTCAATTAGAGAAAGAAGATTTGCAATTCATCCAAATTATTTAGTTTATTTAAGTGAACATGATTATGATATAGGAGTTATGAAAGATCCAATAACTTATATAGAAGCAATATCGAGTTCTCAAGCAAAGTTGTGGTTAGATGCAATGCAAGCTGAAATGCAATCGATGAAGCATAATGATGTCTAGGAACTTGTTGAGTTACCCGAAGATTATAAACATGTTGGTTGTAAATGGGTATATAAGACCAAAAGGAGTTCTACTGGAAAAGTTGAAAGGTTTAAAGTTAGGTTAGTAGCAAAAGGTTTCACACAGAAAGAATGTATAAATTATAATGAAACTTTTTCTCTAGTCTCTTCTAAAGATTCCTTTAGAATTGTAATGGCTCTTGCAGCTCATTTCGATATGGAATTGTACCAAATGGATGTTAAAACTGCTTTTCTAAATGGTACTCTAGATAAAACAGTGTATATTAAACAGCCTGAAGGTTTTGAGATGAAAGGAGGAGAAAAACTTGTTTGTAGACTTAAGAAGTCTATTTATGGATTAAAGCAAGCTTCTAAACAGTGGTACTTAAAGTTTGATAGTTTATCACTTCATGTGGTTTTGTGGAGAATAGAGCAAATCGTTGTATCTACACCAAGATTAGTGGGAGCACTCCGATATTTCTTATCCTTTTATGTGGATGATATTTTGCTTGCAAGTAATAATCATAAGTTACTTCATGAGACTAAAGAATTGTTGTCAACTCAATTTGATATGAAGGATCTTGGTGAAGCAACTTATTTTTTAGGTATTGAAACTCAAAGGGACCGTTCTCGGCATTTATTGGGGCTTTCTCAAAAGACATATATAGGTGGAATTCTTGAACGGTATAACATGGAAGATTGTAAAGGAGGCAAAGTTCCTATTTATAAAAGTGATAAATTAAATAAAGAACAATGCCCTAAGACAGAGGAAGAGAAAGCTTTAATGAATAATATATTATATGCGAGTGCGCTTGGTAGTATTATGTATGCTCAGGTTTGTACACGCCCTAACATAGCTTTTGTAATAGGACTTCTTGGTAGATATCAATCGAATCCTAGACAAGAGCATTAGGTAGCTATTAAGAAAGTCTTGCGGTACTTAAAGAGAACAAAAGATTGTATGATGACAAGCATGTAAAAGAGCTAGAGCTGGTTGGGTATACAGATTCAGATTTTGCTGGATGTAAAGACGATTGGAAGTCTACATCAGGATATGTGTTTATGATGGCAAGAGGAGCCATTTCATGAAAAAGCTCAAAATAGACATTGATGACATCTTTAACCATGCATTCTGAATTTATGGCATGCTATGGAGCATCCATTTAAGTTGTTTGGCTAAAGAACCTTATAAGAGAATTAAAAGACTTTAGTTTTGTTAATAGACCAATCCAGTTATACTGTAATAATAGAATCGTAGTATTGTTTATTAACAATAACAAAAGTCTAGGAGGATCCAAACATATAAATATAAAGTACTTAACCATAAAAGAAAAGGTTAAGGAAGGTGAAATTTCAGTAGAGTTTATTAGTACAGTTGATATGATAGCTGATCCACTTACTAAAAGTCTAAGCCCTTGTATTTATGAAAGACATGTCAATATCATGGGCTTAGAGGCATCATGGGATGCTTTTGTATAGTGGGAGCTTTAATTTTCTCTTTAAAGACTTAAGGTAAATGTAAACCTTAAGCGTTGGCTGGAATTAATTAGTCATAAGGATATCTTGTAACATATAAAGTTTAACTCGAGTTATAAAGTGCAATATATGTCAAAGGTTCTTGGAACTATAAAATACATTCTCTGATGACATTCTGTTATCGAAGGAGAGAGAATTAGACTAACAACAGTAATAACACATATAGACATTGTTGAAGTGTTATATAGTTATCACATCACTATATTCATCCGTTTTAATGAGATTGAAAACTTTGTGGTCATGATTAGTGTTATATCACTTAATAGGTATAGTTATTGATGTGATTCAGAGTTTGAGATATTATATGGTGGGATTCTAGTTAAACTTTGTTTCTGGATCAATGTAAAGGTGCGCATAATTTCAGTTTAATATAGCACAAGTGAAAGAATGTTAGCTTAATTTTAAATTAGGCTTACTTAGGTGGACTATATTACGTTAGTCCATGAGTTCTAAAATATGAATTGACTAATGTGGGCTGTGGCTAACCAAATAGGACCGCGATAAGTGAGCCTATTGGGTTGCACATAAGGTTAAGGCTAGGTCTTATCCTCTAACTCATAGTATATATATTCATGTTATTCTTAGGGTTACATACAATTGCTTTTTATAAAGAGACATAACCCTAAGTTCTCTTATCGAGCAAGTGATTCTTATGAGAATAGAGGATATTCGCCTAAGCCCGAATTCTAATTCGCATTATTGGGTTTACGACACTGAGAAAATGGATTGCAAGAGCGGTATGTGTCTAACTATTTTCTTTATGTTTATTGGCCAAACAAAATTACAAAATGGTGTTTTAGATCTGTCTACGCAGATCCTATAAAGGTTTATTTTCTAACAAAAGACACCTTTATACTGAAGGTGAGCTGCCTTATCATCTCATGCCAGCTTTATGAGGACGGGCTCTTTGTGTTATGATACCCTTAGCTATGTAGACGGCTGTTAGTTAGTCTACTATTTCTTCTTCCATTCGATAATAGTGGCACAGAGAAGTCTTCAACTCCTGCTTCCTCGACCTCCCTCGCTTGTTCATCAAAATGGAGGACAACGTGAAGAAGCTCATATTAGTGTTGTTGCCATACCAACACAGGAGTTTCAGCTTTAGAGAAAGAGCACCTGGTGAAGGCTTTCGGCTGGGCAGCCAGAGACCAATCTGCGCATCTTTCCTCGTTCAAGGACGGACCTTTGGGAATGTCTTGGCGCCGACTCCTTTCTTTCTTTCTTTTTTTTTTTCTTTTTTTTTTTGGTTTGGTGGCCATCGTCCAGTCTTCCAGTCAAAGGACGTAATGAAAGCCTTCATGCGGAAGCCTTGAAGAGTTTCCATGAAAACAAGGACGCAGCCAGCAAACGAAGTTTGTTGAAAGCCTAGGCGAGAGAAATGGCGGTGATGGAGAAGTTGAAGATCTTTTTAATGGAAAAGCCAATTGTCGCGGCTACTTGCCTCATCATTGGTGTTGGTTTTTTTTTTTTTTTTAGCTGTTGTAAGGCTTTTTCTTGACTCCTTCGAAGTGTCTAAACAAGTTCCACAACCTGCTTTAAGTGATGACTGATTTAGTAGATTTTGTGCCACGAAAGACCTATTTAACATCTTCTGGCTATGCCTGAAAATTAGAGATAAGATAACACCTTAGACTTGATAATCCCTGTTCTAATACCAATAAAAAATAAAAGTTTGTAGCCTTTGATACTTTGGTTTGATGGACAAATTGAACAAAGAAATAACAAGTCTGTAACAGAGAATAGAAGAAATATAATGCTAGAATAATAACTGGAAAACACCTTAAGAAGTGGTTTAAACATAAACCAAAAAATGAGAGAAATAATAATTAAAATCACTTTAATACAAACATATACGAGACAAAGACAATGACATCAAAAAATGGTTTAGAAGTCATTGTTGCATGGCCTAAATGCCCTACTACACCTTACAACATATTTGGGAAGTAGTTAGACGTACATCAAGAGCTTTCTCTCAAACTTATTTATAGGCTATTAGTATTTATGATAGTTGAGCTGTGTAGATAAGATCCATGGAATCCATTGCCCATTTTACAATTCATGATCATTTTATCCATGTAGGCTTCCATGATGACCTTATCTTTATGATTTGGATGGTTAGCTTATTGTCTTGATGTGGTCACCAAGATTGAAGATAGCAATACCCATTTTTTCCAAGGTTTGACCTATATGATGGGACGGTCGGTGAAGTGCATACTTCAACAGGTGCTCGCTCTGTATAAGCACGAGTTTCGGATAGCCTTCAAAAGACCAAATTGATGGAGGTCCTATCTAATCCTAAAGGGGCATGGATTTGGTAAAGATCCTCATTAACTTAATTATATCCATTCAAGAAGATTACTAGTTACTCAAGTAATATGGGGTAGATTCATTATTAGCAAGCATAGGAATATTTTGATAATCAACATTAACTAGACTTAAAGGACTTAATAGCTTAAAACTCAACAAATAAATAATGGGTCAATATCATTATGCTTATTCAAGGAAGATATTTATTACTCGAGTAATATGAGGCAAATTCCATAGTTAGCAAGCATGAGAATATTTTGATAATCAACGTTAGCTAGATTTAAAGGAGTTAAGGGCTGGAGCCAAGATTTATTTTATGTTATTTTGTTTAACCAGTTTCTCTCTTTGTTTTATTTATTATTATTATTATATGCACAGCTTATAAAGCCTACTAAAAGGCCATAACTTTCAATGGAAAGGCATAGAAAAAATTATCCAAGTTTCCTTTATATTTTAGTTTGTCCGTAGAATTTTCTTTTTTCTACAGGGTAATTCATCAATTAGATTATCTTTTTTCTTAGAAAAAAAAAATTGTATTTTGTAATTTCAACCAAAAGCATTATGCAATTTTCAAACCCTCCCAGTATCCGTACCCCTTGCCTGACCAAGTTGTGCATTTGTTCTCGTCAACATAGTGATAAATATCTCGTCAACGTAGAGACGAGCATATTTCAGAAAAATAAAACATAACAGCTAAAGAACAAGGAAAAAGCGCCGAAGTCTAAAATTGGGGGCGAGCCCTAAAGCGGCCATGCTCCGAAGTCCACCACTTCTTCAGCTCCGACATCGACCATGCAAGAGAGGTAAAGAAGCGCCTTTCCTCGCAAGTTAGGCATTCGTTGTCTCTGTTCTTTCTCATGTGATTTCAATCCCGCTCTTTAAGATGATGAGAAAAGCATTGTTAAATTCTCCCCCCAAGTCTAATGTTCCCACTAATTTGCATGGGCTGAGTGCTTACTTCAAGCTCTTCTCTTCAATGCCAGCTTTCGCTTCGGGTACTGACATAGATATCCAAATAAGATCACTTTGTGAAAAACCCAATCCTCAATTCTCCAAGGCCGTTTCACTCTTTCACCGTGCCATCAGTTATTGCCTCTTGCCTTCTCATTCGACCTGCAATTTCCTTGTCGATGCGCTTGCCAAGTCGAAAAATTATGACTTGGCCTTTTCGGTTTGTAAGAAGTTGATCCATGTTGGTGTCTCGCCAAGTTTTCTACCACTTAGAGGTTTAACTGATTGTTTTGTGAGCTACCGGAAGCCGGAATTTGCATTTGGGGTGATGGGGTTAATGGTGAAGTGTGGTTATAGTTTTAATGTGTTTGGTATGAATCTTATATTAAAGGGTTTGTGCCAAAAAGGTGAGGTTGGGAAGGCAATGGTCTTGTTACGTGAAATGGAGAAGAATTCTGTATCACCGGATGTTGTTAGTTACAACACTCTTATAAATGGACTTTGCAAGGCGAAGAAATTGGAAGAAGCGGTATGTTTGTTTGTTGATATGGAGGCGGCAGATTGTCACCCAAACTTGGTAACGTACGCCACCTTGGTAGATGGTCTTTGCAAGGATGGTAGAGTTGATGAGGCAATGCATTTCTTGGAAGAGATGAAGAAGAAAGGTCTTGATGCGGATGTTTTTGTCTACAGTGCCCTCATAAGTGGCCTTTCTTATGAAGGAAATATTGATAGAGCGAAAGAAGTATTTGATGAGATGT
Organism: Casuarina cunninghamiana; assembly: GCA_028551485.1. Lineage (NCBI taxonomy): Eukaryota > Viridiplantae > Streptophyta > Magnoliopsida > Fagales > Casuarinaceae > Casuarina > Casuarina cunninghamiana. The sequence goes on from CM052369.1 coordinate 28,374,498, forward strand.
TGCAAAAGGGAATTCTCCCCAACGTTGTTACATATAACCCTTTAACACATAATCTCTGTAAGATGGGGCGTTGGGAAGAGGCCACTGCGATGCTGAATGATATGGCAGAATGTGGAATTCGCCCTGATGTTGTTACATTTACTGGGTTAATTGAAGGTCTTTGCAAAGATAGGAGGTCTGGGAAAGCCATCGAGATGCTGAACTTGATGCTTAAGAAGGGTATAGAACCTAGTACCCAAACATATAATGTTATGATCAACGGACTATGCAAGGAAGGTATGCTTAGTGATGCTTTTAAAATATGCAAAACGATGACTGAGAAGGGGGCAGAGTGTGATTTGGTTACTTACAATACATTGCTGATGGGGCTTTGTGATGATGGGAAGGTTGATGAGGCAATGAAACTCTTAAAGTTTATTTTGAATAGCCAGAGCTGCGTTGAACCTGATCTCACAACGTTTAACTTCTTAATTCACGGATTCTTCAGGGAAGGCCGTCTTGATGAGACTGTGGAGATATATCATTTGATGGTTGAAAGGGGGATTTCAGGTAACATTGTAACTTACAATTATATGATTGGGGGGTATCTGAAGGCAGGAATAATTGACAAAGCGATGGAGCTATGGAAACATGCATTGGACTCGGGACTTCTTCTGAACTCAACTACATATAGTATCATAATCGATGGTTTCTGCAAAATGCATATGCTTAGTATTGCTAAGGGTCTTTTTTGCAAAATGAGGATTTGTGGGCTTAGTCCTACAGTGATTGACTACAATACATTGATGGCTTCCTTGTGTAAAGAGGGTAGCTTGCAGCAAGCTAGGAGGCTGTTTCAAGAAATGAGAAATTCAGCCCATGCACCAGATGTTGCATCTTATACCATCATTGCCAATGCAAATTTCAAAGCTGGAGATTTCCAATCTGCAAAGGAGTTGCTATTGGACATGGATAAAATGGGTTTAGCTCCTGATCATTTGATCTTTTCGACATTAATAAATAGACTGTCAAATCTGGGTCTACTGGAAGAGGCTAAAAGTATTTTTGAGAGAATGATAGCAAGTGGCTTTACACCAGATGCCTCAGTATATAATTCTTTACTCAAGGGCTTTGCTTCAAAGCGTGAAACCCAAGCAATAATTGTCCTGCTTCATCAAATGTCAGATAAAGGGGTTGTGCTCAACTCGGAAATAATTGATACAATCTTAACGTGTCTCTGTGATGTGTCAGAAGATCTCGATATTATGGAGATTCTGCCCAATTTTTCCCGGGGAGCAGTGAAGGAGGCAAGCATTTCATGCCACGAGTTTTTATCAGAACTGAACAAATCTCACCCAGAACTTAAATTATGTGCTGCATAATACTATGTATCTTAAGAAAAGGCTCGCTGATGCAATGCTGCATTTCCAGTAGTACTCCCCTGAGCAAGTTTTTAATAGTCTTTCTTTAAGTACTTCTTGGTAGTCTGCTCTGTATATTCATTTCTTATGTTAGCTAAAGGCTTTCTTGCAAAAGATGGCCCTTGAGATAAGATTTATAAAATGGTAGATTTTTTATCTTTGTTTTGTTTTGTTTAGTTTAGTTTTTTTTTTCTTCTCTCGGGATTATATTTGGATGATATCATTCTGTAGGTGTCAAAAATGTGGTTAACTCCGATTCTTCCAGTCTGGATCTTGTGCCTTTTGTGCTTTGCAGCATTTCCCCTTTCTATCTTGTCATACCAGATACTGCAAGTGAGGAACTTGTTATGGTTATTCCGTTACTTAGTCCATTGGTAAGATTATCTTATACTCAACATGAGGGAGGGAGAGAGAGAGGACCAGTAGTCTTGTGGGTTATATATGAGAACAGTATCTTATCATTAGGATCTTTAACTAGTTTTTTCTTTTCTATCCTATGTGAATGATCACATTTTTACTTCCCATGTAAATCTTTATGGCTTAATTAAGTGGTTGCATCACTTATTTGAAGCTTTCTGTCACAGAATCTTAACGCACTTGGAAGGTTAGTTCTACTACTGTGAGATGATTGTTTCTGGACGAAGAATGGCTTCGCCTCATACCTTAGTGTTGAGCATTGGAAGGTTTCCTTTTTTGCATCTCGGAGAGATGCAGCATAGAAGATGATTACGAAGAATCTCATTGCAGACACCAAAACAGAAAAAGAGGGCTTGGTGAATATTAGGCCTCAATTGTGTGAGCATACTGAAGATTTCTGATGAATACAATTTTTTTTGTTTGAAACATAGTAGATCCAGGGAAAAATAGATCCCTTCCCTGTTGAACATATTTTATGTACCAAGCTAAGGGACTTAATATGAAGCAGGATAACAAAGTTTCTTATGAACCGCAAGCATGCCTCAATGGCACTGTTTCACTGAAGAGTGCCTTTCAGAAGACACTGGTACAGTTGGACAGGACCTCAGGATTTCGGTGTTAGAAACAATCGACAAGTTGTGCTCATCCCTTGAGATCTTTCTTATTTAAGTCGAAGAAGCAAAAGGCAGCAATCTACTCATTTGTGATTGCAGCATTGCAGAAAGAAGCAGCTGGACTCCCTATGTAGATTAGCCTTTTCCCACTTGTTTGCTTCTTCGCGTTTAAAACTCGTTGATTAGAATATCGTCTTCTTGATACTGAATCTTAAATTCCTTTGCAGGTAGAAAGTGCAGAGTGTTTGTTGGTTTTGTAAGTTTGGTTATAAACACAGGTAGAGGAATTTGTTTATTATTATCTGTTTGTCATATAAAGATGCCATCTATTTTGAAGGATTTCCACCCCACTCCTTGTTGCCCTCGTTCCTTTAATTTGGGCAAGCAGAAAGATGAAAGAAAACGGACAGGGCACAAATATGCGGCGAATGCGCCTATCTAGCAAATTGAGTGCCGACCAAGAATTTCAATTTCGCTCAATTTCAGACATAATTATCCGAATTATAATTTTGTGACTTAATAAACTTTTGAGTGGCTAAATGAATCCTGGGGTACCACCTTTCCTCTTCCTATAGATTCCGATAGCAATGTGTCTCTGTTGTAAAACATAACTCTGCATCTGCAATCCACACGATTTAGGGCCAAACAGAAGGTCTTAATCCGAAACATTTACCAAGATTCAAGCTGGAATTTTAGTGCAAATTCTAGTGCTTATTACCTTGGAATCTCCTCCCCATATATCAGACTAAATTGCCACTTTTCCAGAAGTCAAGCGGAAGGGAGCTGAATCTTTATATTTTGTACTTCCTTCCCTTTTTTTTTTTTTTTTAACCATTTAAGGGCAAAACAGCCAAAAACACCTATACATGAGAAAATGTTGAAGATTAGGACCAAAAACTGATCATTGAGATGCCAGTTTTCTCAAGGGATGGAACAATAAAACGCCCATACATGTCAGTTTCTTGCATGTTCTAATGGAATCAGCCGTTGTGTCTAACGTCTTTCTTCTTACCTCCAGGATGAGAACCTTTTACGTAAAGACAATTGAAATAATTGGTTCTGTTACCAACTACTTACCCGAGGATCCCATGTCTTCCTTCTCTCTCTCTCTCTCTCTCTCTCGCTTATAGCAGGGTACACCCTTTTACAAAGTGAGACCATCCACTTCAAGGGATATTCATCCTGAATGCTCGAACGCATCCCGGCACTTCAGTTACCCAAAAGAAATTGTGAAAACAAATATCACCATTGGCAAAGATGCACATCCTGTCATTTGATTTATACATTTTTCTTTAGCATCTAGATTTACATCAAAATAATTCCCTAAAAGGATTTCAGCATACAAACCAAAAATATTCTGTTCGTTTGCACAAGTTCTCAAACTCCTTTGCTTAAAACATCCAGCTGTTCGTCGGCATCACGCTTGACAAAAATGCCTGTTTCTTTTCTCTTTTGTGCCTTCATTCCATCAGTTCACCTCAAGGTGCAGCCGGCCATTCCATCATCGTTCTGTTGTTTGTCCTTTGTCCTTTGTCTGCTTCAACTGGGTATAAATAACAGCTTAGTGATCACTCTCAGCCATCTTTATGTTCACAGAATTGTTAGGATTTTTAACATCAGTTGCTTCCTTTATGCACTCAACTTTGGTGTCTGATGACGACACTTTATCTTCTTGAACTTGTTCAGACTCTGCATTTCCTAGGATAGAAGCTCCGTCTTTTTGGACTTGCTCTGCACAGCTGGACTCAGAGACTTTGAACTCTTCATCAGTCTTAATCTCTTCCTTTGGCAGGAGTTCACAAGAAATACTAGAGCTAACAGCATTAGTCTGCTCAGATAACATATTTAACGATGAGGCAGAAGAGGATGGAGTATGCTGAACATTTGGTGAGGCTGGTTTTACTGAACCAGGATGTGAAGCGCTGGGTGTGGCGGTGACAGTGACAGCAGGACAGGGGGAACTTGGTGCGGCTCCAAGGCCAGGTGCAGAGGGTTTGGTTGAAGAACCACCTGTGGGTTTGATATGAACAGCATTCTTAGCCTGAGTAGCCTTGATAAATGATGCAGCATCTGATGGAGAAGCAATGCGAGCACCAGCAGCAACTGCAGTTGCTCTTAACACAGAATCTGAACCAATAGTAGGAATTGTTGAAGAGGTTTTTGGGGGCACCCAAGGCTTTGCTGTGGAACCCAATGATCCCACTGCAGCTGATTTTGTAGGGATGGGGCCTTGTTGAGACTGGTCCTGGGTTTGTATAAAGCTGCTGCTGCCAGCCACAGTAGCTTCAGCAGATGTAGGAGGAGGCACATAGTTGCTGGTTGTATTTGTGCCAACTGTCATAATTCAAGCAGAGATCACCCATATTTGGAAATAAAGGTAACAAAATATGTTAATACATAAAAAATTAAAAGCTATTAAGCATGAATAAAGGTAATTATTCAGAGAATTCATCACAGATTGATAATTTGTAAGTTCAAAGTGTTACAAGATTAAAGCTGTGAGAACAGTATTATCTCATCCTCTCAGAAATCCTCATGTGGTCACCTTGTCAAATCTAACCTAATAAATCTTACTGATAATTAATAAACCATACCACTTCATTTTTCTCACAATAATAATAGAAAAGAAAAAATATGTCTTTATAGTAACCACATCTTTCTCATTGTATGTATGGTCTCCATGTAATCAAATCATGGCAAGTGTAGGAGACTTCCACTAGACATTGATGGCTATGATGAAAAGGCTACATCAGCTGCTACTGAACTTCACTAGAATCTAAGGGACAACTGATAAACGGTTTACAGAGGAGCTAAAACCACCAATTAATCAAGATACATACTTTTCCCTTTTTCTTTTGCAGGGAGGAGGGGAAGGGTAATGGTTTGAAATAAACATATTTAAGTCCTGCAAATAGTTGAAGAGAAGTAAAATGGGCAGATAAATCATGAAGTGCTAGGTATTTGATAAATTGTTTGCCAGGCTCTTCAATAAACCAGAAATAGAATAAAATGGGGAACTTATTACCACCGCGACCCGCTAAGTTTTTAACTGGCATATCCAGGGCTAAGGACATTGCATGATGAGCTGCTCGCCTTGCCTCAGAAAGTTGTGAGCCAGTGGAGTTGGGTCCCACATTCAGGTTTCCACGTCGCTTCCTAATAATGGCCCACCTCTGCATAAGAGGGTAAAGAACTCATCACAATCAGTACAATAGAAAACAGGAAGAAAAAAGATAAAGATAAAAAAATAAAAAACCATGAATGAAAAAATGCAAAAGAGAAAGAAGTACAGAAGGAGAAAGCTCTAAGATTGGACAAACATTGAGTTTTAATGGCATGATCTACTTCCTACCACCATTCAGGAGATTTGATCATCTGGAGAACATAGGTGTGACTGCAACACCGTTGCCAAGAGGTGAATGGACAGATGGGAGTTTCATGACACAATTCAGGGTGTCCACTAATGAAATCAAAACTGATAACAGATAGAAAAAAAAAAGAAAAAAAATCTGGCACAGCGATATGAAACAGGGAAAAGTGGTAAAAACCCAGAAATCCTGACTGGCGTAGACGACAATAGATTTTGCAGTATGGTTAACTACGTCTCAACCAAGGCCAAGCAAAAAATCTCATCTAGATGATGCAGAAATATGAATCGAGAACATAATCAGGAGTTCCATAGTAAGTATAACGTAAGAGTTCTTCAAGAGTGGTCTCCAATTATCCCTCTTTGTAGAAAAGATGATGGTTTTAGGTCCACGACCCAGATTGTTCAAACTAACCATCGGAAAATTAAAGTTTGCTAGAAAAATTGTGTACACATCCTGTAAAATCAGCATGACATTCACTAATGATAAAATAACAGAACTAACGACAATGAAAAGACAAAACCAGTCATTGCTATGTGATTTGGGAATGCCCCAAAGACCACAGTGTTTGACTCCTGTACAGCCCTCGGTTGTCAAAGCTGGTGATGCCCAGCTTATGCAATTTATTCGCAGTTAATAGTCACAGAAAGGAAAGAACCAATGAATATGCATCAAGCTGCAGTAGGGTACTTAGTATTGAGTCTAATATATGGTACATCAATAGGACTTGGTGCAGAATAAGCCATCCATCATCCACCCAGTGGAAAGTTGTTCACCTATACCAGGTAGACCAAATAAATTGAAAAAATTTGGCGGTTAAATGGTATGGTATGGCATACTCCTTCCCCAATCATATGTCCAGATCACGTGACGCTGAACACCTTCCTTTATTGATAGTTTTGCATAAGAAAACAGATAAACCCAGGATATTAATAATAGTAAAGAAATGGTAACTAATGAACATGGAATGACATAGTTGTGTCAATGCAGTCCATTAATCGCAAGGATGGAGAACAGGCATAGATGAAAAGGTACAAAGGGATAAAAAACATGTGAAGTTAAAAGGGTCAGTTGAAATAGGAAAACAACCTGAGATAGCTGTGAAGCAGTCCTATCACCCTTGAACTCTCCCCTTAGAATATTTGCCCAATTTCCTTCACCAAATTTCTGCACAGCAGCAATGAGCTCCAAATCCTCTGCCTCCGACCATGGTTTTCTTTTCCTCCGAGGAGGTATGTTGCCATTGGTTGATCCATTTGTATCCAATACTTCAGTAGGTATAGCTGCTGCATGAAGGGATTGTTTCTGAACAGAAACGGGAACTGTAATATTCATCCCTTGGATAGAAGAAGTGGCTTCTGAATTTTCAAAGGGAGCACTAGATGATGGTCCATTAGGTATGTTTATAGTTAATGGAGCCTCAACTGTCGAGCTGTTTGGGTGACTAGCGTCACTTGGTAAACCAGAAGCAATTAGCACCTGAGCGAAATTAGAATAAGTGGGAGAGAATTAGAATCTATGAATCGGTAGGGCCAACAAACGATTCAGGCACAGTGACTGTTCACAAATATGGACTCGCTATGGTATGCATAAAAGAAGACATACCAGTAAAGGTACACAATCTAAAAGACTGAACAGATACCAATGTTCAGCCTTCTTGGCAACTCGTAAGTAAATCAAGATGGACGCAACCTGGACACTTATACAGCTAGAATTACCTTGCTAAAATAAAAAATGCAAACAATTAAAATTTCAGAAATGTCCACCAAAGAATTTTATGAAATTTCTTCTGTAGTCATGACCCATACATAGAATAAAGACATTCAGATTTTCTATATGTCCCAGGTGGGAATTTGAGAATAGGTTAGCTCAGGGGGAGGGCCTAGTCTTTGTCCGCATCTTTTGTTTCCTAAGCTTGAAACTTTTGAGAATACTAAAACCCCTATCGTGGAATTACTGCAGATCAGAATCAATGAGTTAATGGCAATTACATGGTACATACTTAAGCCAGTAGGCATGTCTTGAGATGGCCTATCTGTGTTTAAATCTTTAATCCTTGTGTGATTCCGAACAGTGAGATATTTTACTACATCAAGGCTTCCTATTTACTTGTGGGGGCCTACAAATGTCTGCACTGAATTTTTTTGTCAACAGAGCATAATTCCAAACGAAAAACAGCAGGACTATTTGGCCACCCAAGTTATTCGATAATAAGAAATAGTCAATTTCATTAAGCGGAAGCCAGTCCCACAAAAGGGTGCTGGGAAATACAAAGTGAAGAGTTCCAGAGCAAATCAGTCATTCAAGATGCGGTTTATTGATCGTACCTTAACACATGCTGAAGCCTCTGTCAAAGCCTCACCACCAACAGGGGGGAAAGCTTCCACATCACATTCTAAGTCGCTATCATCATCCTGAAAGCCAACTCTAACATCAGTGAAACATAAAAGATGTGTCTTACGTAAAAAGCAGAGCATGTGGCAACAAGTTTATTCTTGGGGCAGCTTTAAGTCGTACTTGCAAGATGGCATTGGGAAAGTCTCTCTTGTAGAAGAAAGATGGTTTAATTAATCTAAATATGACAGACTTCTGTTATAATTGCACATCAATGCACTTCTACCATACCATGATAGGACTAGATATGGCCACTGCTTCACTCAAGAATGGAGTGTGTAAGAAGAAAATAAATCTCTAAAGCAAGTTTGCATAACAACTTAAGTATCTTATTGATATATTTGTTATTATGATTCATAACATAAATTTCTAAACAACATATGGTAAGTGGATGTATAAATGAGTGGAAAACAGCTCTGCAGGGTTTAATCACTATCATCACATACAGATCCCTACTACTTCCACATAGAGAGAAAAGAGGAATGAAAATGACCAAAACAGACATTTTTCTTGTTATGCCCTTTCGTGATTAGAAAACTTCATATAGTACTTCCAAAGTATATAGAATATCCGGTGTCAAATATAAGTTGGCAATTGTTCACCAGTCAGGCAAGAAAAAGCACAAAGTTGGGTTGTTCCTACTTTTTCTTAATACCCCCGAAGAACATCACATCTCGGACTTGCGGTCCAAAAAGTCATATGGAGCCTGAAACAATAGAACCAAAGATGTTTTCCAAAATCCCCAAAAACATGACGCTCTTCAAGAATTTCCCAATCCTTAAAACTCATAACATTGTCAATGTCTCTTACCAGTGCGCTCCATGTCAATACAGCTAGTATGCAGCAATAATTTTACATCAAATTCATCTCATTACAGCCAGATCTTCAAATACCAAACTATGAACTTTGTCATGTTCCAATGCTCACAAACCCTATTTAGTCACAACAACCGGCTACATCCCCCCATCGATCACTTCTAATAAACTATCAGGCTTCCGCATTCAAACATAGTTGCATAGAGGAAAGTACAAGTTCTCAATAATATTTCCATCAGTACAAGAAGTCGTAGACTAACCAGAGGCTGAGCCCCGCAATCGAACTCATCGAGCAAAGGGTGGCGATAAGCTAAATGGCGCCATAGCATCTGATACTCCCTAGCATCAGAAATACCAGTAGAAGTATTCCTCACTAACGCCTCCCAGTCGATTTTCACGTCCGCACAATGCGCCACCTCCTGAAGCAACGCCAGGACCGTCGTCGCCGTATACCTACCCAGAATCCCACAAACCCCCATCAAATCCAGAACCCCCCATAAAATCCACAACCCGACACCCATAATGAATCCCATACAAAACGATAATAAAAGAAAAAGAACCCGCAACATAAAAAGAAGGAGAAGGATTGAACCTTTGCAGGAGACTGGAGGTGTCTTCTTCGCTAATAGAGATCTTCTTGTGCTTGGTCTTCTCCAACATTCTTGCTTTCGCGACAATGGGTCAAATAGCATGTTCTAAATATAATACAAGAAGCAACTTTGACAAAGAGAGAGAGAGAGAGAGAGAGAGAGGGAGTCCTGGCCGGAGCAGGAGTGGAAGTAGGGAAGCACGGAAGGGCGGAAGGAGAGACCGACCGTTGAATGGCGCGTGTATGGAACGCGCCCCTTGGGAATTTGATGGTCAAAGTAAATTCAAGATTGCCTACAGCAAAAGCGAGTTTACCTGCATTAGCGCGACCTTTCTTTCTTTAATTAAAAAGAGAAAAAAAGAAAGAAATATAAAATAAGAATAATTATCTTCCCAGGAAAAGAGGAAAGAAAAACAAACTACGGTTGAGCCTCGTTACTCTTGCCTTGGGAGAGAAGAAATACGCGAACTGAAAGCTGTAGCCTTCTCACTCTCTCTCGCCTCAACGACGTTGTTCTTCGTTGATCGGTACGCTTTTTTCTTCTTTTCATTCTCTTTTTTCTGTTCGCTTGTTCATTACGCAGCATTCTTGTTCGGTAGAGTGTTTATGGCTTGGAGGAAATGCAGAAGGCGAAATCATCATTGAGCTAGGGTTTGCGGATGGCATCTAATTGTCAAACCGTGTCGATTCTTATCCATAAGCTCTACGTTTTTTCTTTTCTTTTCTTTATTAAAGTGATCCTGTAGCTTGATTTGAGCCAATTCTGGAGAGAACTTTCCTCTATTTGGCCCAATCAGATACACTCAGTTTTCATCGAATGGAAGGGCTTTGGTTTATTTTTCAGACCTATTTTTTCTTGTGAGGATGCTTTTTCCAATTACATGGAATGCACTGAAGAAGGCTCAACTTCGGGGCTTACGGGTTATATATGAATTAGGGTTTTTGCTGCCGTTTTAGGTTCTTCAAAGTGACTGCTGGGTATGAGATTGAAGTCTTAGTACATGTTATTGGGTTTCTAATTTAGTTTGGCTGTGGTTGAAGTGGGAGTAACTAGATTGGGCTTGTTTTGTCCCAAATGTGTGGATCAAACACGTGATTAAGCTCCCTCATTCCGCAGATGATAACCAGATAATCGTGAATTAAATTCATTTGATTTATTTCCCCAATAGAGGGGTCTAAACCTTTCCCTTCTTCAAAAGTCTAAAGTCGTACTCGCTACCCATAGGGAGGACAATAAATTACGCGCACCTTCTCACAATCCTACTTCTTTTTCAGAAATTGCAAGAGTAAGATCGTTATGGTATATTGTCCATTGACAGGATCTTCTGATATGAACTAAATTCTAATTATAGAGAATATAAAGATTCCATTCATTTCGGCGAAAAGATGTGGGGTGGGTTGGGGTGGATGTGGGAGTGTGAAATGACGTCAAGGCAAATTAAATGGATATAATTCATAAACGTCTAAGAGGTGCTTTTCTAGATGCTTCGAAAACTAGGAAAGTGGTAAGAAGTATGTAGTTGATTATCCAACCATCGCGGTGTTATTTGTGATAGAACAACTTCATATCCATTCAACAATATATTCAGGATGAGTTATGCTAATACTCATTTCTATTTTTTGCGAGAATAATTTGATTAACTGTGAAAATTATGTACAACTTTCCTATTATTGCCTGTGTTCTATGTACAAATCACCCGCTTTTATGCAGTCTATCCCTTCAGAAGAGTTGTGGTGTGAGTATAACTAGTCCTATTGCTCTGATTGCTTGTTTTTTGTGGAGTATGTGTCATCTTTTCCTCTGAATCTCAAATAGTTGAATGGCATTTGCTTGTCTGTAGAAAGATATATTTACCATTCCAGTGTGGTTGATTTCTTCAGACAAGTTGAAAAGGAGGTCTCTGAAAAACAAGCAGACCAAAGGTCTTTTAGTGTTGTCTTTGAGATATGAGGCTTACCCAGCTTATACTTATGAACTGCGCCGATCTTAGAGTGACTGTTGAGTTCATGTACAAGTGAAATTTTGTTGGTAAAGAAGAATGATTACTGTTGGTAAATTTATGATTACAATGGTTATTTTGAATAGCACAATCTGATTACTTCTTAATTTAACTTGGTGGATTTAACTGATTCCAGTAACTAATTATCAGAAAATCTGCTGCCGGTATTTATCTACTACCATAATTTCTCAGGTTGTGAATTTGGAAGAAGTTGAGAGATGGAAGATGTACTAACTGAGGTTCCCCCACCTTCCAGATTCTTTCAGGAAGATCTCAACATTTTTACTCCACCATCACCTCCTATACCATCTCCTTTCCTTGTGTTCTCGTATCCAAAACCTAATAAGCCTCTGTGTCCCTCTCTCCTCATTGTTGCCATATCTTCATCATCTCGTCATATCTTTCACCATATATCCTCGAAAACCCTAATTGGAAGTCTCATCCTACCTGAGATCCCATTCTCTGGAATCTCTATCGAACCCTCTCTTGGAGATAAATCCTGCAACATCTACACCCTCAATGTTGCCAATGATTCAATTATCCTCATCTCTGTTCCATGCTTCATTGCTGCAGAAAGATGTCGTGATGTTGCAAAGCTGCTGATGGCTGATAAAATTATTCCTCAGAGGGTTCTGATATTGGATTCAGTTCAGAGTCGAAATTTCCGAGGTAAGCTGTTGCCCGATGAGGCATTTGCTTTCAAGCTGGAGACCTCATCAGAAAGAAACAGGCTGCGTGAGGGTAATGGAGGTTTATCATTGTTAGAGGGTATGGACTATTTTCCATCAGGAAGTGTTGTAGACGGGCTGGGGGCTGCATTGCTAGCCCAATGCCAGATGAGGAATATCAAGGCAGCTCTGTGTGTTTCTTGGCCTGAGTTTGGTGGGGCGGTGGTGTCTCTTATTAAATCTATACTACACCGGAGTGTGTTGCACGGCATGGACTTGAGAACGAGTGATGATGATAAGGATGAATATGTAAGATTTGGCTGGCCCAAGGATCATCCTTTTGATTCTGTGTTGTATACCTGATGAATTAGGTTTGGGATGCTTCTTGTTCTCTGTTCCACTTGTCCTCTTTTTCTCGCTTTCTCTTTCTTTTCTTTGTTAGCTGTCATTGAGTTATGTTACTTTTTTAATTAAGATTTAGAAGCTTTATCAAGGATCATTTTTTCACCTTCATCATTCCAAGCTATAAGCTTTGCCTGAATGTTTCTCATGCCTTGAGTTCATTATGGGTTCATTTATCTATTCAAGTATATAACTGGTGGATTTCTTCCCATCTAATGTGGCTTTTGGAAGCTGCATCAGCGATGGCATCATATACTGGTTGACTTGATTCGTAAGTAGCCGGCACGGCAGCAATTATGACTGATTATATTACTACTAACCGATCATCATCGAATCGTAACCTGGGGGGCAACTGAAGTTTGTTACGACGCTTCTGCTTCAGCCTCCAGAAGGTGTCTTGTTGGGTATGGCGAACTAGGTACCGGATTATCAAATCTGTCCTTCCTTACAGTTCCGCCAGTAGTATGCCATTTAGTCCTTGAGCTATGAAATTGACCCGTCAAATCTCAAGACCGTGCATTTGTGCTTCTTCTGAACAAGAAAAATAGTCTAAGGTGCTTCAAGTTAAATGGATTCTTTTCACGAAGACAAGTTTCTTTTTATTTATTTATTTGTTATTATTATTATTATTATTTTTATTTATTTATTTATAGGTAAAAGGGTGGAGGATTTTGATGTCTTAAATATCTGAGGCTGACTTTTTGACTTTCATGAAGACGGTTGATAAGAAGTATTGCTAAAAATAGAGTAAAATAAAAAACCAATCTTTTTATGCTAAGAATGAATCTCTCAATTTACTCTTCATTGAAACAAATCTTTTGATTCCCCTTATTCAATTACAAAAAGGGCATGGTTTTGAAGGAATAATAACTCGGTTCTGTGATATGCTAGCATCAGCAAATAAGACTTGCCATGTAAGTAGTGTCATGTCGGCACCACCACGTCAGCAACCACACACACACACACACACACACCAAAAGGATCGTGCCACACAAGACCCCTACGAGTAATGAAATGAGATAAATAATAAATAAAAAAATAATGAAAAAAAAATCATAATAAAGTATTTGTCTTATGGTAAGAAATAATATTTGGTTTTGGTCAAACCATGATCCTCCCATTCATACGAGACAAGTGAAGAAATATAGAAAAACACAAAAATCAATGAAACTATAACTTTTTACATCATATTAATGAGAAAAACAGAAAATATTAAAAAAGATTATTAATTATTTTCCAAAATAATCAATTATCTAGTACCACTACTATAGCACTGGCATTTTCTACTTCCTCCACCATTGAGTTTGTCATTAAGCACTTGAGAGCAATCTTGATAGCATAGGTCAAGAATTTGTTAGAGCACAGCATCAAATCATTTGTCAATAAGAGCTGAAGAAGCACGACGGAAATTGGGAGGATTAGGTTTCGCTAGAATTCGATAGTTATAAGAAAGAGAAAGTTACGTAACATGGATGGCAAACTGGCTTTTGTGATAGTCAAACATGTGAGAGGTGTTCAGTGTTGGATTACGGCCGGAAGCAAGAGTTTTAAAACTTTTGGTGAACATACACAAAGCTACTTACTTCCCATTCCTCATGTTCAACTAAAATTGTTATATAATTTGTATATAGAATTTCTTTCGTAATTTTCATTTGCATATGTGGTTCATATATTCTTACCTGATAATGCGTTGCAATTTCAAAGGATGATTGAGGTCAAAGAGGGATCTATCACATGTCAAGCAATGAAAATCCAATGCTTCTTGAGGGAGTCTGAGCAAAATTAGAAAGAAGAGAAAATTTGATTTTAGTTGCTACTTTCAAGGTTAAAATTCAGTGACGAATTGTTTGGCAACTAACCAAAGTTGTTAGTATTTAGGAAATTAAATGTCCTTATGCTAATGATGTTGGGAGAGCAAATGCTTTCCCTGAAATCATGAAGAAATACATTCAACTAGCATGCTAAGTGTGGTTGCTAATCTTGCACCTTGGTTAGATAACAATCAGATTTGACGCAATACATATTAGTGTCGAGTAATTTTTTTTTTTTTTTTCATTTGCTTATTTTCCTAATTTTTTGTTTTTCTACTTGAATACTGTTGTATTTTGCTCTAGCTGGTTATCAAGTATTTTTTATGTTCGTTTTTTTAGATTGCTTATTTATTTACAAATCATAGATGAGGAACAAAAAAAATGCTCTCTCTTAGCAAGCAATTAAGTTTCGTGTATATCAGAAACTATGCATCTTCGGGTAAGCTTCTTGTCATCTTTGTTTTGTTTTGTTTTGTTTTTTTCAATATCTCTATTATGCTTAATACTAAATAAATAGATTATATTGCATTAAAGAAGCTCATTCATCAATGGAATATGCCTTGTTTCTCTCTCTCTCTCTCTCTCTCTCTCTCTCTCTCTCTCTCTCTCTCTCTCTCTCTCTCTCTCTCTATCTATATGAGATGGTCCAAAAGTTTTGCTAACATAAACCCACTGTGTGCCTGGCATTTACCATGAGAAAAGGAAAAAAAATACAATAAATCCCATAAATAATAAAAGAACAAAAAAAGAGACTAATAGAAAGCAGGCAATAAATTTCTTAGCAATATTAATATATATATGATTTTTATTCTTTTCTTCTTTTAGTCAGAGTTGGTGCAGTAAAATGGTTCCCTCCTTACTTTTTTAAACTCCATTTTTTCCATTCTGGTATGTTGGATAATTACTTTTGATATAGGCTTGAAAATAATCATGTATTATTCTTGAATCCAATGCACGT
The DNA here is from genome assembly GCA_028551485.1 of Casuarina cunninghamiana. Taxonomy (NCBI): domain Eukaryota; kingdom Viridiplantae; phylum Streptophyta; class Magnoliopsida; order Fagales; family Casuarinaceae; genus Casuarina; species Casuarina cunninghamiana. Next base: position 28,389,934 of record CM052369.1, read on the forward strand.
CTAGCTTCTATTCATCAGCATTTAATTCTTCAGTCGCATACTTTACTCATGAATTTTTTTGTTCCTCAATGTTCTTTTATTGTGCTGTGGGCGCGAGAGTAATCATTGTCTATTGTGAGATTGCTTATTCAATAATAGGCATGAATAATTCATTTCGTTCTATTCAATAATAGCCCTGCCAATAATATGCATGAAGCGGATGCGTGTCCAAATTTTTGCATTCTATTAATTTTTTCAGCCCTCCTTTATAAAGAGCGGAGAAGCATAGTAGATATTGTGTCTTTAGTTGGAGAAAGAAGAGATATTGAAGAAACCATCACAAATAAGACACAATATAGCAATAGCTTAACTGCTACTTCTTTCATGTTAGTATGAATTCCTATGGTTTTAAAATTATTACTTTATTTTGTTCAAAACTCTCATCTTTGTTTTTTGATTGTGCAAGGGAGCATACTGTTGGACCACTCAGAAAATACCTGGTCCAACTTCTCATTATCATTTTGCTTTGACTCAATGAGATAAAGTATTGACTCTCAAACAACTCTTTTATGGAAAAATATGAAACTCTAGTCATTATTTATTTTTAGTTGTTGGGATATGTCTCACACCGAAAGTTGGAGTGCTATATTGTGGTCTTATTAGTGATGATTTTTTCTTTCTTTCTTTCTTTCTTTTCTTTTGAGGCACCTTTTGCAAATATTACTAGACCACTTAATATAGTGCCTTTTGGTGATGTTACTAGGCTAGCCATTCACATTTACATACAACATTAGTAACAAGGGCAACTCCAAATGCGAGTTGCTTTTTTTATTACCAAATTGCTTTGTGATATTTCAAGTGTTATAGCCTATTATTTGTCTGTGTTAACTTTCATATCACCTGTTGGATGGTTCCTTATATTTTTATGCCTGTTCGAGTTCGCGAGACTATCTCTTCAGTGGATTCGACAACTTCTCAACCTTGTCAAGTCAACTTCCAAACTTTTGGTGGCAACTCCGTGGGGCGAGAAGATACCACTGGTCATGCAGCAGTGTTGTTAGATATTGATTAAAGGTAGTAAACAATACACACACACACACACACATATATCTTCTTCATGTTTTTAGTTGCAACTGTAATTAAGTTGCAAATTTTTGCGTGCAGTATAACTCATAGCAACTTTTCTATTACAATATCTTTAACCCCTGGTCGCATGGTAATTACCATAAGAAAAGAAAAAAAAAGGAAAAAATTGATTACCACAATCAACTACACCCCTTTCTCAAATTAAAGCACAAAAAGAAAAAAAGAAAAAAAGAAAAAAAAAATTGCGTTGGCCTATTGTATCTTAAAAAGATAAAAATTGAGAAGAACCAAACGACTTGATGTTTTTTCTGAAAAGATAAAATTTTAAACCAACCCGACTAGCGCTTGCCGAAAAACAAGGACGGCTCATGTGATGTATCTCAAAGAGAATTGGGACAGCACAAATACAAGATATAAGAGCTAGAGACAAAGTACATCCCAATGAGCTCAATGATGTTGGGAAATGAAGTAGACCCCAATCCTAACAGGTCTAAATTTGTAGCAGGCCCAGAGACCTTTATTGTTTATTCTAAGACTATTTCAAAACTGAAAATTTAGGAGCTTTATATGCTTAGCACCTGTATCGTATTTGGAACTCTCTTGATGCTGATTTTGTGAAAAATGAATGTGTGATTCTTAATTCTAAGGATATATGAACGAAATACTAATTTTATACTATCTTTGGAAGCTATTGTAGACTTATGCAATTACATACATATGTTGTAGACTTCTAACTTTAGCATTGTGATCATTTCACTGCAGATTTTAAGTGTTAGAAGAATCACATGTTTTAGTGTTGTGTGAATCGTATAACTATTTGGCACTATTAAGTAAGAACACAAATTAAATAAGAACATATATGTTTTTGATTGTATGTGTAGGAAAATCAAAGTGAAAATTTGTTACGTCGAAGCCGACGTCTGGCCTCAACGTAGACACAGCAAGCATGGCAGCAGAGTGTCAGAAGCATGGGAAGGGTAAAACGTGTTGTTTTATGCTCATTAATGAAGCATGGGGGGGTTTAGTATGCAGCCTACGCTTAGGTATGATTGCATGCTTGTATAGCCTTGCGTATACGCTTGCCGAAACCCACCTAGTCAAGTCACTAGGACACATGGCTGGGTTATAAGAGAAGGCAACGCTAAGTGGAAGACAGATTTTGTAAACCCGAAACCCAGTTCCTTGAGATGTTCCCATCTCTCTGAATATAGGCTCTGTTAATCCAAAGCTTTCTCTCCCACCATAGGTAAAAAGAACAAACACCAGCCCTGGAACAAGGACGTTGTCCTTCAATCCAAGCCGGTGCAGCGATCCACATATTCCGAACCTAACAATAAGGTATCGGAGCCATCACCGGTGATGGCTGACTCGCAATTTGTCCTTTTTGAGAAAAGCCTCAACCATCGTTTCTCTGAAATGATGGCTGTCATGCAGCAACAATTCGCTGACGTCCACTTACGGATGGACGAGCGAACTGGCGACCTCCAGTCCCAAATCCATACCCTGAAGAGTGATCTCCGCCGTGATTCGGGTGAGTCCTCTAAAGGGAAAGGAATAGCGACGGATGCCCCCTCTCTTCCCAAAGGCCTGAAGTTTGAATTCCCTCGCTTCGCTGGTGGTGAAGATCCCACCGGATGGGTATGTCGCGCCAACCAGTTCTTTGAGTTAAACCATACTCGTGAGGAGGACAAAGTTCCCATCGCTTCTTGGAATCTCGAAGCGGAGGTGCACATTTGGTTCCAAATGCTCAAAAAGACGTCACCCACCAACACTCTCTCTTGGCAGCAACTTACGGATGCTTTATTTGGAAGGTATGGTCCTTCCCAGTTTCAAGATTTCTATGGGGAACTAACGAAGTTACAGCAAACAGGCTCTGTCGAGGATTATCACCAACAGTACGATCGACTTGCCATGAAGTCTGATCCCATGACCCCTAAGCAGACGATTAGTGGCTTCATCAGCGGCTTACGGGAAGCCATCCGTATCGAAGTCCAAGCCAAAAGACCTGCTACTTTCCTGGAAGCCTTGGAGCTCGCTCGCATGTACGAAGCCAAAGGCCAAGAAAAGCCTGTGGCTCGACCTGTTGCAAAAAAAGGATGGGATAAACCGCCAGCCAAGGCTCCCGTTCCGATTAAGAAGCTTTCTCCCACGGAACTCATGGAACGAAGGACACAGGGCCTTTGTTTCAACTGTGATGAACGCTACTCTCCCGGCCACCGATGCAAACGCCTTTTCTTTCTGGAAAGCCCCCAGCTCTTGGAAACCAGTGTTGGTTCAGTCCTTGAGGTGCCGGCAGTGGAAGAAGAAGTTCCAGACATCTCCATGCATGCTCTTTGTGCGGCAACGTGCGGGGATGATAACCCCCAAACAATGCGTGTTACTGCCTTACTCCCTGAGCACAACTATCCAATCAGTGTCCTACTGGACACGGGGAGCTCTCACAACTTCTTGAAGGAAGGCATTGCACGTCGCCTTGGTTTACAACCCACTACTTCCGACCAGTTTGAAGTCACCATAGCCAATGGTGACAAGGTGGTGAGCCAAGGGTGTTGTCAGGCCGTCCCCATCATCTTGCAAGGAGTCCGACAGCAAGTTGACTTATACTTGCTTCCCCTCCAAGGGTCGGATGCGGTGCTAGGTATTCAGTGGCTCCGTACTCTTGGTAAGGTCGAGTGGGATTTTTCCCATCTCTACATGACCTTCATTGCAGCAGGCCAACGAGTCGAACTCTTCGGCTCACAACCCCCCAACGATCTAGTCTTTGATGAACGCCAAATCAGAAAGGAAATCCAAAAGGAAGAGACGGTTATACTATTGCACATCCGTGGTGTTCAACCACCGGATTCCCAAAAAAATGGTGCTGAGGCAGCAAGTTTGTCGGAACCCGTTGTGTCTCACGTCGCCCCTGGTGTTATGTTGCACTCCATTAGCGAAACGCAGTGTTTCACTAATATGCTCCCAGACGACACCACTCCTATGGACCGTCTTCTCCAGGAGTTTTCCGACGTCTTTGCAGAACCAAGGGGTCTACCGCCTAGGCGGTCCTTTGACCATGCAATTCCCTTGGAACCAGGCTCTTCTCCTGTTTCAGCTCGTGCTTACAGATACCCGTTCTTCCAGAAAACTGAGATAGAACGGCTAGTCAAGGAACTATTGGCAAGTGGAATGGTTCGTCCAAGCGTCAGTCCATACTCCTCTCCCGTGATTTTAGTTCGAAAAGGCGATGGTTCCTGGCGGCTTTGTGTTGACTACAGAGCCCTCAACGCTCTCACCATCAAAGACCGTTTCCCTATCCCCACAGTAGATGAGCTTTTAGATGAGCTTAAGGGAGCCCGCATCTTTTCCAAGCTTGACCTCCGAGCGGGTTATCACCAAATCCTTGTCAAGGAGGAGGATGTCCCCAAGACAGCCTTCAGAACTCCTTTTGGTCACTACGAATATCTCGTAATGCCATTTGGGCTCACAAATGCCCCGTCCACTTTCCAGAATCTCATGAACTCCATCTTCGCTGATTATCTCCGGAAGTTCGTCCTTATCTTCTTCGACGACATCCTCATCTTCAGCAAGGACTGGACATTACACATGGAGCATGTTCATAATGTTCTTACTGTCCTACGGCAGCACAAGCTATTCACCAAAAAAGAAAAATGCACATTCGGCCAAACTCGGGTTCAATTCCTTGGTCATGTGATAGACCAAGGAGGCATCTCCATGGATAGAGAAAAAATTGCTTGTATGTTGGACTGGCCTCGCCCGTGCTCGGTAAAAGCCCTCAGAGGATTTCTCGGCTTAACCGGTTACTACCGGCGTTTTGTCCGCAACTATGGTGTGTTGGCACGACCCCTCACAGAGCTCTTGAGAAAGGGCCGCTTCCACTGGAATGATGAAGCCGAAGAAGCCTTTCAACAGCTCAAGGTGGCCATGACCGAAGCCCCTGTTCTCTCCCCACCAGACTTCCAGCAAGTTTTTACAGTTGAATGTGATGCGTCCGCAGTGGGTGTGGGGGCAGTCCTCTCCCAAAATCAACATCCAGTGGCCTTTTTCAGTAAAGCATTGCATGGTAAGAATCTTTTACTGTCAACTTACGAAAAGGAATTGCTGGCGCTTGTATTATCAGTGCAGGCTTGGCGCCACTACTTGTTGGGGCGGCGATTTGTAGTAAAGTCTGATCAACGAAGTTTACGTTATTTGTGGTCTCAACGAATCACTACCCCTGCGCAAGAACGTTGGCTCGTCCGGCTAATGGGATTTGACTTCACAGTCGAATACCAACCCGGCCCTGCCAATAGGGTGGCAGATGCGTTGTCTCGGCAAGCCGAACTAGGGGCCAACTCGCAGAATCAGAAAGAGCAAAAAGGAACTCTCGTGGCTGTATCAACCCCAACTCCGTTGTGGTTAGAGGCCATCCGACAGGAGAACTCCTCCAACCCAGTTCTTCAAGATCTCATCAGTCGTGTGCAAAGCGGTGAATCCGTGGGGCCATGGCAATACATCAATGGTATTCTGTATTTTAAAGGGAGGATTTTTATCCATGAAAAATCTGCCCTCATCAAGGAAATTTTGGAGCAAATGCATGGGTCTACCCACGAAGGTTTCCACAAGAGTTTGCAAAGGGTCCGCTCTGTTTTTTACTGGAAATATCTTCGCCAAGATGTCCTGGAGTTTGTCACGAGTTGTCTGGTCTGTCAACGGGAGAAGTGGCAAAATAATTTCCCATCTGGGTTATTGGAACCCCTTCCAATCCCAGAAAATATATGGGAAGAAATATCAATGGACTTCATCAATGGGCTTCCTCCGTCGCACGGGAAAAATTCAATATATGTGGTGGTCGATCGACTAACTAAGTTCGCAAGGTTCCTTCCCTTGTCCCATCCATATTCGGCAGAAACGGTGGCTGGCCTATTCTTCGACCAGATATTTCGTTTATTCGGGCTTCCCAAGTCTATTACCTGCGATCGAGATCCCCTGTTTACCAGCAAGTTCTGGACTGAGCTCTTTCGGCTCCAAGGCACGAGTTTCCAGTTTTCTTCCGCTTACCATCCTCAAACGGATGGTCAAACAGAAGTCGCCAACCGATCCTTGGAAACTTATCTTAGGTGCTTTGCAGGCGACAAGCCGAAGGATTGGGCTCGCTGGATTCCGTGGGCAGAATACTGCCATAATACCAGCATCAACTCATCAACCAAGAAGACCCCGTATGAGCTAGTGTTTGGAAAGCCTCCCCCAACCTTACTCTCTTATATTCCGGGGCGTGCACAAGAAGCGGCTGTAGATCTCCAACTACAAACCCGCGATGAAGTACTGGGGCAGTTACGGTATCAACTCCAAGAAGCCCAAAATCGGATGAAGCTTTTCTTTGATAAGAAACGGATAGAGGCCACCTTTGAAGTAGGAGAGAGAGTCTTTTTAAGGCTCCAGCCGTATAAGCAGACCTCTGTTTCTCATGGAAGAAAGAGAAAGCTCTCCCCAAGGTTCTACGGACCTTACGAAATTTTGGAAAAAATTGGTCCCGTTGCATACAAGCTGCGCCTTCCTTCAGGTAGTCGAGTTCACCCCGTGTTTCATGTGTCTCAGATAAAAAGGTGGGTCCAACCTTCAGCTCGGATCGAATCTGAGCTACCAGTGTTCGTAGATGAAGATGAAGCATACTCGGCGGGTCCCGAGCTAGTTCTGCAACGGAGGGTCGTAAGGAATGTCCCTCAGGTTCTGATCAAATGGCAAGGACTGGACGCTGATGGCGCCACCTGGGAGACTGTCAGAAAAATGAAGCGTCGATTTCCTACCTTTGACCTTGAGGACAAGGTCGTCATTAAGGGGGATGCAGTGTTACGTCGAAGCCGACGTCTGGCCTCAACGTAGACACGCAAGCATGGCAGCAGAGTGTCAGAAGCATGGGAAGGGTAAAACGTGTTGTTTTATGCTCATTAATGAAGCATGGGGGGGTTTAGTATGCAGCCTACACTTAGGTATGATTGCATGCTTGTATAGCCTTGCGTATACGCTTGCCGAAACCCACCTAGTCAAGTCACTAGGACACATGGCTGGGTTATAAGAGAAGGCAACGCTAAGTGGAAGACAGATTTTGTAAACCCGAAACCCAGTTCCTTGAGATGTTCCCATCTCTCTGAATATAGGCTCTGTTAATCCAAAGCTTTCTCTCCCACCATAGGTAAAAAGAACAAACACCAGCCCTGGAACAAGGACGTTGTCCTTCAATCCAAGCCGGTGCAGCGATCCACATATTCCGAACCTAACACACGGGAACCAATTCCAAAGGATCAACAACGTGAGTTTTTGAAGTGGACATTGAAAAAGAAAAAGAAGGAAAAAGGGAAGAGGGAGAAAAAAGCAAAGGCCACAATCAAGCATATTGGTTTTTCCACCATTTTCCTCATAATGATGCAAAAGGTAAATAGCTTCCCTTTTAACGAGTTGAAGGATGGAGTTAGAGAGAGAATGAGGAAGTTGCACTTGGAAAACCAACCCAACCATGAAGTCGTGCAAAAGGTGGAATGGCTTGAGCATTATGAGAAGTTGACCAAGGAATGGTTTCGCCCAAGCTTAGTAAAGCTCATGATGTCGTTGCCTAGAGTGAGTAAAGAGGTGTGGCCTATGAGAAGACTAAAGGCAGTACCTTGTCCGTGAAAAATTCCGTGCAAAAAGATGATATCAAACAAATCGAAGGAGTATTTGGCATTAGAGCAGCTAAAGGTGTCATTAAAGACCACAACAATGGAAGGAATGAGAGAATAACCCCTAACTGGTATATTCTAACCTCTTATTATTACTCGACAACTACATATTGTTGTTGCACCCACATGAGTTTGAAGGTTGGAATGTGATGCTGCTTGCTCACTTTATGTATGGTAGTGGGAGATGAAGAGAAACCAAGGTAGGCAATAAGATAGGAGAAATCGGCTAGGAGAAACAAAAAAGGAAGAGGACCCAAACATCTCTTTTCAGCCTAGAAGTTTTGAAGTCTTGGGTGAAAGGGAAGTCCTAGGTGAAGATGTTTGACGCCAATGGAAATAAGTTCAAAGAAATGAATAACTACAAAGCAATTTGGTTTCTAGCCGAGACGATCACCATGGGCCTCATGATCCTCCATAACGAGCAAGTGAGCTTGCTAGGGGCTTTCAAAAGGCATGGAGAAGAAGCCAAGGCCGACATGAAGAAAAGTAAGGGCAAGAAAAGCAAGAAGAAGGAAAGGGAAGGCGAGGAGAAAAAGAAGAGGCAGAAGAAAATAAGGATGGGAAGGGCATCAACGAAAGGCATCAAGTGTCACATGGAGTTCTACTTGGGGCTGATGGAAGACCATCCTCCCTCTAAGTTTTACGTGTGTAACGAAATTCATTTTGATGCTAAAGAGGCCAAGTCACCCCTGTTACACTATCAAGACACCAGAGTTTATGGAGTCATCTTCATAGGATTGAGGCTGCCTAAGAAGGTCTTGAAGTGTTTCCTCAAAACTTGGAAAACCACGTTGGATGAGAAAATAGTGAGGCCCCCATGTAAACAACATTTTTGGCATAAAAAAGGAGTTCGAAATAGAGGCTGCACATTATTTGTGGAGAGGCCTAGGCGGTCCCAACCAATGGAAGGCAAACATGGACGTGGTGTTTGCTTGTAATGAAGACACGAGACTCGGGGGAGGATTCAGAGCGAACATTTTGTTAGCTAAATGTTCCAATGGGAAGTTAGCAAGTTTAGAGTCTTGGAAACCAACAACAGTGACAAAGTTGCTTAGGAAATCCCTGCAGCCCAATGTTGGCGTTGCATCCTGGACCAAAAGGTACAAGTTGTTGACTAGTTTAACAATCTCCTATTACTTGGTTTGGCGAAATGAAGGGCTTCATGCTGATCACAAGTGTAATTTTTCTACTCGTTGTTGACGAACAAGTTGCACAACAAACGTGTAAAGGTGATTGTTCATGATGGTGTGTGCATGCAGAGAAAGCGTGAAGGTAAGGCCTTGTCTCTCTTCAAGAAGCTTAGACAATCATGACCCAGCCTTTCTAGGAAAAGGTGATGTGGATATAGTATTTACATGCAACTACAATGTGAGTTATGGAGGGAAGGCCCTTGAGAAGCCAGGCTTTAGTAGGCCGTGTGATGTCTTCCGAAGGGGTGATAGCAATAATGGAGAGGATGCTGAAAGGAACCCCCACGGAGGAGGTGTGAACGCTATAGGAGGGCTAGACAAAGGAAGGTTAACTTGAAAAAAATACAGTCTGCAACCATGAAACAACCTACAAGTGAGAAGGGGTATGATGACACTTCCATCAAATTTTGAGTTGAGAAGGACAAACGAAAATATGCGGGTAAAGAAGGAAAGCCGAATGCCGTGTTGGACATTAATGAAGCCAAGTTGTTATGGAGAAGGTTGCTTGAGTGGATAGAAGAGTCACATGCAGCAAAGATTTCCATCACAAGCCACTTACTTTAGCCAGACCAGTGCACAAAGGCTTCACGCAACAAGTGATCTACAACCTCGAGGGCAAGGTTGTCCACATGGGGGAAGTATTGTTACGTGCATATGTCAGAAGGGATGGATCCACATCAAAAGGGAACCTTTTGTTCATTAACTCTTTTGCTAGTTGTAAGATTTTCTATAAGGGCTATGACCCTAGCTTGAACAAGAATAGTTAAGAGATGGGTTACATTTGTAAATGGGTAAACTGTAAGGAGGGCAAGGCCTTTTGGTAGGACTAAAGGCTCTTTATATAGAGCTGGTCATGTAAAGCAAGGATAGCTTTTGAAATCTAAGAAACAAGTTGTCTTCCTTTTCAAAAATAGAGTTAAAGCATCCCTCCAATGATGCTGCCCAAAGAGGAATAGCATACCTTTGTTACATGCACGTAAAGAGCTTATAGCATACCTTTGTTACGTGCACGAATTTGGGCGGACGCAACAGGGGCCAAACGGAAGCCATTGTTACAGGTATTTGGATTATATGATTTCGCTTTTCGATGGCATCTTTTTTTTTTTTAAAGTAAATACAAGAAGTTTTTTTTTCATCATCTTTCACTATATAAATGAGCTAGTGAAATTCGTTGTCCCTAAGCAACCCAAAAAGGGTTTTGAATCTGGTTCTAATTGGATTTTTCTGAGTTTTTATAATTTTCCATCTTGTAAGCTTACTTAGTGTAAGCTTACTTAGTTACACTATGTATCCATGATCTTGAACTATTATTTTAGTCGTTATATGATCGATACAATTGCATATGAAAGTTAAAAAATCAATAATCACACAGTCACACATTTAAAGTGGTTCAGTTCAATTATGGTTGAACCTTCGTGGAGCTCCTTTAACGACAAGCTAAAAGATCCCTTGTTACTTCTTTTTTATTACAAGAATATACGAACAATTTTATTTACATACATGCTTGTCTACCATGATATACCTTCCACATTCCGACATGTTCCATTATTATTGCTGCAATATCCAAACCTCCTTTAGATACTATCCAACACAAATGCAACTTCCCAAATAATCAAGCTTAAAAGCCACATTACAAACTATAGATACGCAGTGCAATATTTAATAGAAAACACATTTCTACTAGTAATATTTTTCCAAGCAACTCTCAGATGTTAAAAATTGTCATACCAGCAATTAATTTTATTTCAAGACATGAATTACCATAGAAAGATTTCACTATATATATAATTTTATTTGTACAATTGTAAAGAAGATCATCAATAGGTAAGACTTTTTTTTTTTTTTTAGACCAGAGCTGGTTGTAGAAAATGCTGAGCACTTGTGTATCTCTTGGAAAACAGTGACTAGTCGAATATTTTTGACCATCTTCAAGTGATGGGTAGATCTCTCCAAACCTTTTATAGGCAGTAAACTTACAAGGGTCAAATAAGAAATTCGTGTTGTTCTTCCTAGCACTAATTTCTAAAGTTAAAATTCCAGAATTGTATACATTCAATTTATAGGTTAGATAATCTCATAATGCATATTCTGATGTCATATAACCTCTGTACAAAAGACCATTCTATTAGTTATAGTTCATTGATAGGAGATTACAAATTCAATGTCAAACAATTCCTCGAGCAAATAACTTTATGAAAGAGATTTTCCATCTTAGAAAATTTTTATAAGCATCTTAGCAAGTGATAGTCCATTAATAAAACTTGAATTATTGTCTCACAAGTTTGTTATACTTAAAAGTGTGAAAAATTCAATTATGAACAAAAAGAAAAGTTTGTACAATTAAGTATTACAATTCTTCATAAATGCACTTTATATTCACCCTTAGAAATCATTAATGGAATCAATTATAACTATTGGTCATGCAATGATATATTAAAATATGGATTCTTTTTTTTTTTTTTGCTTAGTTCCTTAAGACAAAAGAGAGTAGAAACTAGAGATGGAATTCAACATGTAAAAGTTAAAGAAAAGGTATTAAGAATGCCAAAGTTTTTAAGCCTTGGGAAAAACTAAGTATGCAAACCATAGAAAAATATGATATACTTAGAAAAAAGCCTGTAATTATGTTGCAAATAGAAGTGTTTCACAAAAAAGAAAACCACTAATAATACCTAAGCCAAGACTTTTTGCATGGTACTACACATACTTGAACTCATATGTGAAAACCTTAATTTCCACCTCATTTGGATCTATCACAAGGGGAAAAAAACTAAACTTTTGAGACATAATGATGCATCTATGCAAAAAGAACAAAAGTAAAGTTTGATAATCAAAGCGAAAGAAAGAGATAAAGCTAGACTACATAGTTCTTACAACTTAATTGCTAATGTGGGTTAAGGTTCCCATCTAGCAAGATATTACTAATCTTTGTCTCTATGAATAAATTTTGAAGGTGATTCATTATGTAAGAAATATAGACTTCTCACCTTGCCGACACATATTCTATGCCTTTTATGCCAATCTAATTTTATTTGGCCTTCCTTTGGACTTGCAATTGGTTTATATAGCCTAGTTCATTATCTATAAGATTATAGTTTAACCACTATGATTGAAGATAATATATATGTTAAGGACAAAACACAAAGCTTAAAAAAACAAAACACATGCCAAGTTATTGTTTTCCATGTATTCATATATCAACAATAACTATTTTCATTCAATACAACATCTGTGCACTTTCACAAGATTTGGATGGTGTAAACTAGAGATCATTCCTATTTTAGTCACAAACTCTCAATTTCCCTACTTTGATTTAGCAAAAAGTTGCTTCACAGTAATGATGGTGCCATCTAATAATGTGCCCTGCAAAGACAATATAACTTTCACTATTTGTAATATATAAAATCCATCTTGAAAATAGAAACAGAAAAGAAACGTGAAAAAGATGAAATAGAAAGAAAAAGATATCAAATACATTCATAGAAGGAAAGAAGAAATGATGGAATTGTAGATACCCTTGTATACAGATCCAAATCCACCTTCCCCAAGTTTGTTTGTAGCATCAACATTATTCGTGACAGCCTGAATTTGCATATAGGTAAAACTACCAGTTTGCAGATCCAATCCTGTTAGCACTACAAAATAAATGTGGTTAGGATGTTGGAGATGTTGGATTGGAACAAAGCATTACAACACTACTTGGTTTCTCCAACCATCTAATACAATTGAACTAGATTACATGTCCATTCATTTCTTGCCTACAAGGTAACGTTTTCATCGAAGAATTCCTAAAATTATTAATACAAGAATAAAAGCCAAAATTGCCATTCCAACTGCAGGAAATATCTTCCTTTTTCCATCATAAGGACTAAAACTTGTAGAAAGAGTACTTGAAAATAGTGATTGCAAGACTGAATTCTTTTTCTTTAATATTTGTAGCACAATCATATGCAAAACAAATCTAAAATAGAAAGGTTCGGCTAATAACAAAGAATGAAAGAAAGGTATAAGGAAAAAATCAGGGTAAGTCTTCCACAAAGATGTACATTAATCTTCTTGCAACAAGTATAGGTACTCTACTTCATTTACTGTGCATAAAAACATCTTTATTATGTCAATCTACTCCTAAAGAAGAAGACATAGAAATTGAGAAATTCAATCCATTGTAAGAGAGAACGACACACATAGGATTGGAATGTCTCAACATATTAAAGATGGAAGATAGAGTACACAACTTATATTGCTCACCAGAGTCTATGCGGATAGCTGATATAAGAGGGCTATATGTTCCTCTCTTTGGTATATCTCGTGTCCCTTTCCCAGCCCAATAAAAGCAAATCTCTAGGATTTTATTCTTGACAAGTGCAGTAAAATTTCTGATGATTGCTTTGTCAATGTCTTGGGCTTCTTTTTTAATATCAAAGTCCTTCAATACCAACACATTTTGCAACAAAGTAATTCATTTAAACATCTTCTATGGTAATCTAAGAAGAAAAAAAAAGCTTCTTGCATATCTATACCTGAATATAAACATCAAACATCTGTCTTCCAAGAATCTGAAAAGATCTATTGCCTTCAAATATTATTTCAGCAAAGTGAAGTTTTACAGAATAATTTCCATTTGCCAAGCAACGTGCATAATATGTCAAAGAGAGAGGGGAGAGACGAGCACTCACATATAATAAGGAAACATGCATGCTAAGCATGGAATGATTTTTTGCTATGAATTACTTTGAGTTTCCACCAACATCCAAAAATGCACCAGTGCTACTAAAGCCCCAAGTATCCCCATTCATACGAATGAACTTTGCCAAACCTCTAAACTCTAAATCTGCTTCATACACGATGTCCCCAATGGTGGTTACGTTTCCACCACAATTTATATGCAATGAGTACTTATCTGAAAGGTATCATTTCAAGATAATAAGACACAATCAACGACAGCAAAGATATTCAACTATGTTTGATAGTTTAATCTTGTTATTATGCAATAAAAAAGATCTAGCACATTTTTGTATAAAATGAAGAAATAAATTCTCTTTTGATGTTAATATACGTACCTTTTAAACATGGACTATACTTTATGCATTCAATACGCATTCTAAATAAAATGTAACAAGAAGAAGAATAGCATGTTAATAAAAACTGAAATAAGGAATTTGACAATAAAAAGAAAAAGAAAAAAGGAAAAAAAGGAAAAAGAATAAGCTCGTCTTCTTATTATATGACAAGTTGGATGCTTATAAATTGTTTGATTCAAGGAAAATTCTAAACAAATTTCTATTGAATCACAAACATGTTAGTTCCCTAATAAAAAATTATAATTAGCTAAAAAAGGAAAACTTGTAACATTCAATTAGCTTGCTCTTAAGGTGAAAACATTTCTTACATGTAGTCAAGATAAGTCTTTGGCACAGGGCTTTTGGCAAAATTGTTATATGAAAGGTCTGTTTGGCTGCACAACAACAAATTTGTTTAATATTTGTAATTTTTACCACCACAAAGAAAAGAAAAGCTTATTTCTTATTTCACATCATTTCATGTTCATCATTGAATGACCTAATTTGAGTGGATATCATATCAGAAAGAATCTCATGATTCAAAGAACCTTTGTAGAAACACATTAGCCTATTAATCATGTGACTCAAGCTTTTCAGGCCTTCTTACCATACTTAGCTAAATAACCAATGAATATAGTTAACACCATTAATACTGATATTCTAAGAGAGGCCATTTATTAACATTATTCTAAAAGAGAATACGATCATATTATGATATTAAACGTTTCTAGAACTTCATACTAGTAATTTCAACACTAAGCAAAAACTAGTTGCCTAATCGGGTTAGCTTACTAGATATGAAAACAACATCAAAACAATGGAATGACAATTTGACACTCTTTTAAGGTGACACCAATGAAGGACAATGAAGTTTTCACATTAAAAAAAAAGAAAGAAAGAAGGTATTATGTCACCCATTGGACATGGGAGTAATGTTCCCCACAACAAAAACTTATTGAATCTTGTGATCGAGCACCACAATCAGTAAGATTTCATGTATATCTATCTAGACAAATAAGACATCATGTCAACAACTTAAACGAATAAGCTTATGCAGTCCAATATAAGTGCCATACTAGACTTTATAATGAACTTAGGATGGAAAACATACTAGTAGCTATCTCTGCTGTCTATCCTTTCTAAAATAGGCCCACTAAGCAAGATACTTGTCAAATAGATGAAAAAAATAATCTAAACGTCTACAAGATGATTAAATTACAAAGCCTTGGTACATGACTTGTTATCATGATAGCCCATTCCAAGTGGACAAGAGTAAAAAATTTTGCCTCAGTCTCTTCTTCAAGCTACAATTCTAAAGGTGACGACTATGTCAATTTGCACTACTCACATTCCAATAACTATTAGATTAGCAGTATTAGCATCTAAACTTGCTGCTAAACTAACTTTTTTATACACAACATCAATTGAACTGCACCACTTGCATGACTTAAAAACTATAAAACTATAAAACTACTTACAAAAGCTTAAACTATTAACTAGGTCATCCATTCAAAAAGCAGAGGGAAAAAGAAAAAAGAAAAGAGAAAAAGAAGAGACCACAAGCCTCTGAATTATTTAAGGAAGTAAGTTAATAAGCTTAACACACACTAAGACGGCTCCTACGGTCATCATGCTGTAAGGTAGCCTTTATCATGAGTTTAGACTGCTTACATGGTTTTCAATTTTTTTACATTTTCAAAATCTGGTATTTTTCCTTCCAATCTATTGAAGCTCAGATCTCTGCAAAAGAAAAAAATGAAATGAAAGGAAGACAAAATAAACAATTTTTTGACTGAATAATTGTAAGCATAATAGATGAGTGCTTCCTAAATGAGCAAGGGAATTGAAAGAGATGAAATTTGATAAAATGAATTAATTAGCCAAGGAGCCCCTTATTCTCTTTGGAAACACAATTTCATTAGATCAAAAGGGAAGACAAGAGGCTACAGGAAAAATAAAGGAAAAAATAAAAGACTAGTATTTCTGCAATCACTTTAACTAAACCAGTATGGTGCAAGGGAAACCATCCAAGGTTTAGAATACGGCCAAAACCTAGTCTACAAGATTCTTGGATCTTTAGGCCAAGAAAACGAAAAGAGCATAAAGACTGATGTTTTTGATGCAGAAGTTCAGTGTAGAGGGGAAAATCAAGGAAAGAAAACTATGCAGTAACACAGAAAACTTTGTAAAAGGAAGTGTCAATTCTTTACCAAGGGCAGTTAACTACTACTTTTACTTTACCATGCAAATAACCTTCTTTATTTGTAATCAAATCAAAGTGCCACAAAGCTCTACATTTCAAGGATTCTCAACTCCACTAAGTGCAGGTATGGATTAGAATTCTTATGCACAAATGTAGAGTAGGAGAATAAGTGTCAACACAGTATTTCTATCTAATTTGTTTACGTTCTTTAACTAGTAGCATCAATTTTGTAAGTTTTAAGTTCCTTTAAGACTTCTGTTGAAATATATTACAAAATGCATGCTGAAAGAAGCTCGACAATGACATAATCAAAAGAAAATTTATGTAAGGAGAATTTATTTATGGACTGGTAAGCAACATAAAATGTAAAAATGGCCAAACTTAATCCCTTTCAATAACTACCTTAGAAGCCATAGTTATGGTGATTTGAAGTTTTTCGGAGTAGTTCTCGGTTATCTAAAATTGTTGTGCCAAAATTACTGAGAACAAAAATGTTGGAAGGCGATATCTTTGGCAATCAACTAAGAAAACACCTAGATGAAGATGGTGTCATGTTAATTGCGCTTGGCTCATAATGGTCTAAAAGTGTTTTTGAATGATAAAATATTACAGTAAAATGTATGCATTAATGCTTTGAGAGAAAATAGTGATATATGTGATTGGACCAACATTTATAGATTTGAGCTTTTAAATCATTAAGAACAAAAAAAACATTTCTATTTGATGCACTATTCACAATGACCCTTAATTCCATTATATTCATTTCATATATTTATTCCTCTCACCACTAGGATATTGATAAATAAGTTGCCTTTTAAATAAAATGAGCATGATTTTAATCTATTCTCTAAGACAAGCAATAAAACAGTTACCTTGTCTTTCCAAATCCACCTATTCCACCAACGCTTGTATGGCAAACATTAAATGATTGAACCTGAGAAGCAATTGATACTTTATTACTCAATCCAACTTCTAGCCATGTACAATTATCTTTAATAGTTGTAACTTTGTACCAATAAATGAAATAAAAATAAAAAATAAAAAAATAAAAAAGTTAAAAAAGAAACACTGAAGTTGCTCTAATTCTATTGACTAGAAATGTAAGTAAAACTTTTTATGCTAAGCCATAAGTATGGTTGTGGAGAAAAAGTTCTTTCATCTTTTAGAACAGGAGTTTTTGATAGGCAAACAGGTACTGTGCTTTCACTTCATAGGGAACTAAGATACCTTCTTTTTCAACAAAACACGTAGCATGATCATGGAAACTAAGTGGGAAGTTAGATGGAGATTTTACTCTCCAACCTGACCCCGAAACTTTGAGAACTTTAAATATAATTCTAAATCAAAGCAAAACAGAGCCCTAAAGAAAACTGAGGTGGTGATGGACATTCTTTCGAAAAAACTGGTCAAAAGAAACATATCTATTCCAAGGTACATAAAGTTAAACGGATAGCATTTTGGACATACATGCATGAGAGAGAGCTGTCAACTTACTTTGAAGAATTAAAAGAGGAGGAACTAGACCAAAAGAGAGCAGCGGTTGGAAAAGAAGAAAACCTTTAGTTGATACTAGAATAAGAGTGGGAGAGAAGAGATAAAAGAACAGCATATTTGTAGCAAATGAAGTAGCCTTAGTAGCATTTCGTTGATAAATTTGCATTAGTACAAGGGTAAAGCAGTGTAAAAAAAGAAAGGAAAAAAAAAGAAACACAAAAGGTTCATGTCTGTGTCAAACATCAAGTCTGAATTTCAAGATGCTCTCGAAAACAACTACTATAATGAAAATTAAATATGTTTAGAATAAATCACTTCAAAAAGCAGTGAAGCAAAGACAGCAGCAAAAGAAATGGAAATTTTGGACAAGCTAAAGCACATGGGATATACATGCTTTTCTTTACTCAATAAATGAACGTAATTGAGTTATTGTAACAATATATGTGTGCCTGCTAGAGACATATCAATGGCGGGGCCAGAATACTACACCTTTTCTAGTATACCAGTCATTGCCAAATTGGCTGCCATGTTTATGCGAGAAAATCAAGATGTTGTGAGCACCTAGCTCGCAAATCTCAAAACTACACGAGAAACAGAGTGGAAATCAGCAATCTCACAATTATAAATTTGCAAAACAGAATTCAAAAGGAGAAACAAATTATCATCTGCTAAATAAAATTAAAATATCGGCTAAAAACCCATGAAGGAAACCCATTAAAGGAAAGAAGAAACAATTTGAAACTTGAAATGATAAGCGTTTCCTTAAGCAAGGCAAGCAACACAAAAGAAATACTCCTAACATAAACTAAAGGTTGAATCACTAGGACATAAAATATATTGCAAGTCCACGTCGATTGTGTGGTGTTAGCGGAGGAAAAAAAAATACCATTTCTTTTTCTCCCGTTGCTTTTGGCATTTGGCCAGTGACTAAACGTAACCCCAAAATAAACCACGCCACCCCCGATAGACAAACACATTATCAAGTGCAATCTTTGAAACCCATGAAGGAAACCCATTAAAGAAAAGAAGAAACAATTTGAAACGACAAACGTTTCCTTAAGCAGGGCAAGCAACACAAAAGAAATAATCCTAACATAAACTAAAGGTTGAATCACTGGGACATAAAATTTATTGCAAGTCCACGACGATTTTGTGGTGTTAGCGAAAAAAAAAAAAACCATTTTTTTTTCTCCCGTTGCAGTTGGCATTTGGCCAGTGACTAAACGTAACCCAAAATAAGCCACACCACCCAATAGACAAACACATTATCAAGTGTAATCTTCATCAGATTAAACACAAACTAAAAAGATGATCGAACATCTTTAATACATGAACCCTCGCGAACCCTCCCGCCTCAGATTACTTCTCCATAATGCACAAATTAACACGGGTTGCACTATCGTAAACCCTAGAAATCGGGAAAGAAATGCAGAGAAAAGGCACCGATCGAATCGAAGCAAAGAATCTTCCGCGCATTGAAGAAAGAAACCTTAGAAAAAAACGAAGACTTACCCACTGGCGCAACCCGACCGCTGATTGGAGCTATGGCAGCTCGCGAGGCCTAAAAAACGAAGGATTTCGAGATGTTGGTTCTCTCGTCTTCCACTGAGGAGAACCAGTGAGCCAACGAAGTGAGGAGAGGAGGTATGCACTCTTCAAAAGTCACTTGATTAATTTTTGTGGAGAACAGCTCGTTGTTCTCTACGACGATAGGGCTGACATGGCTACACGTGGCACTGGCGTGGTTTTGTCTTCTAACAGTGTTCATTTAGGGAGAGTGGGGCCTCGGGGATTACGATGAACCCACGAGGGGATGTGCTAGGCAAATACGTGCCTACGGAATGGGTTTGGAATTTTTCCCATCACCCCTGCAGGTGAATCCCATACCGTCAGCTGCTTCCATTTTCTTTCTTTCTTCTTTTTCATAACTTCGTCATCATAGCCCCTACCTCCATTATTTGCCTTGTTAATTTGCTGCATCTTCAATGAAGAATCTCATTTCACTGTGCATATAGTATTCATGGATATCAAAACATTGAAGGTATGACATTTTATTAGAACCTCAGAATACTAAAGATGTTGATTTCACTCATGAGGAAGAGCACTACCTTAAACATGTTGCATGTGCATCATAATATCTTTTAAACACGCAATCTCTGATCAAAGACTCTCTTTCACTTTGGAGAAAATGGAGAAAGCGAGAAGAGTGAAGGAACATTTTCAGGCACCAGATGAAATCACGGCGGTTTTGAAGGCATTGATTTCCTGCAATGGTGATATGCCGTTGCTTAAGGAACGTTCTACCGGAGAAATGGCTAGCTTTGCAACCGGAAATGCGCAAACTTGTTTTAGAATTGCCTTTCCCACGAGAATTGAAGCTCATCTATATGGTTAAGATACTACTCTTTCCAGCCATAGCAAGATCTTTTACAATGGCTACAAACCGAATAGTATGCTATTTTCACCATTTACTTGACTTTTCCCACAATTGTATTGCAAAACAGGTTAGCATCGACGTTCTGAATGAGAAGTTTGTTCTACTGTTCATTTCACGCTCGAAGATTATAGAAGGGTATTTTTTTCGTAGACCCGAGTCAATATTGTCGTCAATTTATAATGAAAT
This sequence comes from Casuarina cunninghamiana, assembly GCA_028551485.1. Lineage (NCBI taxonomy): Eukaryota > Viridiplantae > Streptophyta > Magnoliopsida > Fagales > Casuarinaceae > Casuarina > Casuarina cunninghamiana. Next base: position 28,410,261 of record CM052369.1, read on the forward strand.
ATTGAAGGACCTGGTCAAATTGGTATGGATCCCGATTGTAGAGCAGTGGACACATCGGCTGCGAACGAGGCGTGAGATGTTAGTGTCTGAGATGCCATACTTCGTAGTGCAATGCGTTTCACCAGTTGCAGGTCTCAAGTTCATTAAGGAGGAGTGGCGCCTCACAGATTGGCCTCTTTTTGTGCTGATAAGCCCACAAGGGAATGTGCTAAGCAAGCATGAAATGATACCACTATTTGTACCTCGTGCTGGACTCTACGAGGTAAAAGCCATTTTTACAACTCTAAATCTATGCACATATGTACCCACATCAACTCACGTCAACATATTCATGCATGCAGTTTTGATCATAATTGATAATGTGGCTTCCGGTAAAATCTGACTTTAGACATTTCTTGTGCAAATAGATTGGAGACTACAATTTCTACTGGCGACGAAAGGGACAAAAAATGGGGCAAATTATTTTCAGAGTCAGCAGACAAAGTGGCTCGCGACCCGATCATAAGGGGGAAAAAAAATTCCGTAGAATGTCATCGCTTTGGAAGCAGCACTTGCGATGATTTTCTGGGAACGTTGTTCAATCGTAATAGGGGTAATTGGGCTGCATTGGTAGGAGATTTTGGTATCCCAATCTGCGAAGGTCCACGAATTCTGCACGTCTTGCAGGCGTTCGAAACTATTTGGTTAAAACAACCAACCTACCCTGACTCTTGAAAGAATCTATTTGGGCTTAGTTGGACACATGTATGGGGAACAAATTGGAACTCGTGGCCGGGAACAAAAAACGTAAGGGAAGGCCTGCACTTCAAGAAACAGAAGCACATTTAGCTGGATCTGTCCTGTCGAGCTTCCTTGATGAACTTGATGCTTGGTGAAAAGTATACACAACGTACTATGTGTACCATGGCGTCTCAGACCGCGACATCTCAAACTTACCTCGTAATTTATTGGTCAACTGTTGCACAATAGGGAGCCATACAATTTCATAGGTGCTTTTTTAGGTCGGTCCACGAAGTAAGAAATTGTAACCAATAGAATAGCACCATCATAATTAGAAGACAAAGAAAATTCATACCTTTATATATTCAGGATAAAGTGCTTATATTGCATGTAAAATGGATCACTGGTAGCGTGAATCCCTGTTAATGAAATCGACATTGAATAACGTTCGTAGCAAAAGGATGTAATGGATTTTGTAGGGCAATGGGAAAATTTCATCTGTATTTTCATTTAAATATGGCAATATTGGTCACTGACATTCGATTGAATGGATAACGTCATATGCATTTTTTTCTGTAAAGAAATTATGTTGTGCAATGCAGGTCGCTCAGAGCAAAATTACTTACATTTATAATACTTTTTTCAATGTGAGATTTGATATAATTATGTCACGTAAATAGGTAGAAACCAACAAGCCTCGATGATTGAGCATATAGTTTGTGTTAAAGTTATAGAAGCATCAAATCTCGATGATTGAGCATATAATTTATGTCAAAGTCAATAGTAGCAACACATCAATAGCGATGATAATATTATCCAAATCAACAAGTACTTGCCTTAGTGGTCAGCGGATAGAACCCCTGTTGATCAAGTACTTTAAAACTAGAGTGGGCAAGAAGCTAGGGAAAGTGGAGGGGAAATGCTTGTTTCAGTAGGCCACTTTTGGAAGCAATGAATCTTAATGGCGGAGCGGGAGGCGCTTGGTTAAGCAAGGCGTGGGAGCCATGTGTTAACTGTTACGTGTTCAAGGCTTTTGCTAGAATTAGGGAGCCATTACGTGATAATGTGCCGTGTATTAAGGGAATAGGTTTCCATGTAGCCACGATGAAACGGGGAGCTATATAAGGCCAACGCGATTCCAAGAGGTTGTGCTTCCACCTCATTGAAGACAAGGGTCTCGGTTTCCTTTCAATGAAACCAAAATCGGAACTTTCAAACAATCTCATTCTCTTATTAAAGCCGGTTACGTATTCTTCTAAACAAGCACGTAACGTCGTCCTCTTGAGCCTCCCCGCGAGTCCTCCGCCTCAAAGTTGAACTCCCCAGTAATTGGGATTCTCCAGGCCCGCTGAGGTAGGCTGAGAATTGCTGCAGAGAGATTCCAATCTTGCGGCTAATGAGCGATTGGAAGTCTTGAATTCCATCGACAGGTGGACAAAGACGTTGCCAATGTCGACCTCGTGCTCCGGGTCGGTGATCTACATCGTTGTAAATATAATATCCTGCAGAGGTTGAAACAACGCGTATAGGGGACAAAGTCGTTGAAAGTTATGCTTTTTGCATGGAGCCTCTAGTAAGAGATTATATGCTTTAGGGCTATGAAGGATGTATTTCTCAAGTAAGGATTGAAGTAATCTAACAGCAGCTGAAAGATTTCCTGCTTCACAAATTGACATAAGTAGTACAAATTTGTTGGTAGTCCATCCTTATCAAATAGTTAAGAAGATAAGAAGATAAGAGTTTGAAGTCAAAAATGGATGCAACAGCAGCTTGGAAATCTCTTGAAGATAAAGTATTATGTTTCTAATGTTTAATATTTTTTTATAAATTAGAGGTTTGTGTTAAAAAAATATAATAAAGAAGTCTATAGAGAGAATTCAGTTTCTGTAGAAATTGAAAATATAACAGTTTTTTGTATCAACTTTGAAAACTTATAATTTTCTTCCTACTTAATTAAATTTTGTGTTTCTTGCTCAAGTCTCTTCCTTGTCTTGTCTAGTTTATGTTAAAATCAAGTTTCATCTTATTTCACTGTGTATTGAGTTAGAAATAGATCCTACAAAATTTCCCCATTGGGCTTGGAAGCATTTTTTAAGGTGGCAAGAACTTGATTTATCAAGAGAGGCCTGCGTTACAAGTAAACGAGAGCTAAGTAAAAGTACATACCATGTTGAAGACTGGCGCATTAAAAGGGAAACCAATCGTAATGGATTTCATACAGTCGTGGTACCGGTCAAGTCTGCCCCCTGTGAAGGGAATCTGAGTTCCAAATCCAGAAATTTCCGAAGAAGAGCAGGGTTTCATCTTGCGATATTAAAAAATGCGCATGAGATGCCTTGGAGCTGTTATCATCGTGTGCTCTCACATAGCCGAAGACCAGGAAGAGAGCCCTAGTGATCACGGATAACCATCAACGTAGGGGTTACTGAAGACTCTCTTTTTTTTTTTAATAAATAAGAAATGAACATATATTTCACTCCCAGAAATGATTTTTAAAGAAACTTAGGTAATGAGACCATTTTCAGGATTGCTCATGGAAGTTAAAAATAAGAGAATTAAGTCCTTTGATGTTAGTATAAACAAAAGGCAGGGTAATCGAAAAATTATACGTATTACTAAAATAGCTGAAACAACTTATTAGATTAATTTTTTTGCGGATATTGACATGAATGCCTTGACTAACTGGTGATAAACTCAGTTAGGAAGGTCGTAGAAATACGCAATTCTTGGTGTTTCAGCAAGACATGGGCGCGGGACCTCAGAAATGGCATTGTTCTACACAGTCATCTTCGGAGGCAAAGCAATCGTCAAGATGAGGTGAGCAACACCAACAAGTGTCAGCATCACATTTATCTGTACGGCACAATGTAACGTATAATTTGCTGTCCCTGGTTGTATCAGTTCCCTCAACAAAATGGGCATCATCATTCCCTCCTTTTCTAGATTCCACATTCTGGTAGCCTTCATTCTGTGCCAAGAGAGTCACAAAAAGAATGGAGAAAAGAGCAAAGCGAGCAGCAGCAAATTTGGGACCCGCCATTATTGTCTGCGAGGGAAATCCAGGGAGTAGGCTCAGGGTCCTGCAACATTATCCTCGGACCACAATTCTTATAAAAAGAGGAGGTGAAGATGTAATGAATTTCTGTCCCTCAAGCGCATAAGAAGGGAGGAGAAAAAGTCAGGTGGCTTGGCAGACATGTAATCTCAACAGAAAACAGAATCTCTAATGAAGGCTGAAGATATGCGGAACAGTTTATTGGATCATGATTAGTCAAAATAGATGGGGAATGACAAAGAACCTAAGGCTGTATAACGAAAGACCCGGACAAGTGCAGCTCCTTAGAATAAGGAAACTAAGGAAATCATAGAGGCAATAGAATCGGCAGAAGGAGCTTAGTAGAGTAGTTAGATGGATATTAGCTCGTTTTTAAATTCAATTTTTTGTGGAACAATTTTCAATTGCTTTCAAGAATGTTCATGAAAACAAATGTCTCGGTTTTCTCTTAATGAATCCATAAGCTTCTACCTGAGCCAAATACGTCTTCCTCTAAATAGGCACATAACATCGTCCTCTTGAGCCTCCCTGCGAGTCCTCTGCCTGCTATCGCGCTTCGATCGCTTCAGAAGCACCAGGATGAGGCAGCCTTGTTTGCGGGAAACCACCGCAAAGTTTAACTTCCCAATGATCCAGATCCTCCACGAGTCTCCAGTCCGCCGAGGTAGGCTGAATATCTCTGTGGAGAGATTCCGATCTTGCGGCCACAAATGATTGGAGGGTCTTGAATTCCATCGATGCGTGGACAATGACATTGCCAATGTCGACCTCAAGCTCCCCATCGGGGAAAACCACACGTAAGGTTGAAGTAACCTAGCAGCAGTGGAAAGATTTCCTTCTTCACAAAGCTTATTGAGATACGCACCACAAATTTCCCCATTAGGCTTGCGAGCATTTCCCCAGGTTCAGGTTTTGCGGTGTAGGCTTCGGAGCAATATTCTGGTGGCCTTCATACTGTGCCAAGAGAATCATAAAAAGGATGTGGAAAAGAGCAAAGCGAGCATCAAGAAATTTGGGAGTTGCCATCTTTATCTGTGAGGGAAGTCCAGAGAGTAGGTTGAGTTCTTATAAAAAGTGTAGGTGAAGATGTAACAAATTTCTGTCCCGTCAAGCACATAAGATAGGAGGAGAACAAGTCAAGTGGCTAAGAAATGCGTAATCTCAACAGAAAACGAAGTTGTTAATGAACGCTGAAGATATATGGAACACTTTACTTGATTATGAAATATATACTTGATTATGACTTAGTCAAAACAGATGGGGAATGATGGGTAGAAGCTAAGGCCATAAACTGAAGACCCTGAAAAGCGTAGCTCCCTAGGATAAAGAAATGAAGAAATCACGAAGGCAGTAGAATTGGATGAGAGCATGGCAGAGTAGTAAGACTGATATTGGTTAGTTTTAAATTCAAATGTAAGGTTGATGAAAGAAGGATAGATTCTAGGTATAGTTCACTGATAGGAGATTACAAGTTCATTGTCAAACAATTCCTAAGCAAATAACTTTATGAAAGAGATTTCCATCTTAGAAAATTTTTATAGGCATCTTAGCAAGTGCTAGTCCATTAATAAAACTTGAATTATCGTCTCACAAGTTTGTTATAATTACAAGTGTTAAAAATTCAGTTATGAACAAAAAGAAAAGTTTGTACAATTAAGTATTACAATTCTTCATAAATGTACTTTATATTCACCCTTAGAAATCGTTAATGGAATCGATTATAACTATTGCTCATGCATTGATATATTAAAATATGGATTGTTTTTGTTTTTTGTTTTTTGTTTTTTTTGCTTAATTCATTGAGACAAAAGAGAGTAGAAACTAGAGATAGAATTCAACATGTAAAAGTTAAAAAAAGTATTGAGAATGCCAAAGTTGTTAAGCCTTGGGAAAATTAAGTATGCAAACCATAGAAAAATATGATATACTTAGGAAAAAGCCTGTAATTATGGTGCAAATAGAAGTGTTTTTCAAAACAACAAAAAAAAAAACCACTAATAATACCTAAGCCAAGACTTTTTTCATGGTACTACACATACTTGAACTCATATATGAAAACCTTAATTTCCACCTCATTTGGATATGTGACAAGGGAAAAAAACTAAACTTTTGAGAGATAATGATGCATCTATGTAAAAAAAACAAAAATAAAGTTGGATAATCAAAGTGAAAGAAAGAGATAAAGCTAGACTACATAGTTCTTACAACTCAAATGCTAATGTGGGTATTCTCCTCTTCATTAGGATTGGTCAGCCCAAAATAAAAAAATTTTAAGGTTAAGGTTAAGGTTAAGGTTCTAGCAAGATATTACTAGTCTTTGTCTCTATGAATAATTTTTGAAGGTGATTCATTATGTAAGAAATATAGACTTCTCACCATGCCAACACATATTCTATGCCTTATATGCCAATCTAATTTTATTTGTCCCTCCTCGGACTTGCAATTGGTTTATATAGCCTAGTTAATTATCTATAAGATTATAGTTCAACCACTATTATTCATGGCATTGAATTTCAATTCTCTCTATATTGAAGATAATATATGTTAAGGACAAAACACAAAGCTTAAAAAAACAAAACACCTGCCAAGCTATTGTTTTCCATGTATTCATATATCAACAATAACTGTTTTCATTCAATACAACATTTGTGCACTTTCACAAGATTTGGAAGGTGTAAACTAGAGATCATTCCTATTTTAGTCACAAACTCTCAATTTCCCTGCTTTGATTTAGCAAAACGCTGCTTAACAGTAATGATAGTGCCATCTAATAATGTGCCCTGCAGAGACAAAATAACTTTCACTATTTGTAATGTATAAAATCCATCTTGAAAAAAGAAACAGAAAAGAGACCTGAAAAAGATGAAATAGAAAGAAAAAGATATCAAATACATTCATAGAATGAAAGAAGAAATGATGGAATGGTAGATACCCTCGTATATAAATCCAAATCCACCTTTCCCAAGTTTGTTTGCAGCCATCAACATTATTCGTGACAGCCTGAATTTGCATATAGGTAAAAATACCTGTTAGCACTACAAAATAAATGTGGTTAGGATGTTGGAGATGTTAGATTGGAACAAAGCATTACAACACTACTTGGTTTCTCCAACCATCTAATACAATTGGACTAGCTTACATGGTCCATTCATTTCTTGCCTCCAGGGCAACATTTTCATCAAAGAATTCCTAAAATTATTAATACAAGAATAAAAACCAAAATTGCCATTTCAACTGCAGGAAATATCTTCCTTTTTCCATCAAAAGGACTAAAACCTGTAGAAAGAGTACTTGAAAATAGTGATTGCAAGACTGCATTCTTTTTCTTTAATATTTGTAGCATAATCATTTGCAAAACAAATCTAAAGTAGAAAAGGTTCGGCTAATAACAAAGAATGAAAGAAAGGTATAAGGCAAAGATCAAGGTAAGTCTTCCACAAAGATGTACATTAATCTTCTTGCAACAAGTATAGGTACTCTACTTCATTTATTGTGCATAAAAACATCTTTATTATGTCAATCTACTCACAAAGAAGAAGACATAGAAATTGAGAAATTCAATCCATTGTAAGAGAGAGAGAGACAGACAAATAGGATAGGAATGTCTCAACATATTAAAGATGGAAGATAGATTAGACAACTTATATTGCTTACCAGAGTCTATGCATATAGCTGATATAAGAGGGTTATATGTTCCTCTCTTTGGTATATCTTGTGTCCCTTTCCCAGCCTAATAAAAGAATATCTCTAGGATTTTATTCTTGACAAGTGCAGTAAAATTTATGATGATTGCTTTGTCAATGTCTTGGGCTTCCTTTTTAATATCAAAGTCCTTCAATACCAACACATTCTACAACAAAGTAATTCATTTAAAAAATCTTCTATGGTAATCTAAGAAGACAAAAAAAAGCTTCTTGTATATCTATACCTATATATAAACATCAAACATCTGTCTTTCAAGAATCTGAAAAGATCTATTGCCTTCAAATATTATTTCAGCCAAGTGAAGTTTTACAGAATAATTTCCATTTGCCAAGTAGTGTGCATAATATGTCAAAGAGAGAGGGAAGAGACGAGCATTCACATATAATGAGGAATCATCCATGCTAAGCATGGAATGATTTTTTGCTATGAATTGCTTTGAGTTTCCATCAACATCCAAAAATGCACCAGTCAAACCAAAGCCCCAGGTATCCCCATTCATGCGAATGAACTTTGCCAAACCTCCAGGCTCTAAATCTGCTTCATACACGATGTCCCCAATGGTGGTTACGTTTCCACCACAATTTATATACAATGAGTACTTATCTGAAAGGTATCATTTCAAGATAATAAGACACAATTAATGACAGCAAAGATATTCAACTATGTTTGATAGTTTAATCTTGTTATTATACAGTAAAAAAGATCTAGCACAGTTTTGTATAAAATGAAGAAATAAACTCTCTTTTGATGTTAGCATACGTACCTTTTAAACATGAACTATACTTTTTTTTTTTTTTGATGAATATGTGAGTTGATTCATCGAAGAATAAAGAAATACATAAGCTTAGGGGCATACCCCAGCATTACAAGTCATCTAGGAGAATATAGAATTTGAAATTCTCCAACTATGACTCAACAAAACATTAGCTTGAGAGATTTTAATGTTTTTAAATAAAGAGGCTCTTCCACGGACTACTCTCCTGATTTTAGCTAATAACATTGGAATATCAATAGACTTATTCTGAAAACGTCTACGATTTCGTTCTAACCATATACAATAAAGGCAAGCTAAGAAAGAAAGCTGGAGAAGCTTTGCGGCTAAATCATTTCCCTTAGTTGCTTTAATCATCCATTGCAATTCAGATTCCCAATCGTAGATGACCTTACGAATGCCTTGTTGAGCTAGAATAGTTCTCCAAACCTGGTTAGTCCAAATACACTGAAAGAACAAGTGTGATCTATCTTCATAGTGAGAGCCACAGAAATTACAATACAAATCCATTGAGGGGAGCCAACGAGAAACCACTGCTGCTGTAGGTAGTTTGTCTCTACATATGAGCCAACCAATGAAGTTATGTTTGCTGATTCCTCCTGACCATATTAAGTTGTACCATTCAACCTCAGTGCTCACTTGACGTAATTCCTTGTACGTTTCCTTACAGCAATAAGAAGGTTTGGATAGCGTAGAGGTTAAAGTTTGTCGTAACTTTAGAAGACCTCTCCAACTCCATGCCATATTTCCTTTGATGTCAAGCTCCATAATTGAATTTCCCCTGCATTTAGTACTATGAATCCACTTACTCCATAAGGATGAATTAGGGCAATTTATGAGATTCCATAGAGATCGCCCCAACAAGACTTTATTCCATACTTTAAGGTTTAGTAGTCCAAGACCTCCTTCCTTTTTTGGTGAACAAACAACTTGCCAAGCAACCTTATGAGATTTATGATCTTCTGAGTGGCCTGTCCAGAGAAAGTGCCTTATCTTCTTTTCAATCTCATAAATGGTCTGTTTTGGGAGAAGGAACATTTGCATCCAAAAGGTACAGATAGAAGTGAGAACTGATTTTGCCAATTGTAGTCTTCCTGCATAGCTTAAATGCTTCATTCCCCATCCATCAATTCTTGTCATGATTTTCTCTGTCAACACTTTGCAATCCGTGTAGGTAAGTCTTCTTGTAATAAGAGGAACACCAAGGTATCTAATAGGGAGTTTTCCTTCGGAGAAGGGGGTATGATCTAGTATCAAAAGTTTTTCTTCTTCAGTGATCCCAGAGAAAAATATCTGACTTTTGCTAGGATTATACTGCAAACCTGTGAGTGTTGCAAATTCCTCCAAAGCTTCTGTGAGACATAATACTGAATTAACATCCCCATGTGCAAATAAAAATAAATCATCTGCGAAACAAAGGTGAGTGAATTTCTCTTCCTTGCACCTCCAATGATATTTGAAAGTAGAGGTGGAAACTTTCTCAATAATTATCCTATTAAGGATTTCCATGACAAGCACAAACAAATACGGGGATAAAGGATCTCCTTGCCTTAACCCATTAGTGCCCTCAAAATAACCTACATGCTCACCATTGAAATTCACAGAGAATCTAGTAGTAGTGATACATTGGCTAATCAAATCAAGTAAAGTTTGAGGAGTATGAATAGCTTGGAGAACCCCCAATATAGCATCTCATTTAACCATGTCATAAGCTTTCATAAGATCAATCTTAATGGCAACACGCTTTCCTTTATCTCCTTTATGATAGTTATGAAGCAATTCTTGACAAAGCATAATATTTTCAGAGATTTGACGACCTCTAATAAAAGCAGTTTGGTTTTGGCTAATCACTTCAGGGAGAATAAGACTTATTCTCTCAGCAAGTAGTTTTGAGATCACTTTATATAACACATTGCAGCAGGCAATGGGCCGAAAGTCCTTCATGCAACTTGGGTTAGGGGTTTTAGGTACTAGGCATAGCAAAGTAGCATTAATAGCTTTCAATAATTTCTTGGATGAGAAAAAATCTAGCACCGCATCTTCTATGTCATGGCCGATAATTGACCAAGCTTTCTTGTAAAATAAACTATTGTATCCATCAGGACCAGGGGCTTTGAAATCATGAAAACCCCAAAGAACTCTCTTCACATCAGAGCGTTCAAAGGCAGGTAAATTCAACAGTTCATTCACATTCTCATGGAATAATGAAGAGTACCTTCTAGTGAAACGGTTATTAGCATGAGAACTTCCAAGTACATTTTGATAATATAAAATGACAGCTCTCCGCAAGGCATCATCATCATAAATAGTAGTTCCATCTTCTAGTACTAGGTGAGAGATTTTATTTTGAGCTCTTCTACGCATCAAAGATGAGAAGAACATTCTACTATTATTATCCCCCTCTTTTAGCCAAAGATTCCTCGATTTTTGTTTTAAAAGGATTTCTTCATGTTTACTCAATGCAATCAATTGTTCCATTTTCAGTCTTTCCTCAGAACGCATGTCTATATCAAAGGGGTCAAGTTGTAAATTGAGTTGAACTTGTTCTAATAGTTCTCTCGCCACCTTTACCTTCTGATGCAAATCACCAAATTGAGCAGAATTTAGCTTCCTAAGGGATAACTTTAATGCCTTTAGCTTCTTCACAACTTTGAACATTTTAGTACCACTAATCTCTTGCTTCCAAACATGATTAACAGTTTCCATAAAATCGGGACTAGCTGTCCAAAAATTAAAGAATCTGAAAGGAGCTTTTTTCCTTTTATGAGTGGTATCTAGCTTAACCAAGGAAGGAGAATGATCCGATAACAAGGGAGGTAAAAACTCAATTGAAAGTTTATCAAATTTGAGAATCCCTTCTGTGTTTAGTAAAGCTCTGTCAATTTTGCTTGCTCTAAGATTCTGAGATGAGCTTTTGTTTGACCAAGTGAAAACAGGACCCATAAAGGAGGGTTCCAACAATCCTAGTTTCCCAATCATATCATTTAAATCCTCCATGCCCCTAGTCCATTTAACATTTGGCCCAATACGTTCATCTACATGTCGAATTTCATTGAAATCACCCACCAATAGCCAAGGGATGTTTCCAATATTTTGAGAAGAGAAAGACTCAATATTTGCCCATAACTCCCTACGTTCAGATTCCAAGTTGCTTGCATAAATAGCAGATAAGAAGAAAGATGGGAATCCTATCTTATCAATGCGACAATGTATGACTTGAGATGAAGTACCTTGGATTGAAAGTTGTAAGTCGGACATTTTCCATAAAATCCATATTCTTCCCACACTAGAATGCAAATAATTGTGAGAGTAATTCCAATCAGCAAACATATTCTTCAAAACAAAGCTAGCATTTTCTTCTTTAACTCTATGTTCTATCAAAATAATAACATGTGGATCTTGAGATAATACAAATTTAACAACTTCTCTTTGTTTGGGGCTTTTATTGAGGCCCCTAACATTCCAAGAAAAGATATTCATTGATCTGAGGTTTATCCCCTATCTCCACTGCATCAATGTTATCAAGAAGATCTGAAAGCTCATTATAAGTGGTCTGATTTTCATTTGCATTAGCAAGCTGAGAAAACCTATTTTCTGAGATAATTTCACACTCTTTATCCTTCTTCTTCCCAGGAGATTTTTTCTTATTAGATACAACAGTAAACCCAGAATTATTTCCTTGAGGAGGAGTAATATTAGGCTTAATAGTAATGGGTTGGTCAATACCATTATCCTTAATTACTAGGGAATTCTGATTATCTATTGTAGTAGCTGGATCTTGGACAACTACTTTTTGATTTCCCTGCGGGCCTTCACTCTTTTTGGGGATCCATATATTTTTCTTTATAGTGCAATCTTTATGACCAAAGCAGTTACATTTCTTACACTTAGAAGGTATCCAACCATATTCCACAGTAATCTCAAATACCTCATTATTACCCATATCAACATCAAAGTTTTGGGGAAATTCACTATCAATATCCATTAGAATACAAACTTTGGCATATGATAGTCGGAGCTTTTGTTCAGTAGCTTTGTCCATATATAGAGGTTTACCCAGTACACTACTAACATGGCTCATACCAATCTTGTTCCATAGAGCATGAGGAACGTTAAACAACTTAACCCAAATAGGAACAGCAGAGATTTTGGCCTTTTCTAATCTGATACAAGGATGCCATTTTTGAAGGAACAAAGGTTTACCCGCTATGTCCCATACTCCTATTTCCATTACTTCTTCTAATTTTTGAGTATTTGAAAACCGAAAGAAGAAGAAGCCATCCTCAGTGGCAGTAATATCTAGTAAATTATCTTTACCCCACATTTTTTCAACAATTCCTTTCACTGCATAATACGAAGTATTCGCATTTAAAAAATAACCCACAAGACAATTGGCAAAATGACTTTTGCCCTCCTCAATTGCTTCTAGGGGGGTTTCACAATAATTCTCTTTCCCTTCTCAGTAAGGGGAAGGTAATCTAATTTGGCCATCTGATTTATTGTTCCCATGGCTATTTGTTTCCAATTCATTTCAACATTACTCGTCGAAATAGACACATTGGGAGTCATTTCATGCTTTTGGCTCTGCCTTATGTTGTCTAATTTATCAATTGAACCAACTTGAGAAGCAATTTCATCGAATACTACCTCAAATGAATTATTTAAACAAGGGGTGGCAGAGGTACCTGATTTCAAGACATCTAATGGTTCCAATATTGATTCTTCATTGCATGACTTTGGAATAGCCATTCCAATTTCCACCTTAGTTTTTGGAGCTGCAGAACGCACTTTCCCACTTCTAGTACCCACCATGGAAGTCAATCCAAGGGAGGTGAGAGCCCGTCTTCGAGTGACAAATTTTGGACAAAATCTTCTAGCAACATGTACCATACGCTAAGACCTCGAGGAGTCTAATTGATGATTAAAGGTAATAGCAAAACCTTCATTCACCATCTCCCACATGTAGGCCACTAGCAAGGTTAATCTAGTGCATGAGTGTAAGAGGGAGAGGCTCTGAGCCTTCACCGATTGCGATGAAGGCTCAGAGGGCTGATTCTTAGAGGGACACTGGCAATGGGTATATGATTAGGGGGTTCTAGATTTGGCTTTGGGTTTGGGTTTTGGGTAAGAAAATCGTGAGGGAGATTTCAGATGGATAATGGTGGGTTTAGGGATAGCAGATTCTGTCTGAGATTTTCTGAGACAGCGGGAAGGAATAATACAGCAAGGTATAGGAAAAGGAGGGAGGGACAACAAGATCTGGATTTTGGAGGAGGAAGTGGGGGATCTGGGACAACAGTAGGGAAGATGGGGAGCAAAGAGGATTTGTGGACAGCGAGGAGGGACTACGGAAAGGGTAATGGGTAAAGGCTGTAGGAGCAAGGAGGGCGAGCTGGGGCGGGCGGGTGTTATGAGCGAGCTGGGGGTGGGGGGGAGGGGCGAGCTGGGGGGGGGGGGGGCGATCTGGGCGGGTGAGCTGGGGGGGAGGGCGATCTGGGCGGGCGAGCTGGGGGGGGGCGAGCTGGGGGGGCGAGCTGGGCGGGCGAGCTGGGGGGCGATCTGTGCAGGCGAGCTGGGGGGGCGAGCTGGGGAGGGCGATCTGGGCGGGCGAGCTGGGGGGGCGAGCTGGGAGGCGAGCTGGGCGGGCGAGCTGGGGGGGCGAGCTGGGGGGCGATCTGGGGGGCAATCTCTGCGGGCGAGCTGGGGGGGGCGAGCAGGGGGGCGAGCTGGGCGGGCGAGCTGGGCGGGCGAGCTGGGAGGGGATCTGGGCGGGCGAGCTGGGGGGGCGAGCTGGGAGGCGATCAGGAGGGGCGAGCTGGGGGGCGATCTGTGCGGGCGAGCTGGGGGGGCGATCTGTGCAGGAGAGCTGGGGGGGCGAGCTGGGGGGCGATCTGGGCGGGTGAGCTGGGGGGGCGAGCTGGGTGGGGGAGGGGCGATCAGGGCGAGCGAGCTGGGGGGGCGATCTGTGCGGGCGAGCTGGGGGGCGATCTGTGCGGGCGAGCTGGGGGGGGCGAACAGGGGGGCGAGCTGGGCGGGCGAGCTGGGCAGGCGAGCTGGGAGGTGATCTGGGCGGGCAAGCTGGGTCGAAATGAGGTATATTATTGATCAGCTACATACATATGTATCCTTGAATCCACCATTTTTTGGTAGACTTCTTCTTTTCTTTTTTCTTTTGTTTTTTTTTTTCTCACACCAAATAACAAGAACCTTAGTGGTTCAAAGCCTCAGGGGGCCTTGAAAGGCCCATTTTCCTCTATATATCTGATTATACCTGCCTCCATGGCTTAAAGGCCTAAGGGGGCTTCAAAGGCTTCAATTTTCTTCATATATCTATGTATACTTGCCTCCCCCCTCAAATTCCACGGGGTAACTTAGTGAGAAGATTTTACCAATCTGAAATCAAGATAGATAATTTAAGATAAAACAGTATCATATTTGATACACTTGACCAAAGTTTTAAAGCTTATTGGAAGTGATAGAAGTTGCCATGTGCAAACTCTACCATATAAATTACCCATGGAACATAGATGTTGTAAATTTTGATAGCAAACTCCATATGCATCACTGTAATCCACTTGTAGTTATTACTTGAAATTATATTTTACGACACCAGGAAAATGGATCTTCAAAAAGTAATGTTCCCAATCCACACACTTAGGGTCGAAGCAAAAATCATCTGCCTCTACACCATTCTCTCTCATCGCCATTCGCAGCTTTTCAGAATTCATGTCGTCAAAGCTACAAGAAAAACAAAGAAGCAAGTTACATTTATAAACGTTTTGATGATTGGCAGGTACAAGAACAAAATGAAGCATACATACATTCCCTGGAAAAACAAATATGGCCTATAGAGTTCCGCCAATCGCATCACGAAGTTGATCTTTCGACTAAGATTAACATACGTTTCTTGGAAGTACTTACAAAAGGCGGCATTCAGCAATTCTAGTCCCTATGACAGAAAAGGAAAAACAAAATGAGAAGGAAGAGAAATGGTCAATATTTAAATAGTACGAAATCAAAATTGAAGCGACATTTAAGCTTAGCATGGTACTTAAAAAGATACATTAACGATCTTTTCTATTGATTATTTATCAGGAGCAGTTACGTTTCCTTTGATTGACAATTGATAATATAAAGCAAGCTTCCTTGTTGCTAGTGGCCCAGGGCCTACGCTTGGTCTCAAAACACCAATTTTTGAATCACCCATTTTCTTTTGCAACATAGGACAAATGTGTTTGTCAAAGATCACAATTTATACTCAAAACGGAAAACAGCTAATTGCCATGACTATAAACCTTTTTAGTAGGTATATCAAAAAGTACACTAGTAAATTTTCTAGCAATCTAAATTGAGTATAACTAAATAATTCCAACACAAAACTCTACAATTAATCTTAATCAATTACAAGTGAAGAAATTCTCGAAGCACACAAATGTTTGAATGGCATAAAATCAGTTTAGAACAAACCTTTAGAGGAAGCAAATAATGAGTTTCCATGTATTTATGGAAGTCATCCATATTGCTTAACACGAAGCACTCGTGAACCTTGACAGCTTTGCCATCTTTGTTAATCCAGGGTTTTTCGGAGAAGTAACGGAACCCAAAAGTCTTAATAAGGATGTTTGCCAAAGGATTTCTAAGAGAAGACCCCACTTGATAAATTATATCAGATGGTTGATTTGCATGAGACACCATTGCCACGATTATGGCATTTACTACCAAGTCGGCCGGTAACTGCATTATTTCCAATAGTAAATGATTAACTTCTATAAGACGTAACTATATTTTGTATCTGTTCTAGATAAATAACTGAGAAATGTCCTCAGATTTCATTTTCTTTAATACATAAGAGAATATGACACCTAATTATTTATAGATAACCATATGGATAATATGAGATACAAGTCTTTTGTTAAAAAAATTATCACCATTTTTTATGTGCCAGATAGAAATGAATTTGAAAGAAGCTACATTTAATAGTCCTCATGACGTGAAACATAGAAACTAGAAAGCGTGAATAACTAGAAAGAAAAAAAATTGATGAATAACTCAAACCAACTTACTATATCAGCCACCGCATTAAGGTCCCCCAGGAAGCACTTTAGTTTTCCTTTACCATAACCAACAGCAAGAGCATCAATCGTCCTATAACATAAAGAAACATATTGTAGTTTTATACTATCATATTTTTTTTTCATAGTTTCTTTTAGTTCCACAATAAAAAAGCAATAAAATACTAATATATCATGCTAAGCGTATATTCTTTATTGAACATAAAAAGGAATATTCTTGTGTTCTTACCTGATACCTTCAATCCACCCGGGGAATGGTTCTTTGTAAGTACTGGTTATGATGGTAGGACGGATGATTACCACGGAGAGATTTTCTTTCTTGTATCCTATCAACATCTCACCCATTGCTTTTGTAAATGCATACGTGTTTGGCCATCCGAAAACCTTGGCCCTGATATAATTCTTTACATTAGATTATTGTTTTAGTGTTTGATAACCAAAAGGAGGTTCGTACTTGTGTGAGGAAACTCATTTAATTAATTATTGGGTGATAATCATTATTTTTTTCAAATACAGTTCAAATTTTATATTAGACATACTTTAATCTTAAATATTGTATCACGTGCTATTTACAATGAATTCCCAAATGTTTAGAACAAGAACTTGATAGCATTAATTGAAAAATGGAATGTAAAATAATACATATAAATTAGATGAAAGACCGACAAAGGATTGTATTTGAAATGAAAGAAAAACCTAAAAGACTTAACTAAAAAATTGAAAATTCAATAATTAAATTAAACTCAGAGTAACAACTAAGACTAAATTTGGCGTTGTTTTAACAATTTTTAAATTTGTTCACATTTCTTTTTCAGTTTTATCTACTATCCAATCTTATACGAGGCAGCTCAGCATATCTCACAACATGATCAAATGTTTCATATAAATTTTGAAAAAAAAAAAAAAGGTTTAAGAAAGATTCTTTTTCAAATTTTTATTTCAAACAGCATCGGGTATTCTAAGAGCATCAAACTGTTTATTAATTTCCATCAATTGCCTATTTAACTAATAAACAACATAACTAGTTTGTGTCAAAGAAAAGTTTTTTTGTTAATAAGTTAATAATCCACTGCCTAATACTTAGGTTATAGATCGATAAGATGAAAAATTTTACTAATATTAATGAAGAAAAATAACAGAAAAGTTTTGACTAATGTCTGGGTCCCTACAATAACTGGTAGTGTCCCTCCCATCCATTTAAAGCACAACCTACCGCTACGGCAGGTCGGCAGGGCTTCACATCTAAAGGCGGTCACGTCTGCCATGGTCCCAATGCTGCCATCTTAATAATCGCCCTGTTTGCGCAATTTTATGCCTCGGGCTTTGCAAAATTAACGGCTCGATTTTATCCATTGTTATGAAAGAACATGTCCTGAGTGGAATGCTATCACTACGTTTTCCTTTTGCATGAAAAAACATTTAAGACTTTGAGGATCATAGTTAGATGACACACCTTTCAATACCCATTTCCTTCATGGCAATTGTAATTTCCTTTTCCGTGGCTCCTTTCGCTCGACAGTCGTTGAGCTTTTCCTCTACCAGCTTTTTCTCTGCTTCCACATCCAATCCGGGTGTCCCATTAAGTGTTTCACCCATTTGAAAAGGCTTCTCTTCTATCAGCCCTTCTTTCTCCCCACATACGTATGCTGAAAGGACTACTTCTAATTAAAAATAAGCTTAAAGCAGCGAACAACTTACATGAGTACCTTTTGATACTTTGACATTTTTGGAGCTAAATGTTAAGGATTAATTATTAGAAGTGGGTCTATTCACATGCAAAAAAGACAAAAAAAAAAAAAAAGAGCAAGGATTAACAAAGGGACGAAATATCTCACTAACCCGTGGACACATGGACAAGCACTTGTATTCTAACGCATCTTTTTGCAAAGCTTAAAATATGCTTAGCTCCAAATGCATTGATGCTCAATGCAATATCATATCTGCGTCACGTTGGAAAAAAGAATGAAGTATTGTCTTTCTTATTTTCAAGTCACTTAGCTACGGAATAAACAATTTATCTAACATGACTACCTTTCATCAAAATTAGTAGTAGCAGCGAAATTGAGAATGACTTCAACTTCGTTCCTCAGCTCTTCCAACAAACTGGAGTCCTTCAATCCCAAGTCCTCAAGAGAGACATCCCCCGGCACCACGGTTATCTTCTCGGATACAAGAGAATACAGACTTGTACCCCATCTTTCTTTCAGCACTCTAAACAAGTCCTTCTCTATGATCTTCAAATAAAGGTAGCCACAAAATAAACTTTTAACCATGAAGCAATAGCATTTTGATTTCCATTGAATTCAGGGCACTAGGTTTGTGAATCTAGTGGACAGTAGCTTCCGAACAACATCCCCCCGCCCCCCCCCCCCCCCCCCCCCCCCCCTCCCTCTCTCTCTCTCTCTCTCTCTAAATTTTCGGTTTCTACGTACTCGCTACGCTAAGAAACATAAACATACGTAACTTCTCTATTTGACCTCTTTCCTCGTAAAAATTGCTGTTCAAGAGATATTAAAGGGCTTACTAAGTCTCCCTTTCTGCTACTTTTGCAGGGAAAAAGCAGAAGACACGACAAACTAATGAAAAATGTGTACAACTTCAGGACTGAGATGAAGCTGTATATGTACCTCATTACGCAAGCGTTGCCTAGCTGATTCAACGTCTGCTGCTCTTAGAAGAAGGTAAAACTTCTTCACTTTGGGTTGAACCCTTAGTACTTTCTCCACGAAAACTGCACCCATAAAATGAAAGTTATCATCTAAACCATATACGCGCCGTCTCGGCGCACACGTTACACACACGCAGAGAGAAAGATGGCATGTACTCTTTGCTAGAAATCCGGTGGCACCAGTGACTAAAATGGCCTTGTTTTCAAGGAACCGTATTACACTTGGGAACTCCATGGATGTGAAACGTTTAGGCTAGCCGGAGAAAGAGTGAAGAATGTTGAAGATGCTCAAAGCAAAGGCATTTCGATGCTGTTGTTATAGGAAGGGGCTAGGCATTTATTTGGAGGAATGAAAAGCAAGTGGTTGGTGGTTGTTTTTCTTGACTAATTGAGTCACTCGGTTTTATTTTCTCTATAGGAGCAAATAAATGCAACTCGTTTTTTTATGGCCATTCTTTCTAACAATCTGGTGGGTCAATAAGGAACCGGGAACAGCTCGTGTAGGCAATTCTTGCATAAAGTTGGAGGCATAATTCTAGCCTATCCTTTGCTGCCAAAGCAATTGTTTCACGCACGTAACTATAAACTCTCTTTCCGTCAAAATGAACTTAAGCATCTTCCTTTTTTACTTTTTCTGCATCACATAAAGGCTTACAATGTGAATCTTTTTGGGTGCATATGCCGTCTTTTTCTGCTGAAATGCAGAACACGTAAACATTATCTTGTTCTATTTTACGCTTTATGTTAGTTGTCTATTCCTAATTCATCAATTGCACTATTTATCTTTTTCTAATGTTGAGAAAGATCTTTTTCTCTGGGCAGGCCACTCAGAAGATCATAAAACTCATAAGGTTGCTTGGCAAGTTGTTTGTTCACCAAAAAAGGAAGGAGGTCTTGGACTACTAAACCTTAAAGTATGGAATAAAGTTTTGTTGGGCCGATCTCTCTGGAATCTCATTAATTGCCCTAATTCATCCTTATGGAGTAAGTGGATTCATAGTACTAAATGCAGGGGAAATTCAATTATGGATATTGACATCAAAGGAAATATGGCATGGAGTTGGAGAGGTCTTCTAAAGTTACGACAAACTTTAACCTCTACATTATCCCAACCTTCTTATTGTTGTAAGGAAACGTACAGGGAATTACGTCAAGTGAGCTCTGAGGTTGAATGGTATAATTTGATATGGTCAGGAGGAATCAGCAAGCATAACTTCATTGGTTGGCTCATATGTAGAGACAAACTACCTACGGCTGCAGTGGTTTCTCATTGGCTTCCCTCAATTGACTTGCATTGTGATTTTTGTGGCTCTCAATATGAAAATAGATCCCACTTGTTCTTTCAGTGCACTTGGACTAACCAGGTTTGGAAAAGTATTCTAGCTCAACAAGGCATTCGCAAGGTCATCTTCGATTGGGAATCTGAATTGCAATGGATGATTAAAGCAACTAAGGGAAAGGATTTAGCCGCAAAGCTTCTCAAGCTTTCTTTCCTAGCTTGTCTTAATTGTATATGGTTAGAACGTAATCGTAGACGTTTTCAAAATAAGTCTATTGATATTCCAATGTTGTTAGCTAAAATCAGGAGAGTAGTCCGTGGAAGAGCTTCCTTATTTAGAAACTTTAAACTCTCCCAAGCAAATGTTTTGTTGAGCCATAGTTGGAGAATTCCAAATTCTATCTTTTCCTAGATGAATTGTAATGCTGGGGTATGCCCCTAAGCTCATGTATTATTTTTATTCTTCGATGAATAAACTCACATATTCATCAAAAAAAAAAAAAAAAAAAATCAGTTAAGTAGAACAACAAAAGGAAAGCCCTCATGGGTCAATTTATCAGTGATCAAAAGCAACTCGTATAATGAAAAAGTTCTGTAAATGAAGATGTCCGCTTCGTGCAACCTCCCTTTCTATGTTATTTCTTCTCCAAGCTTTCAATTCATTTAGGCATGACTCGCTGCTGGAGTTCTTATGAAGATAACTTTTGACACTCAGCTGTTGTTCCTCCGTTCTTGTTGAGATCGGGTTGAGCTCAACGTATCCGGAAGATCCAATCGATTGAACTCAGGTGTTTTATGGTCTAGTACTGAACAACTTTATCGAGTCAACATCAGAATTCAACATCTGTTACTTATACATGCTTTTTTTTTTTTTTTTGGTTGTTCTAATAAGAAGTGACCTTCACTTGGTGCTTAGAGATCAAGTTATTGTTTCAATTTCTTTATGTCGCATGGTGAGATCAACTATCAACCAGTTTTTCAAACTTGAAAGACAATGAAAGTATAGCTAGTTATCTTTTTCTCCAGCAGGATACATTAAAATATTCCTAAGGATAATAACTATGCAAAAATTTAATTGATTACTACTGTTGAGGATGTTTATCCCACATCATAAGCATAGATATATAGTTTTGGCCTTATATTAGACAATAATATATCTCCTATTACTTATGAATTTTAGGATAGCTTTTATACTTTAATATGATATCAAAGCTATGACTCCTTTTCTAATGTGTTGTGTTGAACCCTTACCATCCTCAATTTGTCTGCAAGTGATATTTCTTTCACTATGTGAAAGGAGTGTATTGAGGATGTTTATCTTACATTAAAAGCAAAGATAAATAGCCTAGCCTTATATTAGACAGGAATATACCTCCTATTGTCTGTGGATTTTAGGATGGTTCTTCTTACTTTAACAAACATCATAGTCTTCATTAAGGAGGATTTTAGCCTAAATTTTTACCAAAATTTGAGTACTTTTCTCTATTTCAAATTACCCCTTATTACCTATAAGTTTTAGGATAAGCCGCTTTACTTTAACAACCATCATAGTCTTCATTATGGAGGATTTTAGCCTAAACTCCTACCAAAATTTGAGTACTTTTCTTTATTTCAAAAATTTTCGACAGGTTTTCTCCCCCGGAATTGGAAATGATATTGTTCAAAACAGATTTTATCATATCTATATTTAGTGCCGTTAAAGTGGCATTTTAGCTGTTGATGGGATGACTGCAGTGGGTGTTCCATGAGTCATCTGGGGGTTACCCATGTTGTTTACAATTTGACTGGCTATTACGGGTTGTTGGTCGGTGAATTGATTGGAAACTGGGTTTTGACTCATTTCTTGCATGGGTTGTATAGGGATATCAACCTGTATTTCAGGAATCAGAATAGGGCTCCCGGCATGTACCTGTTCCTGTCGACAGCAACTATTCCCAGGACAGTCTCCAGAACTTGGCGTGCTTGAAACTTTTGACAAAGTCGTATTGAAGTAGCAACTTCTGGAAATGGTCATCCCACATGCCTCTATACACAACTAAATTCCAGCAAGTTACCTATTGTTACAGATGACAATGGCTTACACCACAGCCTTCGGTTCCGATCAATAAAGCTGTTTCCTTGACCGGTCCCCATCTCCTTCGCCGTCGCACCATACACCCGCCCATGCTTTTTAATAACTGCCCGCCTTAGATATGTGTGATCAAAGTAACATGGCATAAAGTAGCAGAAGCAGTGACCCATTTAAGTCAAACCTATTCAAGACTTGTGCCGACGTTCAACTAATCGCGCCGACAGTTGAGAATTTTTGCCATTTTCTACTACACGGTGCTGAGAAGTTGTCTCCTAACCCCATGTTAGAATCTCTAATAATGAAAAAAATAAACATTTGCAAGTCTCACAACAATATGGATTGTCAAACTGATTTATAGAATATACTCAAAACATTTGCGGATATTTCTTAAGAGCAACAGGGCAGTTTACTTGGAATATGCTCATTGCAAACAAATAACTAGAAAAATTAACTAAGAATATATTTACGTCTCTTGCAATTTGAATTTTAAGTAAGTTAAACATCGTATGGCCATTCGTAGCTTCTTTGAGTTCATCACCAAAGTTATATTTCCTGAAAACTAAACAGATAAAAAAATATAAGAAAGTTAACTTGGTAAATTTGTTTTGTTGAATAGTGACTGCGAATTACAAGAATTACCATAAAGAAGAACTATATGCCTGGAAGAATAGGTAAGACTTATACACTTCTACCAGCGGCATCAAGAAGTTGATCTTTGGAGGGGGATCAACATATGTTCCAAGGAAATACTGACAGAAGTACCATTCAGCAGTTAATCTATAGGTAAATGTTTCTCCCGTATTACTCCACCTGTCCGAAAACACATGGGAAGAAAGGACCACTCTAACTAAAAGAGGGTTGATCAAGAATAACCAATCTTAGCACCCCATTTGGAGCTCCATGTTAAGCATTTATGAAGACAGTCTGGGTGTCACATGCTAATGCAAAGCTATATGTACCTCGTTGGGCAAACCATGCGTGATTCGTGTGAACAAGAGAAAAGAAAACATGATATAGGTTAAAATTCATCCCAAGTTTCGCTTGCTCCCCTCTTTTTTTTTTTTTTTTTTCTTTTCGAGCAATGTAACAAAAGTCCATATTGTAATTATTCAAACTGATAGAGATAGAAGATTATTTATGATAGATGACAACAAACAAGGATACATGGTTAATGATTTTTAAGTTTCATTTACTTTTTGGGTAGCCAAGGATATTATAACTATTCAACATGAGTTTCATAAAAGGGGGGAAAAAAAATTATAACCAACACTTACTGATTCTTCCTAGAATTCAGCTCCCCCTATTTTTTGTGTAGTAATTTCAAGATATTTTGGATTCTAATTATTCAAAATAAAGAAGACAAAAGATTGTTCATGACATCCCAGGTCCTTGCCAAGAGAATTTATATTGCAACTATTCAACATGACCATGACAGAAGACTACTCATGTGCTTGAGACTTATAACTACAAGATATACTCATTAATTTTTCTTAAGATTCAATTCATACTAATTTGCTTTTGGAAACCATTTTAATTCATATTCTAATAAATTCATTGCGCATGAAATTAAAAAACTGTCCATGGAAAGAGGGGAAACTACAAAATTCATGTTGATTAAAGTAACGAAGTAAAAATATCTCCCGAAAATTGAGAATCTCTTAGTATATGGTTTCTTTTCAGTTGTATCAAAACTCGGGTACAAGACTGCCTATTAAAACTCTAGCATAGACCTCATATTCATAGTACTTCATAAGAATTCGAGATGGCATTTATATCGAATGTTGAATTAGTGGCTTGAAATATAAGACTTAGTTAGGACAACTTTTGTTGTTCATGCCATTATGAGAATGCCTTAGAGCATTCAATTATAAATGCTAGGAAACAATCCGTCTGAAATAGACAACAAACAATTTGTTATACTTACACTCCTTTATGCAAGGCTTTCAGTGTGTGTACGACAAGAATAAATGCAAGTTAAGTCCACCATGGTGATTCTAACTTCTTTATACGGAACCAAAACAACCCCAAACCAAATTTAATTTTATGGTTCTTTAACGGAATGGTGAAAATTGAAAACAGTATCTATTCCGTTTGATTTTTATTTAATTTTCAATTTTCAGTACGGTGGTCAATTCATTAGAATTTCTTCATATTTGTTAATTGTGTACTGTATCAATCCCATAAATTAATTTCATGCGGCTCTTTTTAACACGTCATACATCAATGTTATGTATGACATAATAACATTATCTTAAGTTAGAAATATAAGATGTAATCTTAAACAATTGTTTGCTTTCACGACAAATAACTCATTGTCAAGAAATCGTTTCCAATTTCTTGGGGTTTTTGTCCTTAATCTCAAAGCATGTCATAAGTAGTAACATCAAAGTTTCCTCCCCAAACTCAATGTAGTATGATATAGGGAGGTATTGGAGATAATATTAGGCAGCCTTGGTTCTATATGACTGCTAAGCCAACCAGCTCGCTTGCCACGTGGATCCACTCCAGGAACAATTAATAGAAACAGGGCATCTGGGAGCTCGGAATTGCAAGTGAAATGATGCACCAGCACGCTTGAAACAACTGAAAACATGGCGATATTGATGATGGAGGC
Organism: Casuarina cunninghamiana; assembly: GCA_028551485.1. NCBI lineage: Eukaryota > Viridiplantae > Streptophyta > Magnoliopsida > Fagales > Casuarinaceae > Casuarina > Casuarina cunninghamiana. The sequence continues at coordinate 28,435,217 of CM052369.1, forward strand.
GGAATAGGCGATGGCAGAAAGAAAGAGGCAAACGTAAAGATACTGTCAGGTATTTAAGCACCTATGCATGGAAAGTTAGGTGCAAATATTGAGCTTGTATCCTGTATCTTTTGCAGTCGTTTTAATCAATGAAAGTAGATGTTCTTCCATCCAATTACAACTTCCAAATTTCTCCGTATTTGTACCTAAATTTTCTAGACCATCTACAATCTCACATCTAAGTTTCCTAGCAAGTCAAAGAGCGACACGCAGGTAAGAATTAGTCGGCTACATGCATATTTATCCCCGAATCCATCTTTTTTAGTAGACCATTTTCTTCCTCATACGAAATAGTAGGACCTAATGCTTCGAAGGTCTAAAGGGGCTTTAAAGGCATCAATTTCCTCCATAAAAAGGCGTACAGTTACATCCGTGGTCATACGCCATAGGCCAATGACTAACATGATTTTTTAGTACAAATTTAAGATATCCAATGAGATAAGTAGGTGGTAATTTCATCATAAGTTTCATTTTCATTTTACCTTTACGAACTTATCATATGGTCATAAACCTATCATACTTATACTAAAAAAAGAAAAAAGGAAAAAAGAACCAAGAACATTATCATGTTAGATACATTTAGCAAATGTTGTAAGGCTTATTTGAAGCCTTAAAAATTGCCTAGAGAAAAACTTTAGTAGAGAAATTATCCGTTTAACATAGATGTTCTAAATTTAACGAGTAGCTCGATATGCAACACTATAACCTATTTGTACTTGTTACTTGAAAACATATTTTTCAACAGCAAGAAGATAGATATTGATGAGGATCCAAGGCATCCAGATCAGATATTCAGGATAAATATGGCTATAAATAAGGCCAAATAGAATTCCTACTCTAATTGCCAGAAATTGATTGCTACCTTACACAATGGAACGCAATAAATGGCTATTGGGTTTATAGGGCCTAACAATTTTCCTGTCAACACCTTATATGTAGTCATATACAAACTTCATATTTACCCACTGCTAATGTGAAGTTTTATGCTATCACACTTTCTGGGACTAGTGTAGAGGGCTAGTGTAGGATTGGCTCAACCACCCAAGCTTGAGCAGGTAACTAATGCAGAGGGCTTCGGTAGGGTTGGCACAAGCACTTGAGCCTAAATGGGTAATTGAAGCAAAGGGCTCACATAGGATTAGCCTAAGCACCCAAGCCTGAGTGGGTAACTAGTGCATTGCTAGTTAAGATAACAAGGTAGCATCTTAGCTAGTAGCTTATGCTTATTAGTTGAGAGAAAAGATTGCTTAACTATGTGTAAACTTGGACACAGATTTGACTTCAAGGGTGGAAAGGATTCTACAATACCTTGCGATGCAAGTGCTCACTATAGAAGATAGTTGCATCTTCAATTGGCTAGCCTAAGTTTTTAGCCTAATGGTAAATCCTAGCAATCTTTACACAGTGCTCATTTTGGAAGGATAAGTGATTGGGTCATCCTTTATGGTATCCCTTGTGTCCTAGACGAAGCATCACGATAAAGCAGGCTTTGCAAAATTCAGCATTCTTATAAACATATTTATCACTAGAGCAGCTCATACTAGCAAAGGAAGTTCTCATCTCAACAAATGTAGATAAACTGGTATGGAAAATTCAACTGGTAGAGTGGCTACCTTTCATATAGAATGTTAAAGTTAAATATAGATGGATCCAATATCTTAGGTAATAGTGAGGGAGGAGGTGTTTCAAAAAATAAAAAGGGAAGTATTATTTCTGCTCTTGCTGCTAATTTTGGTAAAGGGAATAATAGGCAAGCAAAATGTCGTGCTATACTTGTAGGCTTACAACTATGTCATGACTGAAGTCAAATGCTGTATTTTATAGGGTTTGATTCCTACTTAGTACAATGCATTCTACAAAAATGGAAGCCACCATGGTACCTTGAGTATACACATAGATGTCTTAGCTTATCCCATACATAGTTGTAAGACATACACTTAGATAGGGTAATAGAGTAGCGAATAGACTAGCTAACTATGGCCATCATGGTACACACTTATGTGTTCTTTTATCAGCTAGGCTAACTACCACAATCATGTGTTTTTGGTATTAGACATGATAGATTGGAACTTGATAACTATACCTCCATAAGGTTAAAGCCTACATGTTATCCTTTGTATTTATTTTGATATATAAAATTCCTTTCTTTACTTTCCGGTTGTGAATGTGGGTTGTTTGGAATAGTCAAGATTTTTTTTTCTTTTTTAGTGAGATGGTAAATTAAATTAATGAAAATTAGAGTATAGAAGCAAAGAAACATAACTTAACAATACAAAAGTCATTACAATTACCAAAAAAAAAAATTGAAAGTTGAATGTTTCCAAATCTCATTCAAAATAACATTTTTTTAATTTGTACAAGTCAGTTTTATGCCCTTCCTACTATACACTTACAAGGTATGGTTATTATGCTTACCATTGTAATTATAAATAAAATGTATCAAAATAAAAAAAAATTAATTCAAAAAACCATAAGATAGGTATTATAAAAGCAGTGTTCCCAATCCATGCACTTTGGGTCGAAGTAAAAAAATCTGCCTCTATATCATTCTCTTTCTCCGACTCTTAGCGTCAACAAAGCTACATGCAAAATTTAATTAAAAAAAAAAAAAAGGAAAGAGTTACGTTAATTCTTGGTTTGATGACTAACAAGTAGTAGAATTAAAATAAAGCATATATACATTGCATCGAAAAACAAATAGTTGATCTTTCAATTGAGATCAACATAAGTTTCTTAGTAATACCATCAAAGGGTGACATTAAAAAATTCTAGTCCCGATCAGTAAAAAAGAAAAATGGAGAATGGTCAGCATATCAATATAAAAAAAACAAGACTAAAGGGGCATTTTAACAAAGAGCTTCTTCCTTCTTTTTCTTTTTTCTTTTTTTTTTTTCCAAACTCATGCACCTACACGGGTGTTGAATCTAGGACCTCTTGGTCCCAAGCAACACATGCTCATCACTAAACTAGGCACTTATCAATTTTAGAAGAAAAAAAAAATTCTCAAAGACTCAATGCCAAACTTAATAAATAATTATTTTTTAAAAAAAAAGGAATTTTAAGCTTAGCGGAAGGTGCCGAAAGAGACATGTTGGTAGTCATTTTTTATTGGTTCTTCCCTTAATTCAAGTTAATGCCTACACACATCGGCTCCAAAACACCATTTTAGGATTATCCTTTTCCTTCTCTCAACATAAAATTTTCGTAAGAGAATTACAAATTATGCTAAAAGGAAAATAACAAATTGATACGAATATTAAGCTTTCAAAAATGTATATTGACAAATACACGTCATTGTAAGTTTTCAAGCAACCTAGTGGGTCGAAACGTGTAACATGTGGATATACTGCATATTCTGTCCAACGTTATTAGTTTTGGGAATTTGTGGTCAAATAATATGATCCGACATCTCTACAATTTTATCAAGTCAATTCATAATTGAATAATAATAAAATTTATTAGTCTTTAGACACTCATCTATTTGACTGGCATATAAAATTAGGTTAGAATAAACTTTTAGTAGAAGCAAATAAGGAACCGCCATGTATCTATCGAAGCTACCCATAATTACATTGAGTGATAATAAAATAAGCAGAATTGTAGATGACTTAAACAAACTTAGTCAATAATTACATCGAGTTTTCCTTTCTCATAATTAACGGTCAAAGTGTCATAAGTACTGCAAGACCAACAATAAATTTTGGTTTTATAATATCAATGTTCATCTTCAATTTCAATTAAGTTTCTTGTAAACAAATGACAAGTTCTTTTTTTCTTTTTTCTTTTTTTGTTTAACTTGCATTTCTGATTAGATTTTTATTTTTATTTTTGTAGGTAAAAAGAGTGGAGATTTTGGTGTTTCAAAAACTAAAACCAGGAAGTCTCATGCCACCTAATCTTCAACCATGTCAACGCATGTAGAAAAAGAAATATTAACTTATCAAAGCCAAGTTTTACTCCTAGGACTTGTGGGTTATAGGTCCACTACCCTTCTATTCTGCCACTCCCATTATTGTGCATTTCTCATTAGATTTGATAAGGATGATTATTAATTTCTTACCTAACACCTTCAGTCCACCCAAGGTATGGTTGTTTATGAGTACTATTTATGATGAAGGGATGAATAATATCACAGAAATTTTTTGTTTCTTATATGTCTTATCAAAATCTCACTCATTGTTTTCTAAATACATATCTATTTGGCTACCCAAAAAACCTTTGTCTTGAAATAATTATATACATGAATTATTATCTGTAGTGTTCAACATTCAAATTAAACACTGGAAAGTTGGATGTCGAATTGATAGTAAACCACAAACCACAACAAATCATGGTCAAGTAAAATACTTCAGCATTGTTAACTCTACTGTTCTTTGTTAGGCCTCCAAAAACATTAAACCTACAATTCTAATCCCATAACCTTTTTTATAGCCATTTTCAGAGAATATAAAATTCTATTGATCAAATTTGGTAAAATTTGAAAAGAAGAGTTTGTGCCTTCCATTTAAGCGTGACGTTTTAATTACAGAAGTTTCTTCTAGTAAAGCACAAATTACCAGTTCAACAGATCGACCGTGCTTCACATTAAAGGCAACCAGCTGGGCCTGGCTCCAAGCTGCCATTTTAATCCTCCAGTTTCCCCTATTTTAAGTGTTAGGATTTCCCAAATACTACCTTGACCCTTTGATTTTAGACAATTTCAATTCAAGAATAGATCCTAAGAGACGTTTTTGAAATCTGTCACTGTTTAGCTTCACAAGGTTTGACCAGCTTAGTTTGGACAAATCTGCTGAACCTATCTATATTTTATCCAATTTTCTGAAAAGGAGCCATATAATATATTCAACTCGTCAAATAAATCGATTGCATTACAGATAATGATTTGGGGGACTTAGTTTCACTGCACTAAGAAGTTATGCATAAATTTGTCATTCAAAGACCGAGAGTATTGATCCCATGCATAAGTATGGCATCCTATGACTGGTTTTTTACTAGATACGTCAAGCTTATAAGATAGACTAATCCCCGTGTATTATTAACTTTGGAATGTGGTAGGTAAGCTCACATGTCCAGGGTCAAGGTCTATCAATATGTTTTCATTTTGAGATTTAAGAATTTGGGAATTTTAGTTAAATGGGGTGCCATTTCCTTCATGGCCACTGTAATTTCCTTTCCAGGAGCTCCCTTGGCTCGAAAGTCGTTCATTTTCTCCACCACTGGCGTTTTATCTGCTTCCAGGTCCAATACGGATGTTCCATTTTGTGTTTCACACGAAAGCTAAGGCTTCTTCAGGACTAGCTCTTCTTTCTCCCCCATATACATACTCTGAAAGATAAAAGACAAATATTTATTGGAAAATTTAAATGCCTAAATCAAAAATTAACTCATACATTAGAATTTTTTAATTTAAATTTCACCTCAAGATTACTCCTCTCCAATATAGGATTTATGGTTCCCAATGCCTCCTGCATACTAATAGTTCATTTTGGTAGTAGTGATATCAAGAGGTAATGGATTTAGTGTCAGAGACCAAGTTAATACCCAAAATAAAAACTTGAAAGTCTAAATTCAATCTTCCACCTCTTCACTTGTTAAAAAAAAAATTCCAAGAGAAGTATTGCCCTAGATTTCCCACATTTAGAATGAGGAAACTTGTTTTAGTCTTACATGGAAAAGAATCAAAACTTAAAAAGTAATATATACATAAATGAATTTCTCCACTTAATATTGTAGGATTTTAAGTTGTGTATGGCACTTCTTTATAAAATATAGCAATATTAATTAAGGAAGAAAGGATCTTACTAACCTATGGATACAAGGACAAGTTCAAATATTCCAACACATCTTTTTACAAAGCTTAAAACATGCTTAGCTCCAAGTGCATTGATGCCCAATGCGAAACCATCGTATCTGCATCACATTAGAAAACAAAAAAAAAAAAAAAACACCAAAAATATGTTTCTTACTTTCGAGTCACTTAGCTAAGGAAAAAAAAATTGTATACAACATGATTACCGGTAATCAGAATTAGTGGTAGCAGCTAAATTGTCAACAACATCAATTTGGTTCCACAACTCTTCCTCCCACAAGAGAGATGCCCCTGGAACTACTGTTATCTTTTCAGTGATCAGAGAATATGGATTTGTGCCTCATTTTTCCTTCAAAACTCTAAACAAGTCCTCTATGATCTACAAATATAAGTAGACAATAAATAAAGACTAAATATGCGTAGGCCATTCACTAAACCGGCAGAGAGAACAAGTAAATAAAGCCAGAGTAGTTTGATATACATATTCATATGATTCTCAATCTTCCCCGCTTACCTGATTTTTCTATTCCATGAAGTTCCCCAGTGTACTTCAATTCCTGGACCACAAGGCCATTTTAGTCGCGGGTGCCACCGACTTTCCGGCAAAGAGTACATGCCATCTTTTCTTTGTGCCCGTGTGGATAACGCGTTTGCCGGCGCGTAAATCATTTTCATGATAACTTGCTTGTATGGATGCAGTTTTTGTAGAGAAAGTAATAAGGGCGCAGCCAAAAGTAAACAAGTTATACATTGTTCTAAGAGCAGCGAATGTTAAATCAGCCACGCAAGATTTGCGTAATGAGGTAAACGTACAACTTCAACAACATCCGTAGTAGTCGGCCTAGTTCAATGATAAAGATAGATTTTTTGAAACAAGCGGCTGTTCTTCCGTTGTCGAAAACATCGTATCCCAGAAGCTTCCTAGGGTTGAGCTCAAATTTTTTGTCGTCTAATACCATAAAGAAACTATTTACAGTCAACATCTGAATTCAACATTGGTTACTTGTTCATGTTCGTTAGACCATCAATATGTTCAGCCACTTTTGATTCCGCAGCTTAAGTGGACCTATGTCTCCGATACCCTAAGTTCAAAGTCTATCAAGTGGGTCTGGACATGCCTCACCATTTTGATCAATTTGATTCTAATCTATTGTATTTTACTTACTTCGTGCTATTTTTAAGTATCTTGATACATATTATTCTCTATACTAAAGTAAAGCTAGCTGATGATTAATCTCAACTTGATGCGAAGACCATTGAAGACAATAACGCACGAAGTGAAAGTGACTTCTTCTTTAAAAATGAAAAATTAAAAAACTTGAGCAAACGAAAACATAATCAATCAGAAGTTATAACTCTTTCTCTCAAAGGAAGGCTTTTATCCTATATTATATTGAGTCATAATATACAAAACTTTAATCGGATACTATTAAAACAAAAGTCCCACACCCAAAAAAAAAAATCATTAGTAAATGTTAAATATAAAAAAAAAATGTATTATTGACTCATTAGCCAATTTCTGTGTCAAGACTTTCAAATTCTTTAACATATAATCAAAACTTAAGATAGTTTTTTTATATGTTCAACTTTAAATGCAAAAGCCCTCCCCTCCGTTTGGGGAAAGAGTACTGCTCTTCAACGTGGTTTACAATTGACTAGCTGGTTCCCACCGAGTTGTCTTTGTATTGGTTGGAAAGTAGATATCGATTCATTTCTCGCGTGGCGTGTCTAAGTATCAATCTCTACTTCAGCAATCAAAAAAGAGCACCTAGCATGTGACGACGGCAATGATTCCAAGGAATCATCGAGACCTTGGGTTTGCATTATGTCCTTGAAGCTTTTAGCAAATTTATGATGATGTGGAAACTTCTGAAAATGGTCATCCAACCTACCACCGCCCGGTAGTGGCTTAAATCAATAAAGCTGCTTCCTTGGCACGTCCCATTCTCCATCCCGGTCGCAACATATAACTTTTTCATACTTTTTGATGAGAGCCCTGCTTCTGTGTAGCTACTTTAGACGTGTATTTGATCAAAGCAAGATGGAATAGAGAAATAGAAGCTGTAACTCATTGTATGTCTAACGGCAACTAATCACTTTTGGAGTCGAGGACTTTGCCTTCTCATAACATCAAGTAATTATTGGCAAGTTAGCAGGACCTCAGACCTCTTAGTTTCACATTTAGCACCTAAGTGTATGAGTTTTGGTACATGTGTAAATAAAATAAAAAAGTGAAAAAAAAATCTCATAATTAAGAAAAAGAAGAATTGAATATCATATTTTTTTTGTCTTGACGACATAATAATATTGGCCACAAATCCATCACATTCGAGAAAAAAGAAATAGAATATTAGTACAATTGAAGAACTTAGCCAAAGTTCTTAAACTTATTTGCACAATTAGAAATTTCTTGAACCACCTTTACGAGATGAATTGCATGAATAATACAATTGCTTTAGAAGCTTACTCAACACTATGATGCACTCGTGTATATTACTTGAAAACGTACTTCACGACACCAGGAAGATGGACATTTACAACGTAGTGTTCCCAATCCACACATTTTGGATCGAATTCAAAGACATCTGCCTCTGCACCACTCTCTTTTATTGCCATCCGTAGCTTTTCAGAATTCTTGAAGTCAAAGCTATACCAAAAAATAATAAAAGAGGGTCAAGTTAGTATATTTTTTAGTGAACTAGTGGTTACAAAAATTAACATAAAGCATACGTACATGCCCCGGAAGAACAAATAAGGCTTGTACAGTTCTACCAATCGCATCACGAAGTTGATCTTTCGATTGAGATCAACATATGTTCCCTGGAAATAACGACAGAGAGCTGCATTCACCACTCCCAATCCCTATAAAACAAAAGGAAAAGCGAAAAGAAATTTAAAAAAAAAGGGGTTATAGCACACTGATCTACTAAGTTAGAGATGTTGGTTTAAGAACAAACCTTTAGTAGAAGCAAATAGCGAACCGCCATGTATTTGTTGAAGCTATTTATGTTGTTTAACACTAAAACCTTGCGAACCTTGACAGGCTTCCCTTCCTTGTTTATCCAAGGTTTTTGAGAAAAATAACGAAATGAAAATTCTTGAAGATCACGGTTTGTCAAAGGATTTCTGGCAGAAGACCCCACTTGATAAATTACTTCAGACGGTTGATTTGCATGAGCCACCATAGTCACAATTATAGCATTTACAACCAAGTCTGCTGGAATCTGCATCGTTATATGCTCATCAGCAAATAGATCTACTTTTAAATCAATAAGCATTGTCCATCCATATTGGGTATAAACTACAACTAATTACCTTCAAACTTTATTGGCTTTCAATATTAAAGAAAATATGGTTCATAACTATGTAGATTAAGCTATGAATACCTTTGACATGTTGCCAAGAAATAATTTTAAAAGAGGTCAACTTCAATTAGTTAATGAAACAAAGAAACTATGAGATATGACTAATAATAACAAACGACTTATAATGGACTTAGATCAACTTACTAAATCAAGGACTGCCCCAAGATCCCCAAGAAAACATTTTAGTTTTCCTTTACCATATCCAACCGCTAAAGTATCAATAGTCCTGTAACCAAAAATAAATAAATATATTAATTCATATAATGTCAACTTTCTAACAATTTTTTTCACCAAGTGCAATTCTTCATTGCATGTGATAAGGAAGATTCATATTGTCTTACCTCATACCTTCAATCCACCCGGGAAATGGTTCTTTGTAAGTACTGGTAATGATAGTAGGACGGACGATCACCACCGACAGATTTTCTTTCCAATATCCTATCAACATCTCACCCATTGCTTTTGTAAACACATAAGTGTTTGGCCATCCAAAAGTGTTTGCCCTGATATAATTATTCAATGAAAAATATAAAAAAACAAAAAAAAAACATAGTTTTACTCTTAAATATGGCACATGTAAGTTTCTTTTCACCCAAGCAAAACCAATATGGAGAACAATTCGTAGCATAAAGATGTCTTTCATATCTCTTTAAAGGGATGGAGATAAGCATGTGTAGTATGTATTATTCAATTTGTTAATATATATAATTTGTAAATATATTGTTTAATAAGTTATTTTGCTTATATATTGTTCAATTTGTTAATTATATAATTTGTAAATCAATTCCTTGTTAAGGATAGAACATTGTTTGAACGGAGATTATTAATCTTAAAACTCCACTCTTGGATTCTATTAACGAACTTTCCTCTTCAGAATCTTAACAAATATTTATCTAAAAACTTTTTCTACAACATGATAAAATTATTAGAAATCATATAAAAACCACAAAAACTTAAAATTACTAGACGAATTCTCTCTCTCTCTCTTTTTTTTTTTTTTTTTTTACATTGAATGTTCTACGCCATCCTGTACCAGTAGGATGGTCGTTTAATACCGTGACCACTTTCATGTAAAAGGTACAATCTCCTCAAAGAAAGCCTTCACCCGTTCTAAAAAGTAGGACAGGCGCCTTTATGTGAATAGTACCATATTTTATGTTAATTACTACCTAACACGTTAAATGGGATGCACATGTCATGAATTGATTTATAGGACAGAACCCGATGATAATTAATGAGATAAAATTGATGGAGAAATCTATTTGAAATGGAACAAAAAATCAATGGTGAGCCAAAGTAGGTTCCTCGAACTACTAGGTCAATGGAGAGTTTGACACCTCTCCCTCTCCGAGTGTATGAGTTAAAAAATAAAATAAAAAATAAAAAATTGATTTATTAAGCTCCCAATTGAACCTAAGAACTAAATTTCATTTTTCTCTAAATATCCACCTACCTCTATTTAAACTACAGTAAGTCTAGGCATACGGTAACATGGCCAAATTTTTTAGACAAATCTAATACAATGAGAGAGCCTAACAGATGTAATCAATTTGGCCCCATCAAGTATTTAGTGATCTCTCGCTAGGACCCCAGATCTATGACATTTTCAACACCCAAGCACGATCAATCTCCTCAAGGACAATTATAGCGGGGACATGAAAAAGAATGCGTGTGATAAGCATTTGGGCATTTACGTATCATGACCAGACTTGTACCTAGTACAATGAGAGGTTCCATGGAATTTAAACGGTTCCCTTTGGATGAAAAGCACATTTAAGACTATAGGTACACGTAGGTAGATGGCATACCTTTCAATACCCATTTCCTTTATGGCCAGTGTAATTTCCTTTTCAGAGGCCCCCTTGGCTCGAAGCTCCTTCAGTTTCTCCTCCACCAGCTTTTTCTCTGCTTCCACGTCTAAGCCGGTTGTCCCATTCAGTGTTTCACCCATACGATAAGGGGTCTCCGGTATCAGTCCACCCTTTTCCCCACATACATAGGCTGGAAGGACCACTCGAGTTAAAAGGGAGTTCAAGATAGTATCACTAAACTGAGTACGTTGCTGCCACTTGGCATTTAGTAGCCCCATGTGAATCGTTTAAGACCAGTCGGGAATTGAAGTAGTAGAAACACAGGAGCAAGAAACTTAGAGAAAGTGGAAAGGATTTTACTAACCTGTGGATACATGGACGAGCACCTGTATTCTAACACATCTTTTTGCAAAGCTTAAAACATGCTTAGCTCCTAGAGCGTTGATGCCCAATGCGACGTCATATCTGCATCATATTAAAGTGAATGTAGAGTGTTTTCTTTCTAATTTTCAGGCCACTAAACTACGGAATAAACATTTTATACCCATGATTACCTCTCATCAAAGTTAGTGGTTGCAGCTACATTCACAATGACATCAAGTTGATTCCACAGCTCTTCCCGCAAACTAGAGTTGTCCTTCAAGCCCAGGTCCTCAAGAGAGATGTCCCCCGGCACCACGGTTACTTTCTCAGAGATAAAAGAATACAGATTCGTACCCCATTTTTCCTTGAGCACTCTAAACAAGTCCTTCTCTATGATCTGCAAATACAAGCAGGCAGTTAGCCATTCATTTAACAGCCAGAAAGAGAAGGGAAACGAAGCAATTGTAGCTAAATTTTTATAGGTTTGTGCTTTAATAATGGAACCTCGGTTTCTGTCTTTTATCTCTTCTTCTAGCTCTCCTTTTGTAATCTCTTTCCTTCCAAGGACTGGCGCTTAAATGAGATAATTAATGTCCCAAATAAGGCCCCAGTTCCTGGCATTAATGCACGATAAAACACAAGACACGACAAAAGAACGATGTACACATATCTACGCCTGTTTAGGACTATGTTGAAACTGTAAATATACCTCATTACGCAAACGTTGTGTCGCTGATTTGGCATCCTCTGCTCTTACAAGAAGGTATAACTTCTTCACGTTTGGTTGAACCCTTAGTACTTTCTCCACAAAAACTGCATCCATACAAGCAAAGTTATCAGCAAAATCATTTGCACGGCGGACTCGTTACACACAAACTCAAAGAAAAAACTGGTCAGTACTCTTTGCCAGAAAGCCCGTGGCACCAGTGACTAAAATGGTCTTGTTGTCAAGGAACTGTGTTACACTTGGGAGCTCCATGGATGACACAAATATCAGAGCGTGGCTGGACAGACAATGAAGAATGTTCAGGTACAATGCAAAGACGAGGATACCAGCCAATTCCGGTGCCGTTCATATACTAAAGGATGAGGTATTTGGGTGGTGGAGTGCACGCAACTAGTAATAATTTTTCCTTGATAGCATGATAATCAAATTAGTTCAATTATTCACCCACGTAAGGAAATAAACCAACTTCACCACCTTTCAATATAAAAAAGTTCTTAAGAGGACCTACCCACTTTGGTCAGCCCTGTCTTCTAACTGTAGGGTGGTCACCAAACACAGACAGGTACTATTCACTTCGGTGCTTTTGACGTACAAGGTTCTGCTCTTACCGTTTCCCCTTTCCATTAGTCTAACCTACCTTCTACTGCCAAGTTATCGTTCCGTGCAACACAGTTCCAACTGCTGACGCTGTTACTATAATTTGATGTTTCGCTGTCGTCTTTTATGTCAGCTCAGAGGAAGGACCAAAATATCTACAAAATGGCTGGAGTTCCGTCACCTAACCTCTGTATATGGCGCGGGACTTCAAGGATGGTTCATCTGAATACGTAAGGGTCGTATATCCAGTCAAATTCACCCCTTTACCCTAGGTTGTTTACTAGGTTTTTCATATTTGCCCTGAGCAAGTTATGTACTTACTTGTTAGTCTATCTCTGCGAGTTTCAATCAAGTTCTATTTTCCAGATCCTCGCAGCCCATATTCATACAAACACTTCGTCCAAATAAGTCCAAGCCTCCCTTCCTAAATGTCATATCCTATGCCAGTTCTCACATTCGCTTTGAAATCGTGATCGACACCTTAAGTTATTTGATGTAACACTTCCGTTTCCTTCAAGCTGTTTACGGAATACATCATTTCTTCTTCATAGTTGCATTTTCACATCATGTCATTTTCTGTAAGTACTTCGGGAAGACTGACGTTTAAGACTTCGTAAAAAGATATGAAGCGAAAAGTCGATAACCCACGTTCTGTCGTCTACATAACTTTTGCCGTCTAAATTTTTATTGATAATTTTTTGTTCATAACTCAATTCAAAGTGTGACACTCTTTCGTTTAGAGATAAATATTTCTCTATAGTTGGGACGGAGGACGTATTTAAAAAGATGTAATACAACTTGTATATTACACATTTAGCAGTTAAGCTATTATCATAAACATGTATTTATATATTTTGTTTTTTCTAAAAGGCCTATTCTTACCCTAAAGTAACATATCAACTTTAGAGAAATAGTGGCAATTATAGTAACTCACTCAACTAGACCATGAAATAATTATAAATCATAATAAAATGAATACTCCTAGTGATTTATTTGTTAGGGTTAAATTATAACTAGTAAAGGTGAGAGTTATCCCAAATGGTGCCATGAAAATAGGCCCTTAACTTTATAAATTGCGAGATTTCTCACCACTACCAATTAGTTATGAGACGGGCTTGCACATGTATTAAGTCATGTTGGGCCCTACCTTTAGTTTCTTCAATAAGGCCTCAATTATGGGATTGTTTGCTTACATGTAGTACTTGTGTTAGCCTATACATCATTGAGTATTGACTATGCATGTCCCACATCAATTTTAAGAGGATAGACATTTATTGGGTGAGGTTTTCAACTTATTGCTTTTAGATTTTAAGATAGGCCCTTATAATAACTTAATCTATGTAGAACAAGTTCTTTGATAAGTGAATAAGTATTTTTAAGTTTATTTTGCATTATATTGAAAAATCAAAGTTTCTAGATAAACAAAATAGTAGCTTTGGTACTAAGATGTTATTTTCCTCGATTTGATTGTTTGACTTCACAAGCTGCTTTCACACCAAACAATTGCCACACCCATTCAAGGAAAGCCACACCACATAACAGAAGTGGCAGCCAAGGTTTTCCATTTACTGGAGTAGAAGGTTGGTTTTGCCTTTTTTTCTTATTTACCTCAACTAACTAAAGAGAGAAAAAAACAAAAAACAAAAAAGACCTACGAGGCTGTGTTATTGCACACAACGTGTCCCTTCTGGAAAGTCAAAGCACGACAATTTTCTGGTGTATCTTGTTCGCCACATGCACAAAGGAGAACAACCTCTGTTTATGGGTTCTGTATTCAACACAAGACAGGGAAGCATCAACCACCTGACTATCTGCCTACCTAAAACATGCTGAACCAGTGAAACAGGTAAGCATGCTGGATTTGAGCCAGCTGGTTGCACGAGCTCAGCAGATCTGAACAGAATCGTCTTTTTCTGGAAAAAAACATTATTAATTTGCACATGGAAACTTTATCACTCTTTCTTCCGTCACCTTTTGTTAGTCAGAGCGCAATTTAAGGCCATTTTCTTTACTCTAATGTCAATAAGAGGTCATTCGGAATGAACAGGAGATTGAACAGTAGCTAGGGAAAGAATTGACAACTGGAAATTAATAACCTACTTTTCCTCAAAATCTGGGTTTAAAGTTCTGTTGCACAATAGAGAGAGGGCAATCGACAACTTTGTTTGGGATTGGTAGCTCAAATTGAAAGCTTAAGAGAGACGTTGTAACTAATGTCATATTTTAAGGTGAAAGCATGTATGCTACTTACTATTTGTACTTTTATATGTGAACAAGTGGTCCAAAGATGAAAGGGATGACTCAGCTAAGGACCTCCTCTTGGATTGCATTGGATTTTCATTTATCAAACTATGAGCTACCAATCATGCATGTGAGAGAAGATTGGAGGTTTAACTTCTCTGTTTTTTGTCTTTAGTCTTTTCTTTTTCTTTTCCTTCTTAAAGCCAATGCCAACTTCAATATTCAATGGATTTTGATTTTAATATTGTGATTTGGTGGGGGCAACGAGCAACATAAAAGAAATAGTCTTCCTTTCAGGTAAGTAAAATATAAAACTAAGAGCATAATAAATTCCTTTGTTCTTTCGGCATGGGTTTGATGTTTTCATGTTTATACAGGGCAGTGGTTGCTTCTAAAACTTATTCTTTAGTGTATGCCTGTCGTGCAAGCTTTCATGTGGTGTCCACAAACTGCTTTCGGCAATAACATGAAACACTGAGAAAGTGTGGCCTCCATAATGCCTGCATGAGATTGTGTTAGCGAGATTTCGGCAGGAATATCCCACTGAACGATGAAGGTTCTTTCTTGGATGAATGAGTTATCTCCCCACCAAAAGCTTGGTCAGTAAGAATCCATGGCTTCTGAGACATTATTATAATGGTGAGGTTTCTTGCTGGGTAATCGTTGATGCTATTCCATGATACACATGAAAGGCAGAGCCGCGGTCAGCAGAAAGAGGCGTAATTGGCTGAAACAGCATGTGTGTAATTGACACGACAAGTCAGGATTCATCTTTCTCGAGCTGTTCAGCGGCGTCATCAGTGAGAGCTTACTAATTGTCATTAGGCAAGCAGTCCCCTCAGACTTTGGAAGGATGGATGGTTTCACTGGATCGTCACGCGCAAGACAATAACTGCTCAATTCTAGCGTCTGGTTGTCTCATTATGTGTATGCATTCAAATGATGAACTTGACCAACTCAACCAAACCAAAAAAAATCCTTTTTTTTGTCTTGGGTGGTACAGGCTAGTTTTTGCTGTTTTTGTGTGACTAGTTCCACGTGATGTTTAGGTAGATGAAGTTATTTTCTTGACCATTATCATAAATTCAAGATTAGAAAAATACTAAAACAATTCCACTCAGATGAAGTTATCTTTACTTATTAATATGTTCAACCAATTCAAACAAAATAACCTAAATGAAAAGATTGTCAGTAACCAAAAGGTCCTAGATTTGACACCCAGGTATGGTTATTACGCCCAGCCTTGTTGGTATTAATAAAATTTGTCAGGGTACCGCCCTTGTTTAAAAAAAAAAAAAAAAAAAAAAAAAAAAACTTTCCTACATTCTCCATTAATAAAATAAAATAAAATAAACCAAATAGAGATGGAGAGTGGTAAACTTTCTTCACCCACCTTTGGAGAAGTAGTCCTCGCAAATAGTCACCATTTCTTTGTAGAAGAAATGAAAAAAAAAATAGCCTTTAACCAAATTATTATCTTTACTTATCTTTACTTATTAATATGTTCAACCAATTCAAACAAAATAACCTAAATAGAAAGATTGTCAGTAACCAAAAGGTCCTAGATTTGACACCCAACTTTCCTACATTCTCCATTAATAAAATAAAATAAAATAAACCAAAATAGAGATGGAGAGTGGTAAACTTTCTTCACCCACCTTTGGAGAAGTGGTCCTCACAAATAGTCACCATTTCTTTGTAGAAGAAATGACAAAAAAAATAGCCTCTAACCAAATTGTTATCTTTACTTATCTTTACTTATTAATATGTTCAACCAATTCAAACAAAATAACCTAAATAGAAAGATTGTTAGTAACCAAAAGGTCCTAGATTTGACACCCAACTTTCCTACATTCTCCATTAATAAAATAAAATAAAATAAACCAAAATAGAGATGGAGAGTGGTAAACTTTCTTCACCCACCTTTGGAGAAGTGGTCCTCACAAATAGTCACCATTTCTTTGTAGAAGAAATGAAAAAAAAAAAATAGCCTCTAACCAAATTGTGAAATAGAGCCCATTAGAAAACTTATAATAGATAAACTTTGTTGTGTTAAAAAAACCTACAAAATAGCCAAAAACTTGTATAGATAACATGCTTAAAGAATTAAGGAGATCATATTGAAAGTAATGTGATATTATAAATGGTCTCATCTAGGAGTGTGATTCTAGTTAATATTTATAATACATTAATATTTTACTTAGCAAAAAAAAAAAAAACTATGAAATTGGCCACTTCTATTCACCACCATTGCTAAAAGGTGGAGGTAGCTTTCACCCCTTCTGTTCTTTTTTATTTTATCAATAGGTTCTATTCTCTATAGATACGTAGTTAAATATCATGGGGCCCTACAAATTTTGATAAAACCCAAGGGGGTCTCCAATAACTGATGGCATTGGTATTCTCTGTCAGGACAAGAGATGAGGAATGGCTGCCCACTGGTCCAATTCCGGCCCCAACGCATATCCCCATCTACCATTCAATTCTTTGATCATACGAGGAATATTGAACGACACACACACTGTTGACTCAGAAAAATGATTTGCAAGGATATGATGAAGAGTGAGTCAAGCCGAGTCAAGCACTAAAACAGGCTTAACATAAGCCAAACTTCAAAAACAAGCAGAAAATAAATCAACGTAAGATTAGGGATCTTGTCTCAAAGTGAGATTTGAAACTAACATTGTCTCTGCTAACATCACTTGCCTGCAAATTCGGTCCATAAAACTTGAGAGCGAAAGTAAACCAACTCTACAAAAATGACGCGACAAGGGGCTGATAATAGTACTCCATGAAGCTGACAATGCAGTAGGAGGATTGCTTATTCAATTTGGGTTCCTCCAAAATATACAAAAACGTGTAAGTAAAAGCATGCTTGTGGTCCAAAGTGAACCGCCATGCATGTTCATACTGCTTGTGCTTGTAATGAAGCCAGAGTTTTGGACGAAGAAAGATGTTACGTGATGTAGTTGTGAGAATTCATGGCTCTTAAAACTCAAACAGATTACGTGTTTGGTGGGGACATTCCCTAAAAGCTATTGTCAGGTTTATTACGAAAGAAAATTTCTTGATGCCTTGAGACGGAAGTCTTCTTCAGAAACATGACATGAAAAGCCTCGTAAAGGAAAAGTTTCAGAAGTAGAAATTTTATGTTGTTATAAGGCTTAAAGGTCCAATTTAAAAACTAATCTAAGAATTAAAGATAAAATTTTTTATTTAAACTTCACCTCAAGAGATTATATACTTAACATAAGAATTTTATCTTATATAATTCAAAAGTTGGAAAGAAAAGTTTTTTCATTTAAACTTGACCCATATCATCAAGAGTTGTATTTGACCCTTTGGACAAAACTTCAAGACCAGATTGCGATGGTTTTCTTTTTCCAATTGTCGTTTGCTTTTGGGCAACTAGACAGGTCCAGCATAATCATGATGTCGCCTTTGATTTATGGGCCAAAATTTTGCCCGGAAAGATCCTATAGAGCTTGCAGATGGATTCAATCGAACTTGTTCATCATTCGGGCCAGAACCACAGGGCATTGTTACCGATTGGCTTTCAACCTAAGGTGAAGTTAACAAACCCTCTACTAACCTAAGATGCCATGGTACGCTTGTAGAATTCCTTTCCTTAAAGATGACACTATAATCCATTCAATTCTGACATTGGAAACAATATATTGATTTCTGATACCACTGTCAGAGTCAAGCTTGGAGAACGCAAGACTTTGCATGGCCCATTCAGATGCCTGAGTGCTGTAAGGCCTGGAATAACTGGTTGGTGCTCTCTACCTAAGAACAGTATCTTCCAAACTGAAATTTCTGAAAACATTTATTCGTGTTCGAGGATCCCATATAGAGCTCATAGAGAATCAGCCTGTGGCCAATTTATCAGATTGCTAAGATCACTTCAAAACATTGCAAATTCTCACCATTAATTGTACTTTCAAGCCGTCAAAACAAAATACTAGTCATTGGCCATATTACACATTGTACAGCAATGGGTAAGAGTTAGAACCTATTTCTATCCAATTAGGAAAGAGAGCTGGAAGGTCGTGTAATTCACAATTAGGGTTAACATTATACAAGAAAAAAGATCTAAGTAGATAACAGAACTGATTATGAAAAGGTAAGTTGAAATTTTCTGGCGCAACAGGCTAGATATGCTGTTTCGATTCCAGATGCAGCTTCATAGAGGAGCTTGAGGGGCACAGACCAGTTAATTCAAGAGAGCTTTGACAGTGCAGCAAACAGCCTTCTCAAGCAGGAAAGCTGCTAGAAAGTTTGAAGCCGGTATACCCCTGATGGCTCCTTACGGTTGAAAAATGCAGAATTCGACAAGTATCCTTTCATTGCAGGGCTAGATTGACTTGATCTGTCATGGTTGCATCTGAATTAACTTGATCAATTGTGGTTAATGCAGAATTTTCCTGATCTTTAGTCAGCTTGGTCGAGTCCTTTAGGTCCATAGCTGCAGGGGTGGAGTCCATAAGATCCAGTGCTGCAGCGGCAGTGTCCATTTGATCTGTTGCTGCCGGGGGAGAGATCTTCTGATCATTTGCCATTGGAGATGATGTTGGTAGGCAGGGATTTTTTTGGTCTGAATTTGTTTCAGCACTCTCATATTCAGAAAGAAGATCCATGAACTCGTTAAGCAACCGCTGGACTTTTCTGTTTGATGCCATTGCCGGAAGAATGTCTTCTCTTAAAAGTTTGTGCTTTCTCATTCCCTGCAGAGACCCCAGAGAATGACTTACGTAAGCCTCAGGATTCCAAATAAAAAATAAAATAAAATAAAATAATATATATATATTATATATACACACATATATCAAAATGATTAGGAAGCTGGGGAGGAGTGGTGAGGGGAATTGAACAATTCTAGAACTTTGTTGCACCACAAAACAATAAACATTTACCCCGCAACAAATGCCCCAAAATAATTGACACACTTGAAAATGAGGGCCTATATTCACGGAGTAACCACAGAAGCTGACACAAACCGATTCATGCAGTGCAAGACTGATACCAAAAAAGGTCCAGCAGATACATATAGGAGTATCAAATGCAACGAAAAGAAAGCTAAATGACCATATATCATAAGACAGAAAAACAGTAAAATTTAAGTCTCGGTAGCTCATGAAGTGTTAGAATGTGAAAATGAATCAGTTCACTGCCCTCCCCACACAAAGGGTGAGGAACGCCAATAGATGCAAAACATAACAACCGGGAGAAAATACACAGGATAAAAAAAGCATTTCAGATGTATCACATACAAAAGACTCGCCAAAAAATAAAGCAAAAAAAAAGCTTATAACTTCTAATTATATGCATAGTAAAGAAGTGTAGCAGAAGTCATACGAGCACAAAAGGATCCCATGCCAGGTTCTTTGAATCTGAAGGTATATCTTCTGCCATCCCAGTCGGAGGTCCAAGAAAACTCTCACAGACTTCTCGCAACCGAGACTCATCTGCTTCTCTGCAATCAAAAGAATTTTAAACAATACTCACTCACCGATGCAAAATAAATTTACTATTCAATATCATACATTGGCAGTTTATATAAGATCAGTGCCATCCAGCATACCCTATAATTACATCTGACAACAAATTTGTGGTGGTCCAACTGTTGAGATAAGCCCATATGTTGTTTCTAATTTTTAACTAATGAAAGCGCAAGGTCCATTGCAGCTTGTTCTCAACCAAAGAATACTTAAAATAAAAAATAAAAAATAAAAAAATATATAGGAGTCAGCATAATCAAAAGCAGTACTAATGAAGGAATATGCTCATTTCCTGGAAAACCATTTACAAACCTTGATTCAAATAAAACCAGTTTGAAGTAACATGAGGAGATATAAAAGGGAAATAGATATGCTATAAGGTGAAACACCATAACAAATAACTTCAAATGCTTAAATTTTTAAAAACAAGCCAAAGCAAGAGCATAAGCAATACTGGTTGGAGGCAATACACGGTACGAGGTAGAATCACATTTCAATAGCATACTGTATTGGGTAATGTTCCTAAATAAGGAATAGGTTTTCTGCGTATTTTTTTCTGCATCCTTGAGTACTAAAATAAAAGGGGGAATGGAGAGACCACTGGGGCAGGGAGAGGTTGATTTTCTATTAAAAAAAGAAAGAAAGAAAAAGAAACTCAGAAAGACCACACTAAAAAGGTGAAAGAAATGTTAAAATGGGATTTCTTTTTTAACTTTCGTTTTTTTTTTTTTTTTTTTGGTTGGTTTGGTGGGGAGGAAGAAGAGAAGAGGACAAGAAGCCAGGGCGAAGGGGGTGGGGGGCGGTGCGCTGCGTGGGGATCATTCTACCTTGCGAGGAAGCGTATATATGACAAGAGGCACTGGCGATACTCATTAGGAGACTTCAAAGCCAAAGAGGATGCCAGCTGAGATTCTAAATGAGCACGTGTCTGTACTCCATCATCAGTCACCCTGTAACAGAAGAATCATAGGTCAATTGTACAAGTTATATGCAAGAATTCACTAGTTACTGACATAATTAAATTGAAGCAATCTGGAAACATAGGAGGTGGTAAGAAGGGTGTTCGCTTGAAAAAAGTTTTAGTGTTTCCCACATCATATATTGTACTTCTATTACTCATGTTGATAATTTTTCCTAACGGCAGAGTATTATACTTCTTCAAAAGGAAAGAAGAGTTTGCAGACTATGTTTTAACACTAAATATAAACACATCCTTAATTAAGGCCCGTAAGTGTCACACATCATAGCAGTACAACAACCATCATAAATTTATACCAAGTATTTACCTGCTCCAACCAGGCTTTCTTGCCATATACTTCCTAACATCAACCTGCAATGCAGCCAGCTCGCCACTCTGAACTGAACCCAGATTCCAGGAGCTCGCAAAGTTTGAGGCAGGGAAGCAGTCATCTGCAACCCTTAGCCAACACATGAGACTCATATCAAAGAGAAAGGCATGGCGAGTGGCCAGAACCACCAGAGGTGAACCAGATCTTGATAGCTTTGCAGATATAACTTTGATCGTGCCTGGAGAGTTTTGATGCATATGAATTAAAGACAAATAGAAGCAGTCAGCTAAAGGCCACACTTTCCAAGAAATTAAATAGAAATCCCACACTTTGCAGAAAATATCTGGCCTTTCAGCAATTATTATAAACAACACAGCCTCGTCAAACAAATCGGAGAGTTTCAATACCTGCTGTAGATGAGTTTGAATTTAACGCAACTAGAGATTCCAACGAGTTGTGAAGAAGACAATTCCGATTATAGAGATCCCAAACATACATGGCTCCTTTTCTTGTGACCAGTAACAACTTCCAGCATTCATCACAATCGATAAATGTCGCTGCAGATCCCATCATCATGGTTGGCATAGCTCGTCTCCCACACTTTGTGTAAACCTTTTCATCAAAAGACAGACATTAGATGGTATTATACTTCTAACAAACTGCCCCAAACTAACCAAAAAACTGTCTCTGTATTCCATAAAATTTATGATTGGCTGAAAAAACACTTACTAACCAGTTATCAATTAGGCCCTCAGTTAAAATCATAACCCACAGTTACTATACTATTTATTATTGATGTCTAGAAAAATTATTAACTTTTTGGCAATGTCAAATTCTACAAAAGAAATGGTGATAGATGAGTAAAAGGATCACTGTAAAGAAATCTTAAGGCATAGAATGCCCCTTAACAAGGCAGTAGCAACACCAAATAGAGAATTTGTAGAATGAAGATAATATCAATCAATAGCCACACCTAATATTATGGGGAAAGGTTTTCTCAGGTTTGGTGACATAGGACAAGCATTGTAATTGAATTATTTCATGTAAGGCTTCAAGCAATATTACAAAAACCAGGGAACCAATTAGAGGTAACCAGAAAAGGAAAACAATGAAAGAAACAATAAATAATTTTAGAATTTGAATACTCACCTGTATGCATCCATCTTCACATCCAATTGCCCAGAAGTTTGCATTTCCAGCTAACACAGTGACTCTCCCCGATATTCTATCAGACCAAAGAGTTTGGGGCCCCCTGGTGCAAATAATTTCTGTTTCTTTCATCACGAATGTATTTCCAACACCAACAATATCATTTGCAGCCTGTTCTCTCGGACGAGCTTCCAAGCAAAAGGGTAATGCATCTTCTCCTTCTTTCTTATCAAAGACTCTTATAGAGAGAGAAGTACTAGCAGCAGATGAAGAAGTGGAAGCCTTAGCACTCCCAGACTGTTCCACATTGATGCTTCCGTCAGTGCCAGTAGAGGCTTGAACTTTCTCAATAACGAGACTCTCAGAAATTGTAACCCTAGCAGTGGTTCCAGCACGCTCCTTCAGATCAGAACCTCGGCCTACTGCTCCCCTAACAAAACTATCTTTAAGGCCAATCTCAGTAGAAACCAGCCCATTATCATCCTTCACACGATCGGATGCAATAAGAGGAAAGTCAGGTGCCTGGGACTGAGCACCAGTAGAAATATTTTCCTGTTGAACAGGCAGTCCAACTGCTTCTGGGATAATCCTCTTTCTGCCATCAGGGCGTCTATATTCTCTTTGTTTCACAGGACTGGAAATCCGAGCAGAAGTTGACACTTTATTTAACCCATCACCAGCAGTCCCACCACTCTTCTTCCCATCATCAGCTTGAGGCTCACTCTTTGTTGCAACCTCTGCATCAAGGGAAGATTTCACCAGTGTTTGCTTTTGCTGAATATCTGGAAC
The DNA here is from genome assembly GCA_028551485.1 of Casuarina cunninghamiana. Lineage (NCBI taxonomy): Eukaryota > Viridiplantae > Streptophyta > Magnoliopsida > Fagales > Casuarinaceae > Casuarina > Casuarina cunninghamiana. The sequence goes on from CM052369.1 coordinate 28,458,897, forward strand.
AACTTTTTTGCTTGGGTTTTGCTTAGCTGAAGCTGCTTCAAGCAGTAGCTGAGCAGGGCTTTCTACTAAGTTTGCCTGTCGACCTCTCACATCACCATAACGATTTCTTTTTAACTCATCCAGTTCAGCATCACTTAGTCTGTGGCCAAGCTCTTTTACATCAAAATGGAAAGTGCCAACTGACCCATCCAAGGAACATGCAAAAAGTGAATATCCATCAGGACTCCTGTTCCAAGAAAAAGACAAAAGATTAGAAGTAGCAATAACAAAGACATAAGAAAAATAGGTAGACAGTTAAAATTCCAAAAAAGTATATAAATCAACACTCGCATATTTTCCACAATTTACAGTCTTACCAAGACAAATCCACCACACTTTGCGTAAAGAAATGCTTTGCCACAAAGAGAGGACGAGGACTGGCAGTTGTCCATACAGTTATAGTGCGATCCTGACTCCCAATTGCAATAACATTGTAAGGCTGTGGTTCTTTGCCTCCAGTCTTAGAAGCCCCATTAGTCCACCCAACTTGTGCAGACTTTGCTTCCTGAGCATTGGTAGAGTTCCTTCTGAACATTGAATGATTAAACTTCACCACAATAACAGGGGCGTTATGTCCTAAGAAGTCAAAAGTAGCAGACCATTCCCCTCTTTCTAGAACAGGGGCAGAATGCCTGGGCTTCTGGAAACCATGAGTGGTAGTAATAAAATGGCCACAAGGGGACCAACCAAGACGCCTGAAAAAGGTAGATCCAAGCTGAAAAGACGATACTCCTGTTAGAACATAGACATTAAAACTGAAACAGAATATAAGATTCATCAAAAAATGAACAACATACTGATTTCGCCCAGTGACCATCTGTCCTGTGAGCAAGGCTCCAGTCACTTGTTCGCCAAATAATGACAGTCTTATCATCTGATTGACTTGCTATGAAAGAGCCAATGGGATCCCAAGCCACTCCTTTAACCAGGCTAGAGTGACCCCTGAGAACAGCAGTGCAAATGCCATTGCTCATATTCCAGATATGTACAGTGTTGTCCAAACTCCCACTAGCCAAAGTCGAGTCATCAGGAGACCAATTAAGATCCACCTACTTTAGGCATGGAAAAAACAACTCCCAGGTTCATTCCCAATCATAAAACACTCAAGTAAAATGATAGGTTTCACGTGAACACAAATAAGAAAGTCTTCTCCTCTCTCTCTCTCTCTCTCTCTCTCTCTCTCTCTCTCTCTCTTTTCTTTTCTTTTCTTTTTTTTTTAATGGTCACTATGGAGGAAGAAATACATATTAGAAGGAGAAATTGTGAGAATTCATTGCTCAGAGCAACGGATGTTGAAAGCTAGAAACAAATACCCACTCCATAGCAATTATTTGTTCACCTTAGAAATTCCAACTTATTATAGTTAATTCATGGTTTTAGGAACAAAGAGTTACAATTCTCCCCAAAAAAATCCTTCTCATGGTTCAAATAGAATGAAAAGTAAGGCTAGTGGATCTAATAAAATAATGTCAGTCTAATTTTCCAAATTAAAATAATTCGCAGACATCCCAAAATGGATTAGTGGAAAAATAGTAGGACAAAGATAACAAGGACATGAGACAAGATAAAATCGTTCAAAAAATCATGAAATGACATTATCCTGTTCGTAAAAGCAATTTCATTACCACATCTGCAGTGTGTCCTCTTAAAGTCATTGCCACTTTCCAGTTCTCAACATCTGGGGGCTCTCCACTGCCAAACTCAGTGGTTCCTGAACCAGGCTTCCTCTCATGAATTAAAATCACCTGATCATCGGACCCTGATGCAACGTACCTACCATGTTTAGCCCACCTAACACAGTTCACAGAACCAAAGTGGTCACGGAGGGTTGCAAGGAGCCTATGCGTGGATTCATCATTTGCCAACTCCCTACTAACAGACTTCATGTTCCAAATACGGACCTGCATTCAACAATGGGAGGGGGAATAGCAAGCCAATCAGATTTAATTGAAAGTAACAAGACTGCTTGCATACAAAGTGAACGGTAGTGAGCATTTGATGTATGCATGGAAAAGATCAAAGTTATTCTTTCTGTCGCATATTCTTGCTCCTTTATTTGAGCTGCCCCCATATCAGTCACTTTGAAAAGCTAATGGAACCATTTCAATTACTTTTCCAGTTTTACATCGGATTTATTTGAAAAGTCAATGCTGCTTTTTCATTTGCTCTGATAATCTTCAGTAGATGAAGCTATTTTTGGAAACTTATATCTTTTCTTGTTCAGGAAAAAAAAAAATTGCATTAATGATGTTCCCCTCGAAGAAATAAGGAAATGGCATGAGGCAAGAAGGAGATGGCAAATCTAACATCACCTGCCTTGACCAGACCCATAGGCTACAGCATCAGTTACGCTCAAGCATAATAAGAGAATCGAGAAAAAGCGAACAGAACTTAGAAAACGCCTAACAACTCCGCGTTTGCAGAGGCCACAACATCAAAATTTCAACATTCAAACGTGTATCGCCATTACTAACCCAAATTCGTCAGCAACCAAACAACGCATGAAGCACATGAAAGAATCCATCCGCTAGGCCAAATAATTGGTCGGAACTCGATTCGAGTATTCTTTTAGTCCCAAAACACAATATAAATCATAGTTACAAATCTCTCTTCTCCTCTTAACTTTTCCAAGAATCAGAATAGCAAAAATTTCGAGCAATTGTCCCAGGAAACAAAGAAACATGCAGAACGAGCAAGTTTCTATAAGTGAGATGAATTTTATGTACACGCAATTACATACTTTTTCCACAAAAGAAGAACGTGAGCTTTAAAATCATAGGATTACCCCTCTAACGAATTTTACAGCAACCAAACAGACCAGAATAGGAAAAGATAAAAGCCATACCTTGTGGTCACCCCCACCAGTAGCGAACCTACAGCCTCCTGGTTGAACATCTATAGAGAAAATTTGCATCCCCTCATGCCTAATCCAGCTGGGTTTCTCTGCAATCATTTCCGCTTCCTGATACTAGAATATACTACCGACTTTTGCACTACAGTTCTGATAAATTCGCACCTTTGCAACAAGAAAATCCCTATCAGTGATTTCAAGGGAAGCCAACAAGAAACCACCAAGAAGGGTACCTAAATCCTTAATTTTAGACCAAGATACCCAACAGTAGTAAAACAAAAGAACGAAAAACCCCGAAAGACAAGGTCTTTAACCATGTCTTTAACTCCAAAAAAGGCAGGCAAACTCAGGGTTTTGGAAGCGAGGAAAATCCAAATCTGAAGAACAAGATGAACACTTATCAGTCTGAGAGACAGCAAAACCCTAGGTTTACCCTAAGGGACCAAAACCCTGAAAAGTACAAATTGAGTGGACGTAGGGGAGATCAAAGAAATAACTTTCTTTTCAACGGTCAAATCTCCTAGAAAATCTCGGGACCTCAGAGGGAAAACTTTAAAAACTACAAAGAGAGGAAAGGGGGGAATCACTGTGACCTAATGAGAGAGAAGGTACCCAATGAACGGGACAGTAAAGAGACAAGCTCTGTTAAGTTTTGCCTCTTTAGGACGACGCCACCTGTAAAAGCAAGAGCAAGGTGTCTTCTAAGCAAAACAGGAGCAGAATTTTCAGGAAAAAGGAAAAAAGAAAAATACACAAGTTAGGGTTAGGGTTCTTGCTATAGCTCAATGAAACATAGCTTTGTCACAAAATCAAATCCTCTCATAATTCTTATTACAAGGTTTGTGTTAATTTAAACCTGTTTACAAAATCCAACAAAATGAGGTTTTATATATTTTATTTTATTCTATTTTATTATATTTTATTCTATTTTATTTTATTTTTATATATTGAAGTAATGGTTGTTAATTTAGAGTTTCACATATAATAAAGATCTAATATATTTTTTCCATCGATTTATTTTTTCCTTATAAAAATTTGTTAAGGTAGATTTCTTAAAGTATTTTATATAATTTATGCTTCAAGTTATAACCCCTATAATAAATGAATTTTAGAATTTATTGAATAATATTTGAAAAGCACGTTTCCTAAATGAGCGAATAAGGACAAGATGGGAATTTGACTTATTTATTTACACTTATCTGCCGTGAAAATGGGTGATAATATTTAAATAAAATTGTCACACTCCTAGGCTGCAATAGACTCAGGTCTATAGTCCAAGTAAGTGATAATATATAAATAAAATTTGTTAAAATTAGCTTTTAAACCTTGGTCTTTTTGTTTAACGGTCTAAGTAAATAAAAAATCTCCTGTCACGTTTTGGAAGGAACAACAAATTGACAGTTCCACCCTTTATAATTAAATAATTGTTATTAGATTTATAGTAAAGAAGCATTTTACCAAAGCTTAACGTCAAGGATAAGGTTGTTTGTAAAGGGAGAGAAATTTTACGTATTAACTAATTTGAATTTGCAATTTGAATAGATGAAAGATAAGGGATCCGTGGAAGCTGATGAAACCAAGTGCTAAGAAGATTAAGAGGCAGCGCTACACGTCCATTTGAAGGAAAAGGCAGTCTAGTGTTGGAAGGTGAAACGAGTGCCTAGGAATTAGTAGCAATAGTTAGACTTATCTACTTCTGTAATTTTTTTTTTTTTTTCACCTCGTGCAACCTTCAAACCAAATAGTACCTACTCACTATTGAGTAGCCACTTACTGACACTTATGTTTTGTAAATAGTGAACATCCCGATCAATAAACAATCTTAAACTAAGAAAAATTCAAAAGCATAGTTGTTCCTTTAGAAAGACAAATGTCTCATACTGGCAGTACAGGTCAAAGGACCATATAGCTAAGGACGTGGCCTGCCGTGACTTGCATGTTCAATGGACTAGATGTGGCCTGGGATGTGGCCTGCCCGTGGTACAGACCAAGGCGGCGCGGACTAGACTGGCATGTTTAGTTTTCCTGTATTGGGTCGCCCGTCCAGGTGGTGCCTATGTTTTGTACTTGTACTCATTACTACTAGTATTCTACTGCATTATAAATGTAAACCACCCATTGTATAGAATGTAATCCCGTTGGATGTGGGAAGATGTGGTCTAGTTACTTGTAGCTTATTTGCTTAATTGCTTGTAATTTGGATAATTTTCTAGTTCAACAAAGATGCACATTCAAACATGTTATTTGTGTACACCCTTTAATTACCAAGTTCCCAATGAATCGTCTAAAGACTAATCAATTTGTTCCTTTGTGGCTTTTAGGTAGTTAACTGAAAGCAAGATAAGGCTGACCCATATCTTTGTTGAGACCTAGGTGCTGCAGGGATCTACTAAGAGCGTGACACAAAGGTCTTTTTGTCCTTTTAATGATATAAAAGTCTTAAGTTATTCAAAACACTCCAAAATCATCTCACATGAGCATGAATCTACACCTTTAAGGCTTAGTTTCTAATTTTGATTGTCAAGAACGTAAAAAATGCATATTGAGCGACAATAATTCAAAGTATTTAGTGTCAACATCTATTGAAGCAACTTAAGAGATTATAAGAAATTGCCAAAAAATATTATAAAAGAAAAGAAAAGAGATAAAGTCACTAAGCTAAGTGAATTCAATTCTATTAGTTTTATTGTTATGAGAAACCTATAAAAATTTACCTATATATATATATATATATATATATATGCTCCATATGATAATAATCTATACAATGAATAAAATAATAAAAGGCATGACGTAAAATGTATTGAGAAGCCCTACATGGTAAGAATTACTAACTAACTCAGGCAATGTATTATAATAAGTACCTATCTATTAACACTTCCCCCTAAATCAAAGATTTCAATAGGTTTATTACTTCAAGCTTGCAAAGAATGTGTCGACACTATATATTGCATAGTGTTTTACTTAACAAATTTGTAAACAATTTTTTAGTTAAAAAATGAGGTGTGACAAAACTTCTTGTTATGACTTCTTTTTTACATAGTGATAGTTGATCTAGATATGTTGCATTTGTTCATGAAAAATTAGACTCATTGTTATCTTCTTTATTGTCTTATTATTACAAAATAATAGGTCATGTTGCATAATATGGATCCAATATCTCTAAGCAATCTTGTAATTTATATTATCTTGCATTTCATGATATTCTACTTCTATGAAAGTGAGATGGTAAGTTGTTTCTTAGTCTTCTAAGATAATGAAATTCTAAGTATGATGCAAAAATCCATAATAGACCTTCTCATTATGGAGCATATACTTAATTGGAATCATAATAGGCCCTTAGCTAGAACTTGAATGAATCTAAGCAATCGCTAACTTGTTGCACCCTTAGCACATTGCTAAGGAAGAATCCTATGATCAAGCTTATAAGTAATGAATACTCCATTTTCCTTGCAAAGTGTATGCCCAAACAACTTAACTCAATTTTTCCCTTTAAATAAACATACTTAACTCAATTTTTTTCCTTTAAATAAACATCATACTTTCTTTTTATAAAGACAAGAACAATCAATCTAATTTATACAATAAAATTGATTGTAATCCTTCATTTGAAATACAAATTCTTGTTACCAAATCTACCAAATTTTTTTTCTTTTCCAAAAGGCATTATGAAGAGAGGGGTTACCCAAACATATAAAATATACAATAAGCTCCCTCTTGATTAGTGTGAGACTTCTTCAATCCACTACTTCCTTGTAGTTCAAACCTAGTCTTCTATTGATAAAGTGATTACTTCATTTTTAGGATTGAGTTGGATGATACAAACAAACTTAACTCTAATATCATGATAGAGATTGAAGTCTACTTTTCTCCAAAACTTTTTGTTAGGAGGTAATTGTTCAAGCTTATGAAGTACACAATAAGCTTTTTCTTAATTAGCATAGTCCAACATCTTCTACCATCAATATTTACATTTATGCAGGTTTTAACACTTCTAGCATAGGGTTTCGTGCACCATATCATATTCTTTTAACAGCTTATTCCCACCGAGAGTAGTTGGGTTCTTGTTTGTGCACAAAACTGGTTAAAAGATCAAGTCCCAAAATACTTTCGGGATTCAACGGATGGTGCTGAAAGCTATGAAGTTGAACCAAGTATCTTGTCCTTATATCCATTTTATGCGGCCATTTAATATAATTCTCGTAAAAAAATGATCTTTTTATTTATTTTTGTTCTCGATAAAATTTTCTATTTGAAAGATATTTTTTTTAACCGTTATTTCTAACAAATATCAATAAATGCATTGAATTTAAAATGGCATAAAGTCACTCTTAAATTTTTCTGATCGAGAATTAGTATCATAACATTCCAAATGGTAAAAGGCACAAGGAGTTATGAACTAATTTCCAAAATTCAGTGATATTTTCTTGTCGTCAATTCGTCGTTAAAAAAAAAAAAATGGACACGGCAATTGGTTTTTGTGCCGTGAATTACTCTGCTTACTCAAATGTACTTTGTTCAGACGGCAGTTGTCGAATCCGGAGATATCGCCGTTACAACTCTTTGGACCCGGCAGGACTATAAGAGGCAGCCAACTGTCTGTCTCTCTTTCTTTTGTCAATGGCACTTCAAAAACTTCCAGTGCTGCTCGTGTGATTCCAAGCCTTCTGGAAAAGTACAGTTTGATCCGGTTCCTATCCCATGATTTGAATAGCACCCACTGCCGGAGTGAACATGACTTTGAGTCCCTCTTTAAGGATGCTCACGAAGTCACAGACAAAGCGTACTCTAAACACTCTCAGACTCTACCATTTCACTTCCCACGTCTATACTTCATCTCAATCACATGCCGTTGCCTTTGATCCCAATACACCGTCCTTCTTGTATGGCTCCGAAGATGACCACCATCATCTGTTCGACAAAAGTACCCAGAAAGATCTTTCAAGTTACAATCACTTGCTTTTTGAGTACTCTAGCACTGACCGTAACCAGGAGGCTCTCCATTTGTTTGTAGGACTTAATCATTCCGGTTTACCAGTTAATGGGTCGACACTGTCGTGTGTGTTGAAGGTATGTGGGTGCTTGTTTGAACAAAACATGGGCAGACAGGTGCATTGCCAATGTATGAAATCTGGGCTTGTGGAGGATGTTAGCGTTGGGACTGCTCTTGTAGATATGTATATGAAAACGGAGAATCTAGGAGATGGGAGGAGAGTTTTTGATGAGATGTGCGAGAGAAATGTGGTATCGTGGACGTCGTTGCTCGCTGGTTATGCAAGGAATGGGTTGAGCGTTCGGGCCATTGAATTGTTCTTTCAGATGCAGATTGATGGTATTAAGCCTAACCCATTTACTTTTTCGACTGTTTTTGGAGCTTTGGCTGATGGTGGTATGGTTGAGAAGGGAATTCGAGTTCATGCAATGGTTATAAAGAATGGTTTTGAGTCTACCCGGGTCGTGTGCAATTCTTTGATTAGTATGTATTCAAAGTACGGGATGATAAGAGATGCAAGAGCTGTGTTTGATATTATGGAAAACAGGGATGAGGTTTCTTGGAATGGGATGGTGGCAGGTTATCTGACAAATGGGTGCAATTTGGAAGCTCTCGAAATGTTTTATCGAATGAGGCTTGTGGGTGTAAAGCTTACCCAGATGATATTTGCTACTGTAGTCAAGCTCTGTGCTAACCTTAAAGAATTGTGTTTTATAAGACAGCTTCATTCTCGGGTTCTGAAAAATGGGTACGACTTTGATCACAATATTAGAACCGCACTTATGGTAGCTTACAGTAAGTGTAATGCTATGAATGATGCGCTTCAACTGTTCTCTATGATCCGCGGAGTCCAGAATGTTGTGTCCTGGACGGCGATGATCAGTGGGTGCTTACAGAATGGTGAAAGAATGCAAGCGGTGAATTTATTCTGCCAAATGAACAGGGCAGGCGTTAGACCAAACCATTTCACTTATTCTGCCATCCTTACAGCTCAACCTGCTATTTCTATCTTCCAAATACACGCACAAGTAATAAAGACTGATTTCGAGAAATCACCTTCAGTGGGAACTGCACTTTTAGATGCTTATGTTAAGATAGGCTATGTTGATGAAGCTGCAAAAGTATTTGAATTAATTGATGAGAAGGACATCGTGGCATGGTCTGCAATGTTAGCTGGATATGCTCAAAGAGGAGACACTGAGGGAGCTGTCAAAATTTTTCTCCAGTTAGCAAAAGAGGGGGTCAAGCCAAATGAGTATACCTTTTGTAGTGTCATTAATGCCTGTGCTGCACCTACAGCATCGGTTGAGGAAGGAAAACAATTTCATGCATGCTCAATCAAATGGGAATTAGATAATGCTTTATGCGTAAGTAGTGCTCTTGTTACCATGTACGCCAAGAGAGGAAATATTGAGAGTGCAAATGAAGTTTTCAAGAGGCAAGGTGAAAGAGACTTAGTTTCGTGGAACTCAATGATCTCTGGATATGCGCAACATGGTCATGGGAAGAAGGCCTTAGAGGTATTTGAGGAAATGAGAAGAAGAAGCTTGGAAATGGATAATATAACATTCATTGGGGTGATTTCTGCATGTACTCATGCTGGCTTGGTGGTTGAAGGTCAAAGATACTTCAACATGATGGTCAAAGATCTCCACATTGATCCAACAATGGAGCATTATTCTTGTATGGTTGATCTATTTAGCCGTGCAGGACAGCTTGAAAAGGCCATGGATATCATAAGTGAGATGCCATTCCCTGCAGGTTCGACTGTGTGGCGAACACTCTTGGCCGCTTGCCGTGTTCACCGCAATTTAGAGCTGGGGAAACTTGCAGCAGAAAAGCTCATTTCACTTCAGCCACAAGACTCAGCTGCATATGTACTACTGTCCAATATTTATGCCGTGACAGGAAATTGGCAAGAAAGAGCTAAGGTGAGGATGCTGATGGATGAAAGAAATGTGAAAAAGGAAGCTGGGTACAGCTGTATTGAGGTTAAGAATAAGACCTACTCATTTTTGGCCGGTGATCTTTCACATCCGTTGTCAGACCGTATTTACTCCAAACTTGAAGAGTTGAGTGTCAAATTGAAAGATGCAGGTTACCAGCCCGACACAAATTACGTGCTTCATGACGTTGAAGAGGAACACAAGGAAACCATTCTTTCTCGGCACAGTGAGAGGCTGGCCATTGCTTTTGGGTTGGTAGCTACACCTCCAGGAACTCCTATCCAAATTGTGAAGAACCTTAGGGTCTGTGGAGACTGTCACACTGTAATTAAGTTAATATCAATGCTTGAAGGTAGAGATATTGTTGTGAGGGACTCAAACCGATTCCATCACTTTAGAGGAGGTCTATGCACATGTGGAGACTATTGGTGACACTAGTTTTGTGCAAATGGGTTTTACATGAAGTTCCCCAAATCAGCTCATGCAACAGATAACTACCAGGCAAAAAAGGCACGTCATTTCTCTAGGCTCCCCAGGGTATGCTGGAAATTTTAAGGTTGGCTTACCAGTTACGTAATTGACATATTGCTTGGAGTAGATTTCTGCAGTGATTATGAACTCATGGGTTTCCGCAGTAAAGAAAGAAGAAAGAAATACCAAGTTTTAAAGTTCACGAAAGATGGCTATATCAGTGGATATAGCAGAAGGCTTTGAGTTATTTTTCCAGGCTGATATCTTCACTCATTTTAATTGTTTGCTTCCATGAAGTCCACAAGTTCTTTCCCCATTTTGCTGTGAATGCATCCGTTCCACAAGCATGTAACAGTTACATTCAGGTACGTGGGAGTTGTTTCTTTTACGTTATCCTCTTGGTTTCTCACTTGTTTAATGCTATTAAATCAATGAGCCAATTGTCAATCGAATATATTTCTTTCTTCAGAAATATGGGGTTGCTAGTGACGAGGCATTAGATAGTCTCATCATATGCAGACTTTTGAATTTTGGGGTTAAGGACTAGTAGAAATTCTTTTAGTTATTAAGACCATGGATATGTATTCCAGTGTAAGAAATGCATCCATAAGTGCTGAGGTCACGTTGCCCACTGTGGAATTTGTTAGTTTCCTTAATGTACATCTTGTGGAAACCTCTGATGATATTGAAACTGTAACGAACTGCAGAATATTCTTGAATCCGGATCCGAAAAGTGAGAATTTAATTTCTATCCTTCACCAAAAATCTTGTTCAAGAGAATCTTATACTCTTGTGCCAATTGCATTTACAGTTTGCCTCCTATTTTTCTCTCTGAATGGGATTGTTCTTGCAAGATGTTTTCACATGGAAGCATACCTAGAAGAACTGATATTTTATTTTGTAATATTACACATCATTTAACATCTGAGAATTGCTGAAATCGTACTTGCAACCAAAAGAGTAAAATATAAATCATGGGATCATATTTATGGATAACATATGTTGCAGTTGTTTCTATCTCTTAAATATATGTTTTGGAGCAAGGAAAAGGCAGTTGGTAAGACAGAATCATACTTTTAAATCCAAAACCTGACAACATATGTAATTAATAACTATTCCTAGACAGAAACCACATTGAGACCGATAGGACTCCTGACCCTATGGAAACCATTGCCCCATGTCAAGGCCCCAAAGACGAAGCTTCTGTTGCTGTTCTTGAAGGGAATGAAATCAACCCGGAAAGACAACTTCTCCCCCGTCTTTGTAAACCTGAGGCTATCAGGTGTAACTTTAACTTTAACTTCAACGTCCGTTGGCTGGTCAATTGACGCAACATATGTTGTTGGTTCTTTACCATAATAAGTGACTGCGATAGACAGATAGACTTCCATTCATGTTGGAAACACCAATTGAAGGGTAATTAAAATTGTATGAAGGTATAGAGGGGTTCTTGCATTTTGCTAGCTCCCCCGTAAGGTTTTTCAACTGTGCAGGGTTTGCACCAGTACTGCAGGGAAAGTTGATGACATCATGGGAATTAAAATCATACACAAGTCCTGGATTGAGTGCTGCAGTTGGGTTAATGTGTCCAGATCCATAGTCAAAAGGTGTAGTTGGACTGCCATTTGGATCCCTTCCTATGGTGTGTCTAGTATTATCTAGGATCATTGCTGTAGAGCCATAGATTTACACAATCAGAATCACAAGTGAAGTTCTAAGTATCTGACATTATTGTCTAAGAACAACGTACCTGTTGTCATTATTGCAGACTTAATGGCTGCAGGGCTCCAGGAAGGATGGTAAGATTTCAAAACAGCTGCAACTGCGGAAGCATGTGGGCATGACATAGAGGTCCCGGATGCTATGTTATAGTCGACAGATCGTTCCGCTGGACCTTTAGGCCCCACTGGTGACCATGCTGCCAAAATATTCACTCCAGGTCCTGTGATATCTGGCCGCGACAAGAATATGCATTTTGTGTAAAACTTTATGAGGTTAACTTTTCTCTCTGCGTTGCCTATCTTGAAAATGTTACAAGATTTTCCATTTTGTGTAAAACTTTTGTTATCTGAAGTACTTGAATGAATATATAGTAGTATAAATTAAGGAAACTAAGTAAGCATACCTTAATAATGTCTGGACTAATAGTATTTGGTCCCATGGAAGAAAACGCTGCCACTTCTGGTGCAGGCTTGATGTCAAGGATTGTAGTAGTTGGAAAGATTCTACCAATTGGATTCCTATAAAAGCAGAAATCAACGGAAACTGTTTTAGTTTTCTTTTACCCGCAGATCCATGAATCACTGAATTTTTATTTCATTCATGTTGGAGGAATTTTTTTTTTTGTTTTTTGCCCTTTCTTTCTTTCTTTCTTTCCATGCATAAGTGCTTACAAGCTTGAAAAACTCACTTTTCTTTGTCCAGATATGCTTGGAGTTCTTCTGCTTCTTCTTGACAGATTAAAGTGCCTGGGCTGACGAACTGGGATCCAACTTCTTTAAGTAATGGATCAATAAGTATGATTCCAGCAGCACCAGCTTGTCTTAAAACTATGCTTTTTTCTGTTCGATCATCATGAAAGGTTTCAGTTGTGCACACCACGATTTTCCCCTTTACTGAGGTTGGGTCCAACGTATTGTTCTTGCAAAAGCTGAAGAAGAGAAAAAGAACAAATAATTTAAAAGGAATTGATCAATTATGGCAGTTTTTAGAGGTCTTTGGTCAGGTTGAGCATCATCAACTCAGACATTGTATCCCCAACTCAGTTAAATAATAGGTACTAGTGGTACGGTTTTCTGGATAATGCTATCTAGGATTTTCTGAAAGCTACTTGGGAAATTGAGAAAATGCTAGAAATATTAATATATGTGATTACAAGGATGAATCTTTTACAAATAATTGATCTAGTATGAACATTAATAGCAACTTTGCAGGCAAAGCTGTCTATATAAAATGTGTTTCAACTTATAGCAGATTACATTACTTTAAACTCACTAAAAACAATTAGGGGTAGGAGGAAGAAAAAGAAAATTCTGGTTCGACTCCAGTAATGGTTGTCTTTTTACTTGAATAAAAATAATTCAACGTTAATGTAGCGACAATAGATACCTTGCATTCTCTGCTGTCACTCCAGGGGCTGCTGCAGATCTCCCAGCTATCAAACCATGATAGCTTTCCATCTTGATTGGGTTTAGAGAGGAACCCTGAAAGTACAAAATTTCCACTTCAAGTTAAAATCTGATATATGAAACATTTTTATTTATAAATGTGTGTATGGAATATGAAAAAAATTACCTTTAGAACTTTTGAATTTCCTAGATAAACGTTTGAATGGAGTTCCCTGTCTATTGTGCTTGCAGCAACAGTAAGAATCCAAGGAGCAACATTGATTGCAGTACCTGGGAAAGCTGAGTTTCCAGCTCCAGCAGAAACTAGAATTCCGCTTCGGAATGCATGGAAAGCTCCAATTGTTATTGCATCTTCAAAGTAACTGGGCTGAGGAGGATGAGGACCAAGAGAAAGGGAAAGGATATCGACACCATCACTGATTGAGTCATCCATGGCGGAGAGAATGTCAGCTTCGTTGCAGGCGTCAAACCAGCAAACCTGTCACAAGCTAAAACAATTCTGCCCAGATTCGGCCTTCTAAACTGCAAAGGACGGTCAGCACCCCGATCTGGCTTTCCTCTTTTCTTTTTCCTAGCAATCTTCACACACAAATCAACTAATGCAAACACAACAAGCCTTCACACACTCACGCACACAATCTGCATCATAAGTGGACACAGCACACCTGCATCTCAAGGGAAACAACACCTATTTCATACACATTCTTCACAAATCCGTTCTCTCCCTTGCACGACGGTTTTTCCCCAATAAGACTAGGTTTTACTACATGTACCATTTTACCCCTTCTCTAAACAAACAAGACACGGGCCTTTACTCTATTATAATCCACCAGGCCTAAAGAAATAAAATTACATAAATAGACCTGCGACAACTCCATCCCCCTTAGAGAGGGACCTTGTCCCCAAGGTCAAAATCTGGATATCTCAAACGAAATTGATCTAGTGGCTGCCATGTAGCATCGGCTGCAGGTGATCCCTTCCACACTACTAACAATTCCAGCAAGCCCTTTCTGGTTCTTGTTTCAATAACAGCTTGCGGTTGGGCCATCACCACTCCTTCAGGCTCCACGAGGGCTGGCAATTCAGTTTGGACTTGTACCCCTCTTCCAAGGCACTCCTTCAAGGCTGAGACATGAAATACGGGATGAATTTTTGATCCCTCTAGTAGTTTAAGCTTGTATGCTAGAGTTCCAATTCTTTCCAGCACCCTAAACGGTCCATAATAGAGTGGAGCTAGCTTGCGAGTCCTCCTCATGCTTACTGAAAGCTGTCGGTAAGGCTGTAACCTTAGGAAGACCATATCACCCATCTGAAACTCCCTATCTGTTCTCCCTTTATCATAAACCCTTTTGATTCTAGCCTGGGAATTAGTGAGTCTTTCCCTTAAGATTTTCACCACTTGATCCCTCTCCATTAATTCTTTTTCTGCCGCCTCTACAGATGTGGCTCCTGGGATATAATCTAAAAGGTTTGGAGGGAGTCTTCCATACACTATCTCGAAGGGAGTCTTTCCTGAGGATCCATGGACACTAGTATTGTAACAAAACTCTGCCCACGGTAACCATTTCAACCAATTTCTTGGCTGATCAAAAGTGAAGCACCTTAAATACATTTCTAACACTCGATTAACTGCTTCTGTCTGGCCATCTGATTGAGGATGATAAGCTGTGGAGAAGTTCAGCCTTGTTCCCTGCAGGTTAAACAGTTCTTGCCAGAATAAACTAGTGAAAATCTTGTCTCTATCAGAAACAATCTTCTTTGGCATCCCATACAGCTTGTAGATATTCTGAAAGAACGCTTCTGCAACTGTATTTGCTGTGTAGGGATGAGTAAGGGCCACAAAGTGAGCCATCTTCGATAACCGGTCAACTATCACCAGTATACATGTCTTCCCCTTGGAGCTTGGTAGCCCTTCAATGAAATCCATTGATAGTTCTGTCCATACTTCTCGAGGAACCGGTAATGGTTGCATTAAGCCTGCTGGTGGAGTGTTTAGACTTTTATTCTGCTGGCAAGTTTGACACTCCTGAACCACTTCGTGGACTAGTTTCCTCATTTTTCGCCAAAAGAAGGAAGCTCTAACTCTTAGCAGCGTTTTATGAACTCCTTCATGAGATGCCCTATGAAATTCTTCTACTAAGGGTCTCGTGAGGTTGGAATTGGGGCCTAGATACATCCGTCCTTTGTAGAATATCACCCCATTCCTGTATTCCCAAGGCCCCTTCAAGGTTCCAGCTTGTATCTGCTGCACCATTTTTTGTAATTCTGGATCATTCTTTACCTCATCTTGTACGGGTTCCACCCACAACGGTATAGGTGTAGAAACAGCTTGTAAACTCCCTTCTATCCCACTGCAGTCCCCCATCTCCTCCTTGCGGGATAGAGCATCTGCGGCTTTGTTCTCTCGTCCAGGTTTGTATTCTATAGTAAAATCAAACCCCATCAATTTCACCAACCACTTTTGCTGGGCTGGTGTCGTAATCTTCTGCTCCCACAAATGTTTCAAACTCTTTTGGTTTGTTCGTACTATGAATCTCTTCCCCAGCAAGTAATTTCTCCATCTATTGACTGCTACAACCACCGCCATTAACTCTTTTTCATAGGTTGACAAGAGAGCATTCTTACCGGTGAGTGCTTGGCTGAAAAAAGCAATAGGATGCCTTTCTTGTGATAATACTGCTCCAATCCCAGCTCCCGAGGCATCACATTCCAAAATAAAATCTCTCTCAAAATCTAGAAGGGCTAACACCGGTGCAGAAACCATGGCTTCCTTCAGCTCAACAAAGGCCTTCTTTGCTGTTGGATTCCAATTAAAGTTATTCTTTTTGAGCAAGGCAGTAAGAGGTGCTGCAATCCTCCCATAATCTGCGATAAAGCGCCTATAGTACCCGGTGAGACCAAGAAATCCTCGAAGCCCTCTAGTCTGAGTTGGTTTTTTCCAATCAACCATGGCCTGAATTTTTTCCTTATCTACCGACACTCCTTCCAAACTAATCACATGACCCAAGTACTTTACATAATTCTGTCCAAAAGAGCATTTACTTTTCTTGACAAACAATAAGTGATCCTTTAACAAGCTGAATACTCTTCCTACATGTTCCAAGTGCTCCTGCCAATTCTGACTATATATAAGAATGTCGTCAAAGAAAACAAGCACAAACCTTCTCAAAAAGTCTTTGAAAACAGCATTCATTAAAGCCTGAAATGTTGAAGGAGCATTACATAGCCCAAAGGGCATCACCAAATATTCATAATGTCCTTGGTGTGTTTGAAAAGCTGTCTTATACACGTCTTCAGGGTGCATCCTTATCTGATGGTACCCCGATCTCAAGTCTAACTTAGTAAAGAAACGAGCTCCATGTAACTCATCTATAAGCTCCTCCACTGTGGGTATTGGAAATCTATCTTTGATGGTTTGCTTATTCAGGGCTCTATAATCTACACATAACCCCCATGATTTATCCTGCTTTCTAACCAAAAGTACTAGCGATGAATACGGGCTAGTGCTAGGTCTGATTGCTCCTGAAGCTAACAACTGCATTACCATCTTTTCTAGTTCACTTTTCTGGTAATGTGGATATCTATAGGGTCTGGTAGCAATCGGTTCACTCCCTTCCTTCAAGGGAATTTTATGGTTGAACTCCCTAGGTGGAGGTAGACCCTCGGGTTCCTCAAACAGTCTGTCATATTTCTGCAAAACCCTCTGCAACTTTCTTTTAAACTGACTTCCTACTATTGTATCATCAGCCAAGTTTTCTTCCACTGAAGTCTCCTCTACCTTTTCTTGTACAACTTGTATTTGCAGTAAAAGCCCCACTCCCAATTGCTTAAACTCCTTGCAGAATTGCTCATCATCCACCACTTCATCATTCCCCGTTCGAACACCCCACAAGGTTATTTTTTTTTACCCTTTATAAAAGGACATTCTCATATCCTCAAAATTCCAAACAATGTCTCCCAAGGTTTTTAACCATTGGGCTCCCAACACAGCTTCAGAGCCAGGAATGTTTAACAAAAAGAAATCTAATTTCAGCCTAACTTGCTGTATAATTACTTCGACCCCTTTGCACAAGCCTTCGCTCCTCATCTTTTCTCCATTGGCAACAATTACTTCTAGATTCATTCCTCCCACAACTTTTACACCCCATTTCCTTGCTAAACGAGTGCTCAAGAAATTATGACTACTTCCAGAATCCATCAAGATACACACCCTATTAGACTCACCCCCGAAAGTACCCCACACTCTCATGGTCTTTGGTGTTGTGTAACCCCTCATAGCCTTACAAGAGATTGTTGGGGTTGGTTCCTCAACATCTTGCTCATGCACTATCTCTTCCAGCACTACACTAGTCTCCTCATCACTCTCATCCTCATTTTCTTCTGCTGTTATTACAAATAACCTATTCTTGCAGCGGTGGGCAGGAGTAAATAGCTCATCGCAATTAAAACAAAGTCCTTTATCCCTCCTTTCTTGGATTTCTTTTGGGGTTAATTTCTTAGGGGTCCTTGAGGGTTTGGTTCCTTTACCCCAGCTATTGTTTGGCTGGTTTACAGATTTGGACAGCACATGTTTCTCCTTTTTGTAATAAACATTCTTATCTTCCCACAAATAGGCTAACCCAATAGCATCAGCTAAATCTATGGGTTTCCTAGATAATACTTCATTTCTCAAATTATCCTTTAATCCAGCTACAAAAAAAATAACTTCTTGATCTTCATTCAAATAGTCTACTCTTAAGAGAAGTTGCATGAAATTTACCTCATGTTCCTCCACAGTGCCCGTTTGTTGGAGCTTAATAAGATCCAATAAGCTGTTTCTGTAAGCAGATGGACCATAGCGGCGATTCAGTGCATCAGTGAGGAGAGGCCAAGTTACTGGACGATTTCCTGCCCTTTTTTGTAGCCATTCTACACACATTTGGGCTTCATCTTCTAAATGCCATGCAGCGATGGAGGCTTTATCTCTTTCTCTTGTGTTATTGAATCGGAAAAACTGGTTTGCCCTATTTATCCACCCCGTAGGATCCTTCCCACCAGCAAATTTAGGGAATTCAAATCTTGGATTATTCGGTTTCTCCAACCCACCACGAGATCTATACCTATTTCTGTCCCTATAGCCCCTGTACCTGTCCCTTCCATTCTCCTCTTCTCTTCTTTCCCTTTCACGGTGCCTCCTATACCTTGTTCTTCCATTTTCTTCTTCTCTTCTTTCTCTTTCTTGATATCTCCTATAGACATCCTCCTCTTCCTCCTGTTCTTCTTTTTCTTGGTATTTTTCGTAATTCTCTTCCTCTTCTTCCCTTCTTTCTCTTTCCTCCTCCCTTTCACGATACCTACTGTGATAATCATCTTCCTCTTCTTTTGTTTTTCTTTCCCCGTTTCTTTTGTAGCTATCTTTACGTTCTTCCCTTTTTTCTCTCTCCTCCTCTCTCCTTTGGTACTCACGGTATCCCCTATCATACTCATTCTCACTCCCTTCATCCTTCTCTTCTTCTTTTATTTCTTTAATTTTAACTCCAGAAGAAGAACCACCAGCAAGAAATTTAGAACCACTAACCGTGTGTTTTTGTTTTGTGGACATCAGGATGAGCCGTTCCACCGACTCTTTTATGCCTCGCACCTCTTTCTTTGTGAGCTCCAGATTCCCATTGATCTGCTGTTGCAAGCGCCGTTCAAGGTCATCCCTTTTTCGGTCATCTTCTGCCCGTTTCCGATCCATTTCAGCTTGGATGCGAACCCATAACTGCTCGTCCATCTCAAGTTTAGAAGCTGGCTCTGATTCCAAGTTGTCACAAGCTAAAACAATTCTGCCCAGATTCGGCCTTCTAAACTGCAAAGGACGGTCAGCACCCCGATCTGGCTTTCCTCTTTTCTTTTTCCTAGCAATCTTCACACACAAATCAACTAATGCAAACACAGCAAGCCTTCACACACTCACGCACACAATCTGCATCATAAGTGGACACAGCACACCTGCATCTCAAGGGAAACAACACCTATTTCATACACATTCTTCACAAATCCGTTCTCTCCCTTGCACGACGGCTTTTCCCCAATAAGACTAGGTTTTACTACATGTACCATTTTACCCCTTCTCTAAACAAACAAGACACGGGCCTTTACTCTATTATAATCCACCAGGCCTAAAGAAATAAAATGAGAATGTCAGCTTCGTTGCAGGCGTCAAACCAGCAAACCTTGTAGATTTCAAGTCTGGCACTGGGTGCACCACCCCTTGCGGTGCCTCTGGCCATCCCAAATAAGCTAACATTCGCTACCACAGATCCGGCTATCGTTGAGGCAGTGTGGGTTCCATGCCCATCGCTATCCCTAGCTGAGCGGAAGAGAGGAGAGCCAAAAGATTCAAGAGGTCCATTCTCTGCTTCAAACCCTTTCGAATAGAACCTGGCACCTATAATCGTCCTGAAAATTCCAACCCAAATGGCATTTCGAGCCTCTAGTTATTTCATTCATAATATGGCTGTATGGATGCATATTCAATGAAGAATGGTTTCTTTAGTCTTTAAATTTTTGCTACCTGTTGCAGTTGGCCACTGTAAAACGTTCACCAGTAACACATTCTCCCTTAAATTTCTTGGGCACAGGACCCAATCCTTGATCGTTGAAGCTCTTTGATTCAGGCCAAACTCCCGCGAAATATGATTCAAACGTGATTTAAGTGATGTAACAATAAGAGAAGATAAGAAATTAAGGTATGGGAACATACCGGTGTCGATGACACCTACAATGATGTTCGAATCTGAGTCCATTTAAATCTGATTGTATGGGTGAATGGAATCTAGTCCTATAAAATTCCAGGAACGTGTTGTGTGGAGCATATTCGTCCTGCTCTCGAACACTGAAACAACTGAACTATGATCTGCGTCAGGAGTAAATATAGAGTTTGTTACTGATGACCATCGAGATGAACCAAGGATTATGTTGTTTTTACAAATGAAACAAGAAATTAAACCATATTTAATTTGATAACAAACTTTTAGATTGGTTATTTGATTTTCCATTTTATACCCACTTCACTGACTTTTTCCTTGCAGATAATTCAATTGGTCCTCCAATTTCCAGAAGATGATTCTCAGGTACCTTTGAGTTGCTCTGCTTGCCAGTGTAAGCATTGCTGAGAAGCCTCTGAAGTTTTTAGTGTAGTGGTGAACTGCCGCTCGCTGTGCCCCGTCAAAACTGAGAAATCGCTTACTTTTAGCAACCTAAAGATCCTTAATTAATCAATATTCAAACCACTGAATTAGTGCAGTACCTTCCAGTAACTGAAGCAAGAATTTCGTGGTTTGCTCTAATGATGGATTCCGAATTAGGGTGAGAGTGCTCCCCCATGTAGACTATGTAATGCTGCAAATTACACACTCACACACAGACGTGAGATAAAGAGGAAGAAAAATGAACACTGAATTAGTC
The DNA here is from genome assembly GCA_028551485.1 of Casuarina cunninghamiana. Lineage (NCBI taxonomy): Eukaryota > Viridiplantae > Streptophyta > Magnoliopsida > Fagales > Casuarinaceae > Casuarina > Casuarina cunninghamiana. The sequence continues at coordinate 28,479,756 of CM052369.1, forward strand.
ACAAACATGTGCATGGAATAAAAGGATGCTTTCCCTTATGGATTTCATGCTTCTCCTATGCGATACCATCCCTCATTTTCTCTTTCCTTTTTTTTTCAATGGAGGGTTTTGAATACATGTTTTCTAGAACTAAGAGTGGTTGCTTTGGTTGTCTAACATTCAGAATCTCAACCAAAAACCTCTCGTGCTCCTTTTGTTGAAAAGAAAAAACGAAATTAGGATGTGTGAATGAGTTTCAGGATGCATAGGGAGCAAATAAGCGATGTGATCCGCTACAAGTTTTGTAAAGAGATGAGGAACTCAGAGATTCAGGTGAATCTTGTTTATTTCATTAACAAGCAAACTGAGATTACAAGAGTCTACGGGAGAAATTGTTCCCATAATAATTTACAAAGAACGAATAGGTTCTGATTAAATAAAAGAAAAAGAAGGGTAAAATGGACAACAGTGAGCTGCGGTAGCACGTCTGGTAGCCTCTGTCGTGGTCGGTCTTGATGATTCCCCGACGGATCTTCTCACGAATAAAGTGACAGTCCACATCTATATGCTTGGTGTATTGATGCACCATCGAATTAGCCCCGAGTTCCATGGCGGCCTTGTTGTCACAAAACAATTGCATTGGATGGGGAACATTGATTCCCATGTCTTCAAGAAGTCCAAGTAACCATAGTATCTCGCAGGATGTGACTGCCATTGCCCGATATTCGGCCTTTGTGGATGATCGAGAGACCACCCCCTATTTCTTGCTTTTTCAAGAGATAAAGGCATTTCCAAGCATGATGCAAAAACTTGTCAAGGACTTCCAACCTACCTTACATGTAGCATAGTCAGAATCACAGTAGGCGCGCATATGATAACCCCCTAAAGAGGGGATGAATAATCCCGTTCCTGGATAGCTCTTCAAATAACTGACTAGTCGAATAGCCGCTTCCCAATGGGATTTCTTTGGCTTATGCATGAACTGAGCGAGATTATGGACCATATAAGAGATAGTTCAGTTTCCTTATAAGTTGTTGGTACTTAAAGGAATCATGTAGAAGGGTATCATTATCTCGCGGGACATGTGCTCCTTGATCGTGCTTAGCCGTGGTCAAGGATGGATTTGTGTCCATGGGGTTGTCTACTGGTTTTGTACCACTGAGCCCCATCTTATCGATTAGTTCAAGTATGTATTTTCTTTGACTCAAGTGAAGGCCCTTTTCATCTCTCAAGACCTCAACCCCAAGAAAAAACTTAAGGTCTCCTAAGTCCTTGATGTGGAAGGAAGAATGCAAGTGTGCTTTTAATTCCTTGATGCCATCAATGTCACTGCCAGTAATGAGGATATCATCAACATAAATAATGAGGAGGACGATGAGGTTACCTCGTTTCTTGACAAAGAGGGAAGTGTCGTGCATGGAGTCTTGATAGCCAGTTGTTAGTAAAGCTGTGATGAATTTTTCATACCATTGTCGAGTAGCTTGCTTAAGTCCATAAATAGAGCGTTTGAGCTTGCATACCTTCCCAGTATGTTCATATGGGTTTCCAGGAGGAGGGCGCATGTATATTTCTTCATGTAAGTCCCATTGTAGGAAAATATTGCTGACGTCCATCTAGTAGATATTCCAGTTATTCTAAGCCGCCAATGAGAGGGCACATCGAACTGTAATATGCTTTACCATTGGTGCAAAAATATCATGATAGTCCACTTCTTCCTTTTGGTTGAATCCCTTAGCCATAAGACGGGCTTTATATCTCTCCACTATCCCATCAGCATTGTACTTGATCTTGTATACCCATTTACTGCCAATGGCTTTCCTCCAAGGTGGAAGGTCCGCAATCTCCCAAGTGTTGTTTGCCTCCAATGTCGTGATCTCTTGTGTCATGGCATCTTGCCATCTAGGATTGCAAATTGCCTCATGGTGATAGGTAGGTTCAATTTCAAGTGAAATGGAGGCAATGAAGGCTTGGGTGATGGAAGAAAGGTGATCATATGAGATGAAGGCTGAAAGTGGGTATTCTGAAGATGTGCTTTCAAGAGCATTAATGGTAGGGTAGACATAATCATTGGACCATAGTGGTGGTCGGGAGACTCTAGTAGATCGCCTCAGGATTATGACAACTGAAGGCTCTGAGGATTCAGCTAGTGATGAGGATTCTAATTCATCCTCATCAAAAAAGAATCATATGGCTTAGCTGATGGTGGTGGAGGAACAAATGTTCGGTGTGAAGAGGGTGTAGGCTCTGGTGGAGTAGATATGTGCTAACCCGAAGTGGGGCATGAGCTAGAGCACTCACCAATTGGTGTTGATTGATGTAATCCTGGATCCTCTGCGACATGATCTGTCAAAGGGACAAGGTGTATGGACTGTGATCTAGGGCTAGTGCGTGAGAAGGGAAAAGTGTCCTTGTGAAATGTAACATCCCTATTGTCAAAGAAACAGTGCGTTTCAGGGTTATAAAGTCTATATCCCTTCTGACTAGATGCATATCCCATAAAGATGCATGGTGTCACTTGTGAAGCGAATTTGTCTTTGGGTCCCACAGTGGTGGCATAACAGAGACATCCAAAAACCCTAAAGTGAGAGATCTTGGGAGTTTTCCCAAATAATTTCTCGTAGGGTGTAACCCCATCTAAAACAGATGATGGCATCCTGTTGATGAGGTATGTGGCTGTGAGAATGCATTCTCCCCAAAATTTAATGGGGAGGTGAGCTTGAAATTTGAGCGCTCGTGCTACATCCAGGATGTGACGATGTTTACGCTCTACAACACCGTTTTGTTGGGGAGTGTGTACACATGAGCTTTCATGTGCGATTCCCCGAGATGAAAAAAGATTTTTGGTGTTGTGATTGAGGAAATCAAAAGCATTGTCGGTCCAAATGCGTTTGACATTTGTGTCAAACTGATTGCAGACGAGATTGAGAAACTCTTCTATTTTTGGAAAAGTTGCATCCTTTGTTTTCATGAGGAATGTCCATGTTCCTCATGAAAAATCATCGACAATGGTGAGAAAGTATCTCGACCCATCATGATTGGGAGTCCGATATGGTCCCCAAACATCAATGTGTATTAAGTCAAAAAACCGTTGCGCTGTGTGATCGCGCGTCGGAAAGGGTTTGCGAGTTTATTTCGCAAGTGGACAAATATCACAAAATTTATCAAGAGAATAATTTTGAAAAGGAAGTTCTTTGATAAATTTAAATTTTGCATCTGACATGTGTCCAAAATGACAATGCCAAAGTTTGAAATCAAAAGCAGTACAACTCGATAAAGAGTTTACAAAATGTGAATTTGGAGTTCCAAGTGTGGATGAGTCTTTCCTAGTAGATGAGGCAACAAAGAAATAAACCCCATTTTTCATCCTACCCAGGCCCTTGACATCACTCGTCGAAAGGTCTTGAAATACACAAAATTCGGTATAGAGGATAATTCGACAATTGTTATTGAGGCAGAATTTAGAAACAGATATCAAATTGAATTTAAAATCAAGGGAATATAAGACAATATTCAATTTGAGATGCTTGGAGATGTGGGTGTTGCCAGTGTGAGTAACCAATGCATTATCACCATTAGGAAATTTAACTTTCCTAGATCTAGATGCGCATGATGCAATAGAGTCTAGGCAATTTAAGTTCGCAGTAATATGATCACTAGCAGCAAAATCAATAATCCAAACTTGATTGAGAAAATCGGACGTATCTTCAGCCAAGTAAGCATGGCTATCTTCGGAGTCCTTCTTGACAAATTTCATGAACCGTTGGTAGTCAGTTTTGGTGATGAAGACATGATCTGAATCATCGGCCACTAAATTGGCTTTTGCTTCCTCCTTATAGTGCTTGTATCCTGGAGGGAAACCGTTCAGCTTGTAGCATTCTTTGCGTTCATGCCCATTATTCTTGCAATATTCACACTGGGGGCCAGTGAGGTGGTAGCCATTTTCTCGGGTGTGATTCTTCGGGCTGCAAATTTAGCATTTTTTAGCTGCCCTGTACGACACGTCGTTTATCTTAAACGACCTGTCGTTTTGTGCGACCTTAAGTGAGAACGATGCGTCGTTCTCAGTCAGCGCTGACTACGCTGATGTCACCGTGATAGGTCGTTCTGCTGCAACAAGTGCTAACCGTTTGGACGAGCTTGTTGCGTTGGGCGAAGTGTTCGTCGCAACAAAGCAGTAATCAGCTGCTGTCTTCCCTGCCTCCATCCGCCAGTACTCGGCCTTGATGAGGATCGAATAGGCCTGAAAAACGTCAGGAAGCGGATTCATCATGAAAATTTGGTCTCGGACGGCCGAATAGACCCCATCGACGCCGTGCATAAACTGATAAAATTTCATCTTCTCCTGGTGGCGGACGCACAGCGGATAAAGCAGAATTTCCGGCTCCTCAAGCTCCATAAGTGAGTCATATTCTTCCCAGAGCTCACGGAGCTGGCCGAAGAACACTGAAATTAAGTTTCCCCCTTGCCTGATGTGCTAGAGACGGGTGATTAGGTTGTAGATTCGACTTGGGTCGACCTGGTTGTACCGGGCGCGGAGCTTGGCCCAGAGTTTCGCGACAGAGCGGGTGTAAATCAGGCCGCCGTGGAGCTCCTCTGCGATTGAGTTCAGAATCCAGCCTCGACAAACCTGATTACATCGCTCCCAGAATGGCAGAAGCGGTGACCCGTCCTCCAGTTTCGGGTAGGACCCGTCGACGAAGACAAGCTTATTCTTGATCGACAGCGAAATCAACATTGTCTCGTACCAGACGGCATAATTCGAGGCGCCGATCAGTTTCACGATCACCAGAGTGAGAGAATTGGTGTCTCCGATGGGCAGATAGAGCGGGTTGGTGAAGTCGGGTTCAACTCGGACCCGATTATTGTTTTCATTGAAATTCCGGCGCGGCGGAGTGTCAACTCGCGACGGAGTTTGGTGGATTAGAGGCAGCTCGGGAGGCAGCACATTTTGCCTCATGTAACTGTAGTGTGGTGGCACATATGGCGAGCTCTGCTGGACTGGCTGCCGGTGCGGACGGAGCGGTCGTCGGCCATCGATTAGGGCACGATGGTCAAAAAACGGTGCCGTTTCGTGCTAGGGCAAAAAAGGATCGCAGCAGTGACGACGTCGTTTCTGCATGGGCAGATTAGGGCAAAAACTTCAACGGCGTCGTGTTGAGCCGTTTATGAGGTGGATGGAGAACAGTGTCATTCTGCTTGATGAGTTTAGGGCAAGTGAAAACCAACGACGTCGTATTGACGAAGTTAGGGCATATATGGGTAGTGTTGCTCAAACGATGTCGTTTCTGATTATGAGTTCGTTTTAACAAAAAACGATGTCATTTTTGAGCGGGGGATCGAACTTTGTCGCAGAGGTGTTCTGCGAGTGCCAAAGATGAAGAAGTGGTCGGAATCTATGATTCTGCTGCCGAAAATGGCGGGAAATAATGCAGAAAAGGCTGAAAAACATATTTCTGTGAGGTGTGGAAGCGTGTTTGGGTTTGGATCGAAAAACCGTCAGGTTTGGAGTGCGATTTTGGAAAAGAAAAATCATGGCTTCTCAAACCTTGGCTCGGGTACCATGTAAAAAGATGAGGAACTTAGGGATTCAGGTGAATCTTGTTTATTTCATTAACAAGCAAACCGAGATTACAAGAGTCTACGGGAGAAATTATTCCCGTGATAATTTACAAAGAACGAATAGGTTCTGATTAAATAGAAGAAAAAGAAGGGTAAAATGGACAACAGTGAGCTGCGGTAGCACGTCAAGTAGCCTCTGTAGTAGCTTGTCTATAACTAGCACCAGCTGTGTCTGGTGCTAGAACTGTAGGTGGAGCGGTGCAGGGCAGAGCCGCGGTGCAGAGCAGGCCTGTAGCTGTCTTCTTTGTCGGGGATGCTAAGTTGGCAGCTGACATGGTGTAGCTCATCTTCAAACAAGTTTCCTTTTTGTGGTATGTAAGTACAATGAACACCTTTTGAAACTGGTTTTCCAGTCCTCACCTTCGTGCTGGAAGTGGTAGCATGAATGAAAGCATATCTTACAAAGAACAGAAAACACAGAACTTTAACGAGCTTCATGATATAAGGAAACACCCAAACGAAATATGCTGAAACAGAGAAAGATTACAGTAGCTTTAAGAAGCTATGGTGCCTCCTATTAAAAGCATTGCTTCCATTTTATAATCCCAAGCTTTTTGATACGAGACAAAGACTTAATGCCGGCTTCATGTGTTGGTTTAGTTTTTATATAAGCAGACACACTAACAGGATACTAATACTGCATGAATTGGAGAGTTTTCTCTTAACAACTTTCATGTAGGTTTTCTTTGGCTGGCTCAAATTGTTTTGACAAATGTGAATCTCAAACTAGAGCGTGAAATTGTCCTGTACTGAGGTGGTTCATTAATGGGGCATTATGTCTTTACCACTAGGCATTTTCTTCAGTAATTGGAAGTACGCTACTGGATGAAGCTGGAACAGAATAAACTGCTTTCTGCACCATTATGTTTCCACATTGTAGCTTCTGCAGAATCTATAAATTAGAATACAACACATATCTTTACATAAATATAGAGGTCCATTGATAACAGACAAGGTATTCTTTATATTAGAAACCCGCTAAATCGTGTTTAATAATGTCTGAAGAGTTACACCTACAACCCGTCTCCCCAAAAATGCTGAAAACGAAAGAAGGAACACGGGCTTTAGAAAAAAAGAAAAAAAAAAGGTTGCCGTTCCGATTCTTATTGTGATTGGAATAAGAATAGTGTATTACTGCATAGCTAGCATTGCACTCTTAACTAAACACAATGATTAAGAAGAGAAAATAAACAATGGAGACGCTCCTAAAAATATCATTTTGGACTTTTAATCTAAGTACTAATTTAGTTTCTACACGGACAATTTGCGTATTTCTGATTTTGAAAATTTAATGTAATACAAGATATCTTTGGACTTTGAATTTTACAATTCTTTTTCTACTTCTATTTTTTTAGAATACAACATATCTTTTCTATATTATGGAATTAGATCATGTTGGTGCTGACCATACCAACAGAATTATGTGTAGAAGAAGGGAGAAGGCACTATTAGAATCGGTATTCAAAGCTAAGGCCACTCTAGAGTCTAAAACATATTGTGAGAACACTCATAATACAGATCATTTTGCTAAAACTAAAAGCAAATACACATTGTGCAGAATCTTTGAAAGAACTAATCATCTAGAAAAGTTGTTAGGACAAGAGCACTTCCAAAGCCAAAGAACACTGTAGATTCAACTGAAATTTGGATAAAGTCTCCTCATAAATTGGACAAGTTACTTGAATACAGATTTCAAGCTCAACTCAACTAGCCACGAGAACAATCCAACAATAACAATACACGAATCCAACAATAGCAATACACGGTTCACTACTTAGCTAGAAACACTACTCCTACACTACTCCTACACTACTCCTACACTACATTACACTAAGCAAAAGAGACAATTTGGTTCAGCATACTCCTCCCCGTTTCTCCTTTTTTCTTTTCTTCCCTCCTTCTAGCTTAGTTATTCTCTGAACTGCCCTCTTGTGCTTTCTCTTATTTACCCTTAGCTAGCCATGTGTTGCCTGCTTAAGTGAAGTCCTAACAATCCCCACCCCATCAAATAACCCTAGTCCTCAAGGGTTAATTTTGAAGGTTGGGAATTGTTGCCGAATGTACTTGATGTCTTCCTAAGTAGGCTTGTACTTCGGATGATCCAACCATTGAATTAGCAAACCAACTTTTGAACCATCTCCTTGTTGCACCAAGTGTTGTTCCAACACTTTTTAAGGCTCCACCAGCAGTATGCCTTCCCCATCAATGAAAGGGATCCTAGGATAAATCTTGCATTTTCTTCCAATTACTTTCTTTAACTAAGACACATAAAACATCGAGTGTATAGAGGCCCATGGTGGAAGGGCAAGCCTATATGCAACCTCCCTGACTCGATTGGTGATCATATAAAGTCCATAATATCTTGGCACCAACTTGTGATCTCACCTCTAGGACAAGGTAAACTGTCGATAGGGCTGCACCTTAAGGTACACCCGAGTTTCCCACCTTAAATTGTCTCTTTGAGTGGGCCTTATTTGCATGGAACATCATTTTGGCTTGACTTTTCAATAGATGGGACCAAATTAACTCCAACGGGTCAGCTCACTTATGTATGAACTCATCTACTTCCCACTCTCAGGTGAGCTCAAAGTTAAGGTAAGGGGGTTAACGAGGTTGATACTCATATAACGCCTCAAAAAGGATCATTCCTAAGGTGGTGTGTTAGTTGGTTTTGTACCACCATTCCACCAAGGCTAACCAAGAATGTCACTTCTGCGGCCTCTCCCCACTCGAATAGAGCAAGTATTGCTTAATGCATTGGTTGACCCTCTCTATTTGTCCATTGATTTGAGGATGATATGAGGTGTTATGTAATAGACTTATCCCTAAGGTTCAGAATAACTCTTCATAAAACTTACTGAGGAAGAGAGGATCTTAGTCACTCACAGTCATGCTTGGTATCTTAAGTAACTTAGCCACTCCATCGATAAATGTAGTTGTTACTTATATCATAAAGAAGGGATGACTTAACCCAGTGAAGTGGACATACTTGGTGAAGCGATCCACGACTACCAAAATGATGTCTCTTCACGTACTAAGGGGTAGTCCCTTTATGAAATCCATGGAAATGTCTTGCTAGGCTTGCTTAGGCATGAGGATGGGTTAAAGTCGCTTTGGGTACAAAAATTTCTCCTTTTCATAGTGTTGACACACCTTGCATTAGGCCACCCATTTCTTTATAGTGCACCTCATGTTTGGCCAATATAATTGCTATGGTACCCTCTTTAAAGTGCCATGAATCAATGTGTGACCCTTAATACTCAAATCATGCAACTGTTGTACTATTTAATCCCGCAAGGAACCTTGACTCCCCATTACAATCTTTTCCTTAAATTTAAGAACTCTTTTTACCAAACTATAGCTTGGATGATCAAATAAGCTGATCACTAACTTTGTGATGATGGTTTGAAAATGAGAATCCCCGTTATAGCTTTGAAGCACCTCTTGCACCTAACTAGGTTATAATACTAACATGACTTGTAATTTTAGGCCTTCTGCATCATTTGGAAGTTGAAGAAGGCGTTGACAACTCTATTCTCGGTTCCCTTCTTATGTTGAATTTCATAGTCAAATTCCAGAAGCTTGATGAGCCATTTATGCTAGGTAGGAGTGCATACTTGTTGCTCTAACAAGTGCTTGAGGCTACTATGGTTCATCTAAACAATGAAGTAATTGCCTAATAGATATGACCTCTATTTATGGACCGTTATCACAATTGTTAGGAACTCATTCTTGTAGGTGGACAAACCCAAATGCTTTGGCACTAAGGTCTTGTTAAGATAGGCTACTAATATGCTTTCTTGCATTGGTACTACTCTTGTGTCCCTGTAATAAGCATATATCTTTAAAACAAATGGCTTCTGGAAGTCTAGGGTTGCTAACATGGGTGTAGAGCTCATTGCCTTTTTAAGCCTCTCAAATGCCTAAATTGCTTCATTTGACCATTGAAAGCTATCATTTTTCAACATTTGTGTCAACGGCCGACTCATTTGACCATAATCCTTCATGAACCTTTGATAATATCTTGTGAGTCCTAAAAATCCCCTTGGCTTTCTAATTGAAGTTACTTTGGGTCATGCTAACATGTTTTTATCTTCTTGGGGTTCGCCTCAATGCCATCTTCTAAGAAGATGTGACCTAATTAGTCAATTTTCTTTCTAGCAAAGGCACACTTGCTCCATTTAGCAAATAACTTGTGATCTCTCAAAAGTTGTAGGACAACCTGAAAGTGCTGCACATGACTTTCCCAACTTAGGTTGTAAACAAGAATGTTATCAAAGAAAATAAGCACAAACTTCCTCTAATGTGGCCTAAAAATGTGGTTCATTAAATCGTAAAAGGGGCTAGTTCATTACTCAACCTAAATAGCATCATAAGAAACTTATAATGGCCATGATGAGTCCTAAAGGTTGTTTGAAGATGGCTAGTAGAAACACTTGCACCTAATGGTAGCTTGACCTCAAATCCAGCTTAGAGAACTAGATTGCCCCATGAAGCTCATGTAATAGCTCGTTGATCACCAATATAAAAAATTTGTCCTTGATTGTAAGTTCATTCAAAGCCCAATAGTTCACATAGAACCTCCAGCTCCCATCATACTTCTCAATTAACAATATTGGAGAGGCAAACAAACTAGAATTGTTGTGAATGACCCCCAAAGATAACATTTCATCTATCATCTTCTTAATTTCGGCTTTCTACATAAATAGGTACTGATAAGGCATCACATTGATTGACTCACTATTGACTCGTGATGGAATATGATGGTTAAACTCCCAACTTGGTGGAAGTTGGGTAGGGGTGGTAAAAACATCTCCAAACTCCTCCAGCAAGTCTTCCAATCTAGTAGGTATAGCCTATTCCTAGTCCAGGTCTATAGTCTTGAGTTGGCCCACTATGCAATGAGGATGTGCCGATCCCATCAACAAAAACTAAGGGCACTGATAGCCACCAATAGTACTCCTTTACCCTATGAACCCAATAATACTACTGGGTTGTCATCCATATGTATGGTTAGGGTATTCTTCAAAACATCCATACTAATAGGGTTGATAGTTTTAACCCATTGCATACCCAACATCGTGTCACACCTTCCTAAGGGCAATAATCATACCTCCATAATAAAGTGATGTCCTTAAGTCCTCTTGCGAAAATGTTTACACTTCATATTGCTTTTTAATTGGTGCTCACCCATAATTGTAACTTGGAAGGGTTTGGTCTTTTCCAACTAGAAGCCCAATCTGCGAGCTAGATCAATGTCCAAAAAGTTATGTGTGACACACCTATATCAAACAACATATTAATTCTAGACTTACCAGAGATTTCTTCTAATATGAATGAGCTTGAGGAAGAACCCCCAGACATCGCATGGATGGAGAGAATATCCTCTCCATTTATCTTCGCTTGAGTCTCTTGTGCTTGTGGCACTATAGTCAACTCCTCATCGGGCTACTCCACAAGGTCGTCCTCCTTAATCAACAAAAAGAGGTGTTTCTTTTTATGAACATGGTCCTTTGCTCGCTTTTCATCATAATAGTAACACAATTCTTGCTCCCTTCAAGGTTACATTTGGGAATCAGTAATGCGTCTTGTAAAGAAATGCATACTATCACTAGTTTTCCCTATTTTTACTCCCTACGAGCGATCCTTAATTGGTTTTGAGGCTGTAATGACTTGAGAATGGGTGATTGTCATTTGTAGTAATTCCGCATTTACTCTTAGGAGACATAAGCTTCTCTTATATTAGGGCTTGCTTAAGGGCATCTTTTAAATTATTAGGGTATGATAACATTATAGGAGCTTGCACATCCTCCTTTAACCCCAATATTTTTTTTTTTTTAAGAATCCTTCATCAGAGGAAGCTATATGGAATTGGAGTTGAATGTAGAAAAAGTTTCATGATATGTCTTATTAAAAATGCAGTAGAATGGAGCAACCAAGATGAAGCTGGAGTTGAGGATCAATATGAACCTTATACTCTAATTCAAGAAAATGAAGGCTTCCCTTCTTCTATGCATTGTGATGATCCAAAAATGATAAGAGAGTTTTCTAATATGAGTCCTATTTGAATAAGGAGTCTTGATAATGTGTATGAAAGTTGCAACATGGCAACGTTGGAGCTAACTACTTATGAAAAAGCAATGGAAGGAGTGGAATGGAAAGAAGCCATGGATGAAGAAATTCGAACCATTGAGCATAGCAAGACTAGGATATCGGTGGATCTATTTGCAGGAAAGCAAATAGTTGGGCTTAAATGGATTTTCAAGAAGAAGACTAATGTTGAAGAAAAGGTTGTGAGGCACAAAGCATGGAAGGTAGCCAAAGGCTATTCATAGATACTAGGAATTGATTTTGGAGAGACCTTCTCACCAATTTCTCAATTGGAGACAATTAGGATGATTCTTGGAGTGGTAGCTTAACACAAATGGTGAGTGCTTCAATTGGATGTAAAGACTGCATTTCTTAATGGAGAAATTGAAGAAGTATATGTAGAGTAGCCTAAAGGATATGTAATTAAAGCTTGTGAAGACAAAGTTCTAAAGCTGCAAAAGGCATTGTATGGTCTTTGCCAAGCACCATCAGCGTGGTATAACAAAATAAGTAGTTACTTTTGTGAGCAAGGCTTCTCAAAGAGTCTGAGTGAGCCAACACTTTTTGTATCCAACTGAGGTATTGGTATTCTTATTGTTTCAATATATGTTGATGGCTTAATTTATACTAGTAATGATTCTAATTAGCTACAAGAGTTCAAGAAAATATGCTATATGCGTTTGAAATGAATGATTTATGAGAAATGAAATTCTTTCTCAAATTGGAAGTAAATCATATGGAAGATGGGATTTTTAGTTCCCGAACCAAGTGAAAAAATTGCCCTTGATGATGTGTTTGGAGAAGCAAATGGCATAGCATTTCATAGCTTGATTGGAAGTTTGCTTTATCTCATGGCTACAAGACCAGATATTTTGTACTAAGTAACCTTGCTAGCTCATTTTATGCAGAATCCTACTAAGTCACACTTTAGTAAGCTCAAGCATATATTGAGATATCTTCATGGGACACATGATTTTGGGTTGCTTTATGAACAATCTGACAAGTTTGAATTGGTAGGATTCAATGATGGTGACTAGGGAGGTAATGCAAAGGATTCCAAGAGCACAAGTGTCTTTGTTTTTACACTAGGTTTTACAGCATTCACATGGTATGTGAAAAAACAAAGCAATGTTTCACTCTCTACTGCTGAAGCCAAGTATGTTGTAGCTTCATCTGCTGCTAGCCAAGCAGTGTGGTTATGTAGACTAATGAAAGAAATGGGTCTAGAGCAAAGTAAAGAGACAATGGTTTATTGTGACAGCAAGTCAACAATAGCAATGACTAAAAATCCTAGTCACCACTCAAAACCAATGCACATCTCTATCAAGATCCACTGTGTTCGGGAGCTTGTGGAATCAAAAGAAGTTGTGTTTGAGTTCTGTCCCAGCACTGAGCAACGTGCCGATATATTCACAAAAGCACTCAATCGTGTTAGAGGACTAACGAGGTGACGACAAACCCCATCAAGAAGGGGTGTTAGAGGACTGACTAGGTTGTCGTGCACCAAAAGGAAAGCTATCATAGCACTGTACAGCTGGAGAGCATAAAGTCTACCGCAAGTTTACGTTGAGTACGAGTTCTACTAAAAGATGTTAGGATGTGTCGTAGCGTGGTTAGTAAAGTCTGTCTTTGTAAAAAGTGTCGGACATGCATCTATAGTGTTAGTAGAAATTGTAGTATAAAAGACTAATAGGTGTCGGGCATGCATCTATAGTGTTAGTGGAAATTGTAGTATAAAAGACTAACAGGTGTCGGGCATGCATCTATAGTGTTAGTAGAAATTGTAGTATAAAAGACTAATGTTATGTGATGGGATGGTGTCGTGGCTGTCATCTAGATAGAGTTTTGTAAGGCCCCCTTTTGTAAGCTTTGAATGCAGTAAAGAGAGAAGCCTTGGAACCATTTTCTGCCAACCCGATTGTGTGTGGGAGATCACTAGACTCGCTGTCCAGATCAACATTCCAACTACAAATCTCAGATTTAAGTTCCTTTACTTTAGAGGAAGTCTATGCACACGTGGAGACTATTGGTTACACTAGTTTTGTCGAAATGAGTTTTACGTGAAGTTCCCCAAATCAGCTCATGCAACAGATAACTGCCAGGCAAAGGAGGCACATAATTTCTATAGGCTTCCCAGTGTATGCTGGAAATTTTAAGGTTCGCTTTCCAGGTACGTAATTGACATACTGCTTGGATTAGATTTCTGCATTGATTATGAACTCATGGGTTTTCCGCAGTAAAGAAAGAAGGATGAAATGCCAAGTTTTAAAGTTCACAAAGGATGGCTATGTCAGTGGATATGGCAGAAGGTTTTGAGTTATTTTGCTCCAGGCTGATATCTTCACTCATTTTAATTGTTTGCTTCCATGAAGTCCACGAGTTCTTCTTTCCCCATTTTGCTGTAAATGCATCCATTCCAGTAGCATGTAACAGTTAAATTCAGGAACGTGGGAGTTGTTTCTTTTACATTATCCTTTTGGTTTCTCACTTGATTGATGCCATTAGATCAATGAACCAATAGTAAATCGAATATATTTCTTTATTCAGAAATATGGGGTTGCTGGCGACGAGGCATTAGATAGTCTCATCACATGCAGACTTGAATTTTGGGGTTTAAGGACTACTAGAAATTGTTTTAATATTGAAGACCACTGATATGTATTCCAGTGTAAGAAATGCATCCGTAAGTGCTGAGGTCATGATGCACACCTGTGGGATTTGCTAGTTTTCTTAATGACCATCTTGTAGAAATCTCTGATGATTTTGAAACTGTAACGAACTGCAGAATATTCTTGAATCTGGTTCCAAAGAGTGAGAATTTAATTTCTATCCTCCACCAAAAATCTTGTCCTCGCAAGATGTTTTCACATGGAAGAATACCTATAAGAACTGATATTTTATTTTGTCGTATTACAGATCATTTAACATCTAAGAATTGCTGAAATCGTACTTGCAACCAAAAGAGTAAAATAAAAGTCATGGGATCATATTTATGGGAAACATATGTTGCAGTTGTTTCTATCTCTTAAATATATGTTTTGGGGCAAGGAAATCAACTGTTATGACAGAATCATACTTTAAAACCCAAAACCTCATAACATATGTAATTAACAACTTTTCCTAGACAGAAACCACATTGAGACCAATAGGACTCCTGGCCCTATGGAAACCATTACTCCATGTCAAGGCCCCAAAGACGAAGCTGCCGTTGCTGTTCTTGAAGGGAATGAAGTCAACCCGGAAAGACAACTTCTCCCCCATCTTTGTAAACCTGAGGCTATCAGGTGTAACTTTAACTTCAACATCCGTTGGCTGATCAATTGATGCAACATATGTTGTTGGTTCTGTACCATAATAAGTGACTGTGCGATAGACAGATAAACTTCCATTCATGTTGGAAACACCAATTGAAGGGTAATTAAAATTGTATGAAGGTATAGAGGGGTTCTTGCAGTTTACTGGTTCCCCCGTAAGGTTTTTCAACTGTGCAGGGTTTGCACCAGTACTACAGAGAAAGTTGATGACATCATGAGAGTTAAAATCATACACAAGTCCTGGATTGAGTGCTGCAGTTGGGTTAATGTGTCCAGATCCATAGTCAAAAGGTGTAGTTGGACTGCCATTTGGATCCCTTCCTATGACGTGTCGGGTGTTATCTAGGATCAATGCTGTGGAGCCATAGATTCATAATCAGAATCACAAGCGACGTTCTAAGTATCTGACATTATTGTCTAAAGACAACGTACCTGTTGTCATTATTGTAGATTTAATGGCTGCAGGGCTCCATGAAGGATGGTAAGATTTCAAAACAGCTGCAACTGCCGAAACATGTGGGCATGACATAGAGGTCCCAGATATTATGTTGTAGTCGACAGATCGTTGCGCTGGACCTTTAGTAGCCACCGGAGACCATGCTGCCAAAATATTCACTCCAGGTCCTGTGATATCTGGCTGCGGCAAGAATATGCATTTTGTGTAAAACTTTTGTTTTCTGAAGTACTTGAATGAAATATATGGTATTATAAATTAAGGAAACTAAGCATACCTTAATAATATCTGGACTAATAATATTTGGTCCCATGGAAGAAAACACTGCCATTTCTGGTGCAGGTTTGATGTTAAGGATTGTAGTAGTTGGAAAGATTCTACCAGTTGGATTCCTATAAGAGCACAAATCAATGGAAACTGTTTTAGTTTTCTTTTACCCGCAGATCCATGAATAACTGATTTTTTATTTCATTCATGTTGGAGATTTTTTTTTTTTCCTTTCTTTCTTTCCATGCATAAGTGCTTATAAGCTTGAAAACTCACTTTTCTTTGTCCAGATATGCTTGGATTTCTTCTGCTTCTTCTTGACCGATTAAAGTGCCTGGGATGACGAACTGGAATCCAACTTCTTTAACTAATGGATCAATAAGTATGATTCCGACTGCACCAGCTTGTCTTAAAACTATGCTTTTTTCTGTTCGATCATCACGAAAGGTTTCAGTTGTGCACACCACGATTTTCCCCTTAACTGAGGTTTGGTCCAATGTATTGTTCTTGCAAAAGCTGAACAAGAGAAAAAGATCAAAGAATTAAAATCGGATGACAGTTTTTAGATGCCTTTGGTTAAGTTGAGCATCATCGACTCAGACATTGTATCCCCAAGTCAGTTAAATAATGCTATCTAGGATTTTCTGAAAGCTACTCGGGAAATTGAGAAAATACTAGAAATATTAAAATATGATTACAAGGACGAATCTTTTACAAATAATTGATCTAGTACGAACACTAGTAGCAACTTTGCAGGCAAAGCTGTCTACATAAAATGTTTTTCAACTTATAGCAGATTACATTACTTCAAACGCACTAACAACAATTAGGTGTAGGAGGAAGAAAAAGAAAATTCTGGTTCGACTGCAATAATGGTTGTCATGTACTTGAATAAAATAGTTTAACGTTAATGTAGCGACAATAGCCAGGTTAGAAAAGAAATCATGTGCTAACTACAGCTGTTTTTTTTCAATCATATGTAAAGGATACCTTGCATTCTTTGCTGTCACTCCGGGGGCTGCTGCAGAACTCGCAGCTATCAAACCGTGATAGCTTTCCATCTTGATTGGGTTTAGAGAGAAACCCTGAAAGTGCAAAATTCCACTTTAAGTTAAAATCTGATCTTTGCAACTTTTTTATTTATAAATGTGTGCATGGAATAAGAAAATTTTACCTTTAGAACTTTTGAATTTCCTAGATAAACTTTTGAATGGAATTCCCTGTCTATTGTGCTTGCAGCAACAGTAAGAATCCAAGGAGCAACATTTGTTGCAGTACGTGGGAAAGCTGAGTTTCCAGCTGAAGCAGAAACTAGAATTCCCCTTCGGAATGCATGGAAAGCTCCAATTGATACTGCATCTTCAAAGTAACTGGCCTGAGGAGGATCAGGACCAAGAGAAAGGGAAAGGATGTCAACACCATCATTGATTGAGTCGTCCATGGCGGAGAGAATGTCAGCATCGTTGCACAAGTCAAACCAACAGGCCTTGTAGATGGCAAGTCTGGCACTGGGTGCACCGCCTCTTGCGGTGCCTCTGGCCATCCCAAATAAGCTGACATTCGCTACCACAGATCCGGCTATCGTTGAGGCAGTGTGGGTTCCATGCCCATCGCTATCCCTAGCTGAGCGGAAGAGAGGGGAGCCAAAAGATTCAAGAGGTCCATTCTCTGCTTCAAACCCTTTCGAATAGAACCTGGCACCTATAATCTTCCTGAAAATTCCAACCCAAATGTCATTTTCAGCCTCAAGATATTGCATTCACAATATGGCTGTATGGATGCATATTCAATGAAGAATGGTTTCTTTAGTTTTTAAATTTTTGGTACCTGTTGCAGTTGGCCACTGTAAAACGTTCACCAGTAACACATTCTCCCTTAAATTTCTTGGGCACAAGACCCAATCCTTGGTCATTGAAGCTCTTTGATTCAGGCCAAACTCCTGCGAAATATGATCAAACGTGATTTAACTGGTGGAACAATAAGAGAAGATGAGAAATTAAGCTACGGGAACATACCCGTGTCGATGACACCTACAATGATGTTCGAATTTGAGTCCATTTGAATCTGACTGTATGGGTGAATGGCATCTAGTCCTATAAAATTCCAGGAACGTGTTGTGTGGAGCACATTCGTCTTGCTCTCAAACACTGAAACAACTGAACTATGATCTGCATCAAGAGTAAATATAGAGTTTATTTCTGATGACCATCAGCTAAACTGTGCTTCGAGCCGCATGAAGCGGTGACCAGTGGAGTTCAAGCTGGAAATGAATCGAGATGAACCAAGGATTATGTTGTTTTTCCAGATCAAACAAGAAATTAAACTATGAGTAATTTGATAATAAATTTTTAGATGAGCTATATCATTTTCCATTTTATAGCCACTCTACTGACTTTTTTCCTTGCAAATAATTCAATTGGTCATCCAATTCCAGAAGATGATTCTCAGGCACCTTTGAGCTGCTGTGCTTGCTCTGGTGTAAGCATTGCTGAGAAGCCTCTGAAGCTTTTACTGTAGTGGTGAACTGCCGCTCGCTGTGCTCCATCAAAGCTAAGGAATTACTTACTTTTAGCAACCTGAAGATCCTTAACTATAAATCAATATTCAAAACCACTGGATTACTGCATTACCTTCCGGTAACTGAAGCAAGTATTTCGTGGTTTGCTCTAACCACGGATTCCGAATTGGGGTGAGAGTGCTCCCCCATGTAGACTATGTAATGCTGCAAATTACACAGAAAGAGAGAGAGACGTGAGATAAAGAGGAAGAAAAATGAACACTGAATTAGTCACGTAAACTTGTGCATGGAATAAAGGGATTCTTCTCCTATGGATTTCATGCTTTTCCTATGCGAAACCATACCTCATTTTCTCTTTCCTTTCCTTTTCGGTGGGGGGTATTGAATACATGTTTCCTAGAACTAACAGGGGATGCTTTGGTAATCTAATATTCAGAATCTTAACCAAAAACTTTTCGTGCTCCTTTTGTTGAAAAGAGAAACGAAATGAGGATGTGTGAATGAGTTTCAGGATGTATGGGGCGCAGAAAGAAGCGATGTGATCCACTACAGTTTTCCTTTTTGTGGTACGTAAAATACAATGAACACCTTTTGAAACTGGTTTTCCAGTCCTCACCTTCGTGTTGGAAGTGGTAGCATGTACGAAAGCATATCTTACTAAGAACAAAAGACATAGTACTTTAACAAGCCTCATGATATAAGGAAGCACCCAAAAGAAATATGTTGAAATAGAGAAAGATTACAGTAGCTTAAAGAAAATATGGTGCTCGTATTAAAAGCATTGCCTCCATTTTATAGTCCCAAGCTTTTGGATACGAGACAAAGTCTTAATGCCGGCTTCATGTGTTGGTTGAAGTTTTCCACAAGCAGACATACTCAGCTTTTATGGGGGTATCTTTTGGCCGGCTCATATTGTTTTGACAAATGCGAATCTCAAACTAGAGCTTGAAATTGTCCTGTACTGAGGTGGTCCATTAACGGGGCATTATGTCTTTACCACTAGGCATTTTCTTCAGTAATTGGAAGTACGCTACTGGATGATGCTGGAACAGCATAAACTGCTTTCTGCGGCATTATGTTTCCACATTATAGCTTCAGCAGAATCCATAAATTAGAATACAAAACATATCTTTACTTAAATATAGAGGTCCATTGATAAGAGCAATAAGGTATTCTTTATATTAGAAACCGGCTAAATCGTGTTTAATAATGTCTAAGAGTTATACTTACAACCCGTCTTCCCAAAAACGCTGAAAATGAAAGAAGGAACACGGGTTTCAGGAAAAAAAGAAAAAAGAAAAGTATATTACTGCACACCGAGCATTGCACTCATAACTAAACACAATGATTAAGAAGAGAAAATACACAATGGAGCGTTGCACTCTTAACTAAACACAATGTTTAAGAAGAGAAAATACACAATGGAGACGCTCCTAAAATATCATTTTGGACTTTTAATCTAAGTACTAGTTTACTTTCTACAAATTCGGACAATTTACATATTCTAATTTTGAAAATTTAGCGTTGTAGTAAATCAAAATTTTGCTGATTCTTTTTCTACTTCTATTTTTCCGGAATACAAGATATCTTTTCTACATTTTGGTGACAGATCTTGTTGGTGTTACCTTATTCCAAAACGGACATTTTGTGAGAATCTAGTTCCCGAGTGTAGTAGGAGACTCTATGAAAAAATGATATAATCCTAAAGATAGATTAATGCTTTCCTATTGAATTTTTGGGTTCAAAGGGCTTCTTCTGATGTCACCAAGTATCAATAACTGATCACAATTCCTTGAAGTTTAGTAACCTAAACGTAATAAACATTTTCTATTTTGGCCGTTCACATTACTAACACTTATTTCAATTGCAAATGCCTAAAGAAAGATGTTGTAAGCCACCCATTTGCCGCGAGGAACGTCCGGTGGGTTATGTCTTAACCCTATCCTCCAGGAAACTAATGCTTTTAGAATACTTTATGGCAAGACTACATCTTAGGAAAAATTACACTTATGACTTAATTCTATCTTGCATAATAAGAGTGAAATTTGTTTGTGCGGGATAAAAGTCTCACATTGAAGCCTAAATGAAGTAAGCATCTTCCCAATTCTTAAGCTAGCTTGAGCTTAATATCACTTGACATGTGGGTGTGTGTGTAAAGGGCAAAAGTCCCATATCAAAAGCATGATTTCTTGTACTGAAGCTTAAATGAAGAAAGTGTCTTCTTAACTTGTGAGCTAGATTTTAACTTAGGTCTTTGGGCCTTCTAATATTGTCTTAAAGCCCAAGTTGAACCTATTTTATACTATGTGACTTGCTTAGAATGACACTTAGGTGCTAGGCTGTGTGTGTAGGACAAATACACTAGAAGTGTGATTCCTTGTGATAAAGCTTAAATGAAGGAAGTGCTCTTTCAACCCTTGAAGTAGTTTTTAAGTTTAGTTTTCTAAAATGGTACTTTATACCGTATGCCTTGCTTAGAACAACACTTAGGCATTAAGGTGTGTGTGCAGGACAAAAGTCCTACACTAGAAGCGTGATTTCTTATGATAAAGCTTAAATGAAAGAAGTGTTCTTTCAACCCTTGAAGTAGTTTTTAAGTTTAGTACACTCTTACTTCTCTTTTAAACATGACTGGCTCAACCTTGGTGCTCTTCCACGCCTTAGCAACCTTCTTGCGTGCCTTGCATGCTTATTCTCCTTAGCCATCCCTTTAGTCTTGGTAGTACTCTTGCATGCCTTTTGTGTGCTTATTATCACTAGGCTTTTGCACACACCCAACACTTGCGTGTTCCTTGCACACATTGTTGGGTTCTTAAAGGCAATCTAAAAGGGGAGTAAATTGGGCTTCTTATTATGGATTGTAATCTTCCTAACTACTTTCCTTTACTACTTACTGCATAATCTCAACTAAATTAATACACTATGAAAAGACAGCACAAATTGATAGATGGAATCAATATATTATTGCAATAGGGAATTCTATTAAACAATATAGCAAAAAATTAGAAACACAAATAAGCTGCAAGTTTAATAGTAACATGTGCAAATTAAATGTACAAGAGTTGGAACAGGTTTACAGCTTTAAGCACTGCTAACCATGTGTTCTTCAAATACTAGGAATCCAAATAGTTTCAAGACAATCACATAAAAGATCAAACAATAACATAAAAGAGAAAATGCACAAAGACTTTTAAGTTATTGGAAAATATCTTCTAACCCACCTATTTTGATAAACCTATCAAAGGGCTCAATTAAATTTTTAAGTGATTGGATTATCACATCCAACCCACCTTATTTGACTCATTATCAAAGGGTACCAAGCACAATATTCCCTTGGAGTACCAATTACAAAAGTTCAAGATACAATATAGTGTCAACCTCAAAATAATACAACGAATCAAGGCTCGGTGAGATATCAAAACAGAAAATCTCTAAATGATAACAAGTTTGTGCTCTAGGAATATGGCAATAAAATACCGATCATATAATAAAGACAATCAAACATCAATCAATAGTACAAAGTAAAACAATCTTGCCAATGTTGTATAGGAAAGGACATAACAAACATATTTCTTTTGGAAGGTTGGAGTTTTTCTTTAGATTTCTCTTCTAAATGAATGCATTGGAAAAACTCACTTTGAAACTCATTTTCAGCCCTTTTTGTAAATAGCAGCTCCAACATCTTTTCTTCTATGATGGATCATCTTTGTCATCTAGGCTTGTAGGACGGCGTCATCCTAAAAAATTTAAAAATGGTTCAGCTTGGCAAAACGGTCAAAAGAGTCTCCACAGCGGCACCTCTTTCTTTTTCTTTTTCTTTTTCAAACCCGTTTCCTTACTTTTGTTCTTCCATTGCCCTAAGTTATGAGCTGGGTTTTCTTTTGCATGGCTTGGCCTCTTCGGCGTTCTTACTGATGGGTTGGCCTTTCTGCATGGCCTTGCTTTCTTTTAATTTAATTCAGCTTTAAGACATGTAGGCCCTTTTCTCTTTAGTTCAATATAGCTTCCTTTCTAGGCCTTATTAGATCTAGACAATACAAGTTAAAAAATCCATCAAAGTATAGGCTCCAATCTAAATAAATACAAAGGCCATGAAAGAAAATATTTCTTCCAATAGCAATCTCCATGAAGACATTATTGTAATATTCTATGAATATATGAGTTTTAGCACAAGAAGAATATTTAGGATTATAAGTAACATGGAGATAAGCATAATATTAACAATCATTATAAAAAATATTAGTCTACTTAACTCAACAATCTCCCTCTTTTTTGATGATGATAAAAACAATGCTATGAGAACATATAAATAGGAACACAAGTTTACATCATCAGCGAGTCACATTGTCAACACAAATTCCCCATTACAATATTTCTTCCCTTTTTAAAGATATTGTTCCCATACAAAACTCCTCTAAAGTTCCTCCAAATCTCTCCCCTTTTCTATCATCGACACAGAGAAAAAGGTAGACTCCCCTTAAGAATAAGGTAGACAAGCATGAATCTTCCATATTACTCATGAGAATGATGCTCAAACTCATGCCAAAGGTACATGGTATAATACATAGCATAGGGTTGAAGGAGATATCATATAAGCTCAAAGGGGATAATACATGTTATATTTAAAATAGTACTGCCAGCACAAAAGAGTAATGCAGCATGTGGCAGAAAATCATTTAAGCATATAATGGCATGCAATAGTTCCAATAAGGAGTAAACAACATGAAAATTAACATCGTAATTGCATAGAAAGGTTTGTTATTTTTAGCAGAAATAGTACTTCCTCACTAATAATATAAAAGTGAATGTAGGAAGGATAGTACCTGGATTTTGCCAAGAAAGAAGAATTGACAAGTTGTACCTGGTATACCATCGAAGTGTATAGAGTTTCTCCCTAAATCATGAGTTGTATGCTGCTTGGTACAATATTAAGCAAAAGCAACCATACATTGATTGGAATATTGTGGAGATGGACTAGACTTGAGAGTTATTAGAGTGTTCTCAATGGGAGGTAGTCATAAAAAATATTACTATGTCAAGCATTTCATAAAGAAACAACTCCCTTTTAATCAGAGCTATATAAGAGATTGACATATAAACTATGTGAACTTCCCCAAAATGTTAGGTTAAAAAGGTTTTGGTAGGGGAGCACGAAAGGCTATTTTGAAATAGCCTCACAAGTTTTTCAAAAGAATTTACTAGTCAGTCAGTTTGAAAAGTTTGTAAGAATGACCAGCAACTTTCCTACATAGAAAAATGGATTTGGATTAACCATGAATTAAGTTCTTAATAAAGTGTTTCAAACAAGGATCCACTACAAAAAATTCCCTCATAGAGTACATAGCAACAACACTTCAATATGCACAGTAGTACAGGGTAAATGCATCACAGCACACTAAACAAAGCAAACATTCTATAAGGAGATTAAGGTACTTATCAACAATGATATAGTATCAATTAACAAGTAGATGAGTGTATAAAATAGTGCAGACTCCCCTTGCAAGTATGCAGAACAAAAGACATAGCATACACAACAACTATGTTGTTCTATTTAGCTTTTGAAACTGATTCAAAGTTATCTCTCAAATAGGTGTTTTGAAAGACCAATTTCCTTTTGGCTAGTGGGGGTTTTACGAGTTTTTGAAAGGAGCCAGTTTCACTTCTAGAATCTCTGGTTTTCACGTAAGAAATTCAGCTATCATGATGCTAGAAATGTTCTTCACCTTAGTAGAGCACAGAGTAATAGGGATCTCAAGTTGCTATTTTAGTAATCATCATGAAAATAATTCATGAACTGCCTATAAAGAAAGATTTGAAGTTGAAAGAAAGATCGTTTTGAATCAAGAGGTGAGTTCAATTTTCTTGAGAAATAGTAAGACCAAACTTTAAGTTATAAGTTGATTAGGGAACCATCTAGTGAATATAAGTAACCGAGTAGTGCAGGTTAAACAATTTTCTAACAAAGTTATATAGAAAATATGTGCATGTAAAGTGTTGGATGAAGTATGTTCATAACCTTCTCTAGAACGGACAACAAAATAGAATGAAATGTTTGTGCAATTCTATTCACCTAATATAAGGTAGTGCTATTAAGTAGTATATAAGCATAATTCTCAAAATCCTACGAGTGGAAATAAACTAAGGAAGTCTTTATGCAACTTCACTCATTTTAAAATATGATAGTGCAGTAAGAATTTTGATCATGTCTTCAACATTATGACATAGTTAGTAACTTATTCAGGAACTAGTTTTTTAGATTTTGAACCAACTTGAACATCTAATATCACAAAGACAAGATTTGAAAATTCTGGTTCTTTGAGTGGAAAAAGGTATTTTGTTGTAGATCAGCAAGTATAAGAAAATATTCAGTCTCTTTAAAAGGAAATAGTCAGCTCAAACAAGAAGTCTCGTTTCAACGATCACACCCAGACTCTTAGTCAAAAACTTTTTTTTTTTTTTAAACATTTATGTAAAGGATTTTCCAAGAATGAATTTTTCTTAAAATGGAGTAGCTACTGAGTTAAGATCAAAAAATGTTTTATAGCAGCTGTTTTGCTCTAAAGGATTTATATCAGCAAATCTCTAATATAATGAGAGTCATTCAAATGTTATTTTTGAGTATGATCAAAACTTTGCAAATGAAAATGCAATAGATATTTAGACAAATGACCGAGTTTTAGAGTCTGACATTAGACCACTTAAGTTTTGCATGATACTCAAAGACCTTTTTGCTTTCTTCAAAAGCTTTGCGAGTGAAAGTGGAAAGCATGGTTTTGAACATAAATATCACGATGCTGCAGAGAATATTAGCATTGTATAAGACAATAATAATGTGGTCGAAAGTAAGCATAGATCTTTTTCGTCATGCTGCCATAATCAATGATGTCAGTTTAGCGCAAGTGGGCACTACACATGCGTGGTATATCTTTAAGACATCACATTCGTTGCTAATGTATATCTAATACTTCATGATACTGCGACACTCATTTTTGAAAGGTAGACTAATTTGACGCCCTTCTAATAATCGAGTAGAATACTTAGGCTAAACGAGAATAGTGAATGTAGCTCCTTTGCCACTTACTATGGATTATGGCATACAATATAGTTTAAAGATATTCTCAAAGAATACTTGGGCTATGGTGGGGACTATGTATGAAAGGAAAATAGGTATGAAATGTCCAAACTTAGACAATCTATCTATAATGATGAAAATAAATGTCTTACCCTGATAACTAGGTAGTCTATCTATGAAATCCATAGATATATCTATGCATATTTGAGGATGGATGAGCAAAGGTTGAAGGAGGCCTAAAGTTTAGAGGTTCTCTTACTTATGTTGCAAATGTACCTTGCAATGCTTGACAAAACACTATACATCCTTACTCATGTGTCTTAAGTAAAAAACTGCCTCTATTTTGTGTAGTGTCTTATGGTACCCTTCATGGGTATTATGATAGAGTTCTTGTAATATGGTAGCTATTAAATTAGAATCCTCCAATAAGAAGATCCTCTTCTTTTAAAATATCACCCCATTCCTAATTTTCCATGGGCCTATAGCTTCTACTACTAAGATGTTCTTCACAAGTTCCTACTAAGAAAATGCATTGCCTCTTTGACAACCTCAATCCAAAAAGGAAAAAGGCCAAATATTCTCTCAACTTTCCTTTAGTCTCATGTATACTTTTCTAGACAATGCATCGATTGCCTCATTTCCCTTACCAAGTTTTTATGCAATGAAGTTGCAATTTTCTATTCCCATAGGTACTTTAAACTCCTTTGATTTATTCTTAGAATGAAGGGCTTACCTAAGAGATAATGCCTCCACCTCTAGATAATCATAATGAGAGCCAACATTTTCTTATCATAAGTGGATAAAACAACATTCCTTCTATATAATCCTTTGTTGAAATACATTATGGGACAAGCTTCTTGCAATAGAATTGGCCCCACACTAGTCCCACTAGTATCACACTCAGTTACAAAGGGTTTAATAAAGTTGAGAAAGGCTAGAATAGGAGTACCAATGAGCAAATTTTTTATCTTTTGAAATGCTTCTTATGCCTTCTCATTCTACCTAAAGGAATCCTTCTTCAATAACTTCATTAGGGTTTTAGCTATACTTCCACACCTTTGTACAAATTCCTAGTGTAACTTTTAAGGCCTAGAAATCCCCTAAATTCCTTTATATTTCTTAGTTGAGGTCATTCTATGAATGTCTTGATCTGTTCTTCTTCCACCAAAACTCCCTCACCAAAAATTATATGGCCTAAGAAACTTACTAAGCTCTATTTGGATGTATATTTAGATTTCTTTACAAACAATTTGTGAGTTCTTAGCTTTTCAAACATTGGTTTTAGATGCTATAAGTGTCTTGCCTAATTTATACTAAAAACTAAGATGTCATTAAAAAAATACTAGGGTAGTCTTCCTAAATAGTTCATTGAAAATTGAGTTCATAAGGGCTTGGAAAGTTAAAGGGGGCATTAACTAACTTGAAAGGCATTACCATGAACTCATAATGTCCATGGTGTGTCCTAAAGGCTATCTTTTGTACATTCTCAAGGTCATAAATTTAGTTTAGAAAAGACTTGGGCTCTTCATGACTCATCTAGCAACTTGTCTATTATTGGAATGAGAAATTTGTCCTTAATGATTTGTTGGTTCACGGCTCTAAAATCCATACACAACTACCACTTTCCATTAGATTTATTTAGTTGCATAACTAGGCATAAGGATTGTTACTGAGTCTAATTGTGCTTGCCTGTAACAAATCATCCATAATCTTCTCAATTTCAACCCTTTGGTGCTAGGGGTATCTATAAGGGGGGACATATACAACATTCACCCCTTTAGACAAATCTTATGGCCATGACACCTTTCTTGGAGTAGTCCCACTAGCTCTAAGAATAAATCTTCAACTTATTCCAACAAGTGATCTAACTTTGGCTTAAGGTTTTGGCAAGATTCCCTAAAATTATCAAGGTTTCCTAGCCTTGCATGTCTTCTTCCTCTTATGCCAACAATTCTATCCCTTAGGCAACCTTTCCAAAATTTTCAACTTTATATTTTTCTTAGGATTTTTCATGGTTTTCTCCTTTATCCTTTACACCTTTTTCTTTCACTTCTTTCTATTAGTGGAACCTTTGAGTTGGATCAATGTTTCTTTTACACAAAACTCAATCTCTGTAATTGAGAAGTTCCACAATTCTTCCTAAAGTTCTTAACCATTAGACCACCAAAATTACTTTGCACCCTTATAAAGATAACAAATAAAAGTCTATCTCCATGATTAGTCCTTGCAATACCAGTCTAACTCCTTTCCACTACCCCTGATTAGCTAATTTTCCTCCTTTTATTACTGTGACATAGATCTTCCTCATATACTTAACCTCCAATCTCAACTATCTAGCTAAGGGGTAGTTCACAAAGTTTACTATTGGAATCAACTGGAAAATCAGTCTCTTGTCCTTGGCTCACTATAGTCCTTCAAACCATTATAATCTTAGGGGCAAGGGTGCTATACATGGCAATCATGAAAATCTCCACATGTTCTTCCTCATTCCCTAAATTAGTTATGGTCCTACTATTTGGGGTGACATACATAGTATTCACAAAAGCCTCCACTTGTTTCTCCCTTTCTTCTTGGACCTTACCTTCCACTTCTACACAATTAAATTCTTCCTCACACATCTATGCCCTTGCAATATGAATAGCCATTTACACCTATGGCCTATAACAAATTTCTCATCACAACTAAAGCACATTTCCTTCGTCCTCCTTTCTTGTAACTTAGTCGGGGATAGCCTCCTCACAAGAACATTCACCCTAACGGTATTTGGGACAACATTGCTAGGTTTCTTTTGGATGAAAGTTACTGCCTTTCTCTCAATAGCCTTGTATTCATAAATTCGAGCTAATTTAATCGTATCAACTAAAGTTAAGGAGGTTTTAGTAGACACTTCTACCCTACTAGCGTCCTTGAACCCATTAACAAAACCTTTTACTTGATCTTTAGATAAACTACCTAAGTTTGTTGTAGTTTAGTTAGATCCCCATACCTATCTAAGAAATGGGAAATGCCACATTGATCCAGTAACTCATTCTCTATGTTATCCTAGGTAATAACATTGCCTTTATGATTAACCTTACCCAGGTATTACCCTCCCAGATTCTAAGATGTTAGTCCTTTTGTTATTTGAGAGTCACATGGAACTAAAAGCAATAAGCAGCCTGATTGAGCCAATTGGACGCATCCCCATTACCATCAAAATGGGGAAACTCCATATTCATCGTGTGTGGTGTGATACATCCCGTTGAACCCTTTGCTTCACTAGTTCTAGGTTCAGAATAGTCCCTCCGAGGATGAAACAAACCCTCCCCATTGTGATTAGTCTTGGCCTTATGACCTAAATTATTGTTTCAGGTATTCAGCGTGACCAGAATCTATTGTACAGAGTTAGAGAGTTCACTCAGTCTACGATCAATTCCCATAACCTTTGTTACAATCCGGTTAAGCCTCTCCTTGGCTATGTCCAGCTTTGATGCTAAATTGTTTTGTGCCTTTGATTGCGCCCTTGTAATGGACCCTAAACAGTGAAATCCAATTGCAATGGAGTAAAGTTATTCTTCCCCCTTTGACCTATGTTGACAAATTAGGTAAGAACATATACAAGCAAGATAAAGTCGGCTCTACAAACTTTGAAGCCTCAGAAAGGGAAGCAACACCTGTAGGGGAAAAGCCAATTCATTCATACCCGCAAAATGTTTACAAAAGATTGCTTATACAGACCTTCCCCTACCACTATCTGAACGTATTGGAAGTGGGTTTCGATTTACAATTGCCTTCCATCAAAAAACATAAAAGCATGGGTCAAGCTAATTTGTTTAGACTTTACAGACCTTCCCCTGTAGCTACTTTGTCATTCTTCATGGTTAGCTTTTTAGCCATGCTTGTTTCTCCTACTTTCATGCTACCGAGGCCTATAGACAGTAGAAGATTTCCAGTGACAAGCTTTGAAACCTTAAATTGAGGAGGACTCAGGACCCGTCTACGCGGTGCCTTTTGGAGATACATAACAGAACTCTAGATCAACCAGGACGTGTTGACTAAACCGCTAAGTGCTCATCTTTATAACCATCTCCTTTCCCAACTCCAACCTGAGGGAGGTGTTGGAGGACGTGACTGACGTCCTGTTTCTCAGAACCGATGGACCTGGGTAAGTGTTCTATGGATGTCTTTTGGGAAACTTAATTGAAGGCCTAATCTAGAAGAGATTGTAGTAGATTTTTTAAGAATGATGGTGCTTTTTATTTATTTATTTATTTTTATAAGAAGGTGTAATGCAGAGATTATTCTTTTGTATCCAACGGGGAAATCGTTGCCTGGTTTTCTCCTTAACAAATAAAAGCTTCGTTTCTTATAAGAAAGTATTACTAGATTAATCTTGAAGGATCTTCAATTATCGATGGTCCTATTGGAAAGAAACCCAAATAAATAAATAAATATATATTATTTATTTAAATTCAATCCTCCCAATCAAAATTCTAAGATCTAGAATCCAAATATTAATAATATTGTTTGAAAAAAAAAAGTACTGTGATATCCAGCAGTACTAATTCAATCACGTCACATGCTTTATGATTATGATTTGACCAGGCGCACTAAACATAAAGAAACTTTTGTTATCCAAACTTATCATGACTTAACAAGTACTAATCCTTCTAATAACATTTAGGTAGATGGTTTTACCAAAATCATAGTCCACCTATGTTAGTTTTCCATTTTGTACTATATGTAGTTTTACATTTGTTCTTACCTTGGTTACAGGGTTAAAAAAAAGAACAAAGGCGAAAAAATAAGAATAGAAATTTTTTATTTTTCATAAATAAGATTTCCAGACTAACGACTTCAGGCTCAGACGAATACACCAAGAGTTAAAATTTGCTCCCACACTGCAAACAATTGAAATCACATAAAAAGTAAAGGAAAAAGTTCACTTTACTAGCTAAGGTTCCTATCCATAAAGGCAGACTTTGAAAACAAAATATAACTAGATTTATAAAGAAACTCATTCCAGTTCTGACGTTTGTGAACTGCAAAAGTCTCTCTCCGTCCATCCTAATGTAAAACTTTTGCTAGCAACCTTTAGAAGGCTACAGATAATACCTGAAAATTCACAAAGACTACGCAAATATCATGGAAAAAACATACACACCTCATGTTCACATTCTAGCGCCATAATTCTGAAGCTGTTCTTTACACAATTTGGAACGAGCAATTTCATAAACTTCAGTATTGCGTCAAAGTACAAGAGAAGGAGAAGTCAAGTAGCCTTCCCCATGTAAGCTTAAGAAGAAAAGATATAATTCACTAGATCCAGCACTGTTAAACAAAATACAAATAATACCAATGTACTCACAACTGACGTGGAGATCAATGGGACGAAATTTTGTCAAATTCCTCAGCCCTCCTCTCCAAACTCCTTTGTGAATCTCTCGTGAACCTCAAGGTCAGATTTGCTCACCGTAGGCCTCTGCCTGGCAATCACCTTGTCAAAATCTGTTCTTGTGATGGGAGGCGGAAGGATCTGCAAGGGTGTTTATCAGAAACAACTTGATTAATTTTGTTGATAAACACTCATCATAAGACACAGGAGGCATTAAAATTTATTTTCGGTGTATTTCCCAAAACCATTGACATTTCTTTTAGTCGAATAATTTTAAGCATACTAGAGTTTGTTTATGGATGCCATGAATTGGAAAGAGTTGGTTAAAACGAAAAACTCATTCACCAAATTCCTGTTTTCAAAGAGAAGTGAATTGAATTTGAACCCATGCTTTTGGAATCTCAACTAAAATACACAAATTGATTGAATTTTACTTTCTTTGGGCTAAGGACTAAATCGCAAAATACTTGCTTTTATTTCCAATTCATTCCAGTTCACTTAAGATCCTTCATACCAAATCCCAAATGAAAAGCCCCATTAATCCACAAGCCAATACGTCCCAATCAAATTTTCATATCTAGTTCAAAAGATGGATAGAATCACAAAACAACTTCAAATTCTCCCAATGAATTAGAATTTGAAGGTCCATTCAATGACATATTGGTTCCGGAAGAAGTGAGCTTGTGCTTGAAAAGTGGTCTCCTTTTTAAATTTGATTATCATCCAAAATATGCATTCAACATCAGACAATTGTGTGCATTCAAATGATACAGAGAAAGACAATAAACTTATCAGAGAGCATGCACAACGGCAGTATATAAATAATTGCCAATACCTGTGAAGCAAGTCCTTTTGCTGCCAGCTCCTGCATTGTGATTTGGATAGCACCTTGGTGTTTTGGTCCACATGGTACCCACATACCATCAGGAGTTTTATAAAAATACATAGCATCTTGTGTTTTACGAACAGGTTCAAATAAGACATCCTTAACCTGCAGTTAATTATTTCGCATTGAACCCTGAAAATATTCAATTAAGGCCACTTGGAATAAATATCAAGAAACTGATGTATCATACTTACACAAACAGAAACATCTGAACCCGAATAACCTTCTGTCCTGCGAGCCAAACTTTCAAAATCACTTTCTGTTAAGTTGTGAGGAGTGTCCCCTAGATGCACCTGTTGAGTTAAACAAAACCAAGCAAATAAATCATCTAGGTCCTTCTAGATGAAAACAAAGCTCACTTAACCAGATGCCTTTCCAAATCTTATTCTACTAAAGCAAAAGAAAAAAGATCCAGTATGTTTTCTTTTACTTTGAACATATGCTGCCGGGCTTTCACATCTGGTAGAGGAATGTATATGCGCTTGTCAAAACGCCGTCGAATAGCCTGCAATTAGTACATTTTAGCTACAAGGAAAGTAGTAGTTCTGTTGGTGCAGGATAAAATTACAAGAAACAAACTTGTCATGTTTCTGTTTACCTGGTCTAGAGCATAGGGGGTATTTGTGGCGGCAAGAACAAGAACTTTCTGATCATTGTTCCCTACACCCTAAAGAATAAGCAGAAAAACAAAGAACTGGCCAAGTTAATATTGAATAAATTGAAGGAATTAACCAACCAGTTGTTCACGGATCTACAAATTGTTGGGGCAGTTCATATCTCTCTAAATTAAGTTCTCCTTTAATAAAGAGCACCAAAATGCAAGTATAGAAAAATAAAATGACCAGTAAACTTAATTAGTGGCATGCCTTCCAAAGCCCCAATAACAAGTTACATAATCATTACCATTATCAAAGAGGAAAGGTTTGGCTTGAATCCAAGATCCTAATGTAGGCCGGTTTAAATATCAAGGCATAATGTTCAAAACCATTAAAAAAATGAAACGAACTAGGAAAAATTGGAATTAAGAAACCGGAGTTCAAAGACAAATAATTAAAGCAGACAAGATTGCCATCATGTAAATCAAATTTATCATTCAACAAAGTAAATCAGCAAAACAAAGTACCAAGCTCATTGTTTAAGCATAACAAAAACAAAAATTACTAGAAGATTTTCCAAGTGTTGACAAAGCACTTCCTACGTCAATGACAGCATGGTTCAAGATGAACTATTAAACCAAACAAACCACTTTTGACCCAAGCTGATCCAACAGGTGGCTGAGTGGTCAGAAGGTGTTATAGATTTCTGGCCAAAGTCAGGTCAGAAGTTTAGCTACTTGGAATTCCAACGGACATCTAACACACACAATTAGCTAAGAAACCCTAACACCTTGTCTATTTGCTTCGTTTCTATTTTCTCAACCTCCTTTTTCTGGAACTCCATCACTTTCCATATCCTTGTCATCCAAAGCAAGACTTCTATCTTCCAAGTTTTGCATTGTGTTGATACAATCTCATTGAACTCTGACCATTGACTTGGGGCTTAGATGAGCTGTAAGAAAGGGATTCGATTGACGTATAGGGTTATCTGGAGAAATTGAAGCCCTCCAAGCTTTATGGATATATTTCAAGCTCTGTTAGCCCATTCAAATTTCAAAAGCTTGTAGATCTAGGTTGTTGATTAGTTTGCAATGCCCATCACCATTCTATGTTGACTTCACTAGCTTCAACATTTCAGTCAATGTTATGTGATATCAACTCAATTTAGAACCCTTCTGGTCGCAAACTCAGTAGGAAAATCCAACTTCTAACCTATATTGGATTGGAAGATTGAGCTATGATTTATTTGGAACAACTTTCCTCACTGACATGTAAGTTGGCCTGAGACTCAGTAGGAAAAATCTAACTTCTAACCAGCATTAAGTTGGAAGATTAAGCAGTGATTTATTTGAAATTACTAAGCTTACAGTCATATAAGTTGACCTTAG
Source organism: Casuarina cunninghamiana (assembly GCA_028551485.1). NCBI lineage: Eukaryota > Viridiplantae > Streptophyta > Magnoliopsida > Fagales > Casuarinaceae > Casuarina > Casuarina cunninghamiana. Next base: position 28,513,313 of record CM052369.1, read on the forward strand.
ACACAACACAGGCATTTCCCGCTGTCTTAATATACACCTTCATGAGCAGGTATCAACATTGCAATCAGTTTCTTCTCCTAAATTGGTAGTAGAATTAAGAGCGTAGAAGACAATGCACTTGCAAGAGAACTTTTAAACCCAAGAATCAATGTTATTCTGCATCCTCTTCACTCCAGTTGTATTTACCTTTCATTGTTCAATCCTGTTCTTGAACTCTGGACTTCAATAGACACTAAAGTACAGTGGCTCAATTGTCTACACCCAATTGTAATTTTGAACGTATACCAACTCCAACTTTAAAGCATAAGTTCAACAGTGACTACAAGCTTAACTCAAAAGGCATTTCACATGAATTGAGCTTTAAGTACTGCAAGCCAAAACTAACTCAGCTCAAACCTTGATGAAACAAACACTACTCCAGGCTCAAGCTAGGCTCAAGAGATCATGGTAGTAACCAGGCTTTCCTACAACCAAGGGCTGGCCAGTGAATAGCACAACCTATGGAGAAGGCAAATTCAAGTGAAGAGACTCGTGGCCTGCAATTTTTAAACACGAAAGAAAGAAAGAAAAAAAGAAAGAAAGAAAAAAAAAAAAAAAGGGGGGGGGGGGGGGGAAGAAAAACAGCCATAACAACAGGTTTCAATGCAGGCAACTTAACATTAAGTATGAACCAGCGTTTGAAAATGCTAAAAAGCAGATAAGGTGAACTAGTATGCCATGAGCAAGAACATCGTACATTAGTTTATGTGAAACAGCACACATCTATGAGCTATAGTTCTGAAAAAAGTAACCCATCATCTTTATGAACCTACATGAAGCTAAAATCAAATTTGATGACAAAAAGTCAGTAAAAACAATTGACATCATAAGTGGTTGAACATTTTATACCTATATTGCCTCAAACAGACTTTTAACTATATGCCAAAAATTCAAAGATACTATAACAAAGTATTCACTAGTAAAGTGGATGAAATGAATGTGATAGATGAGAATTTAGGCAACAAAAATTTTAAGTTCTACAAACAAGTACCTGCATTTGCACAAGAAGCTCTGTCTTGATACGCCTAGAAGCTTCACTCTCATTGCCTTCACCACGCTGACCACATAATGAATCTATTTCATCAACGAAGATGATGGAAGGAGCACTTTCACGAGCCATTTGGAAAAGGTTTGAAACTAACTTTTCACTTTCACCCATCCACTTTGAAACCAGGTCCGATGAAGAAACACTAGTGGGTTAAAAAAAAACACAAATTAAAAACAGTTGGTAACGCATTCAAAGTTATTAGATATTCCATAAACATATATACAGAACACAAATATGAACACAATTAGAGAAATTCACACTGAGATGCAAGAGAGAAGAAGGCCACAGACTAGTACAGGTGCACATGCACGTTAGTAATAGTTGACATAATGCAGTCATCAAGTCACAACAAAAAAGCATCCCAAAAGAAGCAAAATTATTTGGCTGGGTATATCCACTAAAAAAACACACTCAAAGCTGCTATTCTAAGTTTCTTTCCTTTTCTTTTTCTTTTTACAGTGGTTGTTGACCCTTTTTTTTTTTTTGTGTGTGTGTGTGTGTGGCGAAGGGGAAGTGGGTTGGGGGGGGGGGGGGGGGGGGGTGTTGGTTGTTGGATGGTGCGAGAGTTGGGAGATAGGGTGTTTACAAACCTACTACTCACAAGTCAACCCAAAGAAGCCCTGAACCTTGACAGACTAACATAAGCAAAACGAGCCCTTCATTTAACCATCACCAATCTAAAGACCGTAATCATATCGAGGAAATCATAGACAGAATGAGACAAGAAACTCAGGGAACTCAAACTTAGGTCACAGATTACTTGAGATGCCTCACTTTGATAGACTAAGGCAGCTTATAAACTCAGGGCACTCAAAATTAAGATACAGATACACCGACTCCCTTCTTCTTAGCATAGGGCCCATCAAGGATCAATATATGCAGACAGACTCATGCTTAAACCAAAAAAGAGCAGACAAGCCTGCATCCTATAAACTAATGGTCTCAACAAGCAAGAGAATAGTGACAGATCTACCAACTATTAACATGAAATAAGAAGTAATGAAATTGTGAGAGTCCAAGCAGTCATTAAAACACATGGTAACTGCAGGATCACCCGCCTCTCTGGATGCTCCATAGGACAGGGAAAAGATGCATAATGCCCAAAAGGGTTAGAGCCATCTTGATATGTTGAATACAAGTGAAAATTTCAAGAAAACATGTAAATTCCTGACTTTGCAGTTATTAATATTACACCTGAAAAAGGTAGAATCTGCTTCAGTAGCAACAGCCTTGGCCAAATATGACTTTCCAGTTCCAGGGGGGCCATACAATAGAAAGGCCCTCCATGGTTGTCTCTTACCTAGAAGAGAACAATGGGAGAGAAAATCAATCTCAGAAAATGAAACAAGTATATATGCTAGACTAATTGTTGACATTATAAATCTCACGCAATTCACAGGGTACAACAAGTAATCAATACTTCACAACCAAGAGTTTCGTACTTAGGATGAAGCAGCTAAACGAAGAATAAAAGTAGACTCGTGATTAAAGTCACTAACTTGATTCCCTCCATTTAATTAGAGCAGTATAACAATACCAAAGTCCCTGATCATGACAAAAATATTTTTCTTACCCAAGCTGAACTACTTAATCACATCCACCTAAAAAAGCAAACCAAAATAGAAAAACAAAGGTATACAACAAACGCAATCCACCCATTGCAGCTGTTGACAAAAGACCGCATAACTCTTACTTGACAAAAAAAAAAAAAAAAGGCAGTAAACTCCAGCACCGACTTATAAAACAAAAATTCAACTTCTATCACCGCCAAGGAAACACAACTACAAGAATTGGCTTACATGCGCAATCAATTACTCCGCACATGCATGTAACTATAAATAACACAAATTGCATATCTGCGTCAAATTCTAACTCGTACTCACTACCCAAAAGCCCACGAATTAAAACCCCACAGCCTCATTTTCACCAAAGATATTAGTAAGGGCATTAGCATAGTGTTTGAATCTAAACAAACCCGTAAAGAACTGCGGGAACTTGACGGGCAATATTACGGCCTCCTGAAGCGCCTGCTTGGCGCTTTCAAGGCCCGCGACGTCGTTCCACTTGACGTTGGGCTTCTCCCTCACAATCGCGGAATTCAGGCCGGCTCTGAGCTTGGCCTGCTCGGGGTCCTCGCCGTCACCACCGCCCTCTCCATCCTTGGGCTTGGTCTTCGGTCTGGTCGCCACCGCCGCGTCGCCGCCATTGGAGTTCGGACCAGGCCCTCCATCATCGAGCACGGCTCGGATCTCCTCGGCCCGGCGCAGGTACTCGGTGAACTTCTGCGTGATCGCTTCCTTGATCTTGGGGTTCTTCTCGTACTTGAGATGCGTCTTGAAGTATTCCAAGGCGTTCATGTACAGAGGGAACGCCTTCGCATAGTTCCCCGCATTGTCTTCTTGCACGGCCTGCTTCACGTACTCTATCGCCTGTTCCTTGAAGTTGCTGTACATCTTTCGCCCACCACAGATCGCATAGACAAACCGGCGACACAAAAGAGAAGAACAAACAAAACCTTCGCCTAAAAGGAAACAAACCCTAAAATCCTGAGAGCTCCATCGGAAAAGGCTCCGGTGGTGGTGAGATTTGATTTTGGATTAGAAATTGAAACGATCGGTGGCAAGTTTCACGTGATTTTGTTGTGGAAATCCCTTCTTGATTTGGATTGGATTGAAATGGGATGGAAGGGAAAAGAGGAGAGGGATTTCCCTTCGTGTCAAAGGACGCGTTTGGGGACTGGTTTACGTTCTTCTATTTTTCTCTTTTTCATCTTTTATTGTCTTTTTTCCCTTCCAACAGTCCATTGGCTGGTCAAGCCTTAGCCCTCGTGCCTTTCGGGTTCTTCCTTGGGCAGGTGGAATTTGTGAGTCAAGTTTTCTTTTAAAAGCTTCTTTCCTAATTCCGAAATTTGAGAACAAAATACATATGGTAATATTTTGAAGGTAAGGATAAACTCTAATTTTTTATATTTATTCGAGAGATATTAATTATTACATTTAATTTTATTAATATTAAAAAAATTATTACAATATTATCTCTTTTTTTAAAAAAAAAAAAACCATTAAGGTGTATCCAACTCCTATCACCCAAGTGGTGGTATTTGGACATAATAACCATACTTCAGATAAATACAATGGACTGATATAAACATAATCCATAAAGAATAGTTAAACATTTATATATTATGCTGTTACACATACGTAAAAGTAAATATAAAAATACATTAAAAAAATATTTAATCAAAATTTTCAATTAGTTATAAGACTTGTCGGCCAATTGGTAAGTAAGTAAAGATTATTGTCTATAAAGTTGAGAGTTTGACACTAAACGTACATGGGTACATGAGTTATTAAAAAAATTGTTCAACCATGATAGACACGTTAGTTCCTTATCCAATTGTTTAAACTTTTCTTTAAAGAAATTATATTTTTTTACCTTTAGAAACTCAATTTTCTAAAAAAGTTCATTCAAAATTTAAACAATATAATATTTATGTGTCCATGTAGGCCATTCGCATGGTCCCTTATTTTTTAGTTTCTTTAATCAAACAAGCTGCCGTGTATTGAAAGAAGCGAGAACGGTTCCGATTCTTCTCTTGTTGGGTTAGATTGGCGGCCGGCGGCGGTGGAAAGAAATCGAGAATGGGGAAGAGAGAGAAGAAGCAGAAGCACCCGCAAAGAAGCTTCCGTCGAGGAGCCTCTTACTATGCTGGGGGCCAAGACGACGACTATGATGACCAGCTGAGCCTGCCCTCTGCTTCCAAGTCTTGTGCTTCTGAAGACGAAGAACAAGAGCGAGAAGAAAATGACGAAGAAGAGGAAGAACAAGAAGAAGGGGAGAACACTGAAGAATGCCCATCGAAGGACATGCCTTCAAAATTTCATCTTTACCAAGAGTCCGTGCAGGTTTGATTTGACTCATTCACTATTACTTTCAGTGCCAAGTTTCTTTGCTAAGAAAATGCGGGAAAAGAATTGGGAAACTGAAATTTTCTTGGTTCTTGTTCTAATTGATACCTACAGAAACTGAAATGCGAATTAAAATCTAAAGCTAATGCCACTGTTTTCTGGAGCAGAAATTTTTGTGGAATTATGAGATGAATTTTTCCTCTTAAATGCAGTCTCCGAAGGGAGACATAAGCTATTTGCAGAAGTTCTTTCTGACGTACACTGGTGGGAGGCTGCCTCTCCATCTTCAAGAAGATTTTTGTGGAACCGCTCTTCTTAGGTACATTCTTGGTCTACTATTTTCTGGTTTATGATAAGTTGTTCAAGAAATTAACGTAATGGAATACAATCGCTGAAAATAATGCCCATTCTAGTTGTTCCAGAATTGGTGATTTCTTATGGGGCGTGGGTTTAGTTTCTTGTATGTCTTTAAATGACTAAAAGTTTTTGCGATACCTGTTTGATAAAACACCTAACTCAGTGTCATTGTCTGGAAATTGGCCGCAGAATTTTAACAATGGCTGAGCTTGCGCATTTTTCTTCATTTAACTGCTTTTGATGTTCAAAGTTACCTATCAATTGTTTCATGGACTTGTTGCTGTTATAGTCGTAGCTTCAGATAATTTTGTGGAGATTGTTTTCCCGACTTAAAGTGAAATAATTTCCATCATGTATGAAAGGACAAAGGTGGCAGCTCTGCATCCTAGTTGGCACTCTTGATTCTGTATAAGGACCTCATAAAATGTTCTAATTGTCAAAAAAAAAAAAAAAAAAAGGTTTCCAATTTGTTCTTTTTTCTCATAGACAGAATAGGTCGCTTGGTACTTGTCCATTCAGAAGCCAAAATTCATCAATTTGCTAGCCAGTTGCGAGACAAATACATGTAATCTGATATATTCTGTGTGTTTGACAGTGCTGAATGGATCCGCAGTAATCCAAGCAGAACCGCTGTAGGATTGGATCTGGACCTTGAGGCTCTAAATTGGTGCGTGGAGAACAACCTAAATAGAGTTGGGGCTGATGGGTATTCCAGAATATCCCTCTTTCACGGGAATGTTCTGCAACCTCACGAGGCAAAACTAGTCAACTTGAAGTCTCATGAACTGATAAGTAACATCTCACTGCAAGAGTGCGAAGAGGGTCCAGAGAATTCTGCAGTGGACCTGGACTCTACTACTGATGATAAGTGCATGAAGAGCTTTCCACTGCCTCCAAGAGACATTATTTGTGCATTTAACTATAGCTGCTGTTGTCTCCATAAACGTGCGGACCTGGTTTTGTATTTCAAGCATGTGCTTGATGCCTTGTCAAAGAAAGGTGGCATATTTGTGATGGATTTATATGGTGGGACGTCATCGGAACAAAAGCTGAGGCTTCAGAGAAGATTCCCCAATTTTACGGTAATGATTTTGTGCTTCAAATACTCGTGAAAATTTATAGCACGCGTAGGGAGATAATAGACTTCTTGACTGGGTTCAGGTTCGAAGCGGTTGTATATTTCAGAGCAGTGAGTCCAATCTTGATGAAACCAAGGGACTTATATGAGACAGAATCGGGCCAGGAATTTGAAAACAAAAATTTTAAAGCTTCAACTTACTACTCAATTTCTGCAGTTAGTTCTTCTACTTAGGATGCTTTCTAGTGCTGGTACTTTCTTTTTCCACTTCAAGACTCATGGAGCTTGAACTTTTAATAAATAGAGATGTGATATATTTCTCCATCCTAACCGTTAATGTTGCTGGGAGATCGAGTTAATTATCTTTGTGTTTATTGCTCTTCTGGAAACAGAAGTGATCAAGGTTGTAGCAATTCCTTCTGGTCTTTTGTGTCATAAACTTCTTTTCTGATATAGTTTGGACTCTGCCATCTATATGTGCAGTATGTTTGGGAGCAAGCTGAATTTGACATTATTGAGCGCAAAACAAGGATTAGCCTCCATTTCCGTCTCCAAAAGCAGCAGAGAAAACTTCGCCATGCATTTTCATACAGCTGGAGGCTGTAAGTTGAACTGTTTATTCGCTGAATTTGTGTGGTAACATTAGAAATACATAACAAGCTCAGCAGACTCAGGTTCCAATATGTTCGTTCTTGATGTTTTCTTGTTTCCTGCAAGTTCTAAACATTAGAACATGATTGTTCATGTGCTCAGGTGGTCATTGCCTGAGATCAAAGACTGCTTAGAAGAGGCTGGGTTTCGATCAGTCCACTTTTGGCTCAAGAAAATGCCAAGCACCGGAGAAGCCAAATCAACCGAGGGATTTGGTGAAGGACAAGATGTGAAATATGAAGAGGTCAAAACTTTTCAGCAACGAGATGCCTGGAATGCATACATAATAGGTGTTGCATAGGTCCATTTCTTCCATTGAGCAGCCAGGTGATGTATCCACCATGACTACAACTTAAAAAGAACTTGGAAAGTTGCCAATCTTTTGGAGATGAAAGGCTTGTGAAACTTCCCTAACTCGAAGACCAAAACAAAAATGAATCTTGTTTACTTCTACTTTGTTCAACAACAAATAGATCAATCTGATGGCTCTCAGTTTTTCCCTTTCAAGTTTCGTTGAGTGCTTTTCTGAGCTGCACAAAAAACAGATGCTCTGTTTTGGATGCATAATGCCAAAAAGATGCCGCAACTGGAACACTTGGTCTATGCTAGACAAGGACAGGCACATTATGGTACCTTTTTCAATTCGAAAAATATGATCTCAACAGCAGGGAAAGATCCCCTTTTTGTTCTTTAGAGAAAGCCATTGATGGTAGGGTCTTGGTTGGACCCCTATCCGTCGGCAAGTTGCCAAAGCAAGAACTTTATAGACTACGAGAGAGCTGGAATGCTCTTAATTCTGAGGACAGATCTTTTTGTTTTTTCTTTCTCTCCCAGAAAAGAAGATTAAAAAAAGAAAAGAAAAGAAAACCAAATGGATCGAAGCACAGGCAGAGTAGCAGTCAAGAGGGTGACGCAATGCCATGATGGGTGGTTTTCTTCGAATGGCTGCCGACGTTCAAATTGTCAATTCCAAGTGGGAGAGAGTATACAACTGTTTGTGGCACAATTTGAGAGTCCACCAATCTGAGACGCCACTGGAGGGAGGGGGTGTCGGCACGCGCTTCATCGTCTCCGTCCATGTCACAGTCAGGTCCTGTTTGACGGTCCAGGCGTAGCTTCAAAGGGTTATATAAAGGAGGTGCTTTTTAATGGCCGAAGACCAGCCAGCAAACAACTCCCATAAGGAAGGCGTTTACTTTTACGCGTAATAATAGATAGGGAGGGCCGCGTTCGGTAGAGCGAAGGTGTCTGGAATTTTCTTTGAGGACCAGGAATCCCCCCCCCCCCCTCCTTGCTTTGCGTGTGTATAGGTGCTTTTCTTTTCCTTCCTGTGTTGACGTCGGAGATTCCCCTGGTTTTCTTTCTTACCGGCCAAACACGGTATTCTTCTCCTTTTCCCTTCAATTTTGAAACACTATTAGATCTCCCTCGGCGCATCTGAATCCTCGACGCAGGCTTTCTGCTTTCTTCCTCTTTTGAGTTTTTAAGATTTGAAGAGGTTGGAGAGAAATGGCGGAAGAACATCGATGCCAAGCGCCTCGGCTGTGCGCCAACAACTGCGGCTTCTTCGGGAGCCCCGCCACCCAGGACCTCTGCTCCAAATGCCACCGGGACTTACAGCTGAAGGAACAACAGTCCTCCTCGGCCGTGCTCGCCCTGACCCAGTCCCTCGCCGCCTCCTCATCATCAACACCTCCCTCGCCTCCTCCTTCGTCGGTGAACGATCTCGTATCCATGGGTGTCGTCAACGGCGGGAACCAGTCAGGCGAGAGCCAGGCGAAGGCGAAGGCCAATAGGTGCGTGACGTGCAGGAGGCGCGTGGGGCTCACCGGGTTCGAGTGCCGGTGCGGGATGACTTTCTGCGGGTCCCATCGGTACCCGGAGCAGCACGGGTGCACCTTCGACTTCAAGGGGATGGGCCGGGAGCAGATCGCTCAGGCCAATCCGGTCATCAAAGCCGAGAAGCTCGACAGGATCTGAGCACAGAGCTGAATCCGGTGTAATCCCTCAATCTCCCCGATGGTCCAACCGGTTGTCGATTGGGCGGACCGCGGGTGTGCATATTCATGTGTTATGTGGTCTGTGTAATCATCTTTAATTCTACTTCCTCTGTAATCAAAAAATGTGTATAATTTATTTCACTGCCTCGAGATTTATGTCGTGATAAACACTATGGAAATTGCCCAAATCTGGATGTGGGGAATGGGCTCTAAGGTTCAGCGAATGCTAGCTCCAGCCATGGTTGCTTAGAGGACATTCAAAGGTTTTACCATATGGGATTATCTAAATTTAAAGACTAATCTAAGAATAAGTCAGGCTACTGTCCTAATTGTTAAGATGCTCCTTCTTTCCATAAAATTGACTTCTCAAGTATATTATTCTACAAAAAAAATTTAAATAATGTAGTTCGAGCTCTCATTGTTCTTAGAGTAATAAAAATAAATAACTTTCTTAACATGATAAAAAGTCAAGTTTATATCCAACACGAAACCTAGTAAGTTAAGAAAAGTACAATTGTCCCAAGTGGTCAAATCCTTTTTCTTACAAAAAGAGAAAGCAGAGAGAGAGAGAGAAGGCCCCTATTTCTATGCAAAAAGTGTCTTCTCTACCTATTCCACCTACGTCAATATACTCCCTTGCTTCTCTCCAGAGCCATTGTGACAAGGTTGAGCCATTTCTATCTCCGAGATGGCCATGTCGCACTCTTCAAACCTCACGTAAGTTTCACCATTATACCTCTTAAAAGTATCCTCTGTTCTGTATTTTTTAGCTCTAAAGCTCTTGTATATGTCCCCTTTGTAGAACTCTCTCGTCCTCCATGCGAATTGAAGCGAGACAAGAGCTCCCACGAATGCAAACGCAGCCAAAATTGAGTACGAGACCTGAAAACAATTGGGTCCTTTGCAAGTCAGTTCCTTCTCTCTCGATGGATCCTTTCCCGCAGCTACAAGCTCCCTGACGGCCTCGTTTTCGTAAAGGACTTTCGTTAGCTTTGTATTCATTAGATACACCCAAAGAGGGCATGCAACTTGAGCGCAATTGAGTAATGTGGCGTAGTACTTGAGGCCAAACAGCTCCGAAATCATTGCTAAGTTTAGCGGCACTTGCGCGCCGAGTGTGAAGGGAAGGATTATGGATGCTACGTAGAATGTGCCGGGGATTGCCGGGAAGGCGACGAGGAGCAGGCCAGTTCCATGCAGGAGAAGCACAAATACCATCACCATCGACCGGGGAAGTCTCCATTTTATAAGAAGCACCTCGGAGAGGAACCCAGAGTATAACCTCCCGCAATAGTTCCATATGCTTGCCACTGTTATCATGGAGCTCACGCGACGTTCGTCATATTGAAGTGCCACGCCAATGGACCTTAGCTGCTCGAGGGAAGCTAAGGCTGTTCCGTATCCACATAGCGTGATGATGAGGATGTAGAGCATGTCAATGCTTAGAATTGCTTGTAAAATAGTGTGGTCTTCTCCTCTTTCTGGTTTGTTGAATATGTTGGCAAAACAAGATCCTTTTGATCCTTTTGCCTTCTCTTCTAGTTGAGTATAAGAACCTACAGGCGATGCATGTGGCCTCTCAATGGTTATCTGATCAGGAGCAGGACTAGCCGTCTTTTTCGTATGTTCCCATATGGCTGACTCTTCCTTAATGACAAGGGTGAGTGGAAGGAAGAGCAGGATGGTGACAGCAACGGCACCTTTTTGTTGGATATCTTTTGCCACGTTATCGTCGTATTTCTCAAGCAAAGGCAGGAACATGAGAAACAACGCAAGTAAGATGGTCATGTAAAAGAAATTAAGGAACACTCTAAGCTCGTTCGGTCTCCTTTCATTTTCTATTTTTCGGATGGTGAACATAAACAAGATTGATACCGACGCCGGGAGCAATCCTAGGAGAAGAATAAGACCTTTCCTATCATTGTCAAATATACCGACGTAAATTTGGGTTAGGATGGCTCCGCTGAGTCCGACAAGTCCCTTCATCAACCCCAAAACAACGCCTCGGCTGGTAGGGAAGTTCTGGACACAGATGCTGAGAGTTATTGTGCTTGAAAAATTGGGAGAGTTAACTGCAAAGGCAATGTAAGCGCACATTTGCCAGACTTTTGGCCTCGGAATCTTCTTTATAACGGCAAGCCAAACCATGAAATACCCTCCGAAGTTCATCGCTCCACTGACAACAAGCCCAAGCCATGTCGGTATCACCTCAACCAAGAGGCCATTGAAGAACGCCAAGTTCGCTCCAATGTTTCTGTAAAAAATCATTCGACTCATGGCGTCTTCGTTGTATTTTAGGCTCTCTTTAATCTCCATGGAGTAGAGGTCGTAAATGTAGGTAGTTCCACCTCCAGCCTGGACTAACAGGGAGGCGAAAAACATGAACCATCTGCCTCTCACCGCCTGTACCAGAAATTGGACATGCTCCCCTCTGAACGGGCCACCCATTCTCTCTCCCCCTCTCTCTCTCTCTCTATGTCAACACCTACAATGTAAACAGAGTCAGATTAGAGTACAAAAAAGAGGACATTTTCGGACATAGAACAAACTGGGAACCCTGGAGTCGCAAGTAAGAATCGGCAAAGGTGGTGGCAAGAATGAGCTGCATATAAAGAACCCAAAACAAGAGCATGGACTCATCAGTACAAGTTTGTTGCTAAAAGCTCCTTTACACAAGAGAACAACCTGTCGAAACTTAGATTTGGGCACGGTTGTTGGGGTTGAAGCTTAATGCACCGTACGTTCTAGGTAATTGGCCTCGATATTGACATCCAACTGAGTGTCATTTTACGTGGTCTTGAAAAACCAATGGCAATAATTTGGTATTAAGATATCAATGAACTGTTTGTATGAAATCTTTAGGCTACGCCACAATACTAACAAACCAAATTCCCAATTACATATGTGCTTACTATTGATAGGGGAAATATAACAAACAACCCGAATGCAATTTGTAAAGAAAAAAAAAAAAGAAGAAGAATGATACTTCTTTGTAATCCTTTGATATCAATTTAGATTGTTCATACCAATTATTTTTTTTTATAAAAAAAAAAAATGTACATGCACTCAACTCACAGACCGGAGAATACAATGCATAAATTTGATGTGGGGTGTGGAAGGTTTTGATCCTTTTGTTCTAATAGAAAGTGTAAAATGTTATAATAACTTTTTAGTTATTGGAGCATTATGAACCTTTTGTTCTAATACATTGTGAAAATGTTAAAATAACTTTTTAGTTATTGGGCCTACAAAATAAAAAAGGCCATTGCAACCTAGAGCACATTGATAAAACTTAGTACAAGTTTTAGAAGGCATAAGAAAAAGCTTCTTCTTTTTTCCCCGATATTTGGCTGAGGGATATAACAAGCTTTGCACCATCTACATCGTTTACTTGGTATGATACTTTTAATATGTCAAATCTTGTCATGGTTATAATAGAAAGAAACATGCAACCTTAGCGGATGGGAAAAGAAATGTAGAGATCACAATTAAAAGGCTGAAGAGTGTCAGTAATTGGGCACTTGCCAATGCCTTTTCCAAAAGATGCTTCGTAAGGTGTATAGATACTAATACCCTTTCAAGTGAGCAACCTAAGTTCCAAACAAGGGAAAAAAAAAAAAAAAAAAAAAGCACTAGAAATCAAACTTCTGGTAAGGCTTTCTTTGAAAGACATCTCTTGAAGTTCATTGAAATGCTTCGTCACATGTGACGTGGAATAGACACTCTCGCATGACTTGGGATGAAGAAGGGAAGCTTTAGGTACAACTATATTGTTAAGTTGTACACGTCAAGTTGGTATTGTATTATCAACAATTCAAACTACTAGGTTAGTTTTGGTTGGCTCTAGTGCCACTTGTGAGAAATTCTTGAATTGCCAACAATAAAGTAGCATTACATTTGCAGCAAATACAATGGCTTATGAAAGAATTGAAAGAGGGAGGATTGATTGTCATAATTGAAATTCTGTCGAAAGAGTAAAGCATAGAAAAGAACAAAACCCTAATTTTATGAATCGTAATTGATTGAATTTCTTCATTGAATTACAAGGATCATAATCAATCGATATATACATGATTTACAAGAATAAAAAATGGAAATAAAATTATTTACAATTAATCATTGAATAATGATGAAACGAGAAAGGAAATTCAATGATGACAATGGCAAAAATCATGGATGCAAGAAAGTGCAATCGTAATTGATCGCAGGTAAGGTCATAGGCATGCTCAAGTTACCCATTAAGGTAGCCTTAAGGCTAACATGGCAACCATGTCATGATGATGTGGCAGACATGTCACCACCTACAATGACATGTGTAGGGCTTATGGATGGTTTATCCTTTAACATCCCCTTATAAATAGAAAAGGCAAAATGAAATGTCAACTTAGACCAATGAAGTTTAAAGCGAGTAAAGGAGAGGCTTTTTGTGAAAATGTTAGTAGGTTTATCCACGTATAAGATAAACTATAAGTAGAGTTGACCACAAGCAAGCTGTTCCTAAACAAAGTGAAAGTCAATCTCAATGTGTTTGATGCAAACATGAAACACTAGGTTGGTACTTAGGTACATAGTCTATATGTTACTACACCAAAAAGTTAGTGGCTCAATGCATGTTTGTGGGAGTTCAATGAGATAAGATTTTGGCCAAGGTAGATGCATAAACCACCAATTGAATATTGGTCATCATGGTTACCAACCCAAGTAGCATTAGAAAAGGCATGAAAAAAGGTGCGAGGACTATAAGTGAGGAGAAATTTGAGATAAGGAGTGCTAGTTGGATAGCAAAGAATACACATCATAGCTTGCCAATGAGTAGTTGTAAGGCAATGTAGGAATTTACATGCAATGTTCACTATGTAACCAATATTCAAGTGCATGAGAATGAGGTACTAAAGTGCTTCAATAATGCTGCAGTAGAGTAATGGATTAGACAATAGTTTGCTAGTCCAAATAGAAAAGGGCTTATCAATGGTGTATCAAGTGGAGATTGCTTTAGCATTGTTCCTTTTAGCACGAGCAAAGATGTTAGGTGTGAACTTGGCTTAATAGAGAATAAGACCCTTTAAAATGGGTTGCATTTCAATGCCAAGAAATTAATGAATGAGACTGAGATCCTTGAATACAAATTCTTATTGAAGGGTCTATAGTAAAGCAGAAAATGGAGCTTGTGAGGAGTTTATCAATATGATATCATCCACATAGACAAGTAAAATGAAGTTGTACCAAAGATTATGAAGGATAAATAGAGAGGGGTTAGCCAAGGAGATGACAAAACCAAAGAAGACAAGGAAGGAGCTCAATAACTAGTACCATGCATGGACATCTGTTTAAGGCCATATAGAGAAGGATATAGGCAACAAACATTAGAGGGGTGCTTGAGGTCTACAAAACCTTACTGTTGCTCCATGTAGACCACTTTTGATAAGCGGTCATGTAGAAAGGCATTACAAACATCTAGTTGACGGATTTACCAACTGTGGGAGCAAGTAAGGGCAAGAACAATGGAGATTGTGACTTACTTCACAACAAGGATAGACATCTCAATGAAGTCAATATCCTACTTCTAATGAAATCTTTTAGCTATAAGATGGGCCTTATAGGATAATAAATAAATTAGAAAAAAAAATTGTCACACAAGTATTATTATTCTTACAAGCATTAAACCATTGAAATTCATCTAATAATTGTCATATTAAATTTACTCATTTGAACTTGGTTGTTTTAATAGAATATCATTTTAAACCATCTTTGACTATTTTAATTCGCTAGATAAATGGTAGCGTTAATTCATTTTTAGTAATTAGTTAGGCTAGTAATCATCAATTTTTGTGGGATGATACATTTTTTCATCATTATATTACTTGTTTGATATATTCACTTACATAAAGATTTTACCAAACAGTGAAAAGTAGAGAAAAACAAAATTGTAATTTTGTGAATCACAATTGATTGAACTTCTCTAAAGAATTGCAACAATCATAATCGATCAATATATACATGATTTACAATAACAAAAAATGGAAACAAAATTATGTACAATTAATCATTGAATCACAATGAAACCATAAAGGAAATCCAATGATGGCAAGAGCAAAAGTTGCATATGTGGGAGAGCGTGACTGCAAATGATCATAGGTCGGGTTATGGGCACACTTAGGTTGCCTATTAACATGGCCCTAGGGCTGACATGGCAACCACATCATGATGACATGGTAGACATGGCAAACATGTCATCACCTGTAATGACACACGTAGGGCACGTGGGTGGTTTATCCTTTAATAATTTAACTAGTATCAATTTCCAAGACATTAAAAAGCTTAACTGAGTAAAGCCCAACCAATGTGCACCCTCCAACATCATACCCGTAGGAAATTTAGGAAAAAACTCCCCACCTTGCCCTTATGCCTGTCCCCTTTTGAGATATACAAACTTTCAACTCTTGCCTTCCACCTAACTTACTATCAATCATTTGCTACTTCATATCTTCATGATCACACCTTCAATGATGTCTAGTTGATCCCCATTTTTATAACACCAAACCTTCTCACCAACCATTCCACCATTTGGTGTTGAAAAACAAATCTTTTCCCATTGAACAAGGTGATTTCACCCGTTTCAATTGATTTGAGAGTTGACCTAAATCCATGTAGCCTACCTTAGGGTGATTGAACCTAAATAAAGAAGTGTTAAGTAGACTAGAAGGATTGAAGTGGGGATGCAATTCTTGAGAGTGGCCATGGTATAAATGATCTATAATTACAAAAACTAGCATACAAGTCTGTCAATGCCTGGACCATCTTATTGACATTTTGCCTAATGGTATGACATTGGAGTTAGAGAAACTAACATCAAGAAGTTAATTGATCAAGTTCAGCTACAACTATCTTTTAGTTCCTTTGGGTTTAGTAACAAAAGTGCACCCTCTTTGCTTTGCTCAAGTTCAAGTGCCACTAACTTCATATCCCCTTGAGTCAACCTTTAGTAATATCAATGTATTCCCTGGATCCTTGCTACTGCCTTGTACTAGAGGGTTGAGCCATCTCTATCTCTCTGGTGGCCTTGGCGCCCTCTTCAAACTTCACATAGGTTTCACCGTTATGCCTCTTTAAAGTATCCCCCCTGCTACATTTCTCAACTCTAAACCTTTTGTATATGTCCCCTTTGTAGAACTCTCGCGTTCTCCGTGCGAATTGAAGTGAGACGAGAGATCCTACGAATGCAAGCGCAGCCAAAATTGAGAACGACACCCGAAAACACTTGTGCCCTGTGCAAGTCAGTTCCGTCACTGTCGATGGATCCTTTCCCGCAGCAACAAGTTCCTTAACGGCCTCTTTTGCGTAAAGAACTTTTGTTAGCTTTGTATTCATTAGATACACCCAAAGAGGGCATGCAACTTGAGCGCAGTTAAGTAATGTGGCGTAGTACTTCAGGCCGAACAACTCTGAAATCATAGCTAAGTTTATTGGTACTTGTGCACCGAGAGAGAATCCAAGGATGACGGATGCTGCAAAGTATGCACCTGGGATTGCTGGGAAGGCGACAAGGAGTAGGCCAGTTCCATGCAATAGAAGCACAAATACCATCATCACTGACCGGGGAAGTTTCCATTTTATAAGCAGGAGCTCAGAGAGGAACCCAGAGTAGACCCTTCCGTAATAGTTCCATATACTTGCCAGTGTTATGATGGACCTCACGAGACGTCTGTGATACTTGAGTGCCAGGCCTATTTGCCCCAACTGCTCCATGGAAGTTAGGGCCGATCCGTATCCACATAGTGTGACGATGAAGATGTAGAACATGTCAATGCTTAGAATTGCTTGTAAAATGGTGTGGTCTTCTCCTCTTTCTGGTTTGTTGAATATGTTTGTGAAACAAGATCCTTTCACCTTCTCTTCTAGCTGAGTATTTGAATCTACAGGCGATGCATTTGGTTTTGATGGCTGCGGCATCTCAACCGTTATCTGATCAGGAGCAGGACTAGCTGTGTTTTTCTTATGTTTCCATATGGCTGACTCTTCTTTAATGACAAGGATGAGTGGGAGGAGGAGCAGGATGGTGACAACAATGGCACTTTTTTGGTTGATTTCTTTTGCGACAACTACGTATTTCCTAAGCAAACCCATGATCATGAGAAAAAACGCAAGCAAGATGGTCATGTAAAAGAAATTAAGGAACACTCTAATCTCACTCGGTCGCCTTCCATTTTCTATTTTTCGGACGGTGAACATAAACAAGATTGATACTGATGCCGGAAGCAATCCAAGGAGAAGAATAAGACCTTTCTTATCATATCCAAATATACCAAGGTAAAGTTGGGTTAGGATAGCTCCACTGAGTCCAACAAGTCCCTTCATCAGCCCTAGAACAACGCCTCGGCTCTCAGGGAAGTTCTGAACGCAGGTGCTAAGAGATATTGTGCTTGAAAAATTAGGAGCATTGACTGCCATGGCAATGTAAGTACACATTTGCCAGACTTTTGGCCTCGGAATCTTTCCCATGACCGCAAGCCATACCATGAAATATCCTCCGAAGTTCATCGCTCCGCCAACAATGAGCGCAACCCAAGTGGGTATCACCTCAACAATGAGGCCATTGAAGATCGCTAGGTTTGCCCCAACATCTCTGAAAAAAGTTATCTGACTCATGGCATCTTCGTCGTATCCAAGACTCTCTTTAATCTCCGCGGAGTACAGATGGTAAATGTAGGTAGTTCCACTTCCAGCCTGGATCAACAAGGAGGCGAAAACCATAAACCATCTGCCTCTCACCACCTGTGCCAGAAATTGGAAATGCTCCCCTCTAAACAGCCCACCCATTTTCTCACTCTATGTCAACCCCTACAATGTAAAAGGAATCAAATCAAAGTACCCAGAGGAGGAGGTTTCCGACGTAGGATGAATTGGGAAAACTGGAGTTGTAAGTTGGAATCAGCAACAATGGTGGCAAGAATAAAGAAACTGAAACAAGAGCATGGATTCAGTAGTACAAGTTTGTTGCAACAAGCACCATTACATAAGAGAACAACTAGTCAAGACTTAGATTTAGGCACGTCCGTTGCGGCTGAAGTTTAATACACCATACGTTCTAGGTAATGTAGTCAATGTCAACATTGGAGAAACGTCAGTTCCCGTGGCCCCGAAGAACGAACAAATAACAATTTGCTTTGATATATTAGTAAACTGTTGTATGAAATGTTTACGCTGCGGCACAATGCTAACAAACCAAATCCCAGTCGTTTATGTGGTTACTAATGATAGGGGAAATAAAACAAACAACTAGTGTGCAATTATTTTCAAATGAAGAACAGAAAGCGTATAATTTATATAATGACTTTTTAGTTTAACAACTTTCTTGGTTTCCACCCGTCTCTCTGGATCCAAATTTATGAGGAAATCACCAGATTTTACGGAGCATAATGAAATGCTTCTCTTCCAGTATTTGGGCCACGGAATACGACCATCTTCTACTTGATTTGATACTTTTAGTATGACGAATCTTGTCACGATTTGCAATAGAAAGCAACAAAGCAACCTTAGCATTTTATTTTATTTTTTAACGTATTTGTACATGGGTTGTCAAATTTGGGACGTACCTGCTCTCAAGGCCTACTAGTTTAGTACTAAATTAGTAAGTAATTGACAAACCTAACATGTAAGTTTCCTTTCAAGGATAAGAAGTGAAGAGATCACACTTAAGACCGAAGAGTATCAACAACTGGATCCTTGTTAGGGCGTTTCCCATAAGAAGCTTCATAAGGTGTAATGACCTTTTTTTTTTGGAGGGGGGAGGGTGGGGGGAGTCCATTATAATAATCTACTACATTTGATCTGTGATAGGTACAACTTCCCCTTGAGGTGAAGGCCCAGGTTTCGGGTAAGAAAAAGATGTAGCAGGAATGACACTTAAGGGCGAAGTCTGTCATGATTTGGGCCCCTGTTAAGGCTTTCTCCCAAGAACACTCTGTGGTTATCAATGAGCTTTCTTCTTCTTCTTCTTTTTTTTTTTTTTTTTTTGAACTCTATGGAAATTCTTTGCCAAATCTGATGTGGAATAGATACTATTGCGGCACTTTGATCTATTCTGATGTGGAATAGATACTATTCTTTGCCAACTTTCTAATCAAGCTTTAAGTACTAATTTGCCCATAAGTAAATTGTCCATGCCAAGATAATATTACATTCTCAAAATTCTAACACTAATATTGGCCAGCTCTAGTACCATATGTCAAAATTGAAACCTTTTACTGCGGATCTTCCCTAAAAGATTATTGTAAAAAGCAATCATATTTTCTCTTATAAACCGCCCTCCAGAAAGGAAATTCGGCCACCCCCGCTAAATTCATGAAAAACGAAATCTTTCTGCCCATTGAACCGGGTAAAAGGTCTTCTTCACCCGTCTAGTTGATTAGAAAGTTGGCCTAATTCTATGTAACCAAATCTTTCGATGGACTAGAAGGATTGAATGGGGACGCAATTGGCATGATATATGTGACTTATAATCTTAGAAATTAGCATAGAAGTCCAATGCAAAGACCTTCTAATTGACATGTTGCCTAATAATATGACGTAGGAGCTAGAGAAATAGCATCAATAAGTTCCTTGGTCAAGCTCAGCTGCAACTATCTTTTAGCTTCTTGGGCGGGCCCTTTTTTGTTTTTTTGCTTTTTTTTTTTTTTTTTTTGGTTGCTGGGCGGTGCTCATGTGTTCTAATTTTTTGCTTTTACCACTAAAGCAGAAATCCTAAAGAGCTAAAGCAGAAATCTTAAAGAGTTCTAAACCAATATTTATATTTCCAGGAAAGCAACTTTGTTATAGCTTGTAAATTTGCTTTGCCTTGTTTGAAGGAAATTATTCATTATCTCATAAACATTGACCATAAGATAGATAAAGTTTTTTTTTTTTTTTTCATTTTTTGGTAATTTAAAAAGTCATTTTGTCATTTTTTTCATCTACTTTTTAATGGAAGAAATGCCAACCGATCACTAGTTCATGCAAGACTAATAAAATGATGGTATGCATATCATGAATAATTTAGCAAACAATATGCACAGGTATTCTCTTTTTTCATTTATGAATTGAATCACGCATATAAGATTGTTAAGAATTTTGTACAATTAGTGGGTAAACATATCGTTTTAACCTATAGGATGTGGGCATGTTTTTAATTCCATATCATTAAGTTTGTTTCAAAGGGTTTATGTATCTCTTTAAGAGGGTTGCGCTGCATTATAAAAGCAACAATCACAGGATGTTATTATAATATGTTATTATAGAGAAGAAGTTGTTGATAGTTATTCTTGCAATGAACGGAATTATTTGAAAAATATTAAATCATGTCTTTTACATGTTTACGGCTTAATTTATACGTTTATGGGGTTGTGTGATTGACGGTTTTTATAACATTAAGAGTTAGAAGACAACGGTTAAATATGATCTTAATACCTAACATACATATATACACAAACATAAGAAATTAATTCTTGGATTATTGTCACGAGTATGGGTTATAATAGATGATATCACATATAATGACTTAGAATAATCGATAATTAAAAATAAATTGATTTTCTTGACTAGATTCTTTATTTTATTGTTAGAGGTTCTATCGTTATTTCATCATAATCATGTTATTTAAAACGAGATTGTTCAAACAAGAGGATTTAGAGGGGGGGAAAAAGGTTTTGATAGAAGAATGACTTGTCATTAATAATCAGATGTCCACAACACTAGCCCACCTTGATCCCATGCGTTTAGACCTTACTTTGGCCTGTGACATTTCAGCCACCAAGTCCCTCTCATTGAGGTCTGAATTTAGAATATGAAGTTAGCTATGATATCAATTGTAATAGATGTGATATCATTTTGTAAAAATCTAAGCCTAATAGCAAGCAACATCTATTGTTTTTTAATATCATTACCCACCTGGCCCTCGTAAGCCTAGATGTGTTCTTACATCCTACAATTTCATTATAGTATATATCTTGTATTATAATATTTGAGTTGATTTTTGTTTTATATGTGAAAGTATTTTCCTCTTTTAACAATTAATTTTAAGAAAATAAATAAATTTATCTAATTGAGCTAAATTAAGAAAGAGATCAATTTTCTTTTAATTGACTTCCTTCGGAATACCTCAAGTTTTGTGCCTATGGAGGAATGATTATTATAGGATTTTTTTTTTTTTTTTTAAACTTCCCAATAATCAGTGTGTTATCAGGTCGTTCAAAAGACTCCTAACGCATTCATTAGATAGCTACATATCAATCACGGAGCTTCAATGGAAGCTAACCCCTGGAAGACGTTTTTGAATGTTTCTATTCAAAAAAAAGTGACCCATTATCAACCTATAGAGGAAAGGAGGGTTGGTGAAACTTCACACTCGAAGTTTACAGTATTCCTTCTTAACATCGGGACACACTAATAGAATAATACACGCAAGTTCAAGGTAACATCGAGGTGAAAGATTCCACAGTTGACTTGAATATCTGGTGATGGTGGAACCGGGAAGGTCTGTGAAATACTAATACCATTGACTCCACCGGAAGGTCTTCTGGTAGTGGTGGAGCTGTCTATTGTAGCTGTCTTCTCAGCTTCTTCTATCCGACTGTAACCCATGATAAAAAAAGGAAGAAGGAAGAAGATCAAAGCCAAAATGAAAAAGAAAAGGGGGCAGTCATTACGTGTGAACTAGACCATATCATTATTCATTATTAATGTAAAATTACACCGTACCAACTTCAATATACTCATTTATTGTAGTAAAACTTAAATTAAAGAAGTATCATTTCAACTCTTGAATTAATTTTTATATTAAAATTTTGAATCTTTTAATTTCATATTAAAATTTAAGTTAAATTTGTTCTCTCTCGTCTGACGTTAAACTCAATGTCACTCAATATATAAGAGTGTATGTATAGAATAAGAGTCTCACATTGATTATATAATTTCTTGTGATGAAACTTATATAAAAAAAAAAAAAAAATTTAATTCTTGAATTAATTTTTAAGTTTGACCTTTAAGCCTTTAGATCATATTTTGATATTATTTTATTATATAAACTTTAAACTTATTTATATTCATAAGGGTACTAAAAAAAAACCATTTTCAATACAAGATTATAAAGTTTATATCTAACTTGAAATTAATTCAAAAAAATTGACATACACTCTTATTTATGTAATATTGCTCTACACACTCCAACAAAATCAAATGCTTCAAAGAGTATGCAAAAGTCTCTTTCACCCAAGAGATTGGACAAGGAATTGCGACTCGGACGATTAAGCTGGTTTTAAATTTCAAATCTCTAATGTAAGCACGTTTTAAGTTGTTTGATGATTGGCTTTCTGAATTATAATGCCGCCGGCCACTCCAGTCCTTGAATGCTTCATGCCTTTCCTGTCTTTTCATGATATCACACTTCCAAAGAGTGATTGCTTTTCTTATCTTTGCAAACTACCCTTTGTATTGGTTGCCGCCGAATCTTATTAAATAGAAAGATAGGATCATTTCAGTAAGATACGACATTTCTGCTCAATAATTTGTGTTTTTTATTCCTTTTGTATTGCTTAGGAAATGAAGTATTAGTCTAACATTCTTAAACAGTTAGGTTAATAAAAGGGTTCTATTGATTATATTTATAAATCTAAAAGCTCATTCTTGTGTTACTGATATGAAATAACACCTACTTTTAACTGTATTAAAAAAATTTAATTATAAAATATATGATAATCTTAATTGTAGGTCTTGAAAAATAACTTAGACAAGAAGAATTTTTTTTTAATTTAATTGGGACATTGCTTTAATTATTTATATTAATAATACATGTTAACTTCAATGTTAATTGATACGTAATACCTAACCCTTCGTAACATAAATTCAATACAATAATGTAATATGTCACAAAATATAAAAATATAATAAATTAACATAGATGTATAGTCATTAATAAAAAATAAAAGATTACATACAGGAACCTGTGACACATTGCAACTAATTTTTTTTTCAAGGGGGCTAATAATGTTTTAGGACTAACTAGTCTTCTATTTATCTAAATACGTGGAGATTAGTAATAATAAAAATTCATTTTCTTCTAATCTAAAAGTATGAAATAAGGATCATCATTGTATTCATACTTTACATGGCGCACTAACTACCACTAATTTTTCACGTGTTCATATATTATTGCTGTTAATATGTCACCAAAGCCACTCAACATTAATTTTCTCGAACAATTAATATAAAGGTAAGCTTTAAACATAAATAAATCCCACGATCAAATTCCACGAACATGAAAATCTAGCATATTCTTGTCTAAAATTTCAATTTATCAACATTATGGCTCTCATGTTTCTTTCACACATCTTGTGGATGTTGATGCCGCGATGTGACGGTGGGCCCACACCTCGGCCCGATGGGTTCAGTCCCGGAAGATGCCTACACCACGTGATACTTGTCTAGGCGTGCTACACCGGAAGATGCCTACGACGAGAAGCAGCCTATGATCTTCTTTATTGAAAAGGTGAAGCTCTGGTTATCAGTGGAGAGCTGCGGTTGGGTCGCGAGCTCACCATACTTTCAGCAGGGTCGTCTTCCCCAGCGAACTTTCTCCGACCTCCGGAGACTAGGGTTTGTTGCTCCCTTGGTCTTCAGTCTCCGTTCCCCGACGCTGGAGCCTACGTTTTTCCCTGTTGGTTTCCACTTCCTTTCCCACTTGAGCTGGTCCTCTAATCTGGCTTTCGGGTCGAAGGAAGGGTTGTGGAATCGTATTCTCTGAGTTGAAATCTTCGATTCCCTTTGCAACTCA
Source organism: Casuarina cunninghamiana (assembly GCA_028551485.1). Classification (NCBI taxonomy): domain Eukaryota; kingdom Viridiplantae; phylum Streptophyta; class Magnoliopsida; order Fagales; family Casuarinaceae; genus Casuarina; species Casuarina cunninghamiana. The sequence goes on from CM052369.1 coordinate 28,537,197, forward strand.
TTTGTCCATTTTCATTGCAGGTTTTCTTTATTACACAGCTTTTGAATGAATCTGGCTTCCGCTTGAGCTGGTTTTTTATTTTTTATCTTTGTTAGTTTGAATCTTTGTTTCTGTTCCATCTATCTGGGAGTGATGGTCATGAAATTCCCGTTCCTGCAAAACTCGAATTTGATTCTCACTTCGGTTTCGTAGCCCAGTTGAGCTACTTCTCAATCTTGATTTTTGGCTAATCCCTCACTTTAACCGAATCCCACGTTCGTATTCTGCTTTCTTTTCTTTTTCATGATCCATTCCTGTAACAAGTCCCTGCCCAGATCCATATTAGCCTCGACCTCTCTCTTCGGATGTTGGAAACTCTTGGGAACGAAGATGGATCTGACGGACGCCCCTTCAAGATCCACGCAACCAATTACTCGCGGCCATCTCTAGCAAAGCCCATCAACGGATTCGGCCATTTCATTGCGTCAATGAAACGGTCGGTCCGCCCTCTGTTCAGCATTCTTCTTTTCGGCGTGTTCGTCGCCACCGTCAGCTTCCGCGCTGTGGTCCATCGCGATTCGGGCACTGGTTTGTTGGAGCTCGACCTCATCCACGTGTTGGCGCAGACGGCATCGCCGCCTCCAGTGCCGGTGTTCAACTCCACGTTGCTGAAATACGCGACGATTGACTTGGCAGAGGCGGCAACAAAGCATGAGATAGAGCAATTGTTAGATGGCAGCTTTGGTAGCCAGGGCAGGTACCGAACCTTCGCCGCTTTTCGAAGGTTCAATAACCCTGAGGGCAGAGCAAAGACCTCGAATGGAATGCCGTTGTCACTCCGCTCGCCGCAGATTTATCGGTACTGGTTGGATTTCCGGAGAGTATTGCAGGAGTGGAATCGAAAGAAACAGTTCTTCGAGCCGGAAGTCATGTCGGAATTGGTAAGACAAGTAAAACATTCTCTTGATCGGCACAACGGTTTGATGGCTTCCGACAAACGGTACTCGTCGTGTGCGGTTGTGGGGAACAGTGGGATTCTCTTGAATAGTGCTTACGGGGAGCTGATTGACAGTCATGAGGCTGTGATAAGATTGAACAATGCCAAAATCAGTGGTTTCGAGCACAAAGTCGGGTCGAAGACCACTATTTCCTTTGTAAATAGCAACATTTTGCATTTTTGTACGAGGAGGCAAGGTTGTTTTTGCCACCCATACGGGGAGAACGTGCCAATCGTGATGTACATCTGCCAACCGGTGCATTTCTTGGACTATGCCATGTGCAATTCGTCTCACAAGGCGCCTCTGCTCGTCACTGATCCAAGGTTTGATGTGCTGTGTGCCAGGATCGTCAAGTATTACTCCCTCAAACGCTTTGCTGAGGAGACCGGAAAGTCCCTGGATGACTGGGGGACTGTCCACGACGGTCCCAATTTCCATTATTCTTCCGGCATGCAAGCTGTGATGCTGGCTTTAGGAGTCTGTGATAAAGTTAGTATTTTTGGGTTTGGGAAGTCGACGACGGCCAAGCATCACTATCATACAAATCAGAAAGGAGAGCTTGCGCTGCATGATTATGAGGCAGAGTATGCCTTTTATGGAGATGTGGTTGACAGGCCGTGGGAAATACCATTTATTTCCGGCAAGTTCAAGATTCCTCCCACGGTGATATACCAATAACCTTTTGTTCTTGTATTTCTTTTGTTGATTGGTTGATTTGTCTGTCAGATTTCAATTCTTGGATTCACGTTGTAAAAGTAGTTCTTCCCCAGGAGAAACCAGAGGGGCACAATTTGTCAAGATTTCTGTTTCATATTCTGATCCTTTACTATCAAAGGTAGTTTGGGGTGATACTTTTAATGTAAAATTTCAATGGAAGAACATGATTCAAGATTTGTGTTCTTATTTTCTCTAGCTCTTCTATGTTTCGTACACTAAACGTTACATGAGTCTTTTATGGTGGTTTATAAGACTTGCATTTGGACAAAGCTGCCTTAGCGCGTAGACGGATGATCACCTTCTTCTTCTTGTTTATCTCTGTCAAAGTTTTCTTGAAAAGGTTTGTTGGGTTCACCTCTGCTTCTGTCTTCATAAAATACTTTTGATGCTTTTTATGGTTCAAGTGCTCTTATGCTTTTACATGTGGTACATGTTTCTCCCAATTAACTTTAGTGTTACGTTTTTGATAGGCATGTTAAATTGGAAGTTTTGAGCCTCCATGTCCTATTTTCTAACCTTAAGAATGCTCGTCCATTTATGTCAACTCAATATGTCTTTGGACTGTTATGCTTCTCAGCTGCTGAGTGATGTTCCTGCTTGGTAACTAATTAAAACGAGATGTCCTAGTCTCATCAATTGAATCTGGTTTATTTATCCTATTTGGAAAGTGAAGTCTACACAGTTTAGGGAATGAAAAGTGCTTTATCGCGGAAAAAATGGTAAAACAACTGAGAAAAGTAGGAAGATATGGTCATTATGAGGGCCCTTCTCATTCCTCCATTACCAAATGGTCAAACTTCAATCAATACACCAATAAAGATACTGGTAAAACAACGAAGGTTCCCATTTGTTCAACTTAGCAAGTCGCCCAAGACTTCTACCTGCTGACCACTGGGACGCGTTTCTACTTGAACAAGCTTTGGCAGTCCAGGTTAGGTTCCAAATCTCTTGCAAAAGAAGCCAATAAGAAAAGAGTTCTAAGATAGCGCTAGCAGATTTCATTGTTTCTGATAACTTCTTTCTGAAATTTTCAATTCAGAATTAGATCCTAAGAACCCTAAGAACCCAAAAGACTATTGTTTCAGGGCTACGCGGGATTAACATGCTGTGGCTTTTTCCATGAGGGTTCTGGTCAGTTTCATGAAAGTTTCCATGAATGGTTACCAAAAGACTTTCCAAAAGGGAGCAGGAAAACTTATATTGGTGAGCTTATCTGCCTTGGGATTGTGACAACTATTGGCAATTTCCAAGCAGGGGATAACCATCATTTTCACGAAGAAAAAGCCCCTTCTTCGCCCCGATTCTCCCGTCGGTGTGGGGCAGAGGTGAATTGAATTACGGGTCACATCAAATTGATCGTATGCCTACATGTGGAATCGCCATGTGACCCCGAACTACAAGTATATAGACTTCAAAAACTGGCACCAGTGACATGTGACAGAACTATTCCAACCAGGATTCCTGACGCTCCAAGTAGTACAATGCGTACACAATAGTCAAAATTTACTCGCATGAAGCATAACCAGACCAATCTATTTCGAGTACAGCATTAATTGAGGTACGAGGGAACAGCAGAACAAAATGCATCTTTGATTATGTGGGGTTTGATGACTACATAACACACAAAAGTGTCATCAACATCACCTACCTACTACCTGTACACAGACCCAGCAGACAAAAGCTTTTACTCAAGAAAAGGTCGGCAACACAAAAGACAGAAACAACTGTACACAACAAACGACCTTTCTCGTCTTATTTACTCCTCTGTATCCATCACCATGCCCTTCTCTTCATACTTCACCGCAACCAAGAACCTTATGCTCACCTGCATCAACGAATATAACAATGAAGTGGGTTTTGTTTTGTTGTTAATCACCCAAAGAGGCTAGTCAGATTTAGTACCTGTTTGGGATCATAAACAGCATACTCATTGTACTCAAGAGGGGCATCTTTGTGGTCGGAAGGGAGTAGGCGACCGCAGGGAACTTTGATATCGTCTTTCCAGATGAAGTGTTCTGATTCGTCAGTCTTCTTTCGACCCAACCCCTTCACCCCAAGCTTCTTTTCTTCCATGGACTTCGTATCCTGATCCATCGAGTTATACAACAGAGATGACGAAACCTTCAAAGCTACACTGTATATAACTCAAAAAAAGAGGATGATTTGAACGAAGTATACAAACCTCCTGTGGGTTCTTCAACTCCATGACTTCGTGTCCCAGAGAAGCAACTGCGAGGACCAGGAACCCTTCCGGCCTGTCCACTGCAGTAAACCCGTATCTTGCAGCCTCGGCTGCAGCATCAGAACAAACGATTGCCCTCCCAAACTGTTCGACAAAACGCCAGTTAGTCCACTAAATGGTAACTAGAAGTCAAATGGCAATTGCAGTTTCCACGGATCATAGCAGTACCATATAACCCGGGACTGGGAGCTGGCATATAGATGGTAAGAAGCCTTTATGCAAGTGCCTCAGTAAATTTGAGCTGCGTGTTCCTACAAAGAAATATCCCATAAAGCATAAAACGGGGGATGTTATGAATGAAGCAAGTTTGAGCTACTTACCACACCATAAGAGAACTTTGTTTGGCAACTTCTTTATTTCATCATAAGAAGGAAGCGCATTCGACTCCACGGCAAATATATTATCAACAGTCACATCGTATTCCTGGAATCATAGAGGTTAGAATTATACCACTGACCTCAGTATGTCTTCATACATGAATATGTAGTTGCTAAGTGGCCAGAAATTGAACCAAAATCTATGCAACTCACGGTATCTCCAACTTTGGCTGGTTCATAAGTTTTCTCCAGATATTTTAGGATCATCTTGTAGTCTTCAGACTCCTTATCCAGCGGAGAAATTGAACATCCCAGTTTCTTGTATCTGTCAGACAGCGGATCATCAATGGTGGAACCGCTCAAATCTCCTATAAGGTGCGAGGCCACAGTTATGTCTCGAACAGTCTCTAGTCCAGCGGCAGCCTAAAGATTTAGTGGCCAAATGTTAAGAGATGTACTTGCATGTTGATGAAGGGTGTAAGAAACAATGATTCCCTTACATGATCTGCAAGTTCCTGAAATTCCCTGAAGACGAAAGGCCTCGTGGAGTGCATCAAAGTAAACCATCTTTGGCTATAATCAGACCAAACAGCCTCGGGCTTCTGCCCTGTCTCTTCCATTGATTTCACTTTTTCAATGAACTCCAGAAGAACCTCCTCACCTGGTCGTATTAGAGGTTTAGATGTCATTTACTATGAAATGTAGATGGAACTGGGATGGGATGAAGAGGACGAGGTATTTTACATCTTTTCAAGTGAAAATCGGTGACAATCCCTATTGGCAGATCAGGGGAATCATGTCCCATCTCCATCAGAGCGTACCTAGTTCAGAAATAAATAAAAAATTCAAACTCCTCCCATGTCAATGAAAAGGAAAAAGGAAGTAGAGAACCGGGAGGCCAGGCTGCAGTGTTATACTTGTATATCTCTTGGCTGCACAAGACCTTCATGAAATTTGCAACAAAAGGGTCAAGTTTGCAGTGTGTAGCTGCAGATCCTAATTGCCGAAGACCAAGACCTCCATGTCTCACTTCGACTCCATCGTCCTATCCAGTAGAAGAAACATCTTCAAATGTTAAAGAGCAAGAGCAAACTTAACAAGTTAGCATAGAGCCTGTCTGACAGCAAGGAAAGAAGCAACTATACCATGTCCACGGGAAAGAACTTCAGTGGCTTCTTCTGAAACTTCTTCTCCCTTTCCCAGGGCTCAAACTCATTTCCAGTTATTTCTTCAAAAAGCCTTACAAACTCTTTTACAGCATCGTCCACGTTCTCCCACTCCGCGAGACTCTCCTCTGCATTTGGATCATCACCCACCCTCCCTTTCTTACGGTACAGATGCAAGCCACTTTCTGGTACGGTGATCAGTTGCAAGATACAGTAGCTGGACGGTTAATATTCTATGTTAGGTAACGAAAACACCATTCAAAGCAGCATATTAAGAGGTTTTAATATTACTCATTCAGTTCTCGTCCTAAGTCGCAAAGAGAAAAGGCACAGTTATACAGAATTCCATCTCTTTCGAAGATCTCTGCCCCTTGTTCCTGCAGTTTGGTATCCTTGTACACTCCTCTCTTGCCAAAAAGCTTTAACTGCACACATTGAGTGAGTTAAAACAGAAGCACATCTTCTTCTTATATATTACAGCAGAGTATTAACGAAAGAAACACATACTTCTGCTGAGATTGACTCGATTGCCTCCTCACTAGGATCTAGTTTATCCCACGGAGTTCCTTTCCCATCTACAGAAATGTCACTGACAATATCGTAAGCTGAAAGGGGCTGCGGTTCTTTTTTCTGAATGCTATCTACCAACCAGTCTTCGCTTACTACATGGATGCCCCTCTCCCTGCAAAAGTTTCAGTCACCAAATGAGTTTCTTTTCTTCATACCTGTTTCTAGTAAAAACTATCCAATCTTCACAGCCACTGCCTCTCACAAGCAAGATTTCTAGACACTCACATTGCTTCCACAAGTTTTGATGAGCCACCTCGCTCCCTCTCGGCCGCAGAAGCAACAAGACAAGTTGCACCTGCAAAAGTCGTTTGGTGAGCTCGGTTGCGATAGCTGCTGGAAGTTCAAATTCCCAAGATTGACTTACCAATGATGGAGTTCGCAACTTTCCCTCCATGTTTCTCAATCGCTTTTCTCCAGTAATCCTGCACTCGCAACCAGCAAAAAATAATATGTTCATATTTAAGAAATGCATTAAATCCATTACGGAAACGATAAAAGCACTGTATAACAACTGCGTTGTAGGAATCGTTTAACATACATGAGTCCGAGAAAGACGACCCATTAGAGAAATCATCATTCCGATAAAAGGTTCATCTGTAGTCCCTATGTTCCTTTGAGGCCGACGACTTGGATCCTGATGCTTCTTCAACAACTATACCAAAATATTGGATACAGCTCTTAGAACTTAAACTAAGATTGAGAAGTGAACATAATCATTTAGAGTTGGAGACCAGATAAGAGAGATTTTGAAAACAAGCTCAAAAAAACTAAGTTACTCTTCTATAGAATTCTGAGATAAATTATAGCTGTGCTGAAAGACTCTAGCTTATGAAACAAAAACCATTTAGACAAATGATTAACGTATGAACATGTTCACCAGAGTAAATGAGAATGGAGAAAGTAAAAGTACCTCTGAGACATCAGAGTTGAGAACAGAATCTGGTAGCTTGGTCGGCTCCTGTTTCCTTGGTGGGTCTTTTGTTCTGAAAGTGCATGAAGACCACTCACTATACAATCCTCTGCAAGAATAGCGTGTACAGTCGTACTCCAAATTGCCGTTGCAAAATGGGCATTTCTCTAAAGGCCCAAAAAACAACAGATCTTGGCTGTCCACAATTAAGTTTCATTACTATCAAGGACAAACAACATACAAGAAGCAGAAAATGGTACCATGGACAAGAAGAGTTTCTCAAACAATCATAAATATCAGCAAGAAGTTGGATTTCCTGCTTTGATATGAGTATCGTGGCTGGGAATCAAACTAACCACTTAATAACAGTAGTACTCTCAGGACCGGAGGCGTCTTCGCCGTTGGCTTGCAGTATTTCCCTCATCTGTTGCACGGAAAGGTGATCTCTGATGGCTTTACAGAATTCTTCAAACTCTGCAGCTATGTCGGCTTCATGCTTCCCGTTAGGCTTGTTGTTTTCATTTTCAGTCTTGGGCTTTTTCGGAGATTGCCCCGCTTCATGCTCCAACTCTGACTTTTGCTTCCTTGTCATCGGCTTGTCTTCCTCCACAGGTGCCCGAGCGTGAGATCTTGTCTCATGAACCTTCATTGTTTAAACATCATATGGTATTTAATACGACGAGTGAACCAAGAGCTAGATAGAACAACCAATGCTTTCCTTGGGCCCTTCCCACATCCAACTAAGTTTGGAGTTATATCTTATATAAATTATCTACTTGGTTTGCTGTAAATTCAAGTTTATCAGACAGTGAAACTAAGTTATACGTCATAAGACATGCAGAAGCGAAGAGCAGGGGTTAAGAAGATTTGCATAATATACGTTTGATGCATGGGATCCTGTCTCATGAACCTTCATTGCTTAAACATCATAGTGAAACTAAGTTATACATCATAAGACATGCAGGAGCGAAGAGCAAGGGTTAAGAATCTTTACATAATATATGTTTGGAGAAGAAGAAAGAACACTCTATTGCTTGTTGAAGATTGAAATACTTTGAAATAATAGAGGACGATTCCAAAAAGATAAAAAAAAAAAAAAAAAAAACCCAGTAAAACTACGTAAGTAAGCGGAAATTGTGTAGGAAGAACCTTCATCTTTCAGTGATCTGGTTCTGTCTTCACAACAAACAGTGAAGAAAACGTGCTCTGCCACTTCCAAATCCAAACTGCTCCCAAATCTTCGAGAACCGAAGGCTTAGCGGTGCAACATGGTCGTGGAACATAAGCCGGGGGGCCTATTTACATTACCAGACAAGCCCCCAAAGCGACACGTACATGCTTTTACGGTAACGCCTTAGGCTTCTCTGTCGTCCCAACAACTCACCATGTGTTCTCAGGCATCATATGTAAGACACTTGTCCAACTGGGTACTTCCCGCTGTCTAAAACATCGACAGGTGGTATTCCAACTCGTATGATGAAATCTTAAGCCTTGCACGTCGTGCATGAAGAAATACGGACACTTCCTCTTCTCCCATTCCTTCGTTCTCTTGGCTCGTGCACTTACACCTTAAGAGTAACAGAAAAAATAATTGGCTATCATATTGTGGACATGTAGAATGATCGAAGCCCATGCTTGGGGCTGTGACGCCAAACGTCTCATGGCCCTGATGTAGTTTGCGGCTTTTGGTCGAGGAAGCACAGTAGGAAGCTGCGTTGGACTTTAGCAAATTACTCTGCTGCAGCCAACCCAATGTCCTAGGTCATGGGGTCCGGTTCCCCTTGTCTGTTACAGAGTATGGAACGGAGCCTTGAGAAGCTTTTAGTCTTTTTTTATTCAAATTTTCTTTACTGTGGATGGGTTTTATCTTTGTGCTTTCTACCATCGGCGAAGACAACATTGGACACTGTAATTTAAGCTTTTTTTTCTCAACAGCTCCTAGAACAAAACTTTCTCGGTAGCAAGACCGACTATATTTTGTTCGCACCTCCAATTCGGGCATTATTGCTTTCTCAAGTAGTTGTAATGGTTAAAAGTACAGGTTATATTAGCTCTATTTCCCCTCAAACTTTTGTTCCCATCACATATGATGGGATTATAAGTAGATATTTGTCGATCACTTGTTAATGTAATGGTAAACTAGCAGGACTTAAGATCTCTTAATTTTAAATTCGATATTCAAATTTTCAAGTTGAATGTATATGTATAAAAATTCAAAAAATTTAAAAAATTTAAAAAATTACAAAGTAAATAACTAACATATTTTGGCTATGACAAAGAGTCCAGAACTCTATACTTGCTAGCGTTAACAACAATACTAAACTGAACCAAACCTGATTAACTTGATCAATAGGGGTTACTTCTGTTAGAAACAAAGACAGAATGGCTGAAATTTTTTATGCTTTTACTGCGAGAACACTGCTTTAAATTGAATTTCAACAGACACGATTACGGCAACATGAGACATACAAGTTATACCGTTATATCATCTGAATATGGGCAAGTTTCTGATCTATTACTAATGGAGACAAATTCACTGACAGAGAAATATTCACTTTCCTCAAACGGCAAAGCCTTATCTCGAAGCCTAACTCCTCCTTGCGCAGACTTTCAATAGGCTTAACAGGTGTTGTATGCCTTTATTTGCCGCAACAACTTAATTGTGGAAACCGGCTTTCACAGCATTTTTTTTTTTTTTTTAATTTATGAGAAGTTACAGCATCGTAGGTGTTAGAACTGACGTGGATGCCGTGCATGAGAGCCAGAATGGAAAATTGATGTTTTAGGTTGACACGAGTATGTGCCACGGCAACAAGGACTGCCTATTTTGTAATATGGCAGCAAATCAAAGCAACGGGTTGCGAACAGGTCTATTGACTTTCGAAGCATGGTGAAGATATGCTTTGTCAAATGGAGGTATGCAAGGCCCATTACTTTTGTTGTAGTAGAAGTGTGTGAGTAGTCAAGCAGCACGGAACTAGTCACGCTACTTAACTACCAGAACCAATTCTCATAGAGTTAAGATAATTCTAAGATTTTGTGTGGCACTTAGCACTTTTTTTAATCCTATAATAGCTAAGTTAGCCTAAGTCTCACTTAAAGGAAAGTAAGTGTGGAGAGGAAGAATTGAAAAGCTTTAAGAAAAATGTGTATTGCACAGAGAGAGTACAAGAGCACGTTGGCTTTTTCTACACACTCCCCACAATGGGGGTCCACCCCTATTTATAGTGGTTCCCAAAGAAAATGAACGGCTAATTCATTTAATCTTGAGGCTAGAAGTAAAGGTTTAAAGTTACCTTCCCAAAATACCTATTTGGTTGTTTTAAAGGATTATCTCTACTGACTTACTAGAAAAATCTAGACTAAGGTGTGTATTTTACTAGCATTTGGGAGAACAAGATCAATTTGGAGATTTCTAGTCTTTGGCGGCATGCGGGTTTATGGGCTGGGCGTCTCATAGTGCTCTGGTTTTGTAACTGTTGAAATGGTAGCTTTGTAAGAAAGACTTCGTTAGTTCTTATTGTTAGCCTTTTGTGGGTGCAACGTGTGGGCAAGGGAAATAAACAATTCAATGAGAAAAAACAAAAGAACAGGCCGAACAAGGTTCCAAGACACTGTTATGGAGCAACAAAAGCTTCATTTTTCACTATCACAAAAAAGCCACAAAAGCCACAAAGGCAACACGACAACAACAATCTTACAGAACCCAAAAAACAGCAAACCATCACCTTGCATCTCTCCCTACTAACATTTATATGACTTAGCTACAAAACATTGTCATCATTTCTCTTTATAACACAAAGCATGCCTTTTCTTGATACATGCATTTCCTTTTCTTACACGTCAAAGCCTGCATTGCATGCCTTCGGCAAAGCTTTCTTCATTTTTACTTCTACAGTCACCTCAACTTTTTGACCTGGGGTGACTAACAACCCCACAACACTTAACACCCTTCCTTGATAAGGTTTTTCGTCACCCCCATAAGCTCCCTTAAGTATTCATGTTGTCCTCTGCCCAAACTCTTTGTGAACAAGTTAGCGAGCTAATAGTTGCTATTGTAATACACAAACGCAACTTCTTTGGCTTCCACAAGTTCACACACATACTACACCTTGATGTCAACTTGCTTTATCTTTGAGTGGTGGCTTGGATTCTTTGTCATAGCTATAGTAGATTTGCTATTGCTAAATATAATAGTTACAACTTTTTGCTTAAACCCTATTTCCAACATCATCTTGTGCAACCAAACAACTTGGCTAGCAGCTGCAGTTGTAGCCATATATTTTGCTTCGGTAATTGTAAGAATCATAAAGCTTTGCTTCTTTGATGATCGAGAAAAAATTGCAAATCCTAGGCTGAAAGCAAATCCACTTGTGCTCTTGGAGTCTCCTAAACTTCTCTAGTGCTATTAGTAAGATATAACTTTTCTCCAAGGTTTAGAGGAGTTTATACTGATTTGCATTCTAACATATGGTGTTTGGATAGCAACGACTTTGCAAACTTGGTTTGTGAGATGAAAATTCCTTTCTTCTCCTGAATCACTTCTAACCCAAGAAAATTTTGAATTATCCCCATGTCCTTCATCTCAAAGGCCTCTATCATTTCCTCCTTAAACTTGATCAATTTTTTTGAACCACTCCTTATTAAAATCAAGTTATTAACATAGATAGACACCAAGAGAATGGAGTTACCATCGCAGGACAAAAATAAGGTAGGTTCACTTAGGTTGTGTTGGAATCCTTTGTCTAAAAAATGCTTACTGATCTTGCTGAACTAGGCTCTTGGTGCTTGCCACAATCCATTCAAAACTTTATTAAGCTTAAGTACTTTGCTCTCCACTCCTTTTTTCACATATCCCTGAGGTTGTTCTGCATACATCTCTTCCTCAATTTCTCCATTTAAGAACATAGACTTGACATCCAATTAAAGTATGTTCCATTTAAATTGAGTTGTTATTGCAATAACCATTCAAATGGTCTCCAAGCATGCAGCAAGTGCAAAACTTTTAGTAAATTTAGCTCCTGGAATATGTGAATATCCTTTTGTCACTAATCTTGCTTTGTACTTGAGAATTTCTCCTTTTACATATGTTTTAGTTTTGAAGATCCATTTCAATCCAACCGTTTTCTTTCTTTTTGGAAGATCTGTCAACGTCCAAGTATGGTTGTGTTTGATGCTTCTAATCTCCTCATCCATTGCCTTCTTCCATTTAGTATCATCCATAGCTTCTTCATACATCATAGGCTCCAAACTGGCCATGTTGTAACTTTCATATAGTTCATTCAACCTCTTTATTTTGGTTAATGTCATGTCAAACGACTCTTTTTCATTTTCAAATGCATACTCTACTTTTGTTCTGGCCAAGTACTCCTTTCTTGCATTTTTTTGAATAGTTGTTGTTGGTTTGCCAAGTTCTTCATCAAAGCAGCCAATAGGGACTTCAATTACTTTAGTCATTCCTAAATTTGTTGGTGCAGAACTGATTGGTTGTCCTTCCAACAGTAATTTCCAATCATAAGCAACATTTTCGTTCACCTTGATGTCTTTACTAATCACTAATTTTTTGCTAGACAAATTGTATACATAATAAGCTTTGAAATTAAGCTATAGAAAAGAAAAATGCCTTAGTCAGCTCTACTATCAAGCTTATGTCGGAGCTATTGTGGAACATGAATGAAACACATTGATCCAAAAACTTTCAAATGATCAACTATAGGTTTTCTCCCTTTCCAAGCCTCATATGGTGTCATATTTTATAGTGCTAAAGTAAGACTCCTATTGAGAAGATACACGGCTGTATTTACTACTACTCTCCAAAATTCTTTTGGAAATTTCTTTTTTTCAATCATACTTCTCGCCATGTTTAACACAATTTGATTTTTTCTTTTAGCAACCCCATTTTGTTCTGAGGAATAGCTTGCAATCAACTAATGCAAAATTTCTTCATTTTCACAATACTAAATAAATTTTGCACTTTAGTATTCTCCTTCACTATCCAAACATAAATCTTAATCTTCATTCCATTATTGGTTTCCACTTCTTAAATTAATGCTTTGGATTTTTCCTTAAGAAAATACACCCAATAGAACCAGGTTGCATCAATAAATAGAATAAAAAAAAAATCTATTCCCCTCTTTGGTATGGATTCTCATTGGTCCACACATAGTAGTGTGTATTAGCTCTAGTTTTACTGTCACATTCTCTTTTCTTTTTGTTGGCAATGATCTTCTTAAGCTCTTTTTGAGTTAGCATGAAGTATAGACTATTTTAAGAGTTTGGATAATAGGTATGCCATTAACCAAGTGTTGACTATGCAAATCCTACAAGGACTTAAAGTTTAAATGCCTAAATCATCAATGCCATAGCCAAGACTCGTCTTTTATAATAGTGGGTGCAGTTTGGTTTGCATATTCAAACTTGAGTGAGAAATTTTGAGCATAAGTCATTAGAACACTGGCAATTTTGACTCCATTCTCATAATAAATGTGACACTAATGGTCTTTAAATAATAGGTAACACTTATTTTCCATCATTTGGCCCACGCTAAGTAAATTAGACCCTAAGATAGGAACAAGTAACACATCTTGGATGGTCTTTCTCTCAATTAGAGTATTCATAAATACATTGCCTTTTCTAGCACATCAATAAATCTATCACCTCCTGACCCTACACAAGACTTATAACTTCAATCAAGACTACTAGACACCTCAGTGTGTGGGGTCATGTGATTAGTGCACCCATTATCCACAAACCAAAAATTTGACTTTGCACATGTTGACAAACTAACAAAGAATAGAACTTCTTCATCTTGCTTGTCTTCTTTCTTAGCTACATTTGCTTGATTTTCTTTAAGCTTGTGATTATTTTTTATATGTCCAAATTTTTTGCAATGTTGGCATTGTGGTTTCCCCTTGTAGTATTTTTCCAAGTGATTGGTCTTTATACAGACCTTACAATTCTATTTGGAGGGGATGAAGCAAATGGTCACACGTTTAATATCCCACAATGAAATCTGTCAACAGTATAAATATGAATCAATACCTTACATGGGGCTCTTGCAAACCCTCTCCATTCCTAGTTAAGCTTAGCATGACATTAGCATGGACTTTATAGAAAGGCTTCCTAAGAATGAAGATCAGGATGTGATCCTAGTAGTGGTGGACTGATTCACTAAGCATGCCCACTTTATAAGCTTGAGTCACCTCTTTTTAGCAACACAAGTGGCATAGATGTTCTTGGATGGGGTAGGAAAATTACATGGCCTTCCTGCTACTATTGTTAACGATCATGATCCCATATTCCTAAGTAAATTCTAGGAAGAACTATTCAAAGGCATTAAGGTTAATCTCTTGCGTAGCACATCTTACCACCTTGAAACAAATAGTCAAACAGAAAGGGTAAATCAGTGTTTGGAACAATACCTACATTGCTTGAGTGGTGAGAAACTTAGGAGGTGGTATTTATGATTATTGTTGAAGGAGTGGTGGTGTAATACTAACTACCATTCGTCACTTAAGATGACTCCTTTTGAGGCCTTGTATGAATAGTGATCACGTCAACTCTTTTTCCATAATTTTGGGATGACATTAGAACATAAGGTGAAGGAATTCCTCCAAGAACATGCCCAACGAGTACAATTGATTAAGTCCTATCTTCAAGACAACCAAGCCCGCATGGAGTTTTATGCTAACAAGTAGAAATCTAAGGTAAGAAAGTTAATTTACTTAAAGGTGCAACCTTATAGATAGTTATCATTGTCCAAGCAATGAGACCACAAGCTAAAGCCACATTTCTGTGGTCCATTTATGGTGTTACAATGCATTGGTAAGGTGGTTTATAAACTTGTTTTACAATCGGATACATCCATTTATCTAGCTTTCCATGTCTCCCAATTGAAGAAGGTAATTAGACATCATTGTAAGGTAATTCCTAAAGTTCCCATGCTTGATGGCGAGGGGCAATTGTTAGTCATACCTATTACAGTGTTGGAAAGATGATTGGTGAGGTGCAAAGATGGACTCAAGGTTGATTTACTTATGCAAAGTGGTCATAGAACTTAGATTATCCACTTATTTGGGAAGACGTTAACTACATTTGAGCCCAGTTTCTAGAGTTCCATATTAATCTTTAAGGACAAGGATTTGGATAAGTGGTGGGGATTGTCATGACCCATGACCCAAAAGGCCTGAGACACAACGAGGACTATGGAGGAGAACAAAGAGTAAAGGTAGAAATTGGGGGACCATCATGAAATTGTAGAATCCCTAGTTTCCTATAGTGTCATTGGTGGCATGACTAGTTTGTAGATCTATAATTCCTAGTTGGTTAATGGTAGTTTTGTAACATAGAATGTTCCTATTATAGAACTCTTGTAGTAGTTGTTGCTGGAATGGAGGTTTATTCAAATGATTATGTGTTTTCATGTGTTGTGTAAGGAAGAAGAAGGTGATTATGTTGTTATGTGCTATGTGAGGAAAAAGAAGGAGATTTGTTCTTACAATTGGTGCCATAAAAAGAAAAGAAAAAACTAAAAGATAGGAATGAGGTAGTATAAGAGCTAGTTGAGAGGTGCCAACAATGGTTGAAAGGAGTACTAGTGGGGGTGTTAACCATGCAAAAGGAGAGAGAAGCTTGGAGAGAGAAAATAAAATGGAACTTCCATTGGAAGTAACTAGGTAATCGGCGAACAAGGTGTGGCTAGAAAATTGTCACCTAGCATATCTTCCTATTAACATTTATATTACTTAACTACAAAACACTATCATCATTTCTCTTTATAGCATAAAGCATGCCTTTTCTTGATACATGCATTTACTTTTCTTGCACATCAAAGCCTGCATGTACACTTCCTACAAAGCTTTCTTCATTTTCACTTCTAGAGTTACCTTAACTTTTTAACTTGGGATGATTGACAACCCCATCACCACTCAAAACTTATTTAGCTTTTATGAAAGTTTTGAATCAAGTTTGTTTAATTGTCTATTGCCAATATA
This sequence comes from Casuarina cunninghamiana, assembly GCA_028551485.1. Taxonomy (NCBI): domain Eukaryota; kingdom Viridiplantae; phylum Streptophyta; class Magnoliopsida; order Fagales; family Casuarinaceae; genus Casuarina; species Casuarina cunninghamiana. The sequence continues at coordinate 28,553,089 of CM052369.1, forward strand.
TACCAACCAATAACTCTGTGCCTTAAACACTTATTATAAATCCAACATAAGATTTATTAAGATTCTTGTTGAAAAGTATAGGTATCTTTAGGGTATACTAGTGCTTTTCCCACATAAATATAGTAAAACATTTTTCTGGGTTTATATTTGGTCTTAATTCTAACAATATGTCTTTTAGGAAGGGCCATCTTAAGGCTTACTTATAATCCACTGATATTAAAACCAACCTAAGCTAATACTAGGGATGGGCTATTAGGATACTACACCATTTTGAAGTGGGAAGCTTACTTGTGGAAAAGCCAACAAGCTTAAGTACCCTTGGAGGTGTGACAGGGCTTCTTACAAGGTGTTTGTTGAAAAAGGACATTCAAGATCTATCAATAACTTATATCAGTTTTCTTTTGTTAAACTATGGCCTCCTCGGCATGACTAATGCTTTTTGATAGAAGAGTCCTTACAAGATAGGCTTTGTTGACATGCTTGATGGGGTATAATACTATTTTAGCATGAGCAATTTTCCATCCCATATCAAATGTTGTGTATCTTATTGAGTTGATATTTGGTCTTACTTCTCATAAGAAGTTTTTGGAAAGGAGGATCCCAAGGCTTAATTCTAGTTAACTAGTATCATAACCACCCAACGATGTTATTAGGATGCAAAACTATCTTGGTTTGACTAGCTTATTTTTGGGAAAGTTAGCAGGTGCAATTGCCATTGGAGGTGTAGTAGCGTTTGCACAATTACAACATCTAATGGACTTGCAAGAAATCTTGGTCTTACTTCTACCAAGGTGTCTTTGGAGAAGGGGCACACAAGATTCATCAATAAGTGGCATCACTCTTTCTTTTTGGCTGAATTGATAACCTTTTCAGCATGGCGTCATGTCCGACATCCTCTTCTAGTTAATGGACAAAGGATGGGCAACTAGGTTGGCTTGAAGAATGAAAACCGTGTATTACTTGCTGAAGAGGTGATATATTAAAACTAATGTCTCTATTGAATACTTTTTCACGAATAAAATAATAGTACACTTTCAGTGTGTTTATTAGATACCGGGGCAAGAGCACCGATGTAGACACCCCCAACAAATGGAGTCGAATGTGGTGAAATCTATAAGTCACGAAATAATGTTCCAACCCAAATATTCAATACTGACAAGAGCAGCAGACGTATATTTACCTTATTTTATAACTGGCAAGCTGTTCAATGGACTTGTTTTACTTCGAATTCCGAAAAAAAAAAAAAAAAGGAAAACTTGTTTTGATGATAGGATGCAACTACTCACGTAAAGGAAACGATGCATACACAGATTGTGGGAACGCCTCCGGGTTTTTGTTGTTTACAATTTCCAAAGATTGGTTTACAACAATCCAAATGTAGTCATTTATACAAGACAAGTACAAGAATAAATAATTACAAATAAACCAGTAAACAGGCTAGTCAATGTAGGTGGGCCGATGGGCTGATGATTCTGTGGCCAATAAATTCCTACCTGCTTCTAATCACATTGCGCCTATGGAAAATAAGGGATAGGCTAGCTTGGAAATCATTAAACTCAACAGCCTTTGCCTCTCTCCATTCTAAGGATATTTTGGTGTGAGAAAAGATGTTAATTGACTTACATAAGGGTATGAGGGTCCATTCCAAAACCTTAAGGCTTCAAATAAAAAAAAAAATCTTATTACTTATACGGTCAAAAGTTCATTTTTTCGCTTTCAATATAGGACAATACCTACCTTTAACAAGTAACTGTATGGGAAGAGATGGATATTATGTAGTAAAAATCAAAGGTCAAAAGAGCATATGGTAAAGTGGGTGAACATGGGTGCGAGTAGGCTTGACTAGGAGGAAGTCGGCTATCTGAATGTTTTCAGAAATAAGAGAATATTCATGCTATTAAAGGGCATAAGGGTTCCACCCGTGGGAAGTGATAACATGAAAGGGTTCTGCAAGCTAGCTCATTGAGAAAAAGTGATAGCATGACTACTCGATTGGGAAGAAGGGTGGGAATGGATCCACGCATGAGGAGAGGAATCGTGGCAACTGATTTCAAACAGGTACAAGTGATTGGCAATGATAAGGTAATTATATAGGCCCACCAACAGATTGGAAGTGACCACTGGATCCTCTTAGAAGTTCAAAAGATAAGTACAGAGGATGATGGACCATCAGAGATTATGCACCGACTCAAGTTAATATGGAAAGAAATAAAAATCTTTCATTTTTAGTTGAACAATATGCACAATGTTGTAGCAAATGATTGGATATATGTTGACGTATATTTAAGAATAAAAATGTGATTAAAATGAAAAAAAAAAGTAGAGTTCTTGAATTATACAAAATGCAGCTATTACAACATTTTACAAAATGAAAACTATGACTTTTAGAATCAGTTCTAAAGGGAAAAATGCGAGTCTTTCATTTGGTTTTTCACCTTTGCAATGCTGCCATTTTATACGCCGATTACTTGTTTTCTTTAGGGATCAAAACACACATTTTGGGATAAATGAAAATAGAAAAAATTATTGTTTTGAATGAAGTTAAAATAAAAGGGAGAAGTGCAGATACGGTCGATTTTGCATTGTCTTTTGTTCATTCAAATGAGGATCTAGTTGACTTTCCCTTAGCTTAGTGGTAAGCAAAGAGGGTTCCTGACTTGCTAAGCCTACAAGTTGAGAGTTCAATACCTCATCCTTCCTGTGACTTTAGCTATTTTTTGTAACCTTTTTGGTGTCAAATGTTGACGTTTAAATGCTTGCAATGGTTCTTTGATTTGGTTTTATATTGATGATGTTCTAGGTTTGGCCAAAAATTACACTTGAGAAATCGCGTGCTACTCTTGTGGTATTTTTGTAAATATCTCTATTAGATTGTAGTTGTCTTTACTTTATGCTTGTATGTTGCATTATTATCACGGTTAGAGGTTGCGATTGGGCTAAGTTCTAAATTAGTGATTTTGGTGAAAACCTAACTTTATATTTGGGGCTGTTCTTATGTTTGTATTAATGAGTTAAATTAGTGCATCGAGTGGCATATTTGTGAAGAAAATTATTGCATTAGAGGGAGACTGTATGAAACACTAATTTGTCAAAATTGAGGGTTTTGGATTATATTGAATTTTAAGGCCAAAGCAAGTTTTTGGACCACTATTTGGTGCTATTATAACATCTTTGGAGCATGGCCTATAAGTGTTCCTTTTCAAGAGTGAAAATAGACATTAATTGTAAAGGAATTATGAAATCCTTGAGTTGTTTAGTAGAGAAGAGTCTCTAACTAATTAGCTAGAGGAAAGTGAATGTATGTGTCAAGCCGTGCTTGAACCGAATTGTCCAAACTTGTTAAATTTCTCTACTATTTTACCTTATTTTGGCTTACATAAATTACAGGTTTACTCGTTTCATTTGATTGAATGCAAAATAGAACCTACATAAACAATAACAATTCCCATAGAAAACTTTTAGAGACACAATCCACTCCTACCTTTTTGGATTGCCTTAGCCTTTTATTTATTTTATTTTTTATTTTTACATTTAGATTTTCAAATCAAAAACAATGCATCTATTTCTTCGTTTATGGCTTGCATCAAATCTTCACTCTTTCCTTTTGCATTTAGGTTTTTAAATCAAGAATAACGCGTATCCTTCCTTATAGAAAACTCGTTTAAATCTCACTTTTTAATAATAAATCATATTGCTTGTAAAAGAGAGATGATTGTATAACCACTCAACTCGGTAAAGGCGATTGTGCAACCATTCCAACTTGGTGTCTATTTGTTCATGTTAAGAAAAGAGGATGATTGCATTATTAAGATAAAAAGGGAAAGAAATAGTCATGATTCAACGAACATGATGTAAAATATCTTGTGATCATCTAACGAATGAGATAAGTGATCACATGATCTTAAAGGTTCAAAAGTGGTCATCTAATAACTCATATGGGTTGTACCTAGTTATTGGAGACATTGGCTAGTAAAAGTGGTTGCACCACAATCTAAAGATAGAGGGAAAGTAACCATATAGCTAGATTGCATTATGACAATGACCCCAGAGATGCCTCCAAATGGATTGGAGATGGTATATACTGCTTCAATGGTGGGAAGCGTTTATGCAAAACCAACAAAACGAAATAGAGTTGGTTGTGGTTACACTACCTTACTTCTGTTCTTTAAAGCTTCTTTTTTAAAATATTTTTAATTTTTTTCTTTAAAATCTAAAAAGTTCTGGAAAATAATTTTTCTACTATAGATATTTTTTTCCCCCAAAAAATGGACCCCTCTAACAAAGATATCCTATACTTTCAACGTTTTTATGACTAAACTCCCAATCTTACTTCACCCTTGAAGAATCAAAATCTTGGGCATGAAAGGTTGATGCTCATCACGAATCGAATAATGAGGTTTTAACAACCTTATTGTTTTAGGCAATGGAAATGTAGTCAAGTCCTGCTTTGTTATCGACTGACTTAAAAGGGAAAACTAAGAAGAAAAACACATTATTAGACTCGTGTTGGAGTGGTTCTTCACAGAACTTTCAGCCAAAACTCCCTTGCCTACCTTTTTGGAAGTCTCGTTCAGATGCTTGTTCAAACACGATTTGATTTCCAAGCTCATAACTCCCCTGATGAGCCCCGTTCAAGCAGATTTTAAAAATGTCTTCTGTTTTTTTTTTTTTGGCAAGTCTTATTTATTCAAAAAAAACCATGGAAAATATACCCAAAAGATGCACCATACTTTACAAAAAAAAAAAAAAACTCTTCTTTAAAGAGAGGAAAGCCTTTTAACTTTTATTTTCTCTAACTAGAGTAAAAAATAACCTAAAAGTCATTCCTTTGTAAAGGTTAACTTTGGAGTGCCCTCCAAATAAAACAAAACTTAGAAGAATGCTCCAAAAACTTGGAAAGAGAAAAAAAAAAAGAAAAAAAGAAATGGAACAGATAACTTTGAAACTTTGGAGACACAGCAGGAGATGAGTTCCAAAATATCCCTCAATCAAAATCTTTCCCCTCAGTCGTTTCGTGCATGCGATGACAAGTTTAGTTGCCGTCCTCTTTTTCCTTTTTCCTTTTTCTTGGCAGCTTTGGCAATAGCACAAATCACGGAGAGACATGGCTGCAGATACATGAACATATTGTAAAAATGGGAAAGGAAGTGTGGGGTCTCACAGCCTCTTATCTACAGTTTGATTGGTACTCATACTCCGTCAAGGCTTGAAGAAGTGAGAGCAGAAGGCACCCGAACCTCCTGCTTGAATGTGAATGCAGCTAAAGAGGGCAGTTGTATGTGCCTTTTCCTCGCATTTTTCTCTACCGACAAACCGTAGTGGAGGTCCCTTTTCATCAGAAATCAAAAGCCATTTCACAAGTTTTCCTGCCCCTTTTAGCTGGTCAAGCCCACCTCAAAAGCAAGCAAATTTCAATCTCTCTCTCTCTCTCTCTCTCTCTCTCTCTTGGCTTGTTTATCAAGAATCAAGACACTCTTGTACCTTGGTTACGAGAAAGTCTAACAGCAAATCAGCATCACATGAACGAAATTTCAACCCTTCATTCATACGACTTTAACTATTCTTTTTTTTTTTTTTTTTCCTGTTTTTTATTCTTCAGGCTGTAGTATTAGAAGTCCTCAAGGTAAGACTCGGGGAAACCTCCGTTCACACTAATAAGTATGCAATCATTCTCTAGTTGTTATTGTAATCTCACCTGATAGGTGTCTGGTTTGGTAAATGGGGCATCCAAATTGGACCTTCACCTACTTCTCCACTATGTATGCTTTTGAAAGTAAGACATAAAAAATTAGTGTGATCCACAAGTATTGCTTTGACTCGGTACCGGGTGATTAGCTCATCCGTAATTGATCCATTAGCTTGAAAAATCTAGGATAAACATCATCTTTTCTTTTCTCTGTATATAGTTGGTAAAGCTAGTGCTCCAGTCAGGTAATATAATGTATTTTGCTATACAACCAAGACTACTAAAAGAAAGCCATCATGTTATAAGAGAACTTTGTTTTCCATCGATCATTATATTAAACAGTTCTCAATCACTAGAAAGTGTTGAACCTGTATCCAGCATGAATACCCAGAAAACAGGCAAGAAAAGCAAGATTTAAAAGCTTTGTCCCTTTTCGTTTATCTGCTTCTGAATCAACAATAGTTTTGCGCTTGTACGCGAATAAGTAAATACTATGCAAGATACCGAGCTTAACTATGGTATCCAATCCTTTAATCTAGATTCCCCAGCAAGATTAGCTTTTTTAAGCATATTATGTCAAAAACAGTATCAATCACTATCTCCTAACTTCAATCAAAGCAGTTATGAGCAAAAAAGGACAAAAGATTAGTTTACCAAGTTTTCTTCCCCTTCATGTTTTCTTGATATTTTTACCAGTATGGATGGTTTCTGAAGGGTTTGTTAATAATCATAAAGAGTACTCTCAAAGGATATTAGTATCACAAACTGTTGGTAGTGGAAATTTTTAACAGTAGTAAAAGTAAATCCATATAAAAATCAATTATTTAGAGAGAGAGAGAGAGAGAGAGAGAGAGAGAGAGAGAGAGAGAGAGAGAGAGAGAGAGAGAGAGAGACAGAGAGAGACAGAGAGAGACAGAGAAACCAAATACGAAAACAACAATACAGTCCTTTCACAAAAGACTACCAGTTGGTGATGAAGCGGACAAATTTTCTCCTTAGAAGAAGCAACAAAAGCTTCAACACTGACGCCTAATTTGTGTTTGTAAGAAAAGAAAATTCATCTACTTCATCACTTGAGGTAATCAGCTTATTAAAATACCACTATGCAAACTGTCTAAAGATATATCTGCCCATCGCCCAGCAAGTGCTCCGTAACAAACCGTCCCCTCTTTGCCTGGAGCATTTTGTTGAGAATTTTTTGTTACCGAGCACAAGCTTAGATAGGCATACTAGCTTTTACGACTATTCGACACGTTCAAACAAAGCTGAAAGAGAAGAAAACTTTAAACTTCCATGGTTAGCGGACGAACTCATCTTCAGAACCCGTGATGCATTCCTTCTCCTCCTCAAAACCATCGAGAGAAGGGTGGGGATAGTGCCCCTTTCCAAAGGATCTAATGTGGTCTTTAAGTGATCTCTTATGCTTGAAGTCGGAGCCACAAGTGCAGTACCACAACTTCCCACAATTCTTTTCATGGGTCCTCCAATCTCCCTTAACTGCAAATGTTTTTCCACATTTTCTGCACATAAATGGCTTCGCCCCATGCTTCCTTTTGTAGTGAGTTTGGAGTGTTCTGAAGTCCTTCAGTGGCTTGGCTCGAGGATGGTTGATGTTGTTCTTGCAGCCTTGTGCGCAACAATAGCAAGGCAGCCGCAGCATCGCCGCTGGTTGCGTTCCTTTGAGGGAATCTGGTCCTTTCCTATATTCTGATCCATGCCCCCACATGTGCATCTATAGAAAAAAATTAAAGAGAAACTCGGTAAGACTAGAATCTTTTATTAGAACAATAAGTAAATTTTGACCAGCAAGAATTGACGAACTACACAGGATTTCGGCAATGGGAAAGCTCATCAGGAAAGTGGAAATTAGAAAAATTAATAGATTGTTTTCATTGACTTGGGCAGAAGACCATGTCCCTGCACCCTTTTATCAAATGCTGAGAATTATTATTTAAAGAATGTATTGTCTAAAGTTACTGCTGGGGGTTTCAACAACTCGGTAAAATTTTCAACTTTTAAAGCTCATATTGCACTTAAACATGACTGGCTTTTACAGTAATCTAATTAGTCTTCTTAGTCCAACCAAAAGGAAAGAATTTAAGGCCAGGAGGCGAAAGAAAGTGTCTTTAACAAAGTTTTCCCTTTAAAAATGGCTAAACAATAGGGAAATCAATATGCCGTATGATAGAATGGCTTAACGCATAATTCTTAAAGAAGAAAGGGGTAGCTGAACTATCA